>CM065591.1:181857587-182457587 GCA_033119425.1 Bufotes viridis
TATATTAGTCATTTCTGGCTACAATCTTCATTTATTCATTTTCACACCCTCCCCTGACTAGCTCTCATGTATCAGCACATCACGTATCCCTTGTGCAAAAAAAAAAAAAAAAAAAAAACACTGATGCTGAGGAGTCTATGTAGGGTCTCCCACTGGTGCTTTTCTCTTTCTCCATAAACACCCCACTTGTGAGATTCACCACCTTCCCTGCAGACTGCCTTGTCTGCTTTCCGCAATGTCTATAGTATAGTATTTTATACAGTACCGCTTAAGTGCTGCTCTCCCTAATAACGTGGACGTTTTATCCCTCTCCACACTCTGATCTGTCAAGTCCATTGTCCCCCAATGCTACCATCTCTAACACAGTGAGGGGGAGAGCCAGGGTGTTGTCCGAGTCAGAAGAAACAATACAGTAAGCTATATACAAGAATTACACAGACTCTACAACAAAATAGTAGGAATTTTTTAAAAAGGGACATTTTGAAAGTAGCTTAAAGAAGAGCTAAACCTTCAACAAACTATGCATTAAATCAATAGCACAGCGTGTGTGTACATGAGAAATAACACACGTTCTGACCACTATATGACTTATAAAAATAGCTGAGCGCCAGATACAAGTCCCACTAAGTATAGGAGCAGGTCCCAAAGGTGGGATCTGCACCTCTCACACATTGCAGACATATCCTAGCAATATGCCCCCAATGTCCAAAATAGGACAAGCCCTGTGACTGAGCATCAAGTAGAACTATTACCTAGTTACCTCCTTTTCATCTTTCCAGCTGCAGATTCCACAATCCCTGGGCTCCTTTTCTGCCACCCAAGATGGCTGCAATGCCTCTAGGACAGTGATAGGCAAAGTGCGGCTCTCCAGCTGTTGCAAAACTACAACTCCCACCATGCCCTGCTGTAGGCTGAAAGCTGTAGACAGTCTTTGCATGCTGGGAGTTGTAGTTCTGCAACAGCTGGAGAGCCGCACGTTGCCCATCACTGCTCTAGGACAACTTGATGCACACTGTGCATCCTAAATCCAAGACACTTCCTGTGTGCCCAGACCCGCTCCTACATTAGCTAGCACTGCTGGCCAATCAAAGGGCAGCAGGAAATGTCTTGGACTACCAAATACACAATGTGCAACCATGTCACAGAAGAGGAGCCCAGGAATTGACAGATCTTCATTTGATAAGATGGGCACCATGTAGGTGTTCTGTTCGTTACCCAGTTAACGTGAATTTTCTTCTTGAACCGGAGGGTCAGTTTAATTTTGTAATTTCCCAGCAAAGCAAGTGGCCTGGGGACACCCCGGACAACCAATCACTGGCTGCGGCCAGTCACCGATACAGCCGACGATTGGGTGAGTGAGCATTTCCTGAGGCACCTGGCCATAGAGACCAGTGGGGCTGGAGAAGTGTCAGAACATCAGTTGAAGGGGGATCTGTGAAGTATGGCGAGACTTTTGAAAATAATTTGTATCAGCTAGAGTCTAGCCGATACAATACAGTCATGTCCAGCCGATGCAGTGATGCCCAACCTATGGCCCGCGGGCCACATCCAGCTGTGTCATACAGCCATTGAGGTGACCATAGGCGGAGCTTGCGCACCGTTGCAGAAGAGACACACCTGGGCTGCCATTCCTAATTATACTGTGGGGCAAAATTATTAATTTTGCGGCGACTGGAGACCCCATCTCCCCACACCTGCTCGTACATACCCCCTCTGGACCCTCAGGCAGCCATCAGAGCACATAGAAGAAGAAGGTGAGGACGAGTCAGATGGGAGCAGCAGGTCTATGGAGGATGTCACTGGCCAGGTGTGGTAATGGTGGGAAGCGATTGGACCGGAGCCTTTTTCTTAATATGCGATTACTATGTCTGGTGCACATGTGGGCCATCTGGGTTAATCCTCAGGATGCGCTTAGCAATATTAATGGGGGGAGAGAAGACTAATCATAATATTGTACCACAAGGCATTTCTAGAGAGTTTCCTGCATTCCACTCCTTAGTCTTGCTATGCCCAGATATGTGCCCCCCCCCCCAACAGCGGTAATGCCCAGATGCGCCCCCTTTACAGTATAAATGGCCAGATATTTGCCCCTTCGCAGTAGTAATGCTCACATGTGCCCCCTCACAGTGTTTGCATTTCTTTCTGATAAAGCTACCTGGTTCTGGACTTTGCCTAGTGCGGTCCTCAGACGAGAAATGGTTGGCCGCCACTGGGCTAGACAAACGCTTTAAAGACTGATCCCCATGGCAGATTTCTTAAAAGCATTTCTGAGAAGAACAACTGTTGTAGGCACAAGTTTTCTGCACAATGTACACATTAATAAAGGTCACTGAGATGTGTTACAGAAGTGCAAAAATCTAGGTACATTTCTAGACCCATGTAATATATGCTCAATAATCAAAAATGTACTGTACGTCTCTGTGTATTGTGGTAGGATTCTCAAGCTTTTTAGGATTTTAGTATTACCTGACCACTTTAGGAGTGCCGGAGGGCACACTGCGCATGCATGGAGCGGTGGCCGTGCTTGCGCAGTGCACTTCTCATGCATTTAAATGGGACTTATGAAAATAGCTGAACTCGCTGCTCGGCTATTTTTGGTGGTCCCATAAAAGAAAGAAACGGAGGGTGGCCACACATACCTGCAGGCTCTGTTATAAGTATAGGTGCAGGACGATGAGGTGGGATCCACATCATACATTGGGGGGCATATCCTAGCAATATGCCCCCAATGTTCAAGATGGGCCAACCACTTTAATATCATTTAGGGAATCTGTGACCATGAAAATAATCTGTCAGCAGCATGTTACAGAGCAAGACGGGCTGAGCAGATTGATGTATAGTTTTATGGGAGAAGATTCAGTAAAACCTCTATTTTGTGCATTCAAATTTCTGCACATTCTGGGCTTTGACATCAAGGAGGCAGTCCCATCAGTGACTAACAGCCTTCCCTCTATGAGGAGGAGGTCCCATCAGTGACTGACAGCCTTCCCTCTATGAGGAGGAGGTCCCATCAGTGGCTGACAGCCTTCCCTCTATGAGGAGGAGGTCCCATCAGTGGCTGACAGCCTTCCCTCTATGAGGAGGAGGTCCCATCAGTGGCTGGCAGCCTTCCCTCTATGAGGAGGAGGTCCCATCAGTGGCTGGCAGCCTTCCCTCTATGAGGAGGAGGTCCCATCAGTGGCTGGCAGCCTTCCCTCTATGAGGAGGAGGTCCCATCAGTGGCTGACAGCCTTCCCTCTATGAGGAGGAGGTCCCATCAGTGGCTGACAGCCTTCCTCTATGAGGAGGAGGTCCCATCAGTGGCTGACAGCCTTCCCTCTATGAGGAGGAGGTCCCATCAGTGGCTGACAGCCTTCCCTCTATGAGGAGGAGGTCCCATCAGTGGCTGACAGCCTTCCCTCTATGAGGAGGAGGTCCCATCAGTGGCTGACAGCCTTCCCTCTATGAGGAGGAGGTCCCATCAGTGGCTGACAGCCTTCCCTCTATGAGGAGGAGGTCCCATCAGTGGCTGACAGCCTTCCCTCTATGAGGAGGAGGTCCCATCAGTGGCTGACAGCCTTCCCTCTATGAGGAGGAGGTCCCATCAGTGGCTGACAGCCTTCCTCTATGAGGAGGAGGTCCCATCAGTGGCTGACAGCCTTCCTCTATGAGGAGGAGGTCCCATCAGTGGCTGACAGCCTTCCCTCTATGAGGAGGAGGTCCCATCAGTGGCTGACAGCCTTCCTCCATGAGGAGGAGGTCCCATCAGTGGCTGACAGCCTTCCCTCTATGAGGAGGAGGTCCCATCAGTGGCTGACAGCCTTCCCTCTATGAGGAGGAGGTCTCATCAGTGGCTGACAGCCTTCCCTCTATGAGGAGGAGGTCCCATCAGTGACTGACAGCCTTCCCTCTATGAGGAGGAGGTCCCATCAGTGACTGACAGCCTTCCCTCTATGAGGAGGAGGTCCCATCAGTAACTGACAGCCTTCCCTCTATGAGGAGGAGGTCCCATCAGTGACTGACAGCCTTCCCTCTATGACAGGGGTGCACAACGTTTCCTGGTTGGGGGCAACATTGCCAGACCAAACCAACGAAGAGGGCCAAAATTAAAATGTAAAGGGGTGTTAACAACTGAAATACTGTATTTGTGGCATATTGAACACACTCTATATACCATTAATGTCTAGTTCCAGTTCCAGGACTTCCATCTAATGGGAGAAATACATGAAAAATACATGTGAGCAGCCACAAAACATAGGCATACATGTCTGTTACCATGTGGTTGGGGGCCGCACAGAATGGTATCAAGAGCCGCAGGTGGTCCCCGGGCCGCAGGTTGTGCACCCCTGCTCTATGAGGAGGAGGTCTTATCAGTGATGACAGCCTTCCCTCTATGACTGTGTATACAGAGATAGCTGTATGGAGGAGGAGGTCCTATCAGTGATGACAGCCTTCCCTCTATGACTGTGTATACAGAGATAGCTGTATGGAGGAGGTGGTCCTATCAGTGATGACAGCCTTCCTCTATGACTGTGTATACAGAGATAGCTGTATGGAGGAGGAGGTCCTATCAGTGATGACAGCCTTCCCTCTATGACTGTGTATACAGAGATAGCTGTATGGAGGAGGAGGTCCTATCAGTGACTGACAGCCTTCCCTCTATGACTCTGTGTATACAGAGATAGCTGTATGGAGGAGGAGGTCCTATCAGTGATGACAGCCTTCCCTCTATGACTGTGTATACAGAGAGAGCTGTATGGAGGAGGAGGTCCTATCAGTGATGACAGCCTTCCCTCTATGACTGTGTATACAGAGATAGCTGTATGGAGGAGGAGGTCCTATTAGTGATGACAGTCTTCCCTCTATGACTATGTATACAGAGATAGCAGTATGGAGGAGGCGGTCCTATCAGTGACTGACAGCCTTCCCTCTATGACTCTGTATACAGAGATAGCTGTATGGAGGAGGAGGTCCTATCAGTGACTGACAGCCTTCCCTCTATGGCTGTGTATACAGAGAGAGCTGTATGGAGGAGGAGGTCCTATCAGTGATTGACAGCCTTTCCTCTATGACTGTGTATACAGAGATAGCTGTATGGAGGAGGTGATCCTATCAGTGATAACAGCCTTCCCTCTATGACTGTGTATACAGAGATCGCTGTATGGAGGAGGAGGTCCTATCAGTGATGACAGCCTTCCCTCTATGACTGTGTATACAGAGATAGCTGTATGGAGGGGGAGGTCCTATCAATGATGACAGCCTTCCCTCTATGACTGTGTATACAGAGATGGCTGTATAGAGGAGGAGGTCCAATCAGTGATGACAGCCTTCCCTCTATGACTCTGTATACAGAGATAGCTGTATGGAGGGGGTGGTCCTATCAGTGACTGACAGCCTTCCCTCTATGACTGTGTCTACAGAGGTAGCTGTATGGAGGAGGTCCTATCAGTGATGACAGCCTTCCCTCTATGACTGTGTATACAGAGATAGCTGTATGGAGGAGGAGGTCCTATCAGTGATGACATCCTTCCCTCTATGACTGTGTATACAGAGATCGCTGTATGGAGGAGGAGGTCCTATCAGTGATGACATCCTTCCCTCTATGACTGTGTATACAGAGATAGCTGTATGGAGGAGGAGGTCCTATCAGTGATGACAGCCCTCCCTCTATGACTGTGTATACAGAGATAGCTGTATGGAGGAGGAGGTCCTATCAGTGATGACAGCCTTCCCTCTATGACTGTGTATACAGAGATAGCTGTATGGAAGAGGAGGTCCAATCAGTGATGACAGCCTTCCCTCTATGACTGTGTATACAGAGATAGCTGTATGGAGGAGGTCCTATCAGTGAAGACAGCCTTCCCTCTATGGCTGTGTATACAGAGATAGCTGTATGGAGGAGGCGGTCCTATCAGTGACTGACAGCTTTCCCTCTATGACTGTGTATACAGAGATAGCTGTATGGAGGAGGTAGTCCTATCAGTGATGACAGCCTTCCCTCTATGACTGTGTATACAGAGATAGCTGTATGGAGGAGGAGGTCCTATCAGTGAAGACAGCCTTCCCTCTATGACTGTGTATACAGAGATAGCTGTATGGAGAAGGCAGTCCTATCAGTGATAACACCCTTCCATCTATGACTGTATATACAGAGATAGCTGTATGGAGGAGGCAGTCCTATAAGTGATTGACAGCCTTCCCAATATAACTGTGTATACAGAGAGAGCTGTATGGAGGAGGAGGTCCTATCAGTGATGACAGCCTTCCCTCTATGAATGTCTATACAGAGAGAGCTGTATGGAGGAGGAGGTCCTATCAGTGACTGACAGCCTTCCCTCTATGACTATGTATACAGAGAGAGCTTTATGGAGGAGGAGGTCCCATCAGTGATGACAGCCTTCCCTCTATGACTGTGTATACAGAGATAGCTGTATGGAGGAGGAGGTCCCATCAGTGATGACAGCCTTCCCTCTATGACTGTGTATACAGAGATGGCTGTATGGAGGAGGAGGTCATATCAGTGACTGACAGCCTTCCCTCTATGAATGTCTATACAGAGAGAGCTGTATGGAGGAGGCAGTCCTATAAGTGATTGACAGCCTTCCCTCTATGAATGTGTATACAGAGATAGCTGTATGGAGGAGGAGGTCCCATCAGTGATGACAGCCTTCCCTCTATGACTGTATACAGAGATCGCTGTATGGAGGAGGAGGTCCTATCAGTGACTGACAGCCTTCCCTCTATGACTGTATACAGAGATCGCTGTATGGAGGAGGAGGTCCTATCAGTGACTGACAGCCTTCCCTCTATGACTGTGTATACAGAGAGAGCTGTATGGAGAAGGAGGTCCTATCAGTGATTGACAGCCTTCCCTCTATGACTGTGTATACACAGATAGCTGTATGGAGGAGGAGGTCCTATCAGTGATTGACAGCCTTCCCTCTATGACTGTGTATACAGAGAGAGCTGTATGGAGGAGGCGGTCCTATCAGTGACTGACAGCCTTCCCTCTATGACTGTGTATACAGAGATGGCTGTATGGAAGAGGATGTCCTATCAGTGATGACAACCTTCCCTCTATGACTGTGTATACAGAGAGAGCTGTATGGAGGAGGTGGTCCTATAAGTGATGACAGCCTTCCCTCTATGACTGTGTATACAGAGAGAGCTGTATGGAGGAGACGGTCCTATCAGTGACTGACAGCCTTCCCTCTATGACTGTGTATACAGAGATAGCTGTATGGAGGAGGAGGTCCTAGTAGTGATTGACAGCCTGTCCTCTATGACTGTGTATACAGAGAGCTGTATGGAGGAGGAGGTCCCATCAGTGATGACTGCCTTCCCTTTATGACTGTGTATACAGAGATCGCTGTATGGAGGAGGAGGTCCTATTAGTGATTGACAGCCTGTCCTCTACGACTGTGTATACAGAGAGAGCTGTATGAAGGAGGCGGTCCTATCAGTGATTGACAGCCTCCCTCTATGACTGATCAGTGATGACAGCCTTCCCTCTATGACTGTGTATACAGAGAGAGCTGTATGGAGAAGGAGGTCCTATCAGTAATGACAGCCTTCCCTCTATGACTGTGTATACAGAGATAGCTGTATGGAGGAGGAGGTCCTATCAGTGATGACACCCTTCCCTCTATGACTGTGTATACAGAGAGAGCTGTATGGAGGAGGAGGTCCTATCAGTGATGACAGCCTTCCCTCTATGACTGTGTATACAGAGAGAGCTGTATGGAGGAGGAGGTCCTATCAGTGATGACAACCTTCCCTCTATGACTGTGTATACAGAGAGAGCTGTATGGAGGAGGAGGTCCTATCAGTGATGACAACCTTCCCTCTATGACTGTGAATACAGAGAGAGCTGTATGGAGGAGGAGGTCCTATCAGTGATGACAACCTTCCCTCTATGACTGTGTATACAGAGATAGCTGTATAGAGGAGGAGGTCCTATCAGTGATAACAGCCTTCCTCTATGACTGTGTATACAGAGAGAGCTGTATGGAGGAGGCGGTCCTATCAGTGATGACAGCCTCCCTCTATGACTGTGTATACAGACATAGCTGTATGGAGGAGGAGGTCCTATCAGTGATGACAGCCTTCCCTCAATGACTGTGTATACAGAGATAGCTGTATAGAGGAGGTCCTATCAGTGATGACAGCCTGTCCTCTATGACTGTGTATACACAGAGATAGCTGTATGGAGGAGTTGGTCCTATCAGTGATGACAGCCTTTCCTCTATAACTGTGTATACAGAGATAGCTGTATGGAGGAGGAGGTCCTATCAGTGATGACAGCCTTCCCTCTATGCCTATGTATACAGAGATAGCTGTATGGAGGAGGCGGCTGTATGGAGATGACAGTCTTCCCCCTATGACTGTGTATACAGAGAGCTGTATGGAGGAGGAGGTCATATCAGTGATGACAGCCTTCCCTCTATCACTGTATACAGAGATGGCTGTATAGAGGAGGTAGTCCTATCAGTGATAACAGCCTTTCCTCTATGACTGTGTATACAGAGATAGCTGTATGGAGGAGGCGGTCCTATCAGTGATGACAGCCTTCCCTCTATGACTGTGTATACAGAGATGGCTGTATAGAGGAGGTAGTCCTATCAGTGATAACAGCCTTTCCTCTATGACTGTGTATACAGAGATCGCTGTATGGAGGAGGAGGTCCTATCAGTGACTGACAGCCTTCCCTCTATGACTGTGTATACAGAGATCGCTGTATGGAGGAGGAGGTCCTATCAGTGACTGACAGCCTCCCCTCTATGACTGTGTATACAGAGAGAGCTGTATGGAGGAGGAGGTCCTATCAGTGATGACAGCCTTCCCTCTATGACTGTGTATACAGAGAGCTGTATGGAGGAGGAGGTCCTATCAGTGATGACAGCCTTCCCTCTATGACTGTGTATACACAGAGAGCTGTATGGAGGAGGCGGTCCTATCAGTGATGACAGCCTTCCCTCTATGACTGTGTATACAGAGATAGCTGTATGGAGGAGGAGGTCCTATCAGTGATTGACACCCTTCCCTCTATGACTGTATACAGAGATGACTGTATGGAGGAGGAGGTCATATCAGTGATGACAGCCTTCCCTCTATGACTGTGTATACAGAGATAGCTGTACGGAGGAGGCGGTCCTATCAGTGATGACAGCCTTCCCTCTATGACTGTGTATACAGAGATAGCTGTATGGAGGAGTTGGTCCTATCAGTGATGACAGCCTTCCTCTATGACTGTGTATACAGAGATAGCTGTATGGAGGAGGAGGTCCTATCAGTGATGACAGCCTTCCCTCTATGACTGTGTATACAGAGATAGCTGTATGGAGGAGGAGGTCCTATCAGTGATGACAGCCTTCCCTCTATGACTTTGTATACAGAGATAGCTGTATGGAGGAGGTCCTATCAGTGACTGACAGCCTTCCCTCTATGACTGTGTATACAGAGAGAGCTGTACGGAGGAGGCGGTCCTATCAGTGATGACAGCCTTCCCTCTATGACTGTGTATACAGAGATAGCTGTATGGAGGAGGCGGTCCTATCAGTGACTGACAGCCTTCCCTCTATGACTGTGTATACAGAGATAACTGTATGGAGGAGGAGGTCCTATCAGTGATGACAGCCTTCCCTCTATGACTGTGTATACAGAGAGAGCTGTATGGAGGAGGTGGTCCTATAAGTGATGACAGCCTTCCCTCTATGACTGTGTATACACAGATAGCTGTATGGAGGAGGAGGTCCTGTCAGTGATTGACAGCCTTCCCTCTATGACTGTGTATACAGAGAGAGCTGTATGGAGAAGGAGGTCCTATCAGTGATTGACAGCCTTCCCTCTATGACTGTGTATACAGAGATGGCTGTATGGAGGAGGAGGTCCTATCAGTGATGACAGCCTTCCCTCTATGACTGTGTATACAGAGATAGCTGTATGGAGGAGGTCCTATCAGTGACTGACAGCCTTCCCTCTATGACTGTATACAGAGATGACTGTATGGAAGAGGATGTCCTATCAGTGATGACAACCTTCCCTCTATGACTGTGTATACAGAGAGAGCTGTATGGAGGAGGTGGTCCTATAAGTGATGACAGCCTTCCCTCTATGACTGTGTATACACAGATAGCTGTATGGAGGAGGCGGTCCTATCAGTGACTGACAGCCTTCCCTCTATGACTGTGTATACAGAGAGCTGTATGGAGGAGGAGGTCCCATCAGTGATGACAGCCTTCCCTTTATGACTGTGTATACAGAGATCGCTGTATGGAGGAGGAGGTCCTATTAGTGATTGACAGCCTGTCCTCTATGACTGTGTATACAGAGAGAGCTGTATGAAGGAGGCGGTCCTATCAGTGATTGACAGCCTCCCTCTATGACTGATCAGTGATGACAGCCTTCCCTCTATGACTGTGTATACAGAGATAGCTGTATGGAGGAGGAGGTCCTATCAGTGATGACAGCCTTCTCTCTATGACTGTGTATACAGAGGTAGCTGTATGGAGGAGGTCCTATCAGTGATGACAGCCTTCCCTCTATGACTGTGTATAGAGATAGCTGTCATCACTGATAGGACCGCCTCCATGACCTTTAACTTCTTCCCGACCGCCGAACGCAGGATTGCGTCCTGGCGGCGGTCGGTTTGTTCCTCCTTGACGCGGGGGCGCGTCATCTCACGAGACGCGCGATTTCCTATGAACGAGCGCACGTTCGTTCACAGGATCGAGTCGGGGAGAACTTTAACTACAACCTGTTTTGTTAACAGCGTCTGATATGCTTGCTGTTCGTTCCTTTGCTGGTCCCAAGCAAAAGGGACCACCAAAGGAAACTTTTGTAAGTGCAACAATCACCACACAGACCCCCCTATCCATCCCCCCCCCCCCCCCGTCACTGATTAACCCCCGATCACCCCATGTCACCCCCCTGATCAACCCCTGTCACCAATCACCCCCCCTGTAAGGCTCATTCAGATGTCCGTATGCGTTTTGCGGATCCATGGATCCGCAAAACACGGACACGGGCAATGTGCTTTCCGCATTTTGCGGATCCGCACATTGCCAGAACTATATAGAAAGTGCCTTTTCTTGTCCGCAATTGCGGACAAGAATAGGACATGCTCTATCTTTTGCGGAGCTGCGGCCAGCACTTAGTGTGCTCTCCGCATCACCGCCGACCCCATTCACACTGAATGGGTCCGCATCTATTCCGCAGAATTGCGGAATAGATGCGGACGTGTGAATGGGGCCTTACTACTTTTTTTTTTTTGCACATTTTTTGGCAGAGATTTTTTCATCCACATCGATCGATGCGAATGAGGAAATCTGCGCCGTTCCTTTTTTTTTTTTTTTTTTTAGCACAGAGGCTGAACGGAAAAAAAAAAAAAAAATCTCATTACCCGTATGCTCAATATAAGTAAAATCGCAGAAACTCCTAATGCTGGCCATACGTGTAATGATTGCGGAGACCCTCAAATGCCAGGGCAGTACAAAAACCCCACATGTGACCCCATTTTAGAAAGAAGACACCACAAGGTATTCCGTGAGGGGCATGGCGAGTTCATGTAAAATTTTATTTTTTGTCACTAGTTAGTGGAAAATGAGACTTTGTAAAAAAAAATAATAATAATAAATCAATTTCCGCTAACTTGTGCCAAAAAAAAAAAAATTCTGTGAACTTGCCATGGCCCTCACGGAATACCTTGGGGTGTCTTCTTTCCAAAATGGGGTCACATGTGGGGTATTTATACTGCCCTGGCATTTTAGGGGCCCTAAAGCGTGAGAAGAAAAATGCCCTCCTAAAAGTTACTCTTTGGAATTAGGGCCCCTTTGCACATCTTGGCTGCAAAAAAGTGTCACTCATGTGGTATCGCCGTACTCAGGAGAAGTAGGGCAATGTGTTTTGGGGTGTATTTTTACATATACCCATACTGTGTGTGAGAAATATCTCTGTAAACAACAACTTTTTATACAAAGTTGTCAGTTTACAGAGATATTTCTCACACACAGTATGGGTATATGTAAAAATACACCCCAAAACTCATTGCCCTACTTCTCCTGAGTACGGCGATACCACATGTGTGACACTTTTTTGCAGCCTGGGTGCGCAAAGGGGCCCAAATTCCAACAAGTACCTTTAGGTTGTACATGGCTGCTCACAATTTAGCCCCGCCCAAAATGCCAGAACAGTAAACACACCCCACAAATGACCCCATTTCAGAAAGTAGACACCCCAAGGTATTCACTGAGGGGCATAGTGAGTCCGTGGGAGATTTATTTATTTTTTGCCAGAAGTTAGCAAAAATGGAAACTTTATTATTTTTATTTTTTTCCTCAGAAAGTGTCATTTTCTGCTAACTTGTGAAATTATACATGAACTCACCATGCCCCTCCGCGAATACTTTGGGGTGTCTTCTTTCTAAAATGGTGTCATTTGGGGGGTATTTATAGTATCCTGACATTCTAGCACCTGAAGAAACATGACAGGCGCTCAGAAAGTCAGAGCTGCTTCAAAATGCCGAAATTCACTTTTTTGCACCATAGTTTGTAAACGCTATAACTTTTACCCAAACCAATAAATATACACTTATTGGATTTTTTTTTTTTTATCAAAGACATGTAGAACAATAAATTTTGCGAAAAATTTATATAGAAATGTAGTTTTTAAAAAAAAAAAAAATTTACAACAGAAAGTGAAAAGTCATTTTTTTGCAAAAATTTCGGTCATTTTTGATTAATAGCAAAAAAGTCAGCAGCAATGAAATACCACCAAATGAAAGCTCTATTAGTGAGAAGAAAATAAGGTAAAATTCATTTGGTAAGTTGTATGATGGAGCAATAAACGGTGAAAGTAGTGTAGTGCAGAATTGTAAAAAGTGGCCTGGTCATTAAGGGTGTTTAAGCTAGGGGGGCTGAAGTGGTTAAAACCAGAATGAGTAGGAATATAAATGCATGAAATACAACTTATACTGAATCTTTTCCTATTACAGTATATATCAATCTGCTCAGCTCCTCGTGCTCTATAACATGCTGCCTGCAGATCAGACACCGTGTGCAATGTGACAGGTGTCAGCAGTTCTGTCCCCATGACACTGGCTGTTACATGTGCACTGGGCAGCTGAAGGAGTCTGTGTTGGTTCCATGTTCATAAGTGCCGCATTGCTGAGAAACATGAGGTTTTAATATATGTAAATGAGCCTCTAGGAGCAACAGGGGCATTGCCGTTACACCTAAAGGCTCTCTCTCTGCATGTTCATTCACAGGGACAGACGTGATGACATTTACACCGCCTTGCCAAAGTGCACCGAGCACAGCAGTTGCACAGAGCATGTTTCTCAGCAGTGCGGGCACATATGAACATGGGACCAACACAGACACCTTCAGCTGCCAAGTGCACATGTAACAGGTCAGCCAGTGTCATAGGGACAGAACTGCTGACAGATGCCCTTTAATCACCCAAGTAGTTTTTTTAAGCTCCCATAAATTAAGATGACAGCTAGAAGTAGTAGGCAGCAGAGTTTAGACATGGAGCTTGTGTTCACACCCTACAAACACAAAGGCAAAACACAGCTAAAAACTGCCCGACAGCAGCCCAGATGGTGCACACTACTGGTGCCCCCATTCTTCTTTTTCACTGCGTATGCAAAAAAAAATACAGCATAAGCACATAGTCACATAGGGGCCGGGGCCGTAGGGAAGGTTGTTTGGCACTAGGCCTGTTATATAACACCTGCAAAACCAGATCTACAAGTCGCAGATCAGAACCAGCGCTCAGGATTTCTGATGCAGTTTTTGAAGCCAAACCCAGGAGGTGTCAAATAAACCGGTAACGTATCTGTCCTTTCTCTGCTTTTATCATCCACACCCGATTTTGGCTTCAAAAACTGCATAGAAAAACCTGGCCGAGTGGCAGGACCTTTAGGCCGAGTCCACATCACCGTTTACTTTTCTGATCAGTCAGAGGAGCAACAAAAGGAACAAAAAAAAAAAAAAAACACAAAACACACACAGATCCTGTATTTTAAACATCTGTTATGCTCATTAATGCACATTTTGAATCTTTTAGCCATTTTTATGTAAGATCTATTTTAGATGGCAAAAAAAAGACAAAAAAAACTGTCCTTCAAAGTTTTCTTTCCCGTCTAAAATAATAGCTCTCGGACGGAAATGGCTAAAAACGGATGCAAAATGTGCATAACAGATGCTCAGGATCCTTTTTTTCCTGTTCTTCTGACAGATCAGGTCATGTGAACCCCGCCTTAAAAGTACACCTACTGAGCTTCGACCCTTTAGCTGGGTTTGCAGGTTACAGACGTGATGCAATAAAAAAAAAAAAGGGTGGTGCGCCAGATTTATCATGCAGCATCATCCACTGTGATAAATCTGGTACACTATTAGACTGTTTAGTCTGACAAGAGTGAAATCAGACACTATTCGTAAGTGTACTCTAAAGTGTGCGGTACTGAACTGGTTAATCAGTCGCAGGGCGCCCATACACCTAGCACTCTGTGCCACAAGCCAAAGAACTTAGTCATGAAACCACAAGGCGAAAATCACTAGCTGTACAGGCAACTTAGTACTGTCATGTCAAAAAAAATAAAAAAACACTATCTGTCCGTGCCGCCTGTGCTGACAGATGCAGACCTATTCAACTTGCGGAGGCACAGACTGAAACGCCACGTGCTGTGTAGAGCTTCCGTGGCCTTCTGCTCCGGATCCATTTAAGTCAGGCATGTCCAAAGTCCGGCCCGCGGGCCAATTGTGGCCCGCATTCCGGACTGATACGGCTCCCCAGCTAAGTTAGGCAAATAGTGATCATACGGCCTCCGGAGTGAGTCCCCGAGCACAGCCCAGGACCTGGGATCTCTCCATCAGCGGGCGCAGGGAGAACGGAAGCTCATATAATTATATATATATATATTCCAGTGAGTTCCCGAGCACAGCCCAGGACCTGGGATCTCTCCATCAGCGGGCGCAGGGAGAACGGAAGCTCATATAAAATAAATATATATATATATATATATTCCAGTGAGTTCCCGAGCACAGCCCAGGACCTGGGATCTCTCACAGGAGCGCAGAACGGAAGCTTATATATGTCCCCGAGCACAGCTCAGGACTCCTTTGATCTCGCACTATGGGATGTGACGTCATCAGCTGGCTAACGAAGAAGGAAAGGCCAAATCTCTTGACGTCCGAGATCTCGTGAGATTTGGCCTTTTCTTCTTCGTTAGCCGGCTGATGACATCGCATCCCATAGTGCGAGATCAAAGGAGTCCTGAGCTGTGCTCGGGGACATATATAAGCTTCCGTTCTCCCTGCGCCCGCTGATGGAGAGATCCCAGGTCCTGGGCTGTGCTCGGGAACTCACTGGAATATATATATATTATATGAGCTTCCGTTCTCCCTGCGCCCGCTGATGGAGAGATCCCAGGTCCTGGGCTGTGCTCGGGGACTCACTGGAATATATATATAATTATATGAGCTTCCGTTCTCCCTGCGCCCGCTGATGGAGAGATCCCAGGTCCTGGGCTGTGCTCGGGGACTCACTGGAATATATATATAATTATATGAGCTTCCGTTCTCCCTGCGCCCGCTGATGGAGAGATCCCAGGTCCTGAGCTGTGCTCGGAGACTCACTGGGGGGGGCATAAGATCCATATTTGGCCATTCCTTCTCCCTGTGCCTCCACACACAGCCACAAGGGCGACCTTAAGGGCTATTGAGCCTATTGAAGAAAAAGAACACACTCAGGACAATTGTATAATAAAGCAGACAAGGGATCAGAATAGGAATGTGTGGTAGCAAACTGTCATACCCGTCATTAACCCCTCACTGTCCATCGCTGTGCTATAATTGGATTATCTGATTGTGCTCCTAGTTCTCTCTACAGACCTTCTCCCTTTCTGGCCAATTTTTATAATGGTAACTACAAATAAGAAAACGAGAAGTTGACAGTGAGGGACGCCGCTTCCAGGACTGGTGGAAAGTGGAATATTTTTTCACTGAAATACGGAATCACTGTGTTTGTCTGATATGCCAAGAGACTGTGGCTGCTTATAAGGAATTTAATGTCAAGAGACACTACCACTCGAGACATAGCACATACGACAAGCTAACAGGGTGAGACCAGTGAAAAAAAAAAAAAAAAAAACGCAAAATGGTCGGCCGTCGCACATGTTCGCTTCATCAAATCTGGCACTCCTCAAAAAAAGTTTGGACACCCCTGATTTAAGTGAATGGGTCCGCACCCGTGATACTGTGCACACACAGCCGATGCCAATATTGCAGCCCACAAACCAGACTGGCACACGTTTCTGGGCATGAGCCCCAAGTCTCAGCCACACATAAATGCCAAAGATGTTGTGGGAGTAAGGCCAAAGGTCTGTGGTTTGTGTCCTCTGCCACCATTCCTGGCGAGTCGCCTGGATAGACAACGCCTTCCCTGATCAGCCTGTATCCAGTAAAACAGCAGTGAGGCGGGATAAACTTCAGCACCATGTTTCGGTACAAACACCGAGTTCATATGGAAACAAAGCCGAGCCCAACAGGTTCATTGTTACGAATGTTATTCATCCACACGACAGTGACGTGATGGCGGCTTCTTTAACGGCTGCCTAAGAACAATGGTAGTCTATGGGGTTATTCACACGTCAAACATGTTCTCTCTCTCATCTGTTTCCACAAGCCATCAGCCCCCAAACAATTCAAGGCAACCGGTTTAGGCTGGGTTCACACCTGAGCGTATTTGATACGCGCGTTTTAGTCGCGCGTATTACAGCACGTTTTTGGAAATAGGAAACGCGCGTCGTGCGATTGACCACTTCCACACCAAATGCATATATTACTTGCAAATATTTGTGGCGGATTGCAACGCAAAGGGCGAAATGTGGGCTGGAAATCCGCACAAACAATGGACTTGCTGCAGATTTCTAAATGAAAATGTGATCTCAGCTCTTTTGCAACAAGGGGCTCATGCACACAAATATGTGTCGGCCATGCCACCTGTACGGGTCCGCAATCCAGGAGGCATGGAGCGAAAGACCACGGAAGCTCTACGGAGTGCTTCCGGGCATGTCGGTCTGTCTGCGCAGCCCGCACGGTGTGGCCGGATCATGGACCAATTAAAGTTGAATGTGTCTGTATCCGCCAGCGCCGGCCACACGGACAGTGTCCATGCACTGGGAACCGCAATTTGCGGTCCACAATACACGGCACACGTTCATGTGCATGAGCCCTAGTTCTGCAAAAAAAAAGTAATTTACGGCAGAACTGCAGAAAATCTGCAACATTTCAGTCATATGTGGACATTCCCTTAAGCCGCCTGCACATGAGTGCGGGTGAATGCCCACAAGATCTGCATGAATTTCTCCACCGCGGATTTCACCTTCTGGAATGGGGAGTCGGTGGTAACCGCAGCAGACGTCTTTTCAGACGTGGACAGTGTTTTTTTGCCACTTCCCCTTCATTTCAATAGGATACTCAGTGCGGATACTGTCCCACGTTAGGGCACGGCGATTCTTTTTTCCTTATGCGAAAAAAAAAAAAAAAAGCAAGTGCTGCTTCCCACTGAAATGAATGGGAGGCTGTCTGATCCCATGCGGAACGCGCCCTTAGGGTCCCTGCAGGGGAGTACAGACTTCAGAAGTTTTGTGCGGTTTTTCATGCACGGTTTTGCCACAGATGCCACCTTTGCATTGCGTAGTTCACAGTGTGCAGGTACCCTTACTAACAGAAGATCTGCACAGATTTCCATGTGGTTTTCTGTGTGTTTTACTCGCTTTTCTGGTGTGAATTTTATAGCAGATCTCACCCTTCGACTCAAAAAGGTCAAATCTTCATTCCAAAAAAAAAACACTCATACAAAGAATTCACTTGCTATGGATTTCTAAATCCGCACGGCCGGTAAATTTCCACACGGATGAAAAGTCAAAGTGTACAAGAGATTTGTCTAACGTCATACACTTTGCCGGTACTGTGTTACGCTGCGTTTCTCTGCGGAAAACCACATCGTGTGCAGGCGGCATTAGGATGCTTTATGCGCAAATTTTGGCTGCAGAAATTCCGGCCACGTGAATGGCTGATTCAACAGGAAGCGCATGGATTTCTGAAAGCGCCATTCAAAGGATTGGGAATGAGTTTTAGTTGTGCATCCGTTACGTGCACTGGGGACCCCAAATTGCGCTCCTCAATGCACGGGCAACCTCCGTGCAGTGAGCGGGACAGATCGAGACCCATTCAACTTGAATGGGTCCGTGATCCGTCCGCACCGCAAAAAAAAAAAAAAAAGCTTCTGTGGGGTTTACGATCCGTGCTTCCGTTCCGCGTCTCCGTGATTGCGGACCCATTTAAGTGAATCCGTGATGCGGAGTGCACACAGGTCGGTGCCTGTGTATTGCGGACCCGCCGTATCGGCCACGCAACGGCCGTGTGCATGAGGCCTTACAGAAATGTCAGCAATAAAACCTGCTGTGTGTGAAGACAGCCTTAGGGCTTTTTCACAAGAGCGTGGAATCCGCTGCGTGAAAGAGAGCCAAGCCCCGTTCCGGACAGCAGAGACACGGAGCATTAACATGATTGATAAAGCTCTTTGCCTCTCTCTGATCTTTTTACTACAAAATCACAGTGAGATAAAGTTGTGATTTTGTAGTAAAAAGATCACAGAGAAGCATGGAGCATTATCAATCATGTTAATGCTCCGTGTCTCTGCTGTCCGGAACGGGGCTTGGCACCCTTTCACGCAGGGATCCGCTCATGTGAAAAATCCCTTACAGTGATATACGGGTAGACGGCAGCCCCAGGAATCAGGCTGACCCTCGGATTTCTGAGGCTAATGCGCCGTTTGCGCTGCTGCTCCTGTAGATTTCCGAATAAGCCCCCTCTTCTGCAGCAGGAACCGCACAGCTAAGCTGCCCATTAGCCTCAGGTCAGTGTATTACAGGACGGTACGTACTGGGGTACAGGTCTCCAGGCGGTACTACACTAGGCTGCACCCCGTCACCGCCAGCCACTTGTAAGATACATAACTCAAAGGACTAATTTTTGAAATAATGACCTGCAATGTGTGGTAGCGGGCGTATTACAATCACTAAACAGGTAATCGCTTATCCGGCCAGTAGAGGGTTAACCCATGCCCCATAACCAGGAAGTAAACATACAAGGAGACCAGCCCGTGTCCTGGCCCCTGGCTGACACCCCATAAAGTCTCACGTACATAGAACAGGGGTGCAGGTAGGAGCCCCCCATACTGATGCCCCCCAGAAACCCCCCACTGACCGCACAGAGAGACAAGCCTCGGGACCCGTCACCTCTAAGAGCCTCACCAGGTGCGTTTCTTTTTCGAGGACGTCCTGGAAGGCCATGGGCGGCCGGCAGGTCCCATCGCTGCTGGGCGACTTGTCGGGCACGGCGCTCCTCCGCACCCGGGAGCCGAGTGGCGCACCGCGCTGCCACACAAGACTGCGGCCATCCCGCGGCTCAGAAGGCAGCAGAGCGCGCGCGGAGCACACGGAGAGCAGCAGCCAAAGGGCTCGCAGCCCCGTCCGTCCGAGGGAACCCATCACTAAGCGAGCTACCCTGCGCTGCAGTCAGC
Source organism: Bufotes viridis (assembly GCA_033119425.1). NCBI lineage: Eukaryota > Metazoa > Chordata > Amphibia > Anura > Bufonidae > Bufotes > Bufotes viridis. The sequence goes on from CM065591.1 coordinate 181,877,157, forward strand.
ACACTGACAGGTACAATACGGCTAGCCCCTTATTGGCTGCAGAAGACGTCACTCGCCCTGCGTCTCCTCTTCCATTGGTCGGCAAGCTAACCGCTCCGCCCACAGTCAACATCCTTGCTAAGCAGGTGTCAGCTCGGAAGCTCGTCTCTGATTGGTTGTCCCAGGAGCAGTTCACTTGTGACCGGGCTGCCCGGCGAGGACAATATTTATGTGCAGCTCACGTGTGGCGGGAGGGCGCAGCTCTGTGTCAGGTACATCCTGAGGGCGGAAGGTTTAACCCCTTCAGGACCGGCGTGTTCGTTCCTACACCATAATGCGGAGTTCATCGAGGGGGTCCTCTGCAGGGTAGCCAATCAGAATTTTTCTTTTTTTTCTGGACAATTTATCCCCAAAATTACGGACAACCAATATTTTGTACGGACAAATTGGAAAACTGTAATGAATGATGAAGATTATAAGTAATAACTGTCTATAGCTCAATATACTGATAACTTATTACCAGCATTTACTGTGAGATGTAAAATGATGATAATTACCACCAAAATAATCATGTCACCAGTAGGGATGAGCGAACCTGTTTTTCAAGTTCGGGGTGTAGGGTTCGGGTTATCTAAGAATTCCGTTATGGATTCTGCTACAACATTTGGTCCCTGGTAAAAAACCCGAACCTTGCACGCTCAACTTGAAACACAAATTCGCTCATCCCTAACCACCAGCTTCCAAACATAATGGACACATCTGTTCTCTTTCATGGACACAGGCCAATTTTTACGGACGGTCCAGAAATTTTGGGACGGTTGGCAACCCTGATCCTCTGTTCAGAATCCTTATTGGACCCCGCCGTGGGGAGCAGTTGCTCGGTGTCCACCTCCTGTCTTGTACTCACGGTGGTCACAGGGCTGGTAAACCCCCGGCCTAGCCAGCACACGGTTGCCAACCAAACTGAGGAGTCGGAGCATTTATCTACCGACTCCACAGCCCTGGATTCTGTATGGTTGGCAACCTTGATGGGGCCAGTGCTAGTATTTCATTTTTACTAGTACATAGAAAAGCTGGTAAATTTACTACTGCCCCCACTTCTCTAATCTCATACCCATATTCACCTGACCCCTGTTCCCCCACTCTCTCTATCCGGAGCATTATAGAACTCGCGTTCCATTTGCAACAAACGTTCCTACATCCACGGCCTCTTTATCTCCAAGAAATTTTTATTCCTGGGTGTCGTGGGTAACACAATGGTCGGTCACGTAGGGTATCGAGCCAAGTGTTGCAGGTGAATGTCATCGCGACGGTGGAATAACGGAGTTCAGCAGTCAGGTGTAGAACTCAGCAAGATTACCACCATGGGTGGGACAAGCCCCTTTATTTATACACCTGGGTGTGGAGGATGTAACTTCTCAAAGTATCAGGGGCGTAACAATCGCGGCTTCACTGAATTTTAAAAAGGCTCATTTCCCTGGGTTAAGGGCATAGACTGGGAGCAGCTACTGTCACATAAGGCTACATGCCCACAACAGTTGTTTTTGTCGGCTTCAGTTTCAGTTTTTTTGCAGATCGGATAGGAACCCATTCATTTCAATGGGTCAGCAAAAAAATGCTGACAGTTAATCAGTTTGTGTTCCGCGTCCGTTGTCCGTGTTTCCCTTCAGCAAAAAAGGAGTGCATGTCCTACTTTTTTCTCATTTGCGGACGAGGATAGGCATTTATTACAAGCGATCTGTGAAAACAAAGGAATCCTTCAAAAAAACAGATGGACCATCAGTTTTCTTTGCGGATCCCGATTTGCGGACAGCAAAAAACAACTGTCGTGTGCATGTAGCCTAAGCGTCCATACACACACGTCCGCAATTCTGTTCCGCATTTTGCGGAACGGAATTGCGGACCCATTAGTTTCAATTGGGACAGACGATGCCCCGGCCAGGTCTGCAATTGCGGATCCGCACTTCCGGGTCCGCAATCGCGTTCCCGAAAAAAATAGAACATGTCCTATTCTTGCAATTGCGGACAAGAAAAGGCATTTTCTATGTAGTGCCAGCAATGTGCGGTTCGCAAATTGCGGAACACACATCGCCGATGTCCGTGTTTTGCGGATTGGTGGATCCGCAAAACAAACACGGATGTGTCAATGGACCCTAATACTGAGGATAAATGGGAGAGCTTTAACTCCACATTGAGTAAGTGCACTAAAAAATGTATTCCTTTAGGTAACAAGTATAAGGCCTCATGCACACAACCGTTGTTTGTTTCCGCGTCTATTCCGTCCGTAAATTTTGCATCCGCCAAAAAAAACGGATAACGGACCGTTTTTTTGACGGATCCGTTTTTATGGCAGATCCATTGTAATAATGCCTATCCTTGTCCGCAAACGTGAAAAAAATAGGACATGAGGCCTGAATGGCTAAAATTAAACCCCCATGGCTTATAGCTACTGTAAAAAGTACAATAAATGACACAAAAAGGGCATATAAAAAAAAAAACAAATCTGAGGGGTCAGCTGTAGCGTTTGAATATTACAAAGGGCTTAATAAAATCTGTAAAAAGGAGATAAAATTAGCAAAAATACAAAACGAAAAGTAGGTGGCAAAAGAGAGTAAAACAAATCCCCCAAAATTATTTAATTCTTTAAATATATAAATGCTAAAAAACCAAGGTCCCTTAAATAATGGTAAGGGGGGGGGGGTAGTCACTGAAGATAAGGAAAAGGCAGAGTCATTAAATGGTTTTTTTAGCTCTGTATATACAAAAGAAGAGAAAGGAGCTGATATCTGTGGCGCTGGGGCTGTTAGTACATCCAGTAATATACTCAATTAACTAACTGTAGATATGGTCCAAGCTAAGTTAAATAAGGTAAATGTGAACAAGGGTACAGATGGATTACACCCAAGAGTGCTTAAAAAGCTCAGTTCAGTCATTTCTGTGCCCCTGTTTATAATTTGTAAAGATTCTCTAGGTACTGGTACAGTGCCAAGTGATTGGCGCAAGGCAAATGTGGTGCCCATATTCATAAAAGGATCTATGTAATTCATAGGTAATTATAGACCAGTTAGTTTAACTTCTGTTGTGGGAAAAATGTTTGAAGGACTCTTAAGGAACTATATATAGGAATATGTGACTGTAAATTATATTATAAGTAATAACCAGCCCGGGTTTGCCAAGGACAGAAGTTGTCAGACTAACCTGATTTGTTTTTATGAGGAGGTGAGTAGTAGCCTGGACAGAGGGGCGGCTGTGGATGTAGTGTTTCTGGATTTTGCAAAGGCTTTTGATACTGTCACTCATTGACGTTTAATAGGTAAAGTAAGGTCTATAGGCTTGGAAAGTATAGTCTGTAATTTGTTGTGCCTTTTCATAGGTATATACATTGATATCCAATTGTTCTAGTCAAGATGGATATTCATTGCCTTTAAGAGTGTCTGTAAAGATGTGTGTTTTTGAAACAATTAATTACATGCTGGTATGACAGAGGAGGTACTGATATCTCTGTGAGAAAACAAGGCCCATTCATATCATTACGGTCCATAGATCACTAGTGTGAGAAACATTCAGAGAGACTCCTAGAGGTCTGTCTTTAGTTGTTTTATAGTGTCTAAACTAATCCCTTTTCTCTAATTTAAGGCTACAAATGTCAGATGTATTTAATACAGGAGTACCATAGTTAACTCTATATGGTATGGCGCTAATAGCTTGCACAACGGTGCCATCTGGAGACAGATGGATATCATGCCACCATTTTTCACAATTGCATTGTGGGTAAATATGATTTCACAGAGTCATTAACATACTTTACACCCACCTCAGTTGATTGGAAGATTTTAATCCAGGAGGATGAAACATGAGATAAGGTGGGAAATAATTATAGGGACACAGCAGGATAGGGGATCATAGCCAGAACAAGAAGAGGACTCTCACAAGGGGGACCCAACATCCAAGATCCAATACCCAAGAGAGAGGGGTCAATCAATATGAAAGTCATGGTGAGACATGCAATGATGGACCACCCATCTTTCCTAGGAGCAGAAGTGTGATTCCTACTAGGACTTGGTAAGAGACATAAAGAATTACCGTATTTTTTGCTTTATAAGAAGCACCTGATGATAAGACCCACCTAGGTTTTTGAGGAGGAAAATAAGAAAAAAAAAATTTGAACCAAAAGGTGTGCTTTTGGTGGGTTTTGAACTAATGGTGGTCTGTGGATGACACTTTTATGGAGGATCTGTGGATGATGCACTGTTATGGGGGATCTGTGGATGACGCACTGTTATGGGGGGATCTGTGGATGACGCATTGTTATGGAGGTGATCTGTGGATGACACACTGTTATGGGAGATCTGTGGCTGACACTGATGGGGATCTGTGGCTGACACTGATGGGGATCTGTGGCTGACACTTTGGGGGATCTGTGGCTGACACTTTGAGGGATCTGTGGCGGACACTTTGGGGGAACTGTGGCGGACACTTTGGGGGATCTGTGGAGGACACTTTGGGGGATCTGTGGAGGACACTTTGGGGGATCTGTGGAGGACACTTTGAGGGATCTGTGGAGGACACTTTGAGGGATCTGTGGAGGACACTTTGGGGGATCTGAAGAGGACACTTTGGGGGATCTGTGGAGGAAACTTATGGGGATCTGTAGATGACACTTATGGGGATCTGTGGATGACATAAGTGTCATCCACAGATCCACCAAAGTGTCCTCCGTAGATCCCCCGATAGAAGTGTGGAGGGAGGAGGCGGGGAAACTCATGCAGTGCTCCGGTGCAGTGCTTCTACTCTAAAACACCGGGCCCCGCCGCAACTGTTAAATACTATATTGCCAATCACGCTTACATAACTTACCTAACTACTATTATAATCGCATAATCGCACATACATACATCATAGTACTGTACACGGCGCAGACCGCAGCTCCCTCGGTCATGCGCCGCCTGTCCCTCCTGCCGCAGCTCCCTCCTCATGCGCCGCCTGTCCCTCCTGCCGCAGCTCCCTCCTCATGCGCTGCTTGCCTGTTTATTCATAAAGTGAGCGGGGCAGGCGGCGCATGAGGAGGGAGCTGGGACAGGCGGCGCATGACCGAGGGAGCTGCGGTCTGCGCCGTGTACAGTACTATGATGTATGGATGTGCGATTATAGTAGTAGTTAGGTAAGTTAAGTAAGCGTGATTAGCATTATAGTATTTAACAGTTGAAGCCTCGCCATGAGTTTCCCCGCCTCCTGCCTCCACACTGATACTTCGCTGGCCGCGCTGTGCAGCATAGCGGCCAGCGAAGTAGCAGTATTCGTTTTATTAGACGCACGGTAATTTTCCCCCCACTTTGGTTGGAAAAAAAGTGCGTCTTATAAAGCGAAAAATATGGTATATTTCATTTTATTAGGACTAATTGGATAATGTGGGTGAAATCATATCATCTAGATTGACAAATACATAAACGTATTAATTAATTGATCATCTCCATATTGAGATGTAGTCTTAGGATATTGTGAGGCTTCATTCTACCTGCAGAAGAATCAAGGCTCATAATCTATCAAAGTATTAAATAATTGCATATATAAATATATTAATAGTAACATTCTTCGCCAAGCTAGGTGATAAATTCCCACTGGAAAGACTTGTTTTAAGTTCTTCCCATTTCTGTTGTTTGTCTTAATACTCTTAACAAACTCATATATGTGAAAATAGTCTAGGATGGGACGGAAGGATACAGTTATCTCTTCTAAGTTATATCCTTGGATGGATTTGCCCATTCTTGAAGTCATGTGAGGTATAGTTGGTTAGAAATGGGCGGAATGTATTCAGCATTCCATATTGATGTCTAGGATTAGACATGCTCATCATGATATCATAAGGTTTCCTGGAACAGAAGTGATGTATATAACTTAACTTCTTATTTTAATATCCTAACCAAATAATAGCTTTGTTATAATGTGACAAATTGTTCCTACTCACATGTATTGTTAAGCTTGTTTTGCTTTATATCAACGCCGTATATATTCATTTGCATATATCATTGTGTTTATTTATTTATGCTTATAACCTTGTAACCAATAAATCTGCATATTTTTATAATACCTGCGTATTACTATAGAATGCAAAACTACATCTTTAGCATTAATGTCATCTCACGTGAAAAGAACTTATTACCTGAGGAAATAGTCGGCCTCAGATGTTAATTGTGTTGATTAGGTTATCTACAATTTAGGGTGCTTTCCCACTTGCGTTTTTACTTTCCGGCGTAGAGATCCGTCGTCGAGGCTCTACTCCGGAAAGAAACTAATCAGGATTATCCTAATGCAGTGGTGGGCACACTTATTAGTCAACTGAGGCAAATATCAACAAAACAGCGATTAAATTTTTTCTAAAAGCCAAATTTTTTAAACGTAAACTATATAAGAAGGTACATTGTTATTAACTTAATAAAGGTATTCCTAACCATCTGAACATAGCTTTCTGAATCCTCGACACTACATCTTTCACTCCACAACGTTTTACCCTATAAGACGCACCCAATCAGACCTCAGATAAGAGCCCCATGCCTCTCATCATCCCCATTATCATCCATGATACCTCTTATCAACCCTGTTATTATCCATGATGCCTCTCATCATACCCATTATCATTAATGATGCCTCTCATCATCCATAATGCCTCTCATATCCCCCATTATGATTCTCATCATCCCCATTATCATTAATGATGTCTCTCATCATCCATAATGCCTCTCATATCCCCCATTATAATTCTCATCATCCCCTTTATTATCCATGATGCCTCTCATCATCCATGATGCCTCTCATATCCCCCATTATGATTCTCATCACCCCATTGCCTCAGATCAGCCCCAAGTTTCATAAAATAAAAAAGCACTTACCTTTCCTGGTCCTGGATGCCGCTGCTCCTCACCACCCTCGCTCTCTGTTCCTCCTGCTGTCGGCTGTGCTGTGAACTGGCATGCACAGCGTGACGTCACAGAGCGCCTCACACTGTGCGCAGCCCTGCACAGCCTACAGCCGAGGACCAGGAAGCGGTGAGTACAGAGCCTTCACCGCTTCCTGGTCCTCCCCCTCCTGCCGATTTTTGCCATGGGCAACGAAAATGCGATCGCACTGTACATGTGAGCCCGCACCTAGAAGAGCCACATTTAAGGGGCTAAAGAGCCACATGTGGCTCTAGAGCCGTAGTTTGCTGACCACCATCCTAATGCATTCTGAATGGAGAGAAATCCGTTCAGGATGTCATACATTCAGTATGTGAACGTTTCGCCGTAACACCGGATCCGGAATTAATGCCCATTGAGATGCATTATTCCAGATCCAGTACTTCATGACGTCACAGGTCCGGGCGGCGCATTAATCTATGCGCCGCAGGGACCTGTGACGTCATGAAGGAGTGCCCGGCGGCCGCAGCGCAGGTAAGTACACTGCTGCGGAGTACCATGGCAGCCAGGACTTCATTAGCGTCCTGGCTGCCATGGTAACCTGAAAGCATTTCGAAGACTGATCAGGATCCTGATCAGTCTTCTAATGCTTTCAGGCGACTTGCGTTCTGACGGATCCGGCGGGACGGAAGTGCCTGCCGGATCCTCAGAACGCAAGTGTGAAAGCACCCTTATCAGGTCATAATTTCAAAAAGTTATGAAAAATTCATGGTTATTTTTATGACCATAATTAATAATTAATTGAAATATTATTAACCCGACAAATTGTATTGAAAACTGGCTGAAGGACCGTGTCCGGAGAGTTGTGGTCGATGATTCCCAGAATGGTCCCGGGTTATAAGTGGTGTACCCCAAGGTTCAGTGCTGGGTCCTCTATTATTTAACTTATTTATTAATGATATTTAGGACGTTCACCATTTCTATTTTTACAGAGGACACTAAGCTATGTAGTACTGTGTAGTCTATGGAAGATGTCCATAAAATACAAGCTGACTTGAACACTCAGTGATTGGGCATCAACTTGGCAAATGAGGTTCAATGTGGATAAATGTAAAGTTATGCATCTTGGTAGTAATAATCTCTGTGCTTCATATGTCCTAGGACCTAGGTGATGTACCACTGGGAGAGTCACTTATAGAGTAAGAGATTTGGGTGTCCCTGTAGATGGTAGACTAAATAACAGCATACAATGTCAATCAGCTGCTTCTAAGGCCACCAGGATATTGTCATGCATTAACCGAGGCATCGACTCGCGGGGCAGGGATATAATATTACCACTTTACAAAGTGTTGATGCGGTCTCATCTGGAATATGCAGTTCAGTTCTGGGCGCCAGTCCATAGAAAGGACGCTCTGCAGCTGGAAAAAGTACATAGGAGAGAGACTAAACTGATAAGGGGCATGGAGGGTCTTAGTTATTAAGAAAGATGAAAAGAATTGAATTTATTTAGTCTTGAGAAGAAACATCTAAGAGGGGACATGATTAACCTATACAAATATATAAATGGCCCATACAAAAAAATACGGTGAAAAACTGCTCCATGTAAAATGCCCTCAAAAGACAAGGGGGCACTGCCTCCGACTGGAGAAGAAAAGGTTCAGTGTCCGGAAGCGTCAAAGCTTCTTCACTGTAAGAACTGTGAAACTGTGAAATAGAGATTCCTCAGGACGTGGTCACAGCAGGAACAGTGGACAGTTTTAAAATGGGTTTAGATAAATTCTTAAAAGTAAACAAAATTAATGCTTATGAAAACGTGTAGAAATCTGAGTCTGACTTCCTTCTGGGATTCGAGTCCCCACCTATCCCTTGGTTGAACTTGATGTTCTGAACTCCTCTGCCCGGTTAATCCACCTTTTCCCTCTTTTCTCCTCTGCCTCCCCCCTCTGCCAATCCCATTACTGGCTCTCCATTGCCCAGCGGACTCAGTTTAAAATACTTCAATCTACTTATAAGGCCATCCACAACCTGTCCCCTCCTTATATCTCTGACCTGCTTTCTCAATACATCCCCACACAGGGCTCCAGATGGCGACCAAAATGGTCGCCAATGCGACTTAGAATTGCAAAATGGCGACAAGACTTTGTAGTCTTGTTGCCATTTGCGCCTAGACCCTCCACTGCTCTTTCAAACATTGCGCTTCACACATCGAATCACCATTGTCAGCCCAGCCGGAATAGCAAGAAACCTCATCCTCCAATCAGATGTCTGGTGAAAGACTTTGGATTCTGCTCACTGATTGGCTAATCTGGCACTCCTGCATTGTGATAGGCTGTTGCCGATGGATGGGTGTGGCTTAGGCTCGGTGGGCGGGGCTTAGTATCACAGGCGTTTTAATGGACAGCGCTAATGGGCTGCAGTGTCCGGTCACTATGTATGAGGAGCGCTTGTGTGAAGGTGAGGGAGCCTGGGTGGTCACAGCAACATGTTCTGCCCCTGCCAACTAGTGGGGGTTGTACAGTCAGATTTCACATATGATTAGCCAGGCTTGCGCCGGGCTCTATGGTATTTGTAGTACCACGGGTGCTGGGGATATTTGCTTACAATGTTAGTGTTTTACTCTTAAAAGGACCTGCACAAATCTTCACTTCATTCTCTATTATCAGTCATTTCAGAGAGAGGCAGGATCTAATACGTCAGTCTCAGCAAGTCAAAAAATCTGCTTTAGGGCTAGTTCACATGGTGCAGTTTTTCAGTTTCAATCTGCAGACCCCCTTGTGGTTTAGCCGCTATAAACCGTGGCCACGTCACATGCCGTCTCCCATTGAAAACAGTGGGAGGCAGATGCTGCTGCTGGTGGCTTTTTGGTGCACAATCTGTGCCTGAGGATGATTTCACATCCGGTATCTGTGTTTTGCGGATCCGCAATACACTTACGGACATCTGAATGGACCCTTAATAGTCTGTCCCTGCACCAGATTTATCTTCCAGCCTGACCCCTGTGATAGATCTGGGGCAGGTCTGGGTCACCATCTACAGGATTAGTAAATCTTGGCCAATGTGTAATAAAAACAAACAAACCCAGATGCCAAAAATCGCTTATTCTTAAATCTCTGCATAACCTGTCAGTACAGAAGACTCTGAGCTAAAGTGCTGTGCCAGGCTTCATAGAGTGGGCACAGGCCGGGGCAGCAATGTGTTTCCTCCAGGACTGAGCCAATACCGGGGCCTGTTCCTGTAATAAGCGCAACAGTCTTCCTGCAGGACATTGCGAAAATATATTTTAGGGACGTTTATTTAACCATAAAGAAATCTCATCCACTCTCTGCAGACACTTTCCACAAGAAAAGGAAGGGCTCATGCACACGACTGTTGGATTTTTGCGGTCCGTAAAATGGCGATCTGCAAAACATGGATAATGGCCATGTGCGTTCTGCATTTTATGGAACGTCCGGCCCATCATAGAACAGTCCTGTCCTTGTTCGTAGTGCGGACAAGAATAGGACATGTTCTATCTTTTATGGGGGGGGGGGGGTGAAACGGAAATACGGATGCAGAGAGCACACAAATTACCAATGCGAATCTGGCTAGTCTGACAGGTCATGGAAATGAGTGCAGAAAACCTCATTATATGTATTTTAAATTTGGCGACTAAAAATTTCATTTGGCTCCTAAATTTTTCATGTTAGGAGCCAATGGCTCCTTGATATTTTTTTTTGTCTGGAGCCCTGCCACACATAATCTCAGATCCTCACAGGACCTCCTCTGTTTTCTCATCCGTTCTTCACACAATTGACTACAGGATTTCTCACGTGCCTCTCCTATTCTGGAACTCACTACCCCAACACATCAGGCTCTCCCCACCTTTTCAGTAAAGCCTACCATCTGCAATGAGCATGCTGCCACCACACAGCCATATGAGCAGCCTATATGCTTAGCTACTGTGTTCTCCCCTTCCCTTTTAGATTGTAAGCTCTTGCGGGCAGGGTCCTCTACCTCTCTGTACCAGTCTGTTAATAGTTTCTGGTTTATTGTATTTTTATATTTGTGTAACCCCGTCTGAATGTACAGCGCCATGGAATTATTGGCACTTTAAAATAAATATTAATAAAATACATTTCTACTAACTGCTATAGCTCAGGATTTATAGCAGCTAGGAAGTGAGGTCTGTCCCTAGGGTCTCTCTCTGCAGGTATATCTCATATTTTATGGCAATCCCGGTCTTGTTTTAAAGCTTAGATTCATATCTCTAGGTGTTGTACAGTCTGAGGTGTGCCAGTGGGGGACAGGCTACTGGGAGTGGAAGAGCTGTATGGATCCTTCTTTCCCTTCAGGGCTGGATTTGGCATTTCTGGAGCCCCAAGCAAAGGGATGTATGGGGGGCCCATGTCCCGATGCTAAACTTGGTCTCTTGACTCTGCTAAGCCCGACAATCAGCTTAGCTTGTTCTTCAGTTGTTTAATCTGTTCTTCAGGCAACTGCTTGTGGCCAGCCAGGGGCCGTCTGATTTATCATTTGCTTAGTTTGGGTGGTGATAAAGTCTGCCACTGCTTGCCCTGAGAAGCTGTACATGACTCCTTGGTATGGTCAGGCTTAGTTCACTGGCATTTTTATTTCCCTATTTCTGCAAATAAAGTAGCCCACAGACATGGGCGTCCGCTGAAATTTTTCCAGGGGGGCGGGGGCATAATTTTATTGACATCTATGCTTTGCTTGTTTCTGAGAATGTAATGAAGGGGGGGGGCATATTATATTAGGGGAGGGGCAAAGTATAATAACGCATGAGCTGTGCAATGTGATGGAAAGCAGGGTACATACTTTATATTATGCGCAGTTATATAACTAACTTACGGGGGGTGAATCTCAGCCGACAGTCCGGGCACTGGGCAGAGTTCTTGACAGACGTCACTTTAGTTTTTCAATCCAATTCTGAAGCAGGTGCAGCTGCTGGGCACAGACAGGGCAGTGAGTGAGGGCACCAACAATCACGGCTGTCCGTGACGGTGTGAGTAGGAGAAATGCTCTGTCTATAACTAAGGGGTATCAGAGTACATTATTATACATGGGTAATATAACTGAGGAGGGCTATCTCAGGGGACATTATATTACCCCCTGTGTAATTTACCCTGATGATCCCCCTCGGTTATACGGTATTATTTAACTAAGGGGTATCAGAGTACATTATTATACATGGGTAATATAACTGATGAGGGCTATCTCAGGGGACATTATATTACCTGTATCGGTATAATTTACCCTGATGATACCCCTCAGTTATACGGTATTATACCTCAGGGTTATCAGTGTACACATTATACAGGAGGTAATTAGGAGAGCTATCAGGGGACATTATACGGGGTAATATAACAAAGGGATCAGGGTAAATTATACAGGGGGTAAAAGTACTAAGGGGTATCACTGATAGTACTTTTACCCCCTGTATAATTTACCCTGATCCCTCAGTTACCCTGTATAATATATAGACCTCCTCATTATATTACCCGGCCCCTGTATAGTGTGATACCCCTTAGTTATACAGGGGGATACACACACACTCAGGGTACATCATACAGCCTGTATAATACTACTGCAACCCTGCTTACTCTGTAAACCTGTGCACTGCCTCTGTTCTCCACTTACATCAGATGTAGCAGAACTGAGGGGTTGACATTCTTTGGCCCCATCTTGATGCCTACTGACCCCTTGCCTACACATGCTAGTGCTACAAATCAATACGTCACTGGCAGGCTGGCAGCATTTAAATCATTCAGCTCTGCTACGTAGTCAGCGGGTGGGACGTCATGTCTCATGGACCATGACGTGACGTCCCACCTGCTGATGATGTAGCAGAGCTGAATGATTTAAATGCTGCCAGCCTGCCAGTGCAAATATTAAACCCACGGTTCAACTTCTAACTTCTGAGTCTGACAAGTGGTCCTAGCACTATAGGCCTCAGAGCTAGGCCGGCTTGTCAGACTTAGACAGTACTAGGCCCGCTTGTCAGTCTCAGAAGTTGATCTGTGGGTTTATCACTTGCATTTAGATCATTCAGCTCTGCTACATCTTTTGCAGTAGGTGGGAGGTCATGTCATGGTCCCTCAAACTACCCTAACCCTAGGTTAGCTCGACTGTGACTTGTGAGGCCTACAGTAGTGCTAGGCCCGATTTTCAGACTTGGTGGGCGCCCTGATGTATAAGGTGGTCGGATATTTCAAATCTTGCTTGCTTAGTGCTTACAGGCTACAGCGCAGATGTTGGCTACACAACAGGCAACAGAATTCCTGAATCGTGGGCACTGGTGCGCAGGAAGGCACAAACTACAGCGCAGATGTCAGCTAGACAACAGGATTCCTTAATGGCGGCACAGCAGGAGTCACGTCACGCTCCCTGCCTGCGCCAGCGCCTACACGCACAGCTCTGCCTGCCTCTGCCGGGTAGGCCCTGCCCAGTCCCCGCCCTCCTGTGAATCTGTGTGAAGCCTGCACGCACTGCCTGACTGCTATTAGCGCAGCGGGCTGGCATATCAGTGTAAAAATCAAATCAGATGTCGCCGGTTTCAGCGGGGGGGGCAAGGAATAACCTAGGGGTGGCAATTGCCCCCCTGCGGACGCCCATGCCCACAGACCCTATTGAGTAGATGAGAAAGTGCAGCATACTGTGTTATCTTGTCCCCTGTTACAGAATCTGCAGGCTTCTCACAGAGCCCCTGGTGCAGATGTGAATGCAGCCTAATATGGACTTCTGTTGAATGGGGCTAGGTTCACATCACTAATGGCTTCTGTGGTTCTGTTCCATTATAGTGTAACTGTGGTTTCAGTTTATGTTTAATATATTGTAAGGACAGGGATGTTGAACATTTATGTAATGTGCTTTTTTAGAGGCAGATGTGTCTTTCTGCTAGAAAACAGGGTGTAAGGAGTCTTCTTAGTAAAGCTCTGAGTATTGCTCAGTCTGTCTTCAGTTCTACTGAGCGCTGAAGACGCCTGTGTGTAACATAAAGAGGCTTTCAGCCTGCCTCTTGTCAGGACTACTTGTAACACACAGGCGCCTTCGGCGCTCAGTAGGAGACAGACTCTCCTTAGTAATGCTTAGAAAAATCTTTACACCCGTGTGGTGAAGTGAACGGTATTCCACAATCTGCGTGCATTCCACATTTTATGGAACTGCCGGCTCATAATACAACAGTCCTATCCTACTTTTTTACGGCGACTAAAAGAAAATGGCGAATCGTGCATTTTTTTTTTTACGCCGTTCACCGCATAAAAGTGGATTTTTTAATAGTTTGGACTTATGAGACGCGGCGATATGTAATATTTTATTTATTGTTTATATTTTATATGTAAAATTGGGAAACTTTTTTTTTCTTTTACAGTTTATTTATTAACCATTTCCCCCTTAGGGGCTAGAACCTGGAATCATTTTTATCCTATTCACCCTGATACAGCTCTATCAGGGTGAATAGGATCTCACCCTCTCCCTGCTGCCTTGTGCTCTGTGCACACAGCAGCAGGGAGCAGACTATGGCAGCCAGGACTTCAAAAGCATTACACTGCTGGGGCTCCGATCACTGCCACTGCCACCAATGAGGAGGAGGTGAGGGGACCCTGTGGCCACTGCCACCAATGCTTTTATTACTGGGGGGAGGAAGGGGGGGACAGGAGAGCCACGCTGGCCACCAATGTTTTAGGGACTGGGGGAAGCGGAGCACTGGCCAGCAATGCCGAGTACCGTTTCATATATAAATGCAGGCAGAAGACACAGGCTGCCGGCACCTGAGGGGTTAATTGTCGCGGATCGCAGCGATGGGTCACAGGCAGGTGCCAGCAGCCTGTGTCTTCTGCCTGCATTTATATATGAAACGGTACTCGGCATTGCTGGCCAGTGCTCCCCCGCTCCGCCCCCGCCCCTCTCCCTCTATTGGTTGCAGCGGCAGCACAGGGGGAGGGAGAGACCGCCTCCTTCTCCCTGTGCTGCCGAGGAGAACATGGCCGCGCTGAGAGCAGCGCAGCCACGCTCTCCTATACTGGGCTGTGCAGTAGCGCAGCCCAGTATCGATAAAATACTAATGCTGGTATCGAGCTCGATAACAGAGAAAAGTATTGATTGGGTATCGAAAGTTCGATACCCGAAACAACCCTAGTGTGGAGGGGGGAATTTGAAAAGAAAGCCTGCAAAGGCTCTGTGTGGTCCCTGCCAGGAGGGCTGGGGGCCACAAAGCTGAAAACGTGTGAGTTTTGGGGGGTACCCACGACCCCTGATGAAAAGAGTTGTCGCACGGTCAGAGTCGGGAGGACTGTTGGATCATATCCCCCAAGGTATTGCGTGGTCACCATCAAGAGGACTGGTGGACCGAAACCACAATGGGTTGCATTGGTCACAGCTAGGAAGCTGTCTTACCGCTTGACTGAGTGAAGCCGAATACCGCAGTGTGAACACTGACCTAGAGGTGAGTTAGGCAAAACCTCTCTATAGTGAGCGCCTAGCCAGGCAAGAATTTTCTTGTTTTGTATTGATGTAACACATTGTGATGTGAAGCTGTGACTTTATTGTGTGAAGTGATGCCAAACTTGGAAGAGTGATGAGTGTGACAAATAAAGCACTGTTTGAGCTTGAAAACCCTGTTTGTTGAGAAGACTGTCATTGCTGACCTCTGTGAGAGAGCGATCCCTTACACCCTGTTTTCTAGTACAAGCATCTTTCTCTAAAAAATTATACTACAAAAATGTCTAAAAGGGTTCTCCGAGATATTTTTAATGATGATATATACTCTGGCAGCCATAGAAGCCTCGGGCCTGCCAGCCATGGAAGCCTATAAGGCCCAGCCCCCAGGCTGGGTCTCATAGGCACACTGTCAGTGTATTACTGACAGACTCAATGCAGTACAATACAATATGTATTGTACTGCATTGAAACAGGGATCAGACCCTCTTTCAATGCAGTATAATACATATTGTACAGTACATGTTGCGCTCTTTCCCTTCTGAGTCCTGGAGTGTGCCCATACAGTAGTTTATGACTAATTGTGGGTCTTTTTTCTCCATTTACCGCATGTGAAAATGAAAAATATGGGGCTAAACCAACATTTTTTTTAATAAGCATTTTATTGTCATTTTTATAAAATACAAATAACTCAGGATAAAGGAAAGATGCAGCTTCGATATACATTTACACCAGCAGAGGGTCATTAGGAGATCATTTTTGCATCCACATTGAAAGAAATAGTAGCAATACTGTGGGTCTCCTCTCACTGCATCACAGTAGGAAAGTAATGTTGGAATCCATACATTAACAAGAGTGTATATGTTAAGATAGCCAAAGCAACAACAGCCATCTAACATTTGAGGTCTATCAGGATGAGGTTACAGAGATCATATAGATCGGCTGAAACAATCACAAATGTGTAAATACATACGTGTCATGCGTCATAAGAACGTGGTTATGTTGTGTACTCTATAGATTCCATCCATATCAGGGCATTAGCATAGTACTACAGAGCGGCGTCCTGTGTACAAACAGTCGTCACCCCCATTCCCCCTGGATCCAGGTCGTGTCCGTGACTGACGGGTGTGGGGATAAGAGATGCGTCCTTTCTGCTGAGGAGAGGATTGTATACATTAGGGTTGTTTCGGGTATCGAACTTTCGATACCCAATCGATACTTTTCTCTGGTATCGCACTCGATACCAGGAAAAGTATTTTATCGATACTGGGCTGCACTACTGCACAGCCCAGTATAGGAGAGCATGGCTGCGCTGCTCTCAGCGCGGCCATGTTCTCCTCGGCAGCACAGGGAGAAGGAGGCAGTCTCTCCTCCCCTGTGCTGCCGCTCAACCAATAGAGGGAGAGGGGGCGGGGCGGGGCGGGATGAGGGGCGGAGCTGGGGACGGGAGCACTGGCCAGCCTAATAACGTTCTAGTATCTGCAGGCAGAAGACACAGCCTGCCAGCACCTGCTCAGACCCAGCACTGCAATCAGAGGCAATTAACCCTCAGGTGCGGCACCTGAGGGGTTAATTGCCTCTGATCGCAGCGCCGGTCACAGGCAGGTGCCGGCAGCCTGTGTCTTCTGCCTGCAGATATATAACAACGTTATTAGGCTGGCCAGTGCCCGCCCCCTCTCCCTAGTATTAAAACATTGGTGGGCAGTGTGCCCCCCTTCCCCCCAGTAATAAAATCATTGGTGGCAGTGGCCACAGGGTCCCCTCAGCTCCTCCTCATTGGTGGTAGTGATCGGAGCCCCAGCACTGTAATGCTGGGGCTCCGATCGTTACCATGGTAACCAGGACGCTCTGAAGTCCTGGCTGCTCTTGGTCTGCTCCCTGCTGCTGTGTGCACAGAGCACAGGGCAGCAGGGAGAGGGTGAGATCCTATTCACCCTGATAGAGCTCTATCAGGGTGAATAGGATGAGAAGATCCCAGGTTCTAGCCCCTAAGGGGGAAATAGTTAATAAATAAACTGTAAAAGAAAAAAAAAGTTAAAGTACACCAAAATATTAATTATAAATCACCCCCTTTCCCAATTTAATACAATATATAAACAATACATAAATAAAATATTACATATCGCCGCGTCTCAAAAGTCCAAACTATTAAAAAATCCACTTTTATGCGGTGAACGCCGTAAAAGAAAAAAAAGAAAAAGAAAAAATGCACGATTCGCCATTTTCTTTTAGTCGCCTTGTCCCCACAAAAAAGGAGGATAGGACTGTTGTATTATGAGCCGGCGGTTTCATAAAATGTGGAATGCACGCGGATTTTTTTGGCGTTTTTATTTTTTTCGCGTGGTATCGAATGGTATCGAGTATCGCAATACTTTTTTATGGTATCGATACCGAATCAAAATTTTGGTACCGAAACAACTCTAGTATACATAGCTGGACCCCATTTACCAGTGAAGAGGAAATGTTTCAATGTAACAGCCAAGTGTTTCTAAATTCTATGAAATGCCTGTGAGGTCCAAGTGGTCAGTAGATCCTTCAATAAATTCTTTGAGGGGTGTAGTTTCCAAAATGGGGTGAAATGTATGAAATACATCCTTGGCAGGGACAGTAGTTTCATGAGGGCTTGTTTTTGCAGGATGAGTTACATTTTTAACGATACAATTTTAGGGTAGATTTTAATAGCTTTTATTTATGTTATTACAGAGGGGTTTATGAGAAAAGTACAGCAATTCAGCTTTTTTTGAGGGGGATTGTTTTATGGAGTTCAGCATATAGTATACATTTCATTTTATTGTACATGTTATTTCTGAATGCCATGATAACAACTTATTAGGCGAATACCCAGGGTAGGCACGAGACAGTACATCAGGACTTCACCACCTCTGCTTACCTGCCCTCATCCTGCCCTCTGCTGGCAGTAAGTGGTAAGAAGTATCTCATCCATATTCCAAGTTTTACTATACAGAAGGTTTCCGGGTGTGACAGCTGTCAGGACCGGACGAGCAGTCTGTCCATGTCACTTGTGAGTGATGCTCTATTCCAGCAGAGGAGTGAGGATATAATGCTGCATGTGTTGTAAATGCTGTGATTTAGTCTTGAGGTCTCATGCAGTGCATCACATCTGCAGTAGAGTGGGTGTTACATGGAAGCCCTAACTTAATGCTGTGGTTGGGCCCTACTGCCATTGTGCTGGTGCTCTGATGTCATCCCACAAACCTCCTATTATAAAGATGGTAATTATATGCCTTCATTAACTTAGGCTCTGCAGCAATTACCATTGCAAAGGGAGTGGCAGTGGATGTTTATTACAGACTTTGCAAAGGCTAGAGTATTTCTATTGCTTAATTTAACCCCTTAACGACAACATCTATTTAAGTCTTAAATGGGCTGTCCAGGATTTTACAAGTGATGGCTTATCCTCAGCGTAGGCCATCATTGTCAGATCAGCGGAGGTCTGACACCCCAGAGAATCAGCAGTTTTATCCTGGGTTCAGACCTGAGTGTTCTTAAAACACGCGTTTTACGCGCGTATTTCAGCACGTTTTTGCAAATAGGAAACGTGCGTTCGTACGCGCGTTCTTGTGATTGACTACTGTGGTGTCAATTACAAAACGCGTGACAAACGCCCCAAAAAAAGCTCAAGTACTTGTTAATGCGTCGGGCTTTTACAGCGCGTTCAAACGCGCTGTAAAACGCTCAAGTGAGAACCAGGGCCATAGGAAAGCATTGGTTTTCATGTGTTGAGCGTTTTACAGCGCGTTTGAACGCGCTGTAAAACGCTCAGGTGTGAATTTAGGGTTAGAGTAGTGCTGGAGCTGGTATTACATGGCTCTATCCATGGTGTAGTGGACAGAGCTGGTTACTGCAGTCCTGCTCCTATTCACCTCAGTGGATACAGCACTGCGGTACTCGGCTCTGTCCACTACACAGTGGACGGAGCTGTGTACTTCCAGCACTAAAGCTACTGCAGAACAGCTGATCGGCGCGGGTGCGGGTTATTTGGTATTGTTTTATGTGAGAAATTGTATTATTTTCCTACACCCATGACAGCACCAGCAGAGAGAAGCCACTTCCCCTGGTGGAGCCTATCACCATTTGTTTGCTATCATTGGAGAGAACCCCTGTACCGTTCTAGATGCTATCTTGAATGGACTACTCTGCACATCACTATTTTACCAATTTATTTTTTTTCCTGCTGATATTGGCTGAGGGGCCTGAGGAAGTGTGGCACTGACCACTGGATGTATGATGCTTTGGAAGAATGGCGGTTGGTTACTGGATGTGTGGCGCTGACGCAAAAAACATGGCATTAGCGAGGGAGGGAAGCCAAGTGCCGGAAATGGTTTTGACACCCCGAGTTGGTGCCAGAAAAAGCTTCAGGGTGCAAGTTTTGAAATTACATAAGCAGAAGACTTATTGAAGTCCTTGTCTCCTGCAGGGCCCCAGCCAACTTGCCTTAGGATCCATGCATGGATACTAAGCTGGATCCAGTGCACTTGTGTAGGAAAGACTTAGGCCTCTTTCAGACGGGCGTTGCGGGTGCACTCCGTCAAACAGTGCGGGTGCGTTGCGGGAATCGCCGCGATTTTTCCCTGCGAGTGCAAAGCGCTGTCATGCGTTTTGCACGCGCGGGAGAAAAATCGGCACTTTTGGTACCCAGACCAGAACCTGCACTTCTTCACAGAAGTGCATGTTTGGGTCAGAAATTGTCCCGCTGGTATTATTTCACATTATAACATAGTTATAATGTAAAATAATACCCTTGGCCATCTTCCTAATGTTTAAACTGGTGCAGAATGAGTTAAAATAATAAACTAATAATTACTTACCTGTTCCATTTGATCGCGAAGCCCGGCCTCCTCTCCGTTAGCTTGAAAGATGTAAAGGACCTGTGATGATGTCACAGCATCACATGGCCCAATCACCTGCTCCATCACTATGGTGATGGAGCATGTGATTGGTCCATGTGACCATGTGACATCATCCAAGGTCCTAAGCACTATCCACAGCCTGAGGATAGTGATTAGGACCTTGGATGATGTCACATGGTCACATGGACCAATCACATGCTCCATCACCATAGTGATGGAGCAGGTGATTGGGCCATGTGATGTGACGTCATCACAGGTCCTTTAGATCATAGATGCTGCAGGGAAAGAGAGGACAGATCGCGACTCACGCGATCAATTGGCTAAGGTAAGTTAACTTTATTATTTTTAACCCTTCCTCATCATTTAACAATGCATTCTCTATTAAGAATGCTATTATTTCCCTTATAACCATGTTATAAGGGGAAATAATAGAGATTGGGTCCCGTTGCTAAGCAACAATGCGGGAAAATCGCAACGCATCCGCACTTGGTTGCGGATGCTTGCGATTTTCCCGCATCCCCATTCACTTCTATGGGGCCTGCGTTGCGTGAAAAACGCAGAATATAGAACATGCTGCGATTTTCACGCAACGCAGAAGTGATGCGTGAAAATCACCGCTCATGTGCACAGCCCCATAGAAATGAATGGGTCCGGATTCAGTGCGGGTGCAATGCGTCCTCCTCACGCATTGCACCCGCGCGGAAAACTCGCCCGTGTGAAAGGGGCCTTAGGGTACTTTCACACTAGCGTTTTGGATTCCGCTTGTGAGATCCGTTACAGGGCTCTCACAAACGGTCCAAAACGAATCAGTTAAGCCCCAATGCATTCTGAATGGATAAGGATCCGTTCAGAATGCATCAGTTCGGCTCCGTTCCGCCTCTATTACGTTTTGGAGGCGGACACCAAAACGCAGCATGCAGCATTTTGGTGTCCGTCTGAAGAGGCGGAGCCTAACGGATCAGTTTTTTTTTACAATGTAAGTCAATGGGGACTGATCCGTTGTCAGTGACACAATATGGTGCATTTGAAAACGGATCCGTTCCCTATTGACTTTCAATGTAATTCAAAACGGATCCGTTTTGGACTTTGTCATTTTTCTTTAAACCTAATGCAAACGGATCCGTTCTGAACGGATACAAACGTTTGCATTAGAGGTGCGGATCCGTCTGTGAAAATAAACAAACGGATCCGCACCAACGCTAGTGTGAAAGTACCCTTATAAGGCTTGGAAGTCCAGCAGAATAGAGAGTCCTGGCAAAGCTCAGCGAGACTCCATTACCCCAGGATCCATGTTATTTAGGCTCAGGAGATGGTTTTCTTGTCATGTTGTCTGCAGTTATGTACTGATGGGGATTCCTTGTTATTTTCAGACAGATGAGCCTAGAAAAGCAGCAGCTAAGATGTTTTTTAGGAATGTGTTTTGTATAAGTGTGGCATTTCGAAATGTCAGCCTTTATACAAATCACGCATCTGTGAGGTGACTTGTTGAATCAGACATCCTCCACTTACAGTTTACGCATCAGACACCCAGGAGTTAATCGAGTAGTGTTTTAATCCGGAGATTGTATTACAAGATATGCAGGGAATCCAGATGGTAAAAGAATTATGCCACTAATATTCTCCTTGATAAGAACATGAGATACACAGATTCACCTCAGATTCTCCTCAGAATCTCCTCAGAATTAGAGCACACAAAACAGCAATGCATGACAGGGTAAACAGGAAGTGGCTAGACTGAACCAATTAGAAGCAGAAACAGAGGGGGGAGGACAAAATTAGGATCTACATTTACGAAGTTATTGTCTGATTTTTGCGTTGAGAACAAAGTGATGGATGAATTTCCATCTGTGGTCAAGCGTATGATTAATGATGAAATGTGTAGTGGCATTAAAGTTAAATCCTGTAAGTGTTCTTCAAGATATAGGGAAGGGCTTAATACTTCCTCAGGTGTATTTGAGCAGTATTTCTCAGCCTTTTCATGCCAAGTACACCTTAGTAACAAGAAGTTTGAACTGAGTATGCCCAAGAAAGCAAACAGTGATAAATGTTAACAAAATAAAGCTATTCTCACACCACTGTCATAGGCTTTGTTCCAAACCTCTGATAGCAGTTCTTCCAGTTTGACATGAAGAACAGAGCAGCATGCAGCGCTGATCTTCGACAACATTAAGACTTATTACTTTTTAAATTACATTCTGTAGTACTAAATATACAGGAGAACACAGCACATCCTACTGTAGGTTCCTATCTTTCCATCATACTCCCCACCTTCTCGACATCTTGCCACCCCCAGTACTGTGTCCCCTCTGTTACCACATACTATACTGCAGAAACAGATAGTCCCTCTGAAAATACTAGTACCAAATAGATAGTTTCCCCTTCAATAATTATTGCCACACAGTTCCTTCAAAACTAATTGTGCCCAGAAAATAGAGCGGCAAACATAGCGTCTTCCAAAAATAATTGTACTAATCTGATACTGTGCCAGGGTGCCCCCACAGTAATAGTGCTTCCATAAGTCCCACAAATACTAATACCGTATTTTTCGCCCTATAAGACGCACTTTTTCTACCCCAAAAGTGGGGGGGGGGAAGCAGTGCGTCTTATGGGGCGAATGCTGGCATTTACACTTGTATACCGCCGACTGCATGCTGCGCAGCGCGGTCGGCGGGTGTATCAGTGGGCAGGGAGGAGAAGCCGGCACCTAGTTATGTAATGACGGCGGGCCTGGTGCAGTCACTCTATTCTGCTACACCGGGCCCGCTAACTGCAGGAATCCTAACTGTAGGCGTATGTACAGGTTTATTAAATCGTTTCTATATCCTTTACTTACTATACTACTAACGTCCCAGGCAAGAGGCAGGAGAGGAGGCTGGACCGGCGGGCGGGCGCTGACAACGTAACTCACTACGTAATGCGCCTGCTCCGCCTTCTTCATTCATAAAGTGGGCGGAGCGTGACAAAGTGAGTTACGCTGCCAGTGCCCGTCCGCCGGTCCAGCCTCATGCTTCCTGCCTCTCGCCTGGGACGTCAGTAGTATAGTAAGTACAGGATATATAGAAGATTTAATAAACCTTTACATACGCCTACAGTAAGGATTCCTACAGTGAGCGGGCCCGGTGTAGCAGAATACAGTGACTGCAACGGGCCCGCTGTAATTACAGAACTACGGTATTGTAGATGCCTGCCCCCACCACCCTTTGGGGGTCATTCAGTGAATTGCGATGTTATGGGAATTTGTGAATGGCACTGCTATGGGGGTCTGTGGATGACACATAGCATAAAATGCTATTCATGTGTCATCCATAGATCCCCCCCCATAGCAGTGTCATCCACAGATCTACATAACAGTGTCATCCACAGACTCCCCCACTACAGTGCCATCCACAGTCCCCCAATCACAGTGCCATCCACCGACCCCCATAACTGTGCCATCCACCGACCCCCATAACTGTGCCATCCACCGACCCCCATAACTGTGCCATCCACCGACCCCCCATAACTGTGCCATCCACAGATCCCCCATAACTGTGCCATCCACAGATCCCCCCATAACGGTGCCCTCCACAGATCCCCCATAACACCATTAGCTCAAAACCCACCAAAAGGCACACCTTTTTGTTCAAAATATATTTTTTCTTACTTTCCTCCTCAAAAACCTAGGTGCGTCTTATGGGCCGGTGCGTCTTATAGGGCGAAAAATACGGTAATTTTCTTTAATGGTGCATTTAGTGGTGTCCCTAATAGTATTACTGTCCCCCATTGTGCCTCAGACGTAATAATGCCTGCATAGTAGTAAAAATGTTTTTCAGAGTCCCCCAATACAAAAAAAAAAAATCTACCCTAATGTCTCCATTAGTAATAATTCCCCCTATAGTGCCCCAATGCCAGTAAAGCCCACCATAATGCCGCCATAGTTCACCAAGAAGTAATAAAGCCCACCATAGTGCACCCCAGTAGTAATAAAGCCACCATAATGCCTCCAGTAGTGTCCCCAGGATTATTAATGCCCCCAGTAATAAATCCCTCCATAGTGCCCCACAGTAGTAAAAATGCCCACTAGTGCCCCCCAGTAATAGTAATAACCCCTTATAGTGGCCCAGTAGTATGCTGCCCGAAGGTGCCAAAAGAAAATAACAAACTCAAATACTCACCTTACTCTAGTTCCACGCTGCTCTCTGCGATGTGGTGCAGGACACAACACTCTTCCAGCCTGTGTCCTGAGTTGCTTGCAGTCTGGCTCGGGCAGTTGCGATGATAATGTAATCACACAGCCTTTGCCGTTCTTCGATAGGCTTCAGGCCTAGTGGCTTGAGGCCTATGAGAGTGAATTGCAGGGCAGGGAGACATTGGTTCCTGTGCCTCTCTGTAGTATTCACCTGTTTCGCCGTTCTTAGGATGTCGATACAGTTAAATGTGTACCCCCTTAACATGCGGTGCGTAACCCCTGGAGTATTCGAATGTATCTAGTTCTGAAGAGGATTTCCACTCTGATAGCAGAGGGCTTAATTCTGAAGTTGAGGGCCCTTCAGTTATTGAAGCCCATTAGGGCCACCATGGATGTTGAGGACCCTAAAGAGGTACAGCCAGATAAATGTATTTTCTTTTCCATGAGATTCAGTGGTATGGTATCACACCCCCAAGATTGATGTATCTATCTCTAAAATTCTGCATATATCTTCCCTCATTTTGACAATTAGGGGCTTCTGAAAGACCCTATTGACAGAAGACGGATAGCTTCTTGTATAGAGCCTGGGAGTCTGCGGGTGCTTCCTTTAAAGGGCTTCTGTCACCCCCATTTAGCAATTTTCAGTAGCGGACATTAGCAATTTGCTAATGTCAGCTGAATCAAACATATCACTCTTACCTTTCTCTGTGCTGTAATTTCTGAAAAATCGTACTTTTATATTATGCAAATTACTTCACTACCAGCAACTTGGGCGGTTACTTGCTGGTAGCCGCCGCATCCTCAGACTGTAAACACGCCCCCTCTCCACTTGATAGACAGGGCCAGCGAGCACTCTCCTCCTCCTCCCGATGGCCCTGTCTGCCCATGAAATCCTGCGCCTGCGCGGTAACGTTCCCTTTTCGACGCAGGCGTTCTGAGTGAAGGACGCGCGCTTGCTAGCTCCTTTCTCAGTGCGCCTTGGCCGATGACGCCATCGGGTGTAGTCTGACGTCATCGGCCCAGGCGCACTGAGGAAGGAGCTGGCAAGCACGCCTTCTTCACTCAGAACACCTGCGCCGAAAGAGGAACGTTACCGCGCAGGCGCAGGATTTTTATGGGCAGACAGGGCCAGCGGGAGGAGGAGACCGCTCGCTGGCCCTGTCAATCAAGTGGAGAGGGGGCGTGTTTACAGTCTGAGGATGCGGCGGCTACCAGCAAGTAACCGCCCAAGTTGCTGGTAGTGAAGTAATTTGCATAATATAAAAGTACGATTTTTACAGAAATTACAGCACAGAGAGAGGTAATAGTGATATGTTTGGATTCAGCTGACATTAGCAAATAGCTAATGTCCGCTACTGAAAATTGCTAAATGGGGGGTGACAGAAGCCCTTTAAACCTAATATTGTGGCTACTTGTATGGCTAGCTCCCTTATTCTTTGGCTAAATCAGCTGGAGGTTCAAATTACAGACAAGCAGCAATATGAACTTATTTTGCGTGCTCTCCCCTCTTCATCGGATGCATTTAGGTTGTCAGCATATACTTCTCTCACTAATTCTGCATGCAGGGCTCTGTGGCTTTAACTAAACTGGTTGAGAGATGTTTCCTCGAAGGCTAGGTTTTGTGGTATCTCTTGTAACTCCTGTATGGTTTCTTTTTAGAAGATATTCTGGAGAAGGTGGGGGACTGTAAGAAAGGCTTCTCCTACACCTCATTTGTTGACTTTTTAGTTGCTGTTTTCAGAATAAGGCCTCATGCACGCGATCGTATGAGTTTTGCAGTCCGCAAAATGCTGATCTGAACACGGATACCGGCCGAGTGCATGCTGCCATTTCTTTTTTAACTCCTGCAGAAATGTCTTTTGCTTGTCGGCAAATAGACATGTATAGGACATGTTCTGTCTCTTTTGCGGAGCTGCGAAACAGACATACGGATGCGGATAGTACACAGGTGGGGTACCAGGAGGGTCTAGATCTAGACAGAGCTTTTTAGGCATCCCAAAACACATGCTGGTCGTTAGAATAGTGGCTACAGGTGAGGAATCTGAGAACCCATTCAGCCAAGTCGGTGTTCACTTCCTGGGCAGAGAAGGGGGCTTTGTAAGGTAGATATGTGTTTGTCCCCTTCCACTTTTTTTCAGACGCTACCGCTTGGATCTGACTTCCTCCTCTGATCTTTCATTTGGGTGTAAAGTTATGCAGGCAGTGGTCCCTCAATAGTAATTTTGTCTCCTCCATTATTCCTCCTGGTGCTGTCATGAGTGACGAGAAAAATTATAATTATAATTGCTAGTTTTGATTTTGTTGTTTGCTTGTGTTAGTTGCTTTCTAGGCTTCAGGGAGATGCTGGTTCCTTCATCCGGGAAGGAACCAGTAGTCTCATTCCCTGCCACCACTCCTAGGGCTTTGCAGGGTCTTCAGGGCTTAGGTTCCGGTTTATGAGTGTTCCCACCTTCAGGGTCTACTCATATTGGCAGGAGTCAGGGAGAGGTCTAGGCATTCCTAGGAGGTCACCATCCCTCTCCCTTAGCTTTGAGTCCTAGACTCCTGTCTATTTCCTTCTGTGTGTGTTCTGGTGTATTTCCCTCCCTATACTTGTGACAAGCTAAAGTTCACCAAAGGGCTCAGGCCTAACCCTTGGTGCGCGAAACAGCACATTTACATATTGAAAAAAATGTGGGAATGCGGGAATTTAGGGCAAAAAGAGAGGCACAATTTTATTATACTCAGCAAGCCCTACTAGCCATTACGGTTGCCTTTTTAGGAATTCCTTTTTTACATCCTTAATTTAAACCTACTTAATGTACCCACAGCAGGATAAGTGAGCAGTCAGCCCTGGAGTTCATTTTAAGCTTCCATAGTACTGTGCAGGAAACCTAGACAGCTCAGTACCTTCTTTAGGATGGGGCTGGACAAACAAGCCTTAAAAAACTGCACTGTAGAATAAAGCCCCTAAGGGCTTGTTCATATCTGCATTGGGGGCTCAATTTGGGACCTCCATATCAGATTCCATAAAAAGCAGCAGACAGAAAACAGACAGATCCATTTTATCCAATGGGATCTGCTTGGCTTCATCTGGGTCAGCTATGTGCCGAATCCCGCACTTCTGTTATTTTCTTTGTTCTGCTCCTCTAATGGAGCAGAACTATGGAAATATATAGGTGTGGTGTGAACTCAGCCTTAACAGCTGCCATAAAAGGCATATGGCAGTCAGTAAAGTGTAAAGGCCACTTTTTTTATGGCAGTATTTAGGTTAATATTTTGCATCAGCATTTATGAGCCAAAGCCAGGCATTTTATAGTGTCAGAAAAATAACACTGTATAAAAGAGCCCTAATGTATTTCAAAGTGAAAATCAAAAATGCCATAGGTTTCACTCGTTTTTGAATGGCAATTTTTACGTGTTTTTGAAGGACTTCCAAAAGGGCAGGGGTTTTTCTGCCCAAGTATGATTTGCTGTAAAAAAAAAAAAGCTCTAATTTTTTTGCACTAATAGCATTTTACCGCCAACTATGACGCTTTCTGACAAGGATCGTGTTGTGGACAGAGCCATCGGCCATAGCAGATATATCATCATTTACTCCAGTTTCCTGACATGCTGTAAATGATGACCAAAATTTACGCCAACTACAAGCTCACGTCGATTTCATTCTACTGTAGGGGCAAAGACAATTGTTGTGCACCTCGTCATATATTAAGCTCGTCCTCCGAAGACGCAGGGATATCAGGAACAGGGTTGAAAACGCTGGTCTTGATAAATCTCCCCCAGTGTATGTAGATAATGAAAAATATACACAAACCAACTGAAAGGTGGCATGAAGCAGGATGTGCTCAACCCAAAAATGCAGTTGTGCATATTATGCCATATTAGCCAGTATTGGGTGGGGCTCACAGCTCTCTCCCCCCTCCCATTGCAGGCATGGTCACATGCTGGAGGTAACTGAGGAGTCTGCTGCGAGTCGGCCTAATACATTCCTGTAATTTTGCCCACTGGCCCCTGGTATTGCCCATATGGCACAGGTAGGTGAGTGTTAGGTCCCGAGCTACTTGAGAGACCTTGGCGCGGTGCTTGGGCTTAAGACATTTCCTCCACTGTAGGACATGTTGACTAACCTCTCAATTTTAACATCAGTTTGAGGGCTTAGTAAGACCGCAGTGTGCACCTGTTTTGTCATTTGTTATTGCTATATTGTGATAATGAAAAATACCCACCATCAGTAAAAACTGTCTAAATTCATACATACCCCATTCTGTTGCCTACTACTTGGGCTTATGCTAATAAGGCTGAATGCTCACCATTAACAGGGCAAAATACAATGAAAATTTTACTTTTATTAGTTAAAGGGGTATTCTTGTTATAGAAAGTTATCTCCCATCCTACTGCTGGGACCTCCATTGATCATGTCCTGAAATGGACAGAGCAGCTGATCGGAAAAGCATGCCGCAGCTCCATTCATTTCTATGGAAGCACGGAGAAACCCCTTAACCCCTTCAGGACCCTGACATTTTTCACCTTAAGGACCAGGCCATTTTTTGCAAATCTGAACAGTGTCACTTTATGTGGTGATAACTTTAAAACGCTTTTACTTATCCAGGCCATTCTGAGATTGTTTTCTCATTACATATTGTACTTCATGACAGTGGTAAATTTGAGTCAAAATATTTCATTTTTATCTATCAAAAAATACCAAATTTACCAAAAAAAAAATTCTATTTCCCTGCCTTTAAAACAGATAGTGATACCTCCTAAAATAGTTATTACTTTACATTTCCCATATGTCTACTTCATGTTTGGATCATTTTGTAAATTACATTTTCTGTTTTTGGGGGCGTTAGAAGGCTTAGAAGTTTAGAAGCAAATCTTGAAATTTTTAAGAACATTTCCAAAACCCAATTTTTAAGGACCAGTTCAGGTCTGAAGTCACTTTGTGGGGCTTACATAATATAAACCACCCAAAAATGGCCCCAGTTTAGAAACTACACCCCTTAAGGTATTCAAAACTGATTTTACAAAATCTACAAAATGTAGAAAAAGCAAAGAAGGAAAAGGAGGTGGATGTTATTGTCCATATTGGGACAAATGATCTGGCTTGGAATGAAGTTTCAAAGGTGAAGGAAGCTTTTCACACACTTGGTAATGATATAAGGGAGATTGCATCGACTGCCTGTGCATAACCGTCAGCATGACAAGCAGTTGCGTATTAAGGAATTCAATGTATGGCAGATTTCACTGGGATCATTTTAAGTTGCCGTGTCACATTTGTAGACCCCCTGATGCACCCCTAGAGTAGAATCTCCAAAAAAGTGACCCCATTTTGGAAACTACAGGATAAGGTGGCAGTTTTGTTGGTACTATTTTAGGGTACATATGATTTTTGGTTGCTCTATATTAAACTTTTTCTGAGGCAAGGTGACAAAAAATAGCTGTTTTGGCACTATTTTTATTTTTAGTTTTTTACAATGTTCATCTGACATGTTAGATCATGTGCTATTTTTATAGAGCAGGTTGTTACGGACGCGATAATACCAAATACCAAATTTTTGGTTGTTTGTTTCAGTTTTACATAATAAAGCATTTTTGCAATAAATTATTTTTTAGTGTCTCCATATTCTGAAAGCCATAGTTTTTTTGGGGGGTGACTATTGAAGGCATCGGGCTACCTTCTCTGCCATCAGGTCCCCGCCACTGCAGCGTGGGGACCCAATGGAGATTCGGAGGGCACGCTTACCCTCCGCAAACTCTCTGGCCCGGCTGTCAGTGACTACACCCGCCCGATCAGCCCGCTGTACATGTACGGCACGGGTCCTTAAGGGGTTAAGGATTAAGAATAGTAAAAACTGATGTGTGTGATTAAAAAGGAAGTGTCAGGTTCTATTTTTAGAGGAGCATTCAGTTCCTATAGTAGGTAGCTGCCTTAGGCTACTTTCACACTAGAGTTGTTAGAATCTGGCAGGCAGTTCCATTGCCGGAACTGCCTGCCAGATCTGGCAAACAGTATGCCAACTGATATCCCTTTTTTTCTGATCCGTTAGACGGATCCGGTGAAATAACAGATCCGTTTAATCCGGTATCATCCAGAATAACCGATCTGGTATTTAAATTTTTTCAAAGATCAAAAGTGAAACCAGTTCCTCCTATATCCCAGCGCATGCGCAGACGGGACAACCGGATCCTACGACTCAGCAATTTCCATAACACTTGGTACTGGATCCGGCATTAATACATCTCTGTGGAAATTAATGCCGGATCCAGCAAGTGCGGTATTGCTCCGGAATTTTGGCCAGAAAAAATACCGCAGCAAGCTGTGGTATTTTGTCCGGTCAAATACCATACAAGGGACGGAACGGAAGATATCCTGATGCATACTGAATGGATTGCTTTCCATTCAGAATGCATTAGGACAAAACTGATGCGTTTTTTCCGGTATTGAGACCCTTTACCGGATTTCAGTACCCTTAGGGCCCTTTCACACTAGCGTTTTCAGGATCCAGCATAGAGTTCCGTCGTCGGGGCTCTATGCCGGATGAATACTGATCCGGATTATCCCCATGCATTCTGAATGGAGAGAAATCCGTTCAGTATGCATCAGGATGTCTTCAGTTCAGGACCGGAACGTTTTTTGGGCGGAGAAAATACCGCAGTATGCTGCGGTATTCTTTCCGTCCTGGGATGCGGAGCAAAACGGATCCGTCCCCATTGACTTGCATTGAGGTTCCTGACGGATCTGTTTTGCTCCGCATCCCAGGACAAGACGTTTTCTCTGGCACAATCTGCCACAATAGAAAACTGATCCGTCCTCCATTGACTTTCAATGGAGTTCATGACGGATCTGTCTTGGCAATGTTAAAAAATAGTTAAAGTTAATACAAGCAGATCCGTTTAAACGAATGCATGCGGTTGTATTATCTGTAACTTAAGCTTTTTTTTCCGGCATAGAGCCCCGACGACGGAACTCTATGCCGGATCTTCCAAACGCAAGTGTGAAAGGG
This sequence comes from Bufotes viridis, assembly GCA_033119425.1. Lineage (NCBI taxonomy): Eukaryota > Metazoa > Chordata > Amphibia > Anura > Bufonidae > Bufotes > Bufotes viridis. The sequence continues at coordinate 181,908,490 of CM065591.1, forward strand.
GCCTTAGTCTATTCTTTTGCATGCCCTATATAGTACTGTCTTCAAAGTCTAAGACATTTCTCACTACAGTTGGCAAGTGGCAGAGTAAACGCTCTGTAAAGAACACCCACTAATAGCCAAACAGAAACTGACCCTAGCCTTTCTACAAATCCCTTAGTCACTCATAGTCTTATTTCATCTAGTAAAGCTCTAATGCAGGGGTCAGCAACCTTCGGTACTCCAGTTGCTGTAAAACTACAACTCCCAGCATGCAAACATGCTCAGCTGTTCAAACTCCCACAGAAGTGAGTGAAGTAGTTTCTGAACTGCTGGAGTGTCAGAGGTTGCTGATCCCTGCTCCTCAACATGTGACTTATCAGGGACCACAATAACTTACACTTGGGAGACGTATTATTCGCATTTAATAGGTAAGAACATCAGAAGATTGACCAACCATTTTTGTTATTTCCATTTTTTCCATTTAGTGTTTGAAAAAAGTGCATGAAGATTGGACCTATAAGGGGCATTTATCAATGGTTTTTTAAAAAGTTGCAAATTATGGAGCATGCTATATTTGTGCCATAATTTGGGACTTTCTGAGCTTCTTGCTACTTTTCTAAAGTGTTAAGAAACCAGCGTATATACGTTATTATTACATCAATACACTGGGTAGTGCACAAAATTATCTGTGCATGATCTCAAATTTACGCCTAAATACATTTTCCCTTATTTCATGCATCCATTTATTTCTCCACACATTTACAATCAATTTTTGGGGAAGTTGTTGTTGATTATATTCAAACCAGCATATATATGTGATTACCACAATACACAGGTTAGTGCACAACACTATCTGAGAGGCCCAAAAATATCAGGGCTACGGAAGGGTTCCAAGTGAAAGACTCAGAGCCAGAATGTGGGTAGTAGCAGTACCAGTTATCCAGCCAGAAGTAGTAGTAGTAGGCCACAGTTATCCCTTCTGGCTTCAGAAAGGAGAAAGAGGTTGAGAATGTGGATTGGATGGCTCACTCCTCTTCTCAGTCGCAGCAGGATAAAGTGGAGGAGACTTTGGAGTCTGACACCGTTTTGTGGAGCCAGGCGTCACAGCGTTCCTCCTGCTCATCGTCCATGCAGCCCTAGAAGGCTTTCAGTGTTCTCTCTGTCTTTACTGCCCCTTTCTAGTGGGGCGCCTTCCTTTTTCCAAGAAGTGGCAAGGAAACCCCACTACGCCTTATGGCAGATAGTCAAGAGAGTCTGTTGACGACTTGAGTGAGAGCCATCACTGTTTGGGCTGCCCTAAGGAGGAGGCTGGGGACCCCATTCATACCTGTGATGATGGTGGTGGTAATAGTGGCACCTGTAGCCACAGCATTGGCACTGGGGCAGGACAGTGGGAGTCAGGGAAATGGCAAAGCAGAGGAGGGGGTCCCAGGAGCCCACCATGATAACTCACAGTCTGATAACAGTGGCAGGGATGGTGAGGACTCCAATGACGATTGTGTGCCGGACAGGACCTGGGAGCCAGATCTGTGTGCTGAGGAGGAGGCAATATCAGGGAAGGGCAGTGGCTGCAGCAATAAGCAGAGTACCTCCTAAAGGACAGCCAGGGCCGAGTCTGCTTCAGGATCTAGTGATGCCGCTGACACTGTGGATGGGTTAGGCCCAAAACATGCCAGAGCTAAGCCCAGCTTGGCTGCCTAGCTCTGTGCAAACAACTCCCATATGGCCCTTTTTCTACACAAGGCGGGCACACAAAACCACAGTGTGCAAGGATCTGCAGGATTAAAATAAACCGTGGCTGTTCATACACAGTCATAGCTACCAGAGGTGTATTGCACTTCATGAAGCAGCATCCCCGAATCCTTTGGGAAAACAACTGGCCAGTATTCCCAATCAGAACAAGTCTGTCCTCCTTCTCCTGGTCCTCTTTGTGGCAGCCAGTCCACATTAACAAGCAATACAGAATTTTTGTCATCATCGACTTCTTCTACTGCTAAGACTCCTTGTCCTCGGTTCCATCGTGTGACATCTATAACAGAATGTTTGGTCGTGATTTTTTTTTTTCTCCACCAGAAATTAGCTTGTCTACAAGTTGAACCTCCACATGGCCATGTTGCTAGAGGTAGTACATTGTAGTAGTGCCTTTTACTCTCACGTGGCCAACTTTTGCAATTCCCGCTGTGCGGCAAGTTGCACTCTATGGTGGACACCTGGAGTAGCTGTTACGGGCAAGGGCAGTTCATGTCTTTCACAGCCCACTGGGTCCATGTTTTTTGCAACAGTACCCCAGTAACATGACCAAGTGCTTTTGACCCACTCCCATCAGCAGTGAGGAACAGAGACGCTGGCACTACCCCTCCTTCCTGTAATATGTGTCAAGTCAAGTGTTGCCACGTCGTATTGGAGCTGATTGGCCTGGAAGAGAGTAGCGGCACCGACGAACAGTTGCAGCTAAAGTACATCCAGCAGCAAAATTCCAGCTGGCTGTCACCCCGCCGAATCCAACTAAGCAAGGTGGTAAGCGAAAATGGGTGCAACACCCTGGCCGCCCTGAACCTGGGGGAAATAACACATGCTCCCTGCATCGCCTTTTAAAAAATGCACTGGCTTGCGAAAGGTGCTGGCAATGTTCAGGAGACTGTCCCTCTCTTCAGCCATTCTCAAGTGATATACTATTTAATGCACAAAGTTCTAAGTCACTGAACTTCAACATTGCACATGCTTTACCGTCTGTTCGAACACATGAAAGCTGTGGATGATTTGGTCATGCACCAGACTGCCTCAGCAGGGAGCATGTGTTGTTTCCAGGTCGGGAAGGGCCAGTTCATGACGTTCATTCTACAGTTGTCCCTTATCCCCCTCATATGTATTTTTTAAGAGACTCTGATGCTCATTTAACAAGTGGCGAAGAAGTAGGACGAAGAAGAACAGCTGTCCACCTTGTAGCTGTTGGGGAACCACAATCAGAATCTCCCATGGGGGAGGAGGAGGATTTGGAGGAGAAAGAGGATGATGATAGTGATATCGGCCACAACACCCAATTGTCTTAGTGCAGGGCGGAAGTGCAAAGAACTGGCTCCTTGGGCACGCTGGCCAGAATGTTGACCTCAAGCAGTCTGATGATTACTAGATAGCCATGCTTTTAGACCAGGGGTGCACAATGTTTTCTGGGTGGGGGCCACATTGTCAGACTGAACCAACGTCAAGTGCCAAAAATAAAATTTAAAGGGGTATTAATAACTGAAATACTCTATCTGACATATTGAACATACAGTATATGCCATTAATGTCTAGTTACACTTCCAGAACTCCCATCTAATGGGAGAATACATGAAAAATACATGTGAGCAGCCACAAGACATAGATATACATGTCTGTTACCAGATGGTTGGGGCCACACAGAAACGTATCAAGGGCTGCATGTGGCCCCTGGGCCACAGGTTGTGCACCCGTTGTCGAAAGATTTATAATTAATAACCGCAAAAACGTTTTAGACCCCTGCTATAAAGGAAAAATGCCAGGAAACACTGTGTATGCAGCTTCCTGCAGCGTACAGCCAGCAGATGCCTGCCACCAGCGTGTTTCAAAGGGAGGCCCCTCTCCGCACCCCACACAGTCATCCTCCCATCCCACCACCATGAGCAGCAGAAGCCACAGCAGCAGCCGTTTCAGTCTCCTAAACATGATGGTGCAGTTTTTCCACGTGCAGTGCCAAGCTCCCACCTTAACTCCCAGGTTCAGGCCTGCCTGAACTCTGGCCAGTCTCTGGTGCATACCCCGTTCCCTGAGCCTTTGGATTTCTAGGCAGGCAGACTGGAACAGTGGAAAACAAAAAACAAAAAAAAGTCTTTCAAACGTTGTATAGTACTTATCAACGCTGGAGATCCACCGTGTGACATGGGTCAAGTTCACATAAAGTTCAAAAAGTTTAGTAATGGTGATCGCGCTGTCCAACGTAATGGACATCCGTCAAATAGTAGTGTCTCGGGTTACCAAGCTCTTCACAATGCAGCCACACAATTAAAATCCAGGGGTAGGTGCACCAAAAGGACATCCAAACCACTGTAATGAAAATTGGCGCAAGATAATGAAGTTCCACAAGGATCACTTTCCCAAAGGATATTTATTATACTCACAAAATAGTCAGTTAAAATGTCATATAACAGACAATTCTTTCCTCATACGTCCTGCCGACCTAGGTTTCGCCGGTCAGCTCATCAGGGGCGATAATATCCCCTTTTTCAGGGGTGATATTTAAGGGAGATGCATACAGCCCGACCATTTTTTGAGGATAAAAAATATTTAATATAAAACAATAAAACTCTTTCCCAAAGGTAGCAGCAGTATCTTAAAATTAATAAATCCAGCATATACAATATAGATCCCAACTTAATATAACATATACACAATAAATCACACCCCTTTTTTTACACAGTTCTATCTCTCTGCCTCTCCTAAATAAGTTCCCACCCTTTCCCATTCAAAATGTGGATGGAGGAGTTAAAAATAAAAAAATGAACTCACCTTTTCCACTTGATCGCGTAGTTGCGATCACTTCTTCATTCTTTAGCTGTCGGCTAAAGGACCTGTGATGACGTCACTGAGCTCATCACATGGTCCAATCACATGGTCCATCACCATGGTGATGGACCATGTGATGTGATGTCACCACAAGTCCTTTAGATGGCAGCTAATGCTTGAAGAAGAGAGAAGAGATCGGCAACTACGCGATCAAGTGGATAAGGTGAGTTCATTTTTTTTATTTTTAACCCCTCCATCCACATTTTACTAAGCATTCTGTATTGAGAATGCTATTATTTTCCCTTATAACCATGTTATAAGGGAAAATAATAAAAATCGGGTCCCGTCTCTTAGCAACCTTGTGGGAAAATCGCACTGCATCCGCACTTGCTTGCGGATGCTTGTGATTTTCCCGCAGCCCCATTCACTTCTATGGGGCCTGCGTTGCGTGAAACACGCACAATATAGAGCATGCTGCGATTTTCACGCAACGCAGAAGTGATGCGTGAAAACCACCGCTTATGTGCATAGCCCCATAGAAATGAATGGGTCAGGATTCAGTGCGGGTGCAATGCGTTCACGTCACGCATTGCACCCGCGCGGAAAACTCGCCCGTGTGAAAGGGGCCTAAGACATTCACTGTGTGGTATCTAAAAAATGATAATGTTTTTGGGTTTGTAAGTACAATTATGATGATGTCAAATTTATGTAGTTTTTATCATATTATAAATGCTTGCAATTAAAACACTTGCTTTGACCAAATAAATTATGTTTTTGTGTTGCCGCATTCCAATGGATAAAAAAGACCTGTATATGTAACTATCACAGTGCAAGTATGCTTCCTGATTGATAAAGTATAAGGAGCTAGGTAGCATGCACAGAAGCACATATACATTCCCCTTGGGGGCATAAGAGAAGATGTTATTCTCTCCTATACTGCAGGCTGGCATATCTCCTATTACCTAACCCATCCTCTTGGCTATCTGAGATCACAGCCAACTGAAGGAGGGGAGGGATGATTTAACCCTTTATATCTCAGGCTGTGTATAGACCTGGTCTTGTTTAAAAGCTGACAATCTAAGATAAAAAATAAGATCCAGATCACAGCATTATCTCCTCTACATCTGGAGCTATAGCCTTTAGAAATCAGGTCAGGAGTGAAATCAGCTAAAACCTTCACTTTCATCTGTTTGTATTCACAGCCCTCTCCCCTGCTTACCCTGCTGCCCGAGCACTGTTCAGCTAATTTTCCCAAAGACTGGGTGAGCAGAGCTCGGGCAAATCTATTAGATGTAGTACTGCAATAGTAATAGTAGTACTAGTAGTAATAGTAGTACCTGATCTAGATTATCTGTCCCATGAACTGGTTATAGTCCTGGATACAGACAGGCTTGGTGGTCTGCTCTGTAGTTTCTCAGGCTGGGGTGGATTGATCAGCGTGGAAACTAGTCACCACAAGAACATCATGTTTGTCCTTGTATTTGACCAGTATACAATTTTAGATCGTACAGTCTTGTATTGCCTAGGGTGCAGTGTCTATTCTGTAAAGGAATTGTCCCTTTTGGTTTATTTGACTTGTGTCACATGATGCTGTGCCTCTGGCAGCAAGGCATATTAGCAGGAGGACGCTATTGTTGCAGTAGTCCAAATACAAATTGAGTCTGTTGTCTAGTATGGGGTGTAGCAAATCCCACATAATCCAGGGCAGGGGGGCAATCTGGGGGCTCAGTATTTCAACCTTTCCCCTCATATCCTGATTCACTTTTACAGGCTTTGTATAGAATCACGCCATACATCCCTTTTTGTTGAACAGGTACTAGTGGAAAAGCATTCTGCCTAAAGGACTAGGAATTCCTCTGCTGCAAGGCATTTTGGGGGGTATATACTTGCCCAAATTATAATTGTTGTGGTCAACCACAGGCCTAATTTTTAAGAGACTATGATGACTCAGGTTGTTTTGGGGTAGGCACAGTGGTGTATCTTTATTTTGTGCTGCCCTAGGCGAGACTAAGCTCAGGCACCCCCCTAATATAAATTTGACCTACCCCTTCCTGTCAAGACCAAACTCCTTCCTCTGCAAACCCCACCCCTTCCTGTCAAGACCAAACTCCTTCCTCCTCTGCAAACCCCACCTCTTCCTTTTTAGGCTCCACCCTTTCCTGTTAGAGCTTCACATCTTCCTTTCTGTATTTAAAAGTTAATAACGAAGGCCAATATTTTGTGCTTTCTGTATCAATCCCCCTCCCCATAACAGTGCCATCCACAGATCCCCCCTAAACAGTGCCATCCAAAGATCCCCCTCCCCATGACAGTGTCATCCACAGATTCCCCCCTCCCCATGACAGTGTCATCCACAGATCCCCCCTCCCAATGACAGTGTCATCCACAGATCCCCCCCATAACAGTGCCATCCACAGATCCCCCTCCCCATAACAGTGCCATCCACAGATCCCCCCTCCCCATGACAGTGTCATCCACAGATCTCCCCCTCCCCATGACAGTGTCACCCACAGATCCCCCTAAACAGTGCCATCCACAGATCCCCCTCCCCATGACAGTGTCATCCACAGATACTCCCCCATAACAGTGCCATCCACAGATTCCCCACCCATGACAGTGCCATCCACAGATCCCCCCCATGACAGTGCCATCCACAGATCCCCCACTCATGACAGTGCCATCCACAGATCCCCCCTAAAAAGTGCCATCCACAGATCCCCCTCCCCATGACAGTGTCATCCTCAGACTCCCCCATAGCAGTGCCACCCACAGATTCTCCCCATGACAGTGCCATCCACAGATCCCCCCATGACAGTGCCATCCACAGATCCCCCATAACAGTGCCATCCACAGATCCCCCCCCATGACAGCGCCATCCACAGATCCCCCTCCATAACAGTGCCATCCACAGATCCCCCACCTATGACAGTGCCATCCACAGAACCCCCCCATGACAGTGCCATCCACAGATCCCCCTCCCCGACGCTCAGAGGAATATACATTTATTAACTGTAATCTCTAACTTTAAATGAGCGCTTGCTTATCTCTTTACTAGGGTATCTTACTCTCAGAGCTGGTAACAGGCAGCAGTGCAGGCGGCGCTCACTCACTGACGTCACGCGGCGCAGGAGCATGACGTGAGTGAGCGCCGCCCGCACTGCTGCCTGTTACCGGAGCTGAGACCTGAGAGTAAGATACCCTAGTAAAGAGATAATCCAGCGCTCATTTAAAGTTAAAGTTACAGATTACAGTTAATTAGGCTCCATTCACACGTCCGCGATTCTGTTCTGCATTTTCCTATTCATGTCTGGAATTGCGGACAAGAAAAGGCATTTTTTTTGAGAGTGCCGGCGATGTGCGGTCCGCAAAATGCGGAACGCACATTGCCGGTGTCGGTGTTTTGCGGATCCGTGAATCGGCAAAACACATACGGACGTCTGAATGGAGCATAAATGTATAATCCTCTGAGTGGCGGGCCCTGTATATTCTAACCCCCAGGCAAGCGTCCCTGTCACCATGGGAACATGTTTGAGGATGGGCATTCATCATTATTGTTGTAGTGAAAGCACTTTAAAGAGTCTATCATAACTGTTTGAGGGTGGACATTCATCATTATTGTTGTAGTGAAAGCACTTTAAAGAGTCTATCATAACTGTTTGAGGATGGGCATTCATCATTATTGTTGTAGTGAAGACTCTTTAGCTTACTTTCGAAATGGGCCCTGGGTATGGCAATACAGTAAAGAGGAAAATGACGAAGTATGTCTCTGTTCCAATAAGAACATATTGTGGGTTTCTTGGTAATGCCCAGATTTAGTAGAAGTCCCCAAATCTTATGCATTTCAAGGGGTTAGTAGAGTTCCATTTGTGGGGCCTGGCAAGGTGAATTAGGTCATCAGTGAAGAACAGTTGGGAAAAAAAATATTTCACTGAAACCTGTGGTATCTACATTGATTGCTGGTGTGACAGTTAATAATTCAGGTAATTCAGGCACCTGGGTACATGCTGTAATTATCTGTGGGGATCCATGTGGAGTCACTTGAACTGGGCTGTGATTCTGCACCACCCCTAGGACACCTATGAGAGGGTTCATCTCTAGATTAGTCACTTAAAGAAGGTGACAAATAAAAAAATCAACAGAGTCAATGTGGGAGATTTATCAAAACTGGTGTAAGGGAAAACTGGCTTAGTTGCCCATAGCAACCAATCATATTCCTCCTTCCATTTTGCAAAGTAGTGGTGAAAAATGAAAGGTGGAATCTGATAGGTTGCTATGGGCAACTAAGCCAGTTTTCCCTTACACCAGTTTTCTTCCAAAGTGAAGAGCCGCTTAGTCAATATATAATCTGTAAAACTACCTTAAAACTTTTTTGTTTGTTTTTCATCTTTTTTTGTGTATGTCGGGTTTTCAGTGTTTTTATTTTTTATAGAACAGCTAACGAATACTAACTCCCCAACACTAATGTGAATAATACTGGGCAGTTAGTAACAGATGTCGCAACTAACGTAGTGCCACCACAGAGTTAGTGACAGGCATCACAGGAGGCACAGAGTAGTGCCAATCAGAAGGGTAGCGATAAGGCAGTGAAGGATGCTGGCAGTGAGGCACAGAATACTGGTATAGGCCAAAAATTGGTGCCAATTAGGCACAGGGTGTTGGTATGTAACATAGGATGATGGCAATGAAGGGGTTAATAAATCATTTTACAAACTTCACTGACATCACTGGGCAGTGTATGACGGGTGACATAGACTGGCAGCTATTTTTTATATATAACGTCACTGGGCAGTGAGCGACAGGTGTCTGGATGGACAGAGGTGGCTGTCAACCTGACGAGGGACAAGATGATTGGTGCCAGTCCGGCACAGAAGTGTGGTGATTGCACACATAATTAACCCCATCAGTGCCCAACTTCCACATTATCACTGCTCTCAACAAATTCTCTGCAGCTCTTCAGTGTGGTCACAGTTTCACGGCATCCTGCAGGTCGGGATGCGGCAACAGACCATATTCCCCAACATATACCGGATGGGGTTAAGAAATCTGTGAGAGTCATGATTACTGGTACTAACTATTTTTTTTTTTTAAACGCTAGCCAGTAGTCATTCATGTCGATAGCTAGAGAAGTTATATTGCAAAGTTTCCTAAATGGAAGCTTTATATTGACTAAGCGGCTCTTCACTTCGGAAGAGGCCCATGCTTTTTGGAAAGAGGTGCAAGGGAAAACTGGCTTAGTTGCCCATAGCAACCTATCAGATTCCACCTAGCACTACTTTTCAAAATGAAAGGAGGAATATGATTGGTTGCTATGGGCAACTAAGCTAGTTTTCCCTTACACCAGTTTTGATAAATCTCCCACATTGACTCCAACAGTGGAGATTTGGTTAATTTTATTATTGTCACCTTCTTTAAGTGACTAATTTAGAGATAAACCCTCTTATAGGTGTCCTAGGGGTGGTGCAGAATCACAGCCCAGTTCAAGTGACTCCACATGGATCCCCACAGATAATTACAGTATGTACCCACTGAACCATAGGGTCGTGAGAACCAGCCAGGTGTGCCACAACACTGCAACCTGGGAAACTTCCTGATGCTGACAGGTTTTCAGGATGTTCGTCAAGAAGCACACAACATAGGTAGGAGAGGCAAGACAGGAGAAATAGTGGAGCTGGAGGTAAGTACAGGATTTGGGGGGGGCTTACTCTTGGCTCTGGTTTAAAAAAAAAATAAGTCTGGTCTGACGGGGAGATGTTATACAGGCCACCCATTAATATAAGGACGGACCCTGAAGTCCAGGTCCTGGCAGTCAATAATAAATGCAGTATATGGACAAAAGCATTGGGACACCTTACACCTACATAAGTTTTAATGACATCCAATCCTAAATCTATAGGCATCAATATGAAGTTGTTTCTGCCTTTGCCGTTACGACAGCTCCCTCTCTGGGAAGGATTTCTACAAGATTTTGGAGTGAGTCTGTGGAAACTTTTGTCCATTTATCCAGAAGGGCATTTGTGAGGTCAGACACTAATGGTAGACATGAGGGTCTGGCTCTCAATCTCTGTTCTAGTTCATCAGAAAGGTGTTTGGGTTGAGCTCATGGCTCTCTGTAAACTACTCAAATTCTTCCACACCAAACAGACCTAATCATGCCTTTATGAACCTTGCTTTGTTCACTGTCATGCTGGAACACAAAAAAATTGGATATATACAATTGCCCAAAATGCTTTGTTATGCTGAAACATTAAGACTTCCCTTACTGGAATAAAGAGGCCTAGGCCAAACCCTGAAAAACAACCCTATAGCATTATCCCTCCTCCACCAAACTTAACAGTTGGCACACTACAGTCAGGCAGGTAATATTCTCCTGGAATTCAGACTCGTCCATTAGACTGCCAGATGAAGAAGCATCATTCGTCACTCCAAAGAACCCGTTTCCAGTGCTCCAGAGTTTATTGGTGGCACTCTGAGGTTTGGAACTCTGTAGTCAGCAGAGCGTTGACAATGTTTATGCACTATGGTCCTCAGCGCTCATTGACCCAGCTCTGTAAAGTATATGGTCTGTTATGTCCAAGCTGGGACACGGGAAGCCCACACAAATTCGAAGCCGTATGGAGTCTTTGGAGGAGACTTAGATCACTCACACAACCCGCGTGACCTGCCCTTCGCTGTATGGGGTCTGTGCTTTATCTCTCTCAGCTTAGTATCTTATTTGTATCTCACCTGTTATTGCCTCTTGTTAGGTTTAATTTGTCTTTTTATGCGATCGGGCTCTATATAGAGCCTTGACTTCGAAGACACCCGTGTCATAGCCGATTATAAAAAAAAATGGTTCAACTGCTCACTTGACACTAGACGCAATTGCCATTTAAGATGTATACTTTAGTTGTACGACATGTATGATGAAACTAATTGTGCTAACGTAATTGTGATGTCATGAAATGGTGTACTCACAACTTTGTATTGGGCCTACTCTTGCATTTCTTTAATAAAATATTTTACAAACTAGTATGAGCAGGGATTCTGAAATCCAGGGCTCTGCAGTTATAAATACTGATGTGGCCTCTACATTTAGGCCTGGGGTCTTTTGGAAGATATTATACAGGCCACCCCTGTTTATTAATATGACCAGGGGTCGTGAAATCACTTGCAGTAATAAATACTATATATATACTGTATTTTTCAGACTATAAGACCGGACTATCAGCTGCTATTAGGATTTGGAAGGTTTTTTCAGTGTTAAACCCCAAGAAAAACTATATAAATGTGGTATTGTGGTAATCATACTGATCCAGAGAATGAAGGACACAGGTCAGTTTTATCACATAGGGAACGACATAAAAACAAAACCCATAAAACTGTGTCGAAATTCTGTTTTTCTACCAATTCCACACCATTTTGAATGTTTTTCCAGCTTCCCACTACATTGTATGTGATAGTAAATAGTACCATTAGAAATTACAACTTTTCCCACAAAAAATAAGTCTTTGTGTGGCTATATAAATCAATAAATAAAAAAAGTTACGGGTCCAGGAAGGCAGGGAATTAAAAAAAAAAAAACACAAAAACTAAAAACCACCCTGGTTTGGACTTCAAGTTAAATATTTTTCTCAGAGGTGCCGCAAGAGTCATAAGTTTGTATAGTCAGTGACCAATTTAAAAGGAATCTGGCAGCAGTTTTGACCATGCTAAACTGTTGACAGCACTAGGTGCAGGTTTTGGGAAAGCAGTACAAACGTACATTTTGTGGTGTTTGTATTATCAGGAGTAGTGTGAATATGAACTGTTGTTCTAAGATATTGCTCTCTTTAAAGGGGTTGTCCAGAAATAAACAATTTTTCCCAGATGCCCACAGCATGCCTTCCATAGGGAAATAATCAAACTTACAGTGGGATTTCTTGGATGACTTACAGTGGGATTTTTCTTGGAATGCTGTGTTTTTTTTCCTCCATGCATAACGCCCCTTGTTATGCCCAAATAACTAAATTTTAGTTTCATCAGTCCACAGCACCTTATTCCAAAATGAAGCTGGCTTGTCCAAATGTGCTTTAGCCCACCTCAAGGGGCACTTTTTGTGCTGTGAGCGGAGAAAAGCTTCCTCTGCATCACTCTCGCATACAGCATCTCCTTGTGTAAAGTGCGCCGAATGGTTGAACGATGCCCAGTGACTCCATCTGCAGCAAGATGATGTTGTAGGTCTTTGGTGATGGTCTGTGGATTGACTCTGACTGTTCTCACCATTCGTCGCTTCTGTCTATCCGAGATTTTTCTTGGTCTGCCACTTCGAGCCTTAACTTGAACTGAGCCTGTGGTCTTCCATTTCCTCAATATGTTCCTAACTGTGGAAACAGACAGCTGAAATCTCTGAGACAGCTTTCTGAATCCTTCCCCTAAACCATGATGGTGAACAATCTTTGTCTTCAGGTCATTTGAGAGTTGTTTTGGGACCCCCATGTTGCTACTCTTCAGAGAAAATTAAAAGAGGAGGGAAACTTACAATTGACCCCCTTAAATACTCTTTCTCATAATTGGATTCACCTGTGTATGTAGGTCAGGGGTCACTGAGCTTACCAAGCCAATTTCAGTTCCAATAATTAGTTCTAAAGGTTTTGGAATCAATAAAATGACAACAGTGCCCACATTTATGCACCTGCCTAATTTTGTTTATACAATTATAGCACACTTTCTGTAAATCCAATAAACTTCATTTCACTTCTCAAATATCACTGTGTGTGTCTCCTATATGATATATTTAACTGACATTTTATATCGTAACAACCAACGATCCGTTCAGGATGTCTTCAGTTCAGGACCGGAACGTTGTTTGGCCGGAGAGAATACCGCAGCATGCTGCGCTTTTTGCTCTGGCCAAAAATCCTGAACACTTGCCGCAAGGCCGAATCCGGAATTAATGCCCATTGAAAGGCATTAATCCAGATCCGGCCTTAAGCTAAACGTCGTTTCGGCGCATCGCTGGATCCGACGTTTAGTTTTTTCTCAATGGTTACCATGGCAGCCAGGACGCTAAAGTCCTGGTTGCCATGGTAAAGTGTAGTGGGGACCGGGGGAGCAGTATACTTACCATCCGTGCGGCTCCCGGGGCGCTCCAGAGTGACGTCAGGGCGCCCTACACGCATGGATCACGTGATCCATGCACATAGGGCACTCTGACGTCATTCTGGAGCGCCCCGGGAGCCGCACGGACTGTAAGTATACCGCTCCCCCGCTCCCCACTACTACTATGGCAACCAGGACTTTAATAGCGTCCTGGCTGCCATAGTAACCTCAAAGCATTTCGAAGACTGATCAGGATCCTGATCAGTCTTCTAATGCTTTCAGGCGACTTGCGTTCTGATGGATCCAGCGGGACGGAAGTGCCTGCCAGATCCTCAGAACGCAAGTGTGAAAGAGGCCTCATATTGCATCTTACGCCCATTCACTTGAATGTGACTGAGCTGCTCCTAGGCCATATGACGTGTGAGGCGGCCTAGGAAGAGGCGGCAGCGCTCACTGGAGCACAGCAGCGTCTTCATACAGCTGAATGGCAGGAGTTTGACACCCACCAATCTGATGTCTCGGACAGCCCCTTAAAGGGAACCTGTCACCTCAATAAACTGTCCCAAGCTGCCGGCAGCACCATAGAGTATCCAGGATCCTGTTTCTAATCATCCTTTTCTATCTGTTGTCCGATCTGGTAAAAGCGCTCAAAATGATCTTTTATTCCCGGCCGGCGCACACCTCGAGTCAGGCTTGAAGTCATGGAGGCAGCGGCTTCCTTGCTTCAAGCCGCAGTAACCACGCCCCCTTTCCTGCCCCTTCGCTGTGACTGACAGCCGGCTGTCGTGCATAAACGCTATCAGTCACAGTGAAGGGGCAGGAAAGGGGGCGTGGTTACTGCGGCTTGAAGCAAGGAGGCCGCTGCCTCCATGACTTCAAGCCTGACTCGAGGTGTGCGCCGGCCGGGAATAAAAGATCATTTTGAGCGCTTTTACCAGATCGGACAACAGATAGAAAAGGATGATTAGAAACAGGATCCTGGGTACTCTATGGTGCTGCCGGCAGCTTGGGACAGTTTATTGAGGTGACAGGTTCCCTTTAAGGCCCTCTAGACAATTCTACTTCTCAGATCATGGACTTGAAAGATGGTTCATATCATATGATCATTTCAGATTACATAGTGATAACATGGTAATAGAGTATAGACGGCTCTACTTGTTCCTCAGAGTGGTAGAGGTGCAGAGGCTGCTATGTTCTGACTCACCCAGTCAGTTAGATAAAGTATGAAAAGTAAAGAAGTTAGCAGGCACACTCTTATTTGGGGTCCAAAAATTAGCTTTATTATTTGGGGATACTTTAGCAATAAGTTAATTAAAATGTAGGTATATAAGGTGGTGTAAGAAACAATGTTTTGGTGAAAAAAATGGGGGGGAGGTGTTTGAGGATAGTTGTGGTAAGGATGATCTGTTCTATCCCATTAAAAAGTGGTAGGTGTTGGGTAAGGTATATTAGATGGCTTGTACGCAGAGTGGATAAAGGAAAAAAAAGACATTAGAGAGGTCCTTTATCCAATGGAGCAGCTAAACTGCGGTAACACCCTCTTGAAACACCATAAAACAGATATATTACCGAACACTCAGGGAGACCCCATACTCACTGGGTCTTTTGACTTACAGACCAGTGTGTACATTGGAAAATCTCCCTGTGGTTATTACATCTTAGTATGCCTGTTTACATGGCATTCAGGGAGGTCTCTCTTTACCACCAAATTTTTAAAATTTTTTGATTCATCAACCGGTGGAACCATCAAGACACCTCTCAAAATTAAATAACTAAAGCTATGGTGATGTCCTCTCGAAGCATTATGGGACAAGTGTGTCACCGGATACTTGGAGAGATCCCATATCCACTGGGTCTTTTGACTTGCGGACCAGTGTATATATTTGAAAATCTCTCTGCGAATGTCACATTTCTACTTGTTGCAGGATCTCTCTACAAACATAATATTCCAACATATACCTTGTACATGGTATTCACAAAATTAAACTATACCAAAATTATTAGAGAGGTCTCTTAACCATTGAGCCTTCACATTTATTTACACTCTATATATACACACCAAAAGACTGTCCTTTCCTACATTGTCTCCTACTCTAAAGAGTTAACTTCAACCAATTAACAATTAGCATAATCAATTAATTACCATCACATAATAAAATACCCCCCAAACGGTAGTAATCCTTTGCTTACTGATGAAGGGCCAAGTCCCGAAACGCGTTTAAGCCTGTGGAGGATACTATTTTCCAAGCGAAATCTATCAAAAATCGGAAGAATTAATTCCCTACGAAGTGCTCCATCTGAACATTATATAAGCGTGCGCACGAAACACAAGAGCCACGAGGGACGCCGTCCAGCGCACCAAAAGACCGCGAGACGCACAGATGGAGGACCCATCCAGGCAACATCCCAGAGCGGTGGGTAGGTGAACTCTAAGCCAGAGACAGTGCGGGACACCGCGCCGAGGCTAAAGAGCACCCCACTCCCCTCTTACAAAATCACAAAACTGGTCGCTGTACTATACCACACGTTGACAAGCCTGAATTGCAACTTACAATATACCTCATTAGAAGTGACTATACTGGTGACCATTTTACATTTTCCAGACTATATTTTATACTGCCATTACCTGGATATTTTATTATCGAGATTACGCATGCAATTTTTATGGAAACTGAATTACTTTTTTTCTTTTTTTATGAACATTTTATGCTTTTTTTCCTTTATCCACTCTGCGTACAGGCCATCTAATATACCTTACCCAACACCTACCACTTTTTAAAGGAATAGACTCACAACAGATCATCCTTACCACAACTATCCTAAAACACCTCCCCCCCATTTTTTTCACCAAAACATTGTTTCCTACACCGCCTTATATACCTAAATTTTAATTAACTTATTGCTAAAGTATCCCCAAATAATAAAACTAATTTTTGGACCCCAAATAAGAGTGTGCCTGCTAACTTCTTTACTTTTCATAGTGATAACATGGTTACTAATAATATTATGCAGGCTATGACCATTAGTGATGAGCGGCAGGTGCCATATTCGATTTCGACGAAATTCGCGAATATTCGAATGAATATTCGTTTCATATTCGTCGAAATCGAATATTCGTCATTTTTTCTAGTTATCGCGATTAACATGCGATTTAAATAATCGCATATTGCGATTTGTACTTAAGGCTACTTTCCTATTGGTTTCATATCTAGAATTAGCGAGGATGACGAATATGACGAATGTATTCGTCTATTCCTCAAAACGAAGATAACGAAGTATTCTACATCTTCGTTTTAGCTACCTATTCGTCAACCTCGCTAATTCTAGCAATCAAATAGGAAGGTTGACTATAGAGACAGCTGTGTTTAATTAGCTATGCGATTTTTTTTTTTTTAATAAATAGAATAATTATAATAATTATATCAAGTAATATAATTATTCTATTAAAAAAAAAAATCGCATAGCAATTTAACACAGCTGTCTCTATAGTCAACCTTCCTATTTGATTGCTAGAATTAGCGAGGTTGACGAATGGGTTTCTAAACGAAGATGTAGAATACTCGTTATCTTCGTTTTGAAATATGACGAATACATTCGTCATATTCGCTATTCGTAATTCTACCAAACCAACCATAACTTCTGTGCTCATGGAGCGTCCCCATCACCATGGGAACGTCTCCATATACTAAAATGTACTGTCGGATTTGAGGAATTACGTTGAAATCGCAATGCGATTAATTCAAGTTATATTAATCGCATTGCGATTTCAACTTAGAGCTGGGTTTATAATGGGTCAGCTTGCTAGAATGAGCGAAGTTAACGAATATGGAATATAGCAGCACTGCTAAGTTGAATTCGCAATGCGATTAATTTAACTTGAAGTAATCGCATTGCGATTTCAACTTAGCACTGCTTTCTTACATAGGCTAGAATTAACGAATATGGAATATAGCACTAGCAGTGCCAAGTTGAAATCGCAATGCGATTACTTCAAGTTAAATTAATCGCATTGCGAATTCAACTTAGCACTGCTGCTATATTCCATATTCGTTAACTTCGTTCATTCTAGCAAGCTGACCCATTATAAACTCAGCTCTAAGTTAAAATCGCAATGCGATTAATATAACTTGAATTAATCGCATTGCGATTTCAACGTAATTCCTCAAATCCGACAGTACATTTTAGTATATGGAGATTCTCCCATGGATGGGGACGCTCCATGAGCACGGAAGTCGGCAGAAGCGGCAATGGGCACTGACTAGAGCAGCCAGGAAGCCAGGAATCCTCAGGACAGGTAAGAACTACTGTTGGGAAGAGGGAAAGAAAAAAATATAACTAAAAAAAAAAAAAAAAAAAAAGAATATTCGAAATAGCGAATTTATAGCGCTATATTCGAAATATTCGCGAATTAGCGAAGTGCCGATATTCGCTAAAAAAATTCGCTTTTCGAATATTCGCGCTCAACACTAATGACCATATACTTTGCAATTTTTTTATGATAGGGTCAAGTAAAGCCTTTGTGTTTCTTAGTAGAAGCAATGCCTTTAGCATGTGTACGCGATATGTATACTTTTCGCCCTATATTTTACAGGTCTAAGAACAACTCTTCTAATAGCAGTTGTTGAAAATAGAGAGGCTTGCATCCTACCAAGCCTACTCGTTTCATTGCCCTAGTTTCAATGGTAATTCTGCCTTGAGTTAAATACCTAAATTACATGAGACAGACAGATTACAAGGGTTTACTTTTGGTAAAGACTATGAGGGAAATGTATTAAGAATGGCATTTGGTATGACAGTCTTGATCTAAAGTACATAAAATGCACCCAACCCCTTTGTGTAAAACGCTGCACATGTATGTTGCAGTGGGAAGGGACTTGCAAACCGCCATACTTATTTGGTGCTGGCATGGCACAAGTTCAGAAGATGAGCCTTTACCATCTGTAGCAGGAGCCATTGTCATAGTCGGGCTCTCATCCTGGCGGTTGAACTCCATAAATGCCACTTGCCATAGTGACCACAGCATCTAAGTGGAGAAGGCCCCATTTGTGAAAAACAACACAATGCAACAGCACTCTGCGAACAATGAATATATGGACTAATGTTATGTTTACTATATATAGATGAATATGAGGTACTTAGCAAATATATTTTAATGAAAATCATTTGTGGCCATCTACCACAGCAAGGTGACCTCTATTAAATGGGAACCTACTCTACAACAATGCCTCTCTTTGTGCCAACTGGCCTTATTTGAATTCAGTGAGAGCAGGCTCCAGCTCTATACTGCCCTATTCATAGAACGGTTTAGTAGGGGTGCATGGCCAACATGGAAACAGCCAGACCTTCAAATGCATGCATGCTGCAAAAAACAAAGTTAGTCAGCACCATTTGTTCTCCATCGGACCCCCAAAACATGATTGCAGGGTCCTGACTTTTACCATGGCAACTGGACGCCTAAAAATGGCTTCTTGGTTTGCCATCAACAAAAGCCTATTAGGCCTATTAAAAACTATACATACAAACACAGAAATGGGGGGGTCAGTCAGCACGTCCCTGTATGCAGGTGCACGTAGCAATGGCAAAATGTACAAACACAGAAATGCAACAGCACTCTGCAACCAGGACTCTGCCCTGCCTCTATGCTAGAAGCTATCAGAGGTCGTTAGTGTACATTTTGATCGAATAAAAAAAAATGAATAACAAGTTGTTCAAGTGAATGGGAAGAAAAGCTGTAATTACCCGGCGCCACCTCTACAATGCAGATGGCATGGCGGTAAACACTAAAGGGAATGTAGGGCTGGCACGAGTGCTGTTGCCTCTTCAAACAGCTAATCGTCGGGGGTGCTGAGAGTCAGGCCACCTCCTTTCTGATATTTAGGACCTATTCCTGCAGATCATCAATATCACACATCCAAAATACCCTTTTAAGGGATTAATGGGTGTTAAGAGCTGGTGTATATTTGCACCAATTTCTGGCATAAATGAAAGTAAATGTGTCAGGCCACGGGAGGCCCCCGATTGTTCTATGTGTAAATGTATGGCATATTCACAGTATGATAGGTGCAAGTATTACACCACTAAGACTGGAAGGGAGGACCCGCATCTTTCGGACATTTATACAATTTTCTGTGGATATGCCAGATGGTAATTCCTTTTTAAGACCTACAGAGAGCACCAAAACTTAAATTTGTAAATGCTTTGTGTTCCTGGATATTTCATTTACTGTTACTGCATACTTTTCTATATTGTAGCATCACATGGCAGTTACTTCCATTACACCCATTTTTTTCCAGGTCTGGTGTCTTTATGTCAGCTCTGTTAACATCACATAAAGGCTATATTGTTGAGATGTACATTTTTAAAGAAAAAATGCACAGTAAAATTGCAGGTTCCCTTTTATCATTCACAATTCTAATTGCAACTGGATGCACATTTAGATATACTGATCTGCCCTACTCTGTCCCATGAAGGCATGGAGCCCACCGGAACTCTGGAATTGTCCTGGAGTATCATGGACCAAGATAATGGAGGCAGATCTTTTTAAGTCCTGTAAGTTGCCAAGTGGGGCCTCCATGGACTGGACCTGTTTTTCTAGCACATCCTACAGATGATTGATCAGATTGAAATCTGGCAAATTTGGACTCCAAGTCAAGACCTTGAACTCTTTATCATGTTCGTCAAACCATTCCTGAACAATCTTTTCAGTTTGGCGGGGGCATTATCCTGCTGAAAGAGGCCACTGTTGCTAAGGAATATCATTGCCATGAAGAGGTTTACTAGATCTGCAAAATTGTGTAGGTGTCAAAGTACAATCAACATAAATGCTTGAAGTTGAACCCAAAGTTTTCCAGCAAATATTGTTCAGAGTATCACACTGAGTACTCTGGCTTGTCTTCTACCCATAGTGCATCCTGGTGCCATCTCTTCTTCAGGTAAGTCATGAATACACCTGGCCCCATCTATTTGCTATAACCAGGCTGATAGTCTGGTTGATGAATGGCTATGAAGCCACATATACATCAAGCTGTGTGTTCTGACATGTTTCTGTTATAACCAACAATAACTTGTTCAGAAATTTGTGCTACAGCAGTTTTTCTGTGAGATCGCACCAGATTGGCTAGTTGTTGCACCACATGCTCATCAGTGCTCTCATCAATACCATGACTCTGTTGCTAGTCAACTTGTTGTCCTTCCATGGATCACTTTTGGTAGGTCTTAAAGGAGTTGTCACATATGGGACAATTATGGCATATCGCTAGGATCAGGTGCATGTCCCACCTATGTGATCTGCTCCCATCTCCAGAATGGGCCCACAAAGTTAATGGAAAGGAAACTGCATGCCTTCAGGAATAGCCGAGCGAGCGCACTTGGATGTTTTCGGAGGTCCCATATCAGTGAATGAAGAGGGAGCGTGGCCACCCCTCCATTCAACACTAATGGACTTCTGAAAATAGTCAATACGTAGCTATTTTCATTGAAAGGAGGGTGGCTGCACATGTGCGGCTTGCTCTGCACTTTGGGATCCCATAAGTACTTAGCAGACATTTATCGCATGAAATCAGAAGCTCTGATCCAGTTGTCTGTCCATCACAATTTACCCCTTATGAGGGCTGCGCAGATCTTTATGCTTGCCTGTGTTCCTGCTTTCAAAATATCAACGTCAAGACCTGTTAAATATATCTCACAGCATTGTCCTCATACAACCGTCCTGCTTGACGTCTGCATCCGAGCGTCCGTTCCGCAAAATACAGAACATGTTCTATATTCTTGGCCACAAATGTGGACCACAGAACCATTAAAGTTAATGGCTGCACAAATGCTGAAGCACACAGACAATATCTGTATTTTGCGGATCCGCGTTTTGCAGACCACAAAATACATACGGTCGTGTGAATGTACCCGTATTCACAACCCTGTCAGTGGGTTTAATGTTATGGCTGATTATTGTAGTCTGTAGTGAACACAGAATAGCAGCAGACAATCACAAGCACCAGCAGGGAGAACCAAAGCGAGTGGTGGCGCTGGATCTACAAGGTAGGAAATCCATTTATTATTTAGGCCATTTCTCAGCATTGTCTGCTTTTTTTTCTTTTGCTGAATCTGGACAATCCCTTTAAGCTTATTTCATCCATATCAAGAATGATCAAGTATGATTGTTCCTATTGTTAGAAACGGGGTGCAGTTAAGATAATGTCACACTGATATCATGCAGTGCCATCCTCTCCCAATGTGGTAAATAATACCCGTTGTCAGTATCTGTACAAACAGTAGGTGGATGTGCTCTGTCTCCATGGTAAATACAAATAATTGCTGTTATCTGCTGCAGTGCGAGATGCATGAACAGTAGTCATTTATGCAGTATTAAAAATCTCCACCAGGCATCTCATTCATTAATAGGTCATCTGGTAGAACCAGAAGGATTGCAAAGTACATTAGATCAGGAGCATTTAGACATGGATACTTTGTAGTCAATGGCAGTATCCGCCTCTCCTGGCGACTCTCACACGGTCAGTGATTTTAAAGAGTAACTAAACCTTTGAGTAAAATTTTAATAGGATGTCCCTAATGCCCTAATAAAAGTTTTTCTTATATACTTTATTAATTAATTTTGTATTTTTATTAGACTTTTTCCTACCTAAAGGACACCATTCCCTGTGCGCTTAAAGCTCAGTTCTCTGTACACCGCTAACAGCTCAGCAGTGTACGGATTACGGACTGTGAAATCTATGAATGGGGCAACAGCAGCACTGTGAGTACCGGCAGGAGGTCACAATGCTGCTCCTGCCCGTGCTCCCCGGAGGATTAATAACTCTTGTACCCATGTACTATGCCAGGATTAGCTGAGCGGAGTGGGCTCCTGCTTCTGCCTGCTCCGCTAAGGTTAACCCTGGGTTCACACCTGAGCGTTTTACAGCGCGTTCAAACGCGCTGTAAAACGCTCAAGACATGAAAACCAATGCATCCCTATGGGAGTGGTTCACACTTGAGCGTTTTACAGCGCGTAAAAACGCGCTGTAAAAACGCCCAACGCATAAGCTCGTTCAGGAGCGTTTTTTGGGGTGTTTGTCGCGCTTTTCCTCCCATAGACTTCAATGGGAACGCGCGTAAAACGCGCGTTAAGGTGTAGATATGCCTTTTTCTATTGGTCTCCAGATTCACGAATGCGCGTTTGACGCGCGTTTCCTATTTGCAAAAACGCGCTAAAATACGTGCGACTAAAACGCGCGTTTCAAAAACGCTCAGGTCTGAACCCCGTGTTAGGCCTCATGCACACGACCGTTGTTTGATTCCGTGTCCGTTGCTCCGTTTTTCGTGATTTTCTGCGGACCCATTGGTTTTCAATGGGTCCGTGGAAACCTCGGCAAATGCACCGTTTGTCCTCCGCGTCCGTGGTCCGTGATTCCAGTCCGTCAAAAAAATATAACCTGTTCTATTCTTGTCCGTGAAAAACGGTTCACGGACCCATTCAAGTCAATGGGTCCGTGAAAAATGCGGATGGCCATCCGTGTGTCATCCGCGTTCCGTGTCCGTTTTTTTTTGCGGATCCCTTGGCAGGCACTTGGGAAAAATTGTCGGCCTGTCTTTTTGTAAAATCTTTTGGGTCCTGTCCGCTAAAAAAACGGAAGACACACGGAAACACAACGGAAGGCAAAAACGGACGCGGATCACTGAACAACGGAACCCCTTTTTGCGGACAGCATAAAAAAACGGTCGTGTGCATGAGGCCTAAGAGAAATGCATATCAGCTCTTAGGTAGAAGCAGGAGCCCGCTCCGCTCAGCTAATACTCGCATAAAACATGGTTACAGGGTACCCATGTGCTATGCAAGGAGTTAGTAAACCTCCGGGGGACACGGGCAGGAGCAGCAATACGCGCTCATGCACGTACTCACAACAAATTTCACACTCCATACACCGCTGAACTGTCAGCGGTGTACAAAGAACTGAGTTTAAGCGCACAGGGAATGGTGCGCTTTAGGTAGGGAGAAGTCTAATAAAAATACAAAATTAATGAATAAATTATATTAGAAAAAGTTTTATTAGGGCATTAGGGACATCATATTAAAATTTTACACACAGGTTTAGTAACTCTTTAATCACTTGCCGCCACGCTAACGCCGATGGGCGTCAGCGCGGCGGCTCTCTCAGGTCTCACTCACGCCTATTGGCGTCATCTCGTGAGACCCGAGATTTCACATGAATGCATGCGCGTTCATGCGATCGTAATCGGGACAACTGAAACTAAAGCCTGCCAGCGCTGATCATGCGCTGGCAGGCTGTAGATGCGGGGAAAAAAATGCATTTAAAACGCATATCAGACGCTGTTTTGTAACACCCCCCCCCACCCCCCATCACTGATTAACCCCTGATCACCCAGTTACCCCCCCCCCCCCCGATCACCCCGTCACTAATCACCCCCTGTAAGGCTGTAAGGCTCATTCAGACGTCCGTATGTGTTTTGCGGATCCGCAAAATACGGACACCGGCAATGTGCTTTCCGCATTTTGCAGATCTGCACATTGCCAGAACTATATAGAAAATGCCTTTTCTTGTCCGCAATTGTGGACAAGAATAGGACATGTTCTATATTTTTGCGGATCCGGAAGTGCAGATCCGCAATTCCGGATCCGAGCGGGACAAAGTCTGTCCCCATAGAATTGAATGCATCTACAATTCCGTTCCGCAAGATTTTGCGGAACAGAATTGCGGACGTGTGAATGAGGCCTAAGGGTCCCTTAGCGATCGCAGCTTTACAGCTTTCCCCTCTTTTTTTTTTTTTTTTGCACATTTTTTAGAAATTTTTTCATCCACATTGATCAATGTGAATGAAGAAATCTGTGCCGTTCATTTTTTTTCTTTCAGCCCAGCGGCTGAACGGAAAAAAAAAATCTCATTACCCGTATGCTCAATATAAGGAGAATAGCAGAAACTCTTAATTCTGGCCATATGGGTAATGATTGTGGAGACCCTCAAATGCCAGGGCAGTACAAACACATCACATGTGACCCCATTTTAGAAAGTAGGCACCCCAAGGTATTCGCTAAGAGGCATAGTGAGTTCATGGAAGTTTTTATTTTTTGACACAAGTTAGCGGAAAATTAAATTTTTTGAAAAAAAAAAATTCCATTTCCGCTAACTTGTAACAAAAAATAAAAACTTCCATGAACTCACTATGCCCCTCAGTCAATACCTTAGGGTGTCTACTTTCCGAAATGGGATCATTTATGGGGTGTTTCTACTGTCTGGGCATTGTAGTGCGTCAGGAAACAGGACAGGTGCTCAGAAAATCAAAGTGCGGAAACTCACTTTTTTGCACCATAGTTTGTAAACGCTATAACTTTTACCCAAACCAATAAATATACACTTACTGCATTTTTTTTTATCAAAGACATGTAGAACAATAAATTTAGAGAAAAATTTAAATTGAAATGTAGTGTTATTTGAAAATTTTTACAACAGAAAGCGAAAAATGTTGTTTTTTTGCAAAAATTTCGTCAAAAAAAGTAAAATATCAAAAAAAGGAAAAATGTCAGCAAGAATGAAATACCACCAAATGAAAGCTCGATTAGTAAGAAGAAAAGGAGGTAAAATTCATTTGGGTGGTAAGTTGTATGACCGAGCAATAAACGGTGAAAGTAGTGTAGTGCGGATTTGTAAAAAAGGGCCTGGTCACTAGGGGTGTGTAAACCTGTGGTCTTCAAGTGGTTAAGCAGTATCTGCCAAAACCAGGCATAGAAAAGTTACAAATGTTTCCATTAGGCTACATGCACACAAACGTATTTTGTTTCCGTGTCCGTTCCATTTTTTTTTGCGGATAGGATGCGGACCCATTCATTTCAATAGGTCCGCAAAAAATGCTGACAGCACACCGTGTACTATCCGCATCCGTATGTCCGTTCCGAGGCCCTGCAAAAAAAAAAAAAAAAAAAAAAAAAGAGCATGTCCTATTCTTGTCCGTTTTGCGGACAAGGATAGGCATTATTACAATGGATCTGCAAAAAAAAAATGGATGCCATACAGAACGTCATCCGTTTTTATTTTTGCGGACCGCAAAACACATACGGTCGTGGGCATGTAACCTTATACCTTTTCTCTGTGGGTTCCAATTCTGATTTTGGCTCAGGCTACTTTCACACTAGCGTTTTGGCTTTCCGTTTGTGAGATCCGTTCAGGGCTCCCAAAAGCGGTCCAAAACGGATCAGTTTTGCCCTAATGCATTTGAATGTAATATTTTTTAACTTTATTTTTTTTTATTTTTATAGCCCCGCTAGGAGGCTACATAATACACTACTCAGATTTATTCCAGCTTATACCGTATTCCAATAGAATGACAGTATAACCTGATTTTGCAGATATCCTATGTTGGCATGTCACCTGCTGGCCAACATAGGAACTGCAACTCCAATACGCTGGCTCTCTTCAGAGACTCAGCATATTAGAATTAGAACTATTCTTGCCCATTTTGTGGACAAGAATAGTCATTTCTAACATAGGGAGGAATGTGCAGGACTGCAAAATGCAGAACGCATACGGCTGGTGTCAGTGTTGTGCACAAATGGATATGGTTGTGTGAATGTAGCTTTCCCATGAGGGTTGACCACCGTGATTGGAGATCCCCATCGTTTCCATGAGTTCTGAGCTGTGTATTACAGCTATCCTCTCACCAGTGATGGTGTAGGCACTGCTGCCACTACCTTAGGCTCTTGATGTACTATTAAGTACATTAGGATGCGGCAAGGGACATATTGGACAGTCGCTCAAATTTTAGTGAATTGAGTCTATAGGACTTGCTCTATTACATCCATATATGCCCCAGATCCTAGGTCCCTAACCAGGATATATGCAGTTTCTCTAGAGGGGTCCCAGCACTGTGCTCATGCTTTCTTTTAACAAGCAGCGCAGTGTATGATCTTCATAACTGTAGGTGTACTTTGATGCCATTTGTTTGAGTAGGGAGTACTTGATTTAGTATATCGGCTAAGTGGCTCACCAGATGATAACAAAGATGGAAATCGGGTGCGTCCTTCCAGAACAAGCTTCCCCAAAAAAAAACCAAATCGGGGGGCACTCACTATCATATGGCACAATGAATGACCGTCATATGTAGTAAAAGGTGCTAGATAGCATAATTTAAAATCAATATTCAAATATTAAAATGGTAAAAACAATTGCAGACTATGGGTGGCCAGCCCAGAGTCTATATGAGCTACAAATACAATACAAGTAGAAAAGAATAAAGAAAAAACAATAGAAAACAAATTCTTGCGCTGTAAAGTCACTTAAGTGGGGAAAATTGGCTCTACCTCACAGGGGTTTTTTTCCTTCCTCTGGATCAACTTGCAGGAAACAGGTCGAACTGGATGGACAAATGTCTTTTTTCGGCCTAATATACTATGTTACTATGTTACCGGTTCGGTCAAAGTGCCAATTTACGCATCATATATCGTAATGTCACTGGAACAAGAGTTTTAATAAAGCCTGGCTGCAGCTTAAACCTATCACCACCCATGCAAGTATCACATGACCACATCATCTGATCAGGTGATCAACTCTCAGTGACATCACCACAGGTCCTGGTACTGGACAGAGCATTGAGCCTGACTGACTGAACGTGTTCCATCCCCGCCTGTGGCAACATCCTGTTTAATAGCTGCACATAATTACAAGAGAGTGTTTTTTTTATTACGATCCAAAACTCTGCAACTCTATTACAGCCATAACTATAGGTTGCAAGTATATTCCAGCTACAATTACAGATTGCTATAGGAATATTTTATTACGCATATGATGCGTAAATTGGCACTTTGACCGAACAGGTCCTTGAAATATATAAGTGACTTTACAGCGCAAGAATTTGTTTTTTTTCTTTATCCTTTTCTACTTGTATTGTATTTGTATTGTATTTGTAGCTCATATAGACTCTGGACTGGCCACCCATAGTCTGCAATTGTTTTTACCAGTTTAATATTTGAATATTGATATTAAATTATGCTACATATGACGGTCATTCATTGTGCCATATGATAGTAAGTGCCCCCTGATTTGGTTTTTTAGTACTTGATTTAGCAATATTAGGAAAAAGTGGCCTAAGGTATATGCAAACAATCTGCATTAAAATATGCCGGTATATCAATCCAGCATGAACCAGACCTAGTGACCTCGGGACAAATCATTGAGGACTTGCAATTGTGCACCTCAAATATCTACACTTCATACTGGTTCTGAACCACAACACTATCGTTACGTGAACTGGAATTTTTCATGTATGTGAATAATCTGCTTAAAGAGCATAAAATAGATCTATGTCAAACATTTGCGCTTCAGAAGCCAATAATGGCTGCGTACATGCGGTATATCTTGTGCTATCACACATGGCTAATACAAGACCATACTCAAGAATAAGAAAAGGGTTTATTTGAGACACCTGGAACCTGTATGTATATACAGATACAATCATAAAAAAAAAACTATGGAAATTTATCACAGGAACCGGCAGCTGTGGTCCAATCAGTTCTGGAGATGATGCTCAGATGTCCTTGATAACCTCTTCCAGCTCTTCCTTGCAGTACATGTGAAACTTCTTCCCAGGCTCTACTGTGGCAAGCTGAAGAGGTAAAGAATGACAGTTGTTGGGAGGTAAAGACCAGCAAGCAGCTGCTGTGAGTGTGACTGATGTCAGCAAAGAATCCCCCAAATATAGCCACTGGCCACCAGAATAGCTCATTGGATAGACCCCCTCCCCGCCCAAAGAGCATTCTGCTCCCTACGGCGCGGAGGAATTCGAGCTGAGCTGTCCACATCAGTTAAGCAATCTGTGTCCACTTCCTGACGGCAGTGGGAAAACACACAAGACTTCACATACACAGGACATACCGAAATTTAGCACACTGCAGAATTTGCTTATAAAAACCAACCTCAATGTTTGTGGCATTCAGTTTCTCTTCCATCACCTGCTTTAGGATTGTGAGTGACGACTTGATGGCTTCTTTCAGTGTCATTGACTTGAAAGATAAAATGTATTTTGGTAAGAGCTCACGGAGCATACCGTAATAGAATGATTATTCCTCATAATGTAACAAATCATTCTGTAACGTGTGTTTAGCAGTGGATTAGTCATCCCGATTGTGTCCAACCTACATTACAATGGACCTCTGAAGCACAGAACAAGCCATTCTCAGGAAGGTGGAAACACAAAGACTTCATAAATGAACAAAAAAACACAAAGTATGCCCAGGGGAGGCAGGTCCCGTCTGTTAGAAGCCGCTGTGTCACTATAATTTTCCTATAGTAAATATAGCAGTAATGCAATTCAGATTTATCCCCATTTCTGGTGTTTGCATGTGTCTTTGTGCTGCTGTATATAGTGCCTGCTTTTACACTGCAGCCGCGGTACCTGTACTTTACTTCATATTGTTTGGAGGTGCTGGGCTAACTTGATTTTTGTTGAGGAAACACAAAGTATATTTGAAATTATACAATGAAAAAGCTTTATTTACATATAGACTGCAGAACCCCATTAAAGGCAGCATGGTGGCTCAGTGGTTAGCACCGATGCCTTGCAGCTAGTTGAGCGCAGCACGCTTCAGATCACAGGTCCAAAGTCGCTTTGTTCAAAACTTTGTTTGAATGCTGTACGGAGACCCGTATGGGCTTCGGAGGTGAAATTAGTTATGTTTAAAACTGGGATCAGAAGTCGACTTTGTTACCCAGGTACCAGCCGGTACCAAAGCGGACTTCAGATCCCAGTTTTAAAATGGTTTTCAAGTTAAATAATCAAAGTCCGAAGTTATACAATGAAGTCTCACGAGACTTCGGGCATAATGAATTTCCTCTTGCGAAGCCCATACATTTAAATGCTGTAAGGCAGGGGTCCTCAAACTTTTTAAACAGGGGGGCAATTCACAGTCCCTCAGACCGTTGGAGGGCCGGACTATAGTTTAACTATGAGCAATTATATATATTTACCAGTATTTCAATGGGAATTATTCCCCCCCTCCCTTGTCACTCTCATTTCTCAGGCCCCTCCCTCCCTTGTCACTCTCATTTCTCAGGCCCCTCCCTTGTCACCCTAATTTCTCAGGCCCCTCCCTTGTCACTCTCATTTCTCAGGCCCCTCCCTTGTCACTCTCATTTCTCAGGCCCCTCCCTTGTCACTCATTTCTCAGGCCCCTCCCTTGTCACTCTCATTTCTCAGGCCCCTCCCTTGTCACTCTCATTTCTCAGGCCCCTCCCTTGTCACTCTCATTTCTCAGGCCCCTCCCTTGTCACTCTCATTTCTCAGGCCCCTCCCTTGTCACTCTCATTTCTCAGGCCCCTCCCTTGTCACTCTCATTTCTCAGACCCCTCTCTTGTCACTCATTTCTCAGGCCCCCTCCCTCTCTTGTCACTCATTTCTCAGGCCCCCTCCCTCTCTTGTCACTCATTTCTCAGGCCCCCTCCCTCTCTTGTCACTCATTTCTCAGGCCCCCTCCCTCTCTTGTCACTCATTTCTCAGGCCCCCTCCCTCTCTTGTCACTCATTTCTCAGGCCCCCTCCCTCTCTTGTCACTCATTTCTCAGGCCCCCTCCCTCTCTTGTCACTCATTTCTCAGGCCCCCTCCCTCTCTTGTCACTCTCATTTCTCAGGCCCCCTCCCTCTCTTGTCACTCTCATTTCTCAGGCCCCCTCCCTCTCTTGTCACTCTCATTTCTCAGGCCCCCTCCCTCTCTTGTCACTCTCATTTCTCAGGTCCCCTCCCTCTCTTGTCACTCTCATTTCTCAGGTCCCCTCCCTCTCTTGTCACTCTCATTTCTTAGGGCCCCTCCCTCCCTTGTCACTCTCATTTCTTAGGGCCCCTCCCTCCCTTGTCACTCTCATTTCTTAGGGATCCTCCCTCCCTTGTCACTCTCATTTCTTAGGGATCCTCCCTCCCTTGTCACTCTCATTTCTTAGGGATCCTCCCTCCCTTGTCACTCTCATTTCTTAGGGATCCTCCCTCCCTTGTCACTCTCATTTCTCAGTCCCCCTCCCTTGTCACTCTCATTCCCCCCTCCCTCCCTTGTCACTCTCATTTCTCAAACCCCTCCCTCCCTTGTCACTCTCATTCCCCCCTAACTTGTCACTCTCATTTCTCAGCCCCCCTCCCTTGTCACTCTCATTTCTCAGCCCCCCTCCCTTGTCACTCTCATTTCTCAGACCCGTCACCTTGTCACACTGCTTATTCATTACTCACCCCCTCCCCTAGTGTAGCGTGGCCGAGCTCTGTGAGGTCCGCGGTACAGGAGCATTTGTTTCCTGTACCTGGCCGGACTGATAGGAAGCGCACACTAAGTGAGCACTTCCTGTCAGTCCCGACGGGTACAGGATACAGGAAACAAAAGTTCCTGTACCGCGGACCAGTCCCTGTCTTCATCCGCTGCAGCCCCCTCGCGTTTCCACTGGTAGGAGGTGGCGGCGCCCTGCTGAGCTGTGAGAAACGGCAAAAACACCCGGCGGGCCGGATCATTTTCCTCGGCGGGCCGCATGTGGCCCGCAGGCCGTAGTTTGAGGACCCCTGCTGTAAGTAGATGGGTCTATGATCCGAAGCGCACTTCGCTCAACACTACTTGCAGCAGGAGTCCAAATCTGACCTCTGCATGGAGTTTGTATGTTCTCCTTCACTTCAAAGCCCAGAATGAGCAGTAATTTAAATGTATAAATGACTAGTTATATTGAATCTTTTCCCATAAAACTATTTATCAGTCTGCTCAGCTCCTCCTGCTGTGTAACATTCTACCTGCAGCACAAACATCATGTTCAATGTGACAGGTCTCTGTCAGCTGCAAAATCGCTTTTAAACTAACCGAAATGTCTAATGGGGCTGCTACCCCGCATTGTACACATACTTTTAGTGGCCAAATGTGATCCTAGTATCTGGTGAAAATCATGTTTTCATCCATATGCAAATTAGCTACTCAGTGCGCAAGGACAAGCCCGAACTGCTTGGTCCATCATGGCTCCACCGCTTCTGCATTCTAGCGCCTCTTTTTGGTTTGATTCACAGAGTCGGGCTTCCCAGCGCCATTGCGCCTGACCAAGTCAATCAAGCTCAGGCAAAAGCGGTGGAGCTACGGTGCAACAAGCAGCTTAGGCCTGGCCTCGTGCTCTAATTTGCACATGAACATGTTTTCTCTGGATTGTATGATCACATTTGGCAGCAGGCGTTATATGAGGTGCACTCCTAGCAGGCATTGTGGCTAGATTAAAGACTATTTTGCAGCTGTCAGAGACTTCCTTTAAAAGGGGTTTTCCGGCTTCTAGATTACGGATGATTTTATCTCAGGATAGGTCATCAGTATCAGATCGGTGGTGGTGGTAGGGGTCTGGCACCCCCACAATCAACTGTTTTTGGCTGGAGTCGGAAACAGAACACTTCGTTCACTGTGTAGCAGCCAGCTGCAGCGACTGCAGTAACTCAGCATGGCTACTACACAGTGGATGGAGCTTTCCACGCACAAAGCTGATCGGTGAGGGCGTCAGACCCTCACCGATCTGATATTGATGACCTATCTATAACCGGAGCACACCTTTATGGAAAATAGAAATTACACTTCACAGCTTATTAACTACCATAGACTGTTTCTGGGTAGATGAATAATGAATGACTCCTGCTATGGACTCCGGCTTCAGCGATGATGTGCCGGTATACTGCAGGTGACTAGCAGTGGTATAAACCACATCGCTGAGGCCAGGGATTGGCTGCAGCAGTCAAACGTGGTATACGGGCACATCATCACTACAGTCATTAGAGCAAAGCCTCGTACAGGACAGAACAGCGGGGCAGAGACAATTTCAGGAAGGTGAATGGAGTTTTTTAAAGTTATTTTAATACCTTCACTGCCTTTAAAAAAAAATACAAAATAAAAAAATTGACTTGGACAATTGCAAGGCTTCCTGTAATGCATGGACATTACCATGCTTTAGGCTCACCTTATGATAGACCTCCTGTAATGAGCTTTGTGCCCCTTCAGATGCAGAGCCAATGGCGCGGGCATCACATTGTACAAAAGTCCCTGAAGGATCCATGTGAAAGCTGTAGGACACGGACAGCATATCAACGAGGGCTTACAAAACACATTCCAGTTATACAGAACTAATCTATATACATCAATTGCACAGGTTACAACATGCAGACTTACAGCTGCGGCCCTTTCTCATCTGCTCCACCAAACAGTAAAGCAACTCCAAATGGTCGACTCTAAAAATAAAGAAAAAATAAAAAATTGAAGCAAAACTGTCCAAATGAATCAAGTTAGAACTATGTCCCCAGCATGTAGTACTTGCCATTGCTCCAGGGTCGGCATCTTCTTCCCCAAACTGCAATGCTAGGTTAGACACGGCCTGTGTGACGCTCTCTACAGTCATTGTCTCATTATACGTGAACCAGTGATTCTAGAAGAGCCATATAAAGACAGTGCGAGATCAAAAAAAATAACTCACCCAGAAGAGGTAGGAATGGGACAAGGAGACAACGTCCTACCTGGGTTTCAACTCTCGCTTTATCAATTAATGTCTTTGCATCTGCAATCAGTCCACTCATGGCACAACCTGTATGGGAACAAACAATCCGAGATTAGAAGGAAATGGTAATAAAACATTTAGGGAACAGGGATTAGCATAGGACCATGCAGATCCTGTTTTAGAGGAGATGAGCAGACTGACAGAAATTCCAGGGGAAATTAATGATTTAAAGGATAACTGTCAAATTAGTATTTTTTTTGTAGCATAGGATGTGGCTGATTAATATCACCTCGTGCCCCTGTTTTTGCTTTTATCTGTGTATTCAATAACTCAATTTCTGCATTTTTGTTCCCTCTCCTGGCTATTAATACCTGCGCAAGAATCCCGTTGCTATGTGTCCTCCTTCTCCCTGTTTCCTCATAGAGAAGACGGAGGACGTACAAGCAGGCAGTCCTGCTAGGCGCATGCGCGCTCCCTTTAGATCCTGTGCAACGAGAGCTTAAAGTTAGAATATACCATCGGACTGGAGAAAACTCCGATCCAATGGTATATTCTAAACCCGAGGTGTTCCCATGGTGATAGGGACGCACCTCTGACAGGGCGCTGCCATCCGCGGCACCTGAAGGGTTAACTGCGCGGACGGCAGCTCCCTGTCAGAGGTCGGGTGCCGGGAATGTTTCTAAAATGTTTGCATTGGTGGGCAGTGCGCCCTCCCCATCATTGGTGGCAGCGGCAGTTCCGATCGGAGTCCCAGCAGTGGAATGCTGGGGATCCGATCGGTTACCATGGCAGCCAGGACACTACTGAAGTCCTGGCTGCCATGGTCAGTTAGTCAGCAGCATTATACTTACATGCACTGTGGCCGCGGCGCGCTCCTTCTTCTGGTAACTCTCAGGTCTGTGCGACGCATTGCTGCCGTCCGCGCAATTAACCCCTCAGGTGCCGCGGATGGCAGCGCCCTGTCAGAGGTGCGTCTCCATCACCACGGGAACGCCTCGGGGGTTAGAATATACCATCAGATCGGAGTGTATGTGATGGAAGGAGGAGGGGGCATGTTTAAGTGGGGAGAGCACCGATTGGTTGAGGTGCAGAAGCTAGTGCATGAGAGGAGCTGAATGCATTGTGGGTAGTGAGGGGAGGCTGGCTTAGCCTCAGGGTGAGGGCATCGGCAGCCATCTTAACAGAATAGTAAAATTGCAGTTTTATGCAGACTGGTTGCTAAGGGCTGAATCTTATTAAATATGGGGTAAGTAAGTCTAAAAGTTATTGATTCAGAAATATCATGTTATACATATCTGAAAATTGAAATTAGGGTGTAAGGCTACATGCACACGTTTAGGATGCATGTGCGGAGAATCCGCACTGAAATCCGCAGGTGTTTTCTGGCAAATCCGTGCGGTCAATCCGCTTCAATTGGTGCGGATTTGCATACAGATTTGGTACGGATTTTCCGCATGCAGATTTTACTAAGTGAATGGAGAAAATCCGTTCAGGAAAAATAAAATAAATTCAGGTCAAAATCCGCATTGTGTGCATTGAGAATTTTTAATTCTCATAGAATACAATGTACATGATGTACGGTGCGGATTTTCCGCACGCAATCCTGATTGTGTGTATTCAGCCTAAATGTGACAGTTATTCTTTAAAGCTCTGCTTATGTTTAGGAGTCCAGTGGGTGGTCCTAATCACTGACTGATCGCTACTGATGCACAGTAATCCGGGAAGTTGTCAATCACTGGACTCTAGTTCTGCTGTATAAGTTTCCATAGAAATGTCTATCAATCTGCTCAGACCCAGGTGGCAGGTTCCCAAGTTTAGTTCACATCAGTATGTTTCCCATTTTTAGGTTTCCTTTCTTTTTACAGTGCCCATGTTCCTGTATTGTATTGCTTCTAAGGTGGCGACTGTGATTAATATGGATGACCCGGTCCCATGTTCCAGTATTGCCATGAGCCGCTATTTACCTATATGGGCGTCTATCTCTACAATCTTCTCAATGCTGCTGGGCTCCATCAGAGGCGATGTAATTCTCTTCTCGACAGCAAGACATACTCCCTCCGACGTCTGGATACCAATGGCTGTGGAGCCAAGCTGCGGAATACAGAGTGTACCATGACATAAAACTCACAAGGTAGCTCAATCATTTCATTACACATAGTAATGTGGTGGCAGCTCCGGAAAACGGCATTCTTCCTGTCGTATACATGGTTTATAGCACATCCTTCAGCCTAATACCAGACAACGCCTTCATTTCTAATACTTTACACAGAAAAATTCACTAGATAAATAACGGAAGGCTAAGGGCCTGTTCACATCTCGCTTTTGCTGTAAGTCAAGTGGATACATTTAGCCATACAGCAAAAAAGCGTACACAAATGTATGCAATTTTGTGGTCCTCTATCCTTTTCTTAACGTATACATTTGACGGATGTGCGTACGTTTCAACATGTTTGTGTCTGCTACTTTAACTAAAAAAGTATATGTTTTTGTAAAAACTTCTTTTCGTTTTTTTTTTAAAGAAAGACTTGAAGTGCATCAAAGGAAGTAGGAAATATCTGGATAAAAACAGATACGTTTAATGGATGGAAAAGTATTTTCTTTTTTTTTTCAGGACAGGAAAGCGTGGTATGCTATGCTATTCCGTCCTGCAAAGTAAAGTACAGAAATGTGAACAGCTACAAACGGAGTCAAAAGAAAGCACTTCTGAACCATGTTGGCCCAATTATGGTCTATGGGTACATCGAGCCATGCGTTTCTATACTTTTTTCCTGTTTACAAATGTATTGGCTTGACGTACAGCAAAAATGAGATCTTAACATCCCATAGGCTACTTTCACGGATCCGTCACGGATCTGCAAAAACGCTTCAGTTACAATAATACAACCGCATGCATCCGTCATGATCGGATCCGGTTGTATTATGTCTTCTATAGCCACACCGGATCCGTCCTGACACACACTGAAAGTTAATGGAGGACGGATCCGTTTTCTATTGTGCCAGATTGTGTCAGTGAAAACCGATCCATCCCCATTGACTTACACTGTGTGTCAGGACGGATCCATTTGGCTCCTTTTCACCAGGTGGACAGCAAAACGCTGCAGGCAGCCTCCAGAGCGGAATGGAGACTGATCGGAGGCAAACTGATGCATTCTGAGCGGATCCTTTTCCATTCAGAATGCATTAGGGCAAAACGGATCCGTTCTGGACCGCAGGCGAGAGCCCATTTAATGAAATATGAAGCTCAGAACAAGTTTTTTTTTATTTTTGTTCTTTTTTGCTATTGACATTTTTGCTCATTACTTGGTGTTTTTTGTCTTTCTAGCATTTTTCAAGAATTTTCACATAAACTTCTCTATAGAGGAAAAACATCAGCGATAAGATAGACTGGGGGTTATTTATTATGACTCCCATACGCCAGAAACTGGTGTAATAATAATTGCACGCCAGCA
This sequence comes from Bufotes viridis, assembly GCA_033119425.1. Taxonomy (NCBI): domain Eukaryota; kingdom Metazoa; phylum Chordata; class Amphibia; order Anura; family Bufonidae; genus Bufotes; species Bufotes viridis. The sequence goes on from CM065591.1 coordinate 181,944,973, forward strand.
TTTTGTGACTTTTTGAACACCCACCCTCATTGATCGGGCAATCCAGATTTTTAAGAATGCTTAAAACTCATTGTTCGCTGGCGGCAGATCGTGGTGTCTAATTACAATCTGCTGCCGGCAAACAATTACTAAGTATAGGCCCGGGAGATGGCATTTAGTGATTGCTCCTCCTCATACTGTGAAGGAAACTGCGGCATGTGATAGCAGCAGTCTCCTCCACTAATGAGCAGGCAATTGCTGGGAAGGAAAGCTTCCCTCCCCTCAATCGGCTGCAAAATCTTTTAAGGCTTTAGTGCACAGACTGCTGGAGGATGCACCTAATTTATGATGAAGCCTGAACTAGTCATAAGTGCATCCTTTAGCATCACAGGGGATATCATAGACTGGCATAAAACGCCTCTCTCTCCAAAAAAAAGTCTGAAAAAGACAGCAAAAAAACTCAGGTGGACAAAAAAAGGCTGTTAATCTGGCATTTTTCCTACTTTTAAAAAAAGCACCACACAAAATGTGTAACCATATATAAAAGTACAATGGCAACATCAAAGGGGGTGTTGTGCCACTTTTCCATACCCGGCAGAAAGTCTATACCCGCAAGTGATGTAGCTGCAACAGAAGTCACGTGGACGCGTTGGAATCAGCTGGAGGAGGGGGTGTGCGCATTCGGCTAAAGTATAGTAATATGGCAGAACGCCCCTGCATTTTCCCAGCCCTCCATTTCTTTACCATCCATCTCTTTCTTTAGTATCAATGGCGGCACAGATTTAGTATTACTAAATGCCGAGCGCAGAGATGCTGCGCCCGCGAGGGTAGAAATTAATGTAGATTGCGGGCTCGCGGCGTTCTTCCAGATTACTATACTTTAGCCGAATGCGCACACCCCCTCCTCCAGCTGATTCCAACGCGTCCACGTCACTTCCGGTGCAGTTACATCACTTCCGGTATAGATTTTCTGCCAGGTATAGAAAAGTGGCACAACAGGGGCAGCATCTGTGTAGGCTGGAAGCATTCAGATAAGGAGGAGGGATGACTTGCAGATTTACTTTCACTTTCTGTTCAGAAAGATAACATAAAGGAAGAAATGGTGACTACCTTAATAGCTTCAATGGCATATTCTACTTGAAAAAGTCTGCCTTCTGGAGAGAACGTATTCACCCCCCTAAAGGAGAGAGGAGAAAGAACAAGGTTATAATGGAAACTGAAAGTCACTAGCACAAGTGCAGCGGGTCCATGTGTTAAAGGGGTTCTCTCACCTCAGCAAGTGGCATTTATCATGTAGAGAAGGTTAATACAAGGCACTTACTAATTAATGTATTGTGATTGTCCATATTGTCTCCTTTACTGGCTGGATTCATTTTTCCATCACATTATACACTGCTTGTTTCCATGGTTACGATGACCCTACAATCCATCAGCGGTGGCCGTGCTTGTACACAACAGTAAAAGATGCCGGGGTCTCTGGGGGGCACGGACCGCAGAAGTGCACATAGGCGTGTACGCACAGCAGGTTCAGTCCCCGACACCTCGGATCTGCGCTGCAGCAGTGGCCGTAATCCCAGTAAACCAGCAGTGTATAATGTGATGGAAAAATAATCCCCTTCTAACGAACTTACCTCACCAGTCACATGATCACGGCAGACCACCACAGGGACATCACCTCGCCATCTTTAAACATAAGCTTCAAAGAGCCTTTCTCTGAAGCAACCCTGCATCAGAAGTAATAATGGATCACAGGGTTCTCACCAGGATTTGCCTGAAGGAAAGGGGTGTTTCAAAATGAACAATCCCTTTAACTAATGTACCTGCTTCCCCATAAATGTGCCCTTGTAGGTAGGAGCACCCATAAAGCAAGTAGAGCTACAATGGGGGGGGGGGACCAGCAGTGAAAGGGTTACCTACAGCCCCAATACTTTCATTCTCTGGAAATTAGATGGCATAACAATGGCACTCCATAGCAGTCAATGGAAATTAGTACAGCATTGCCAGTGACAATCCTGCCGCCTCTAACGCTGCCAGTGTGAACCAGCACGTATAGGCGCATTAGTGAGCGGCTTTTCTGCCGACCCATCCTCCTCTCCTTCTTACCTGTCATACTCGGACCGCGTCAGAAACATGGCGATACAGAACACGGTGCAGAGCTCAGGAACCACGGGATGCTAACTCACCAGGGCCTACTACCGCCGGTGTACCACACAGCGCAAACCACACCTCCACCACCTCTGATTGGCGGAAGCGTCGTCACGTGGTCGATAGTGACGCGATGCTAGGCATGATGGGAAGTGTAGTGCGTACATTGACTCACTGCTACTAGTACGTCGCACACTGATGTCTCTAATCCCCGGCGACGTTCGGTAGTGTCTTCTGGGGGAAGTCGTTGGTTTAGGTTTATTTCCACCTGAATTCATTCTGACCATAATATTTGGTAGATTTCAGGCTAGGGCTACACCGACGACATGTGTCGCGTGACACATAGTGTACAAAACTCACTGCAACATTTGTTGCACCAAAGTCGCGCGACAATTTTTGTAATGATAGTCTATGGTGTCGCACTGCGATGCGACAGTTGCAGAAAAATCAAATCGAATATATTTTTTGCGAATGTCCCAGTGCGACACCATAGACTATCATTATAAAAATTGTCATGCGACATTGGTGCGACAAAATGTCGTCAATGCATAGGGCACAACTACACTGCAACATGTGTGGTGTGACAATTTTTATAATGGTAGTCTATGGTGTCGCATTGCAACATGCTGTGACGCAGCAGTCGCAGAAAAATCCATCTTGGATGGATTTTTTGCGAGTCGCAGCATGTCGCAATGCGACACCATATACTACCATTACAAAAATTGTCGCACCACACATGTTGCAGTGTAGTTGTGCCCTATGTGTTCATATACATCCAGTAAGCTTGTTAGGGACATAGTGAATAAAGATGTAGAAAAAGATGTAGCTGTTAGGGGCTGTTCACATCGAGCATTTTGTCAGCTGAAAACCGTGGATCTGTAAAACAGAGAGAACCAGTCACTATGTGCTGTCCACATCCGCACTTCAGTTCCGCAGCCCAATTGAAAATGTGTGAATGGACCCTTTATGTACGGTCGTGTGCATGAGGCCATATTGTTAGTATTCAGCTTGGTCCTTTTGCATGACCACAAACCACGGATCTTTACTAAAGTTGAGTACCACTGCATTAGACTGTGGGGGCGCTGACCCAGCATACTACCCAGTCTACACTATACTGTAAACTCACCTGATCACAGCTATTTAAGGCTACTTTCACACTAGCGTTAATATTTTCTGATATTGAGATCCATCATAAGGTTTCAATACCGAAAAAAAAAAGGCTTCAGTTTTGTCCCCATTCATTGTCAATGGGGACAAAACTTAACAGAACGGAATGCCTCAAAATGCATTCCATTCCCTTCTCATACCGGAGAGCAAACCGCAGCATGCTGCGGTTTGCTTTCTGTCCTGGGATGCGGAGCAAAACGGATCCGTCATGAACCACAATGCAAGTCAATGGGGACGGATCCGTTTTCTCAATAGAAAACTTATATGTCCCCCATTGACTTTCAATGGAGTTCATGATGGATCAGTCTTGGCTATGTTAAAGATAATACAACTGGATTCGTTAATAACGGATGCGGGTGGTTGTATTATCGGTAACGGAAGCGTTTTTGCTGAACCTTGCCGGATCCAGCAAAAACAGCTAGAGTGAAAGTAGCCAAAAAGGGTTATACGGGAATTAAGAAAATGAAAATACTTAAATATTATTTTATCATAAATATATTTCCAAATACCTTTCATTAGTTATAGTGGCTTGTTATGTCTGGGGAGCAATCATCAGGGGGGAAAAAATGGCCGCCGCCCTATTAATACACACAAAACCTGTCCTAATCACACAGCAGTACAAGTTACTTCACAACACTGAGGTAAAGAGCTGCGGCATCCTCCTCTCTGCTCTGCTTGTCAGGGATTATGATCCTAAATACAGTTTAATATGATCTTCAGCTGAATCTCTGTGGGAATGAAGTTCATGAGGAGACATGGAGTACAGAAAGGACGGACAGGACAGACTGTGGTAATTGAGACTGCATACAAGTGCTGCTGCCCATTAGTTACATCCTCACCTTCTTCTCTGTACTTTATGTTTCCTCCATTCCTACAGAGATTCAGCTGAAGATCATTATCAACTGTATTCAGGATCATAATCCCTAACCAGCAGAGCAGAGAGGAGCATGAGGCAGCTCTTTAGTTCAGTGTTGTGAAGTAACTTGTCCTGCTGTGTGAATAGGACAGGTTATGTGTGTACTAATAGGACAGCGGCCATTTTATTTCTCCTAATGATTGCTCCCCAGACAAAACGAGACATTATAACTAATGAAAGGTATTGGGAATATATTTACAATAAAGTAATATTTAAGTATTTCCATTTTCTTAATTCACAGAGAACCCCTTTAACTACTCTGTGGATTCATCCCAGCATTTTCAGCAGAATTTCCTACTGACTGACTGCAGCATGTACTGACTATACACTAACTGCACCATTTACACCAGACTGTGAACTGACTGCAGCATTTACACCAGACTGTGAACTGACTGCACCATTTACACCAGACTGTGAACTGACTGCAACATTTACACCAGACTGTGAACTGACTGCAGCATTTACACCAGACTGTGAACTGACTGCAGCATTTACACCAGACTATACATTGACTGCAGAATTTACACCAGACTATATGCTGACTGCACCATTTACACCAGACTGTGAACTGACTGCAACATTTACACCAGACTATACATTGACTGCAGAATTTACACCAGACTGTTCGCTGACTGCAGCCTTTACACCAGACTGTGAACTGACTGCAGCATTTACACCAGACTGTGAACTGACTGCAGCATTTACACCAGACTGTGAACTGACTGCAGCATTTACACCAGACTATACATTGACTGCAGAATTTACACCAGACTGTTCGCTGACTGCAGCCTTTACACCAGACTGTGAACTGACTGCAGCATTTACACCAGACTATACACTGACTGACTGCAGCATTTACAGTAGACTATATATTGACTGTCTGCTGCATTTACACTAGACTATACACTGACGGACTGCGGCATTTTCACTAGACTATACACTGACTGACTGCAACATTTACACTAGACTATACACTGACTGACTGCAGCATTTACACTAGACTATACACTGACTGACTGCAGCATTAACACTAGACTATACACTGACCGACTACAGCATCTAAACTAGACTGTGAACTGACTGCAGCATTTACACCAGACTGTGAACTGACTACAGCATTTAAACTAGACTGAGCAGTGAATAGGATATATTGGGCTCTGGCAGAGTCCGACATATGTTGTATCTGTCAGCACTGGTATTGTGTTCCTATGCCCAAACAGAATACAGGAAATGTGTGCACATAGCCTAACTAAGCATTACATTACAGTACACAGTGCACTGGCTGACTCCAGCATTTAAACTAGACTGTACACTGACTGCAGCGTTTACAGTAGACTGTGCACTGACTGCAGCGTTTACACTAGACTGTACACTGACTGCAGCGTTTACACTAGACTGTGCACTGACTGCAGCGTTTACACTAGACTGTGTACTGACTCTCCACAGCATTTACATTAAACTGTGTACTGACCAGCAGCAGCATTTACACTACACTAAGCACTGACCAGCGACAGCATTACCATTACACTGTGGACTGACTGCAGCGTTTACATTACACTGTGGACTGACTGCAGCGTTTACATTACACTGTGGACTGACTGCAGCGTTTACATTACACTGTGGACTGACTGCAGCGTTTACATTACACTGTGGACTGACTGCAGCGTTTACATTACACTGTGGTCTGACAGAAGCATTTACACTACACTATGGACTGACTGCAGCATTTACACTACACTATGGACTGACTGCAGCATGTACACTACACTGTGGACTGCAGCGTTTAGACTGTACTGTGGACTGATTTACACTATACCAGTGTTTCTCAACCTTTTCACAAAAATTACCCCTTAGGCCCCTTCAGGCGAGCGAGTTCCACACTTTTCACTCGCAACATGAGTGTGCGGCATTTCCCGTCCTGACCTCCCAGCACTGACAGGGTCGCATAGCATTATATTGATTTATGATGCTATGTAACCTTTAGGTCTGGAATGTATTGTATAATAATGACATAATGCTGTCGGTGTTATCCAGTACATTCTAGAACTGTAAGGGTTACATAGCATCATAAATCAATATAATGCTATGCGACTTCCTCAGTGCTGGGAGCTCAGGACGGGAGCTGCCGCATACTTACGCTGCAAGTCCAATGCGTGGAACTCGCTCATCTGAAAGGGGCCTTAAGGCCTCTTTACACTAGCCGATGTTCAGCAGATTATTTCTAACGAGCGTCCACACGAATGCTCATTAGTGATAATCGGTTTAAATGTGCTGCTGATTACTCAATGAATGAGCGAAATGCTCATTCATCAGGTAATAGGATCTTTCATGCGGTCACCTAAATCATTGTTTGCCGGCAGCAGATCATGCCATCTAAACAGCACTCCGCTGCTAGCAAACAATGAATCTGTAACGGGACGAGAGATGGTATTGGTGATCGCTCCTCCTTATACTGTGGAAGAGAACGCTTTTTTGAGCCACTGTCAGCAGTTCCTTTAGATTTGTCAAAATAGTTTTACGGACAATTGTTGAGGATCCACTGTGCCAACCAACTGGTTTAGCATAGTTGTAACCCTAGGAGCGTTATTCTGGCGTCTCTCTGGTAGTCACCTTTTAACCCCTTTACAGGGATGTAGACTTCACTGTGGGTTAGAAACCAGACCACTACCTCATGGGATAGTCCAGGTGTAGTTGGCAACTGACATACATGGGTCAGAGACACTAGTGCACTAGAGGGAGAGGCAAGGCCCGAATACAAAACCAGCCAGAGCACAAGCGCATCCTAGACAAACACATATTATGGAGAGTTCACATCTCTGTTTCATTTTCTGTTTTTCTGATCCATCAAAAACAGATCCTGTAGAAAAATGGATCATTTAAAATAACGGATCCTTTAAAAAAAACGGATACTGTTGCACATTTAGCATCTTTTTTTAACCATTTGTGCCTGAGATCTTTTTTTTTTTTAATGACAGGAAAAAAAAAGTCCTGCATGCGGATCTCTGACGGAAATGGCTCAAATGGATGCCAAATGTGCATAACTGATGCAAAGGATCTGTTTTTTACAGGATCCAGTTTCTTTTCCTGTTCTTCTAAACAGAAAAACAGAAAAATAATGGTGATGTGAATTTAATTGCCACTTTTTACAATTCTGCACTACACTACTTTCACCGTTTATTGCTCTGTCATGCAACTTACCACCCAAATGAATTTTACCTCCTTTTCTTCTCACTAATAGAGCTCTCATTTGGTGGTATTTCATTGTTGCTGACATTTTTACTTTTTTTGCTATCAATCAAAAATGACCGAAATGTTTGCAAAAAAATTACATTTTTCACTTTCTGTTGTAACATTTTTTAAAAAAAACTACATTTCTATATAAATTTTTCTATTAATTTATTGTTCTACATGTCTTTGATAAAAAAAAATCTAATAAGTGTATATTTATTGGTTTGGGTAAAAGTTATAGCGTTTACAAACTATGGTGCAAAAAAGTGAATTTCGGCATTTTGAAGCAGCTCTGACTTTCTGAGCGCCTGTCATGTTTGTTCAGGTGCTAGAATGTCAGGATAGTATAAATACCCCCCAAATGACACTATTTTACAAAGAAGACACCCCAAAGTATTCACGGAGGGGCATTGTGAGTTCAAGTATAATTTCATTCTTTTTCACAAGTTAGCGGAAAATGACACTTTCTGAGGAAAATAAATAAATAATAAAGTTTCCATTTCTGCTAACTTCTGGCAAAAAAAAAAAAAATCTCCCACGGACTCACTATGCCCCTCAGCAAATACCTTGGGGTGTCTTCTTTCCAAAATGGGGTCATTTGTGGGGTGTTTGTACTGTTCTGGCATTTTGGGCGGGGCTAAATTGTGAGCAACCCTGTAAAACCTAAAGGTACTCGTTGGAATTTGGGCCCCTTTGCGCACCCAGGCTGCAAAAAAGTGTCATACATGTGGTATCGCCGTACTCAGGAGAAGTAGGGCAATGTGTTTTGAGTGTATTTTCACATATACCCATGTTGGGTGAGAGAAAAATCTCTGTAATTTGACAACTTTGTATAACATTTTTTTAAAAAGTTGTCATTTACAGAGATATTTCTCACCCCCAGCATGGGTATATGTAAAAATACAAACCAGAACTCATTGCCCTACTTCTCCTGAGTACGGCGATACCACATGAGTGACACTTTTTTGCAGCCTGGGTGCGCAAAGGGGCCCAAATTCCAACAAGTACCTTTAGGATTTCACAGGGCATTTTTGCGCATTTGGATTCTCACGCTTTAGGACCCCTAAAATGCCAGGGCAGTATAAATACCCCAGATGTGACCCCATTTTGGAAAGAAGACACCCCAAGGTATTCCGTGAGGGGCATGGCGAGTTTACAGAAAAAAAATTTTTTGGCACAAGTTAGCGGAAATTGATTTTTTAGTTTTTTTTGTTTACAAAGTCTCATATTCCACTAACTTGTGACAAAAAATAAAATTTTACATGAACTCACCATACCCCTCACAGAATACCTTGGGGTGTCTTCTTTCCAAAATGGGGTCACATGTGGGGTATTTATACTGCCCTGGCATTTTAGGGGTCCTAAAGCGTGAGAATCCAAATGCGTAAAAATGCCCTGTGAAATCCTAAAGGTACCTTCTTTCTAAAATGGGGTCACTTGTGGGGTGTTTGTACTGCCCTGGCATTTGAGGGTCTCCGCAATCTTTACACGTATGGCCAGCATTAGAAGTTTCTGCGATTCTCCTTATATTGAGCATACGGGTAATGAGATTTTTTTTTTCTGTTCAATGTGGATGAAAAAATCTCTGCCAAAATCAGTGACTGCGATGCGGTGGGCTGGGCGCTAGCTACCTAACAAGTAGCTAACTAACTGGCGGTGATAAGGGACCCTTATGCCCCATTCACACGTCCGCAATTCTGTTTGCGGAACGGAATTGCGGACCCATTCATTTCTATGGGGACAGACTTTGTCCTGCTCGGATCCGGAATTGCGGATCCGCACTTCCGGGTCTGCACTTCCGTTCTGCAAAAATATAGAACATGTCCTATTCTTGTCCGCAATTGCGGACAAGAAAAGGCATTTTCTATATAGTTCTGGCAATGTGCGGATCTGCAAAATGCGGAAAGCACATTGCCGGTGTCCGTGTTTTGCGGATCCGTGGATCCGCAAAACACATATGGACATGTGAATGGAGCCTTACAGGGGGGTGATCAGTGACAGGGGGGTGATCAGGGAGTCTATATGGGGTGATCAGGGGTTAACAAGGGGTTAGTAAGTGACAGGGGGGGGGGTGTAGTGTGGTTCTTGGTGCTACTTTACATAGCTACCTGGTCCTCTGGTGGTCGATCCCAGCAAATGGGACCACCAGAGGACCAGGTAGCAGGTATATCAGACGCTGTTAACAAAACAGCATCTGATATACTTGTTTGATGCGATTTATTTTGCATCTACAGCCTGCCAGCGATTGATCATCGCTGGCAGGCTGTAGTATAACTGCTGAGACGCGATCTGTTGTCAACTGCAAATCTCGCCTCTTGCGAGATGACGCGCCACCGCGTCAAGGAGGAACAGATCTGCCGCCGCCTGGACGCAGCCCTGCGTTAGGCGGTCGGCAGGCGGTTAAACTAGTCTGTGCACTGACTGCAGCATTTACACTAGTCTGGGCACTGACTGCAGCATTTACACTAGACTGTGCACTGCCTCAAGCATTTACACTAGTCTGTGCACTGACTGCAGAATTTACACTAGACTGTGCACTGACTGACTGCAGCATTTACACTAGACTGTGCACTGCCTCAACATTTACACTAGTCTGGGCACTGACTGCAGCATTTACACTAGACTGTGCACTGACTGACTGCAGCATTTACACTAGACTGTGCACTGACTGCAACATTTACACTAGTCTGGGCACTGACTGCAGCATTTACACTAGACTGTGCACTGACTGACTGCAGCATTTAAACTAAACTATGCACTGCCTCAAGCATTTACACTAGTCTGTGCACTGACTGCAGCATTTACACTAGGCTGGACACTGATTGACTGCAGCATTTAGGCCTCTTGCACACGGGCGTCATGTTTGACGCCCGGATAAGATGCGGGAACGTTGCGGGAATCGCCGCGATTTTTCCGCGCGTGTGCTAACGTTTGTAGTGCGTTGAGCACGCGCGTGAAAAAATCCGCATGCTTGGTACCCAGACCCGAAGTCAGACTTCATCACTGAAGTCTGGTTTCGGGATGAGTATTCTGTATGTGTAATTATTTTCCTTTATAACATAGTTATAAGGGAAAATAATCGCATTCTAATTACAGAATGCAATGTTCCCCGGGCTTGAAAGGGTTAAAAATAATAAAGAGTTAACTTACCTTCTCCCATTGTACGCGCAGAGCCCCAGAGCGTCGTCTCTCTTGATAGTTTGGCTGCTTGAGGACCTGTGGTGACGTCACAGGGTCACATGGTCCAATCATAGAAGCATTTGAGTGGACCATGTGACCCATGTGATCCTGGGACATCACGGCAGGTCCTTCATCGAACAACAGATGTTCGATGAAGGACCTGCCGTGATGTCACAGGATCACATGGGTCACATGGTCACTCAAATGCTTCTATGATTGGACCATGTGACCCTGTGACGTCACAGGTCTCAGCAGCAAACTATCAGAGAGACGACGTTCTGAGCTCTGCGCATGGGAGAAGGTAGTTAACTCTTTATTATTTTAACCCTTTCAAGCCGAGGCATTGCATTCTGTAATTAGAATGCGATTATTTTCCTTATAACTATGTTATAAAGGAAAATAATAACGATCGAGTCCCCATCCCGATCGTATCCTAGCAACCATGCGGGAAAATGCGCAACGCATCCGCACATGATTGCGGATGCTTGCGATTTTCCCGCATCCCCATTCACTTCTATGGGGCCTGCGTTGCGTGAAAATCGCAGAATATAGAACATGCTGCGATTTTCACGCAACGCAAAAGTGATGCGTGAAAATCACCGCTCATGTGCACAGCCCCATAGAACTGAATGGGTCAGGATTCAGTGCGGGTGCAATGCGTCCTCCTCACGCATTGCACCCGCGCGGAAAACTCGCCCGTGTGAAAGGGGCCTTACACTAGTCTGGGCATTGACTGACTGCATCATTTAAACTAGTCTGTGCACTGACTGCAGCATTTACACTAGTCTGGGCACTGACTGCAGCATTTACACTAGGCTGTGCACTGACTGACTGCAGCATTTAAACTAGACATTCCACTGATAAATCATCGGAAAATAATGCAAGATGTGAATACATCCTTTGTATGCAGACTGCAATGATTACTAGACACTTTCTCCCTTACAAATGTTATTATTGTGGAGCATACAGTACCCATGTGACAAGCAATAAACATATGCAGTCTGCCGGCAGAGGAATAGGGAACTTGATCCACTGAAAATCGCACAAGTAAGTCCAAGCTATCTAAAAGCTCTCCATACCAGTGGAGATTTTCTCGCGAGATCTCACAGGACTGACTGAAAGCAAACCGAAATCAAACTACGCGGGGTTAGAACGTGGGACGCCACAGCCACTCCGAATATATAGGTTCCAAGTCCGCAACAGTGAGTACGAACATCTAAGTACGATTAAGTACACTAACATCGAACCAATTGTTAATAGCTTGGATTACTATCAGAGACGCTGGATACATCCAGCGCAAATGATCTTAGACCTGCAACATTAGAGACTGTTTCCAAGTTAAAGTGTGGACCCACACATGCGATGATATATTCCAACTCAATCTGAAGATTGAATATTGGAGCATCCATCTGGTTACATGGACGTTTAATGTATTCTATTCTATTTTATTCTATTGTATTTTATTCCATATATGTCAAGTCATTGATTTTTTTATTAAATATGTTATTTTATTGAAAAGTGCCTACCACCATTTGCTTTTCTCTAACATAATCCGGATAAGGAGTGCCTAACTATACTATGGTTTTAAATGTTATTATTAGGCCTCATGCACATGACCGTATGTGTTTTGCGGTCTGCAAATTGCGGATCTGCAAAAAAAACAGATGACGTTCCGTATGGATGACGTTCCGTTATTTTTGCGGATCCATTGTAATAATGCCTATCCTTGTGCGCAAACTAGAAAAAAATAGGACATGCTCTATATTTTTTTTGCGGGAAAAAAAAACTGACTAACGGAAACGGAATTTACACGGAGTACCTTCCGTTTTTTTGCGGACCCATTGAAATGAATGGTTCCGCATATGGTCCGCAAAAAAAACGGAACAGACACGGAAAGAAAATACATTCGTGTGCATGAGGCCTTAGACTACAGTATATAGCATTCACTTTATTTCAGCTTGTTTCAGTATAGCATGATGGAAAATAGCAGAGGTTTTGGTTCAGAAAACCCCTTGAAAAATGTTCTGATTGGAACTTCCTGTAATTAGTCAGAGTGGAACATTAGATAGTTCTTTGATTTCAATGGGATGCAGTGTATATTAGGGAACCTAACTCTGAAATTGTGTGATTGTTTCTTGTATATATTTAGATACTTCTGTTACACTGACAGGCAGTCTATTAGGTCCTGCTTGCCTAAGCTATTTGGATGCATTGTCATTAGTGTACAAAAATAGCTTATCGTAAGACTACTGTATGAACACTGACAGGGAAAATCAGCATTGGAGACTGGGGTAAAATATATGGGGCTAGGCACCTGGGTCTAGAGATGAGCAAATAAATTCTAATGCTTCTGGAGCTGCGAGGCGCCAGCCACTGTGCCCAAAAGACTCCCTCCCCTCCCTCTTGATTGACAGCGTCAGCACCTTTAGGCTAAGTTCACACGACGACATTTGTCGCGCGACAATTAGGGCGCAACTTCACTGCAACATTTGTCGCGCGACATTTTGTCGCACTATTGTCGCGCGACAATTTTTATAATGGGAGTCTATGGTGTCGCATTGCGACATGCGACATGCTGCGACTGCGACGCGACAGTCGCAGAAAAACCCATCTTGAATGGATTTTTTGCGACTGTCGCGTCGCAGTCGCAGCATGTCGCATGTCGCAATGCGACACCATAGACTCCCATTATAAAAATTGTTGTGCGACAAAATGTCGCGCGACAATTGTCGTCGTCTGAACCTAGCCGAATGGATTTTTTGCGACTGTCGCAGTCGCAGCATGTCGCAATCCGACACCATAGACTCCCATTATAAATATTGTCGTGCGACAATAGTGCGACTTTTTGTCGCGTGACAAATGTCGTCGTGTGAACCTAGCCTTATTCCGAGGATCTGCTGCCGCTACCTGAGCAGTGCAGATACCGCCTGAGCATGTTCTGCTGATGTCTGGGTACACCTGGAAATGGAGGTGGTAGCTTAAGATGGAGGAGTGCTACCTCCACTTCCAGGTGTACCCAGACATCAGCACTCATGAACAGTCACTATCTATGCTGCTCAGGCAGCAGCAGATCCCCTATGCTTACGCTTATGGTCGAAATAACGGTGCCAACGTGAGACTGACAGAGCCAGGCAAAGTGTCTGGCCTTATCAATCAAGGGGGAGGGGGACGTCTTTTGTGCAGGTCCGCCATCCCCCCGATTCTCCAGAAAGCAATCAATTCGCTCTTCTCTACCTGGATTCAAGGAGAAACATTAGTTTTTGCAAAATTAAGCCACCTGGAACATAAAAACTAAAATAGCTAAGGAAAGTGCCGAGACCCTCCCCGATCGCTAGAACAGGGAGAGAAGCACTTGTATCCACGCTCCCTCTCCTTTCTACAGGAGACAGAATCGAGAAGGGCCTATAGACTTTCTAATGAGTCCGTCTCACTTCCGCTCCTGTAGCGAGGATAGAGAGTGTGATATGCACTTAGCACTTCTCGTTCTAGCGATCGTTGATGGTCTCAGCACTCAGACCCCTATCGATCAAAACTTTCTGTCTCTATGACATAGCAAAAGTTTTCTGAAAACTCAGTGACCATTCAAAGGGGTTTTCTGGTAATAATTACATTTTATCTAATGCCGGCAGCCTGCCTCCTGATACAGAAGATTCATACCTACCTGCTCCCACTGTTTCAATTTGTGACGTTTTGGTGGATGGCAGTTGCAAGATGTATTGGTCGTGATTCCATGCTAACTGGCTCTTAGTTAAACCCTTGGATTTGGTAGAGAAACCTGTGAATTTCCTGGTCGCAGGAAACCATAGAAACCTAAGTACATGGCCGCCTGGATAACCGTGCTGGGTTGGAGCCCAAAAGAGTTGCCGTCTAGGGAATTGGAGAGCTTCCTAAACAGTTCCCCTGACACTGGTTGTCTGCTTGGAGAGCTGAGTTTACTACTTTTTTGAATACCCCTAAGAACTGCCTTGATTGCAGAGGAAGTGAAGACTACCCTACTATCTGGATTTTTTAAAGTAGAGTAGTATTGCACCCCTGCTAGATACAATCTGATAGTAAGCCTAAAATGCCATTAAATAAGTGGTCTTATCTGTGCCGCTCCTAGGGTGGAGAAGATTTTTTTTTTTTTAAGCTGTTCCAAACGGTCTTGTAGTTTCTGGCTGTGTTGGCCGACAGTGATCTTTGTACGAGGGATTTGGCTGATGAAATGAAGCGTGCTAATCCATGCATAGGGTATTGAACTCTGGGGGAATAATCCTGTAGGCTCCACCTCTGGCATGACCTGAAAAAAGTTTTGGAAATTCTGAATGCCCTGGATATGCCTGCATGATATTTGGAAATTGTACTGTAAAGAGAGCCAAACTAATTTGTGAACAAAGGGCATGATATGAGATGATTTTGACCTGCCCTTGGTGATGATGTCCACCACTGCCTGATTGTCCATGATGAAAGTCACTGGGGAATTGGCCCATTGCCTACCTCAGACTTGGGCGGCCGCTACAATTGGGTAGATTTCTAAAAGTGGGGAAGATCTGAGGTACTCGTTGAGTGACGAGATTTTTGGAGGCCAATGGCCTTCTAACCACTGTTTTTTGTATATTGCTGCGAAACCTCTAGAGGCAGCTGCATCTGAGAAGACTGTAGGAGAAGAGGGACTCCACTGGGGGACAAATAAGGAGATCCCATTCCAGCTGGTCAGGAAGGTATCCCACATGGCAAAGTCGACCATTGCTTGGGCATCCAGAAATACCGGGGAGTCCTGCTATGTGGCCGCCGGGAGCAGATCCAATAATCTGGACAGAAAGGCCTTGCCTTGGGGCATGATTCTAGTGGCAAAATTCAGCATGCCCAGCAGGGATTGTAACTCCTGTTTCAAGAGAACTCTGCAACCCACAAATTTGGAAATAAGCTCCTTGATTTTGGACAGTTTCTCCTCTGGCAGTCTTGCTTCCATACCAAGGAAGGTAATACAGCCCGTCCCACTTTAAACTGAAAAATTTCCAAAGTTGTAGGTTGATGGGCAACAACTTGAAAGCGTCCGCAAGGTCTGCTTCGGACAGCCATGCCCCTGAGCCTGCCAAAAGAATGAGTGATATGGCTTTGTTGAGTGAGGAGTATTTCATAGAGAATTCCTTGGAAGGAACTAAAGAGTTGAGGCTAGGGATGTCTGAGCCATGAGGCGCTGAGAGATGGTAGATCAATAGTTTTTTATTTAAGAATTTTTTTGTGACGATGCCGATGGGGTTGATTCTCCAAAAATCTAAAGGAATCTTGAGGAATGAGGAAACCTTTCTCCACCTCTGCCTGGATTAGGGGACCTACTGAAGCTGCATCGGTGACAGCTGACCTAAGGTTAGGGCCTTCCCAGGATGATTGAGGAAGGGCAATGAGACCATTATGAAAACCCCCCGAAAAACCCTTGATTAAAAATTGTACCTGGTGGGGATTGTGATGGTCACAGAGGAGTGTTGATAACAGGTCCACGTTAACTCCAACTAGTCATTTATTCCTGGCGGTTCTATTCGGGCAAACCGACAGGGGGTGAGCTCTGAAGCAGGTGGAACAGACGTGGAGCGCTCTGCATTAGTTATAGTTGCAGGTTGCCAAATTGTAATTATTGCAAACCTGGCTGTGACCTAAAAAGACTATGGGGCGACCCAGTTTATTTGTGCCCGAGTTTTGTCTTGGCTCGGACCTTGAAGTGCCTGCGGCAGGTCTAGGTCGAGCTACTGGAAGGCTAGAATTCGGACACCAGTCGGAGGAATGAAGGATCGACTGGCATGAAGTGCAAGCAGGGGCTTTGAGCCCAGCGAAATGCTGGCAGAAGAGTTCCATGTCCAGGGATGCCCAATTGGTGATCCGATGGAATTGGGCGAGGGCTGCTGCAGCTTTTACAGAAAAGGAGCGGTGGTAGTCATAGAATGCGTACCCTCCATACTTGTGTCCCAGGTCTGTGACCCTGTACAGGTATAAATCTATTTCCTCCCGTCGCTCGGGGTAGGCTGAACAGATTATATCCCTGAACAGGCTAAACGTCAGGATTTTTTTTTCAATTGGGCATCCCTGGACCTGAGAACTATCGAAACATTTTCGCATGCTATGGTTCTATTTTCTACCGTGTCATTGCAATTAGAATGGCGGCCAGATTAACATCTTTCCCTTCCAGGATGTCCCGTTTGATGCTATCTGTAACGAAATGTGACGGGCTACTTCAGGCAAGGTGAGAACCGTACCTGAGGGTGTAGAGAGGGACATGGAAGTGACTGGGAGAGGACGAGTGGATAGGGTGGGTGCCGGATCTCTGGATTCTACTGCCGACAGTCTGTTCTGAATGTCCGAAATTGATGAGGGCAAGTTATTGATTGTGGCATGAAGCTGCATCAGAGACAACTCGATTGTTGACATCGACACCTACTCTCTTGACGAAGAGGACTCGGATACTAGGAGTCTGTATAACTCCGCCTTACGAGCCGAAGCTGGGTAACGGATCCCTCTTTTGTTCAATTCCGCTACGATTTTGGGAACCGTCCAGCTCCTAAGTGAAGCCTTCTTTCTCAGCAATTGAATCTCTCTCCTTGAAGTTCTTGATGATCCGATAAATTGGTGATTCATGTGCAATCTTACAAGCAGCAATGTCCATGCCTGTGAAGCCTATTTGATGCAAAGCAATAATGACTGCACGTGTTTCTTTGGGAATGACCATGGTTAACAGAAGAAGACAATAGTTTCAAGCACAACCTCTCTTTTTTTTAAAGAAATTAGTCTGCTCTTCTAATTCAAGTCAGCATGACAGAGTGATATCAGCTGCCTTGTCCTCGTTAACACTTTCTCCTGAGCTAATGAGAAGATCACTGAAATAATGGTGGCAGGGCAGAAATTCAGTGGGAATTAGCTTTTTGTAATTAAGGCTAGGGCTACATGTGTTACATGACAAAAAGAATACAACTTTTGTCATGCAACATTTTTTTTTATGATAGTAAATGGTGTCGACATGAGTCATAGTGCGATGCGACAGTCGCACAGAAATCCAGCTTAGAGTTTTCCAGCAGTTTTATATTGATGGCCTGGGCTGAGGATAGGTCATCAATATCTGATCAGTCTGCCTCCCAGCACCCCCACCGATCAGCTGTTTGAAGAGGCTGTGGCGCTCCAGTAAGTTCCACAGCCTCTTCTTAGGCAGTGACGTCACATTTATCAGTCTAATGGCCCTGGGCTGTAATACCGAGCACAGCTGCTACTCACTGTACAGTACTGTGCTTTGTAAGCTGTGGAGAGTTGATCAATGTCAGTGACAGGTGTCTAAGCTCCACCTGCTATCCTGAGGATACGTCATCAATATTTTCCTCCTGGAAAACCCCTTTAAATGCTGTAAAACACAAGTATAAGGGTCCATTCACACGTCCGTGGTGTGTTGCAGATCCGCAATTTGCAGATCCGCAATACACCCGGCCGGCACCCCCATAGAGCAGCCTATTCTTGTCCGCAGCTGCGGACAAGAATAGGACATGTTCTATTTTTTTCCGGAACCGCGGACCGCAAGTTCGGCAGCGCGCTCCGGAAATGCAGATGCGGAGAGCACACTGTGTGCTCTCCGTATCCATTCCGTCCCCATTCAGAATGAATGGGTCCGCACCCGTCCAGCATAATTGCGGAACGGGTGCGGACACTGAATGCGGACGTGCGAATGGACTATAATACTTATTACTTTCCTACAGATGTAAGTGCAGGCGTAAGAATTCTTTACTTACAGTTCCTTACACTCATTATGCCTGTAGGCACATAGGCCCCTTTTTTATTTTTGCATTTTCTCCAGATAAAAAGTTAGCAGCTGGTCCTTGCTGTGTGTAGCTGTCTGCCGCTTGTTCCTACGATGAACAATAGAATACCTGCTGTATAGGTGATGAACTATAGAAGACCAAGGATTGGTCACCGCTGGCTCTGTCGCTAGGCAACAAACAGCCTGAGCCTGAAGGATTCACTAATGAATAATTACAGTAGGAAACACCGAAATTTACCTTAGATTACTTTTAAACGTATCAGCTGTTTTCTGTTCAAACAATCTAAAACTACAGATTTTTTTCTTTTACACGGACCGCACATGGATGGTGTCTGTGTGTTGCTTGTTTTGCTCGCAAACCCATTCACTTGAATGGCAAGTCTTGCAAGAAACTGGACCAAGATAGAGCATACTGCGATCTTCTCTGTAAGGACCAATGGTCTGTGAACAAAAAAAAATCACACGTGAATTGACCCACTGACTTTAATGTGTCAGGGTTCGGTCCGGGTCTACACGTGAACATCACTCATGTGAAAGAGCACAGATCAGCTTTTATATCGTAAAGTTAGCTATTGTGTATTCATGGACAGTAATGTCATTTCTTCTTAAACCTGCAGCCTGCCGAGCCCCCCCCGTTCCAAGTAAAGAAGCCATGTGTGTCACCTCCCACCAGCTGGACTGATGACTGCTTATGTCCTGTTTTGGGATGGGGTGTGCATGGGGATCAAGTGTCCTTTGCATTCACACTGCTCCGCTCTAAACTAGGATTTTTTTTGTCAGTGCACAGAGGGAGAGAGGGAGCAAGTAGGTGAGTGCTAGAGAGAGGGTAGGGAGGGGGCATGATCCATAGGCAAGGGCACTGAGCCAGGACTAGAGGGACAACGCCATAGTTTAGAGATAGCTGGATACAATTTTCTGAGGAAAATCTGCTAGGAGTGCACGTCAAATTTATAATGGGTATACACTGAATCTAATATTTATGTAAAAATACAGATTAGCGGAAAGATTATATCCCTATTTGCCAAACCTAAATTACAGAACACAAAAGTGGAAGAAGAATACTGAAGTGCAAATGTAAAAAAAAAAAAAGATTTATAGAAGCAGATAAAATCAAAGTAGGTCTGAAACCAGAAGACTAGCCAGACAAGGTTATCTAGTTAGATTGAGAGGGCTGAAGGTAAACTCAATCTGCAGAGTCTGAAGATCGGCCACACAACCAATATCTGGGAACCAGAGGCACTTTTTTTTTGGGACATTTGGATTTCATTCATCTGCTTTGGAAAACTGTGATCCAGGAACATGTCTACAGGAATGTCATCCTCAACGATGGACAGAGAAGGAGGCCGCACGGTCTTTGCCTTCAAGGTAGAGCAAGAGAGTGGACAATATGAATGGTGTAGTCTTTATTCAGTGTGAATGATCTAGATAATGACATTTCACCCCTGATTCACTAGAATCCACTGACAGGTCTGCGTTGGAAGCGACTGGAAGAGCCACTTGGATTCATTAAATTGCTGGAATGGGTAAGAAAAGTTATGTATGCTATTTTCGTGTATTTTAGAAGTGTTTCCTAACCTGTTATCATAGCTAGATGTTGGATGAAAGTGGCATCACAATCTAATGATACATTTAGGTCTGGCATTGAGTTCTTCATATACGTTATATTGAAATATTAATGTAAAGGCACAATCCAAAACCTTTGGATTCTGTATGGCTGGGCTGTTCCTACCAGCACTTCTTAGAATAGCAGCTACAATCACATATGCCACTACTTTCCTTTCCACGTCGGCTTATATCATGACATATCTTGGATTGAAATGTTTTACGTGCATCCGCTAATATCATTCGGATTACATTTATACAGTTAAATTGTAGGTGGTAATGGCAACACAACCGTATCTCTGTCAACCTCTGACAGCCTCAGCTGTTGCTGTATGTGGATGGTGACAACGACTCTGCCTGTATATTTCTGTCATTATAAGCCATGTTTGTTTAAGGAGTGGAACCTTCTTGAGATGGGATTCTCTATCACCTATTATTATTATACTTTTCTACTACATATGTCTTAGTATTTCTTTTACAAAATATTAGATATTTCTACTCCCAGCCCCCAACTTGGATGGCTCTGTATGCCAATCACAAATAGCTGCTCTCACATTTCACTGCCGTTCAGGAATCTCTCCCAGTCAGTAACCTTTCTACCATCTCCATGCCCCACATGCTTGGGATCACTCAGCTCAGTGCCAAAGACTGTTCATATTTCAACCGTATATTTTGTCTTGTACACATATCTTTAACAGCTAATAACTAGGATAAAATTGTTATTACGT
The DNA here is from genome assembly GCA_033119425.1 of Bufotes viridis. Lineage (NCBI taxonomy): Eukaryota > Metazoa > Chordata > Amphibia > Anura > Bufonidae > Bufotes > Bufotes viridis. The sequence goes on from CM065591.1 coordinate 181,965,692, forward strand.
AGATAATTATCTCAGTAGGTGACTCAAATATATTAAGGGCATAACAAGTAACCACGGGGCCCCGCAGCAAAACCTGGACCATGACCACTTTCAGCAACATTTTCTGAGATGCTTATGATTGGTCTCTCCAAAGGACAGAGCTAAGGCTCACAATGATGTTATAGTACAGGAATAATGCACGTTATGATGTCATAGTACAGGGATAATGTACACAGTGAGGTCATGGTACAGGGATAGTGCATACATTGATGTCACAATATTGGCATAATACACACAGTGATGCCCCAGTACAGGAATAATCTACAACACTGAAATTATGCAAACAGTGATTTCAGATGCAAATATAACGTACATATGATGTCACAGTACAAAAAAATGGCACACAGAAGGGAAAATGCAAACAGCATAAGTAACCATGAGGCTCCATTGCAAAATGTAGAATGGGAATGAATATAGCCCCCTTTATAGTTGTTGGGTCCCAAAGCTGCTGTGCCTGCTATCCTGGTAGTTATGCCCATGTATAACATGTTTTAAGGTGGTCTCTTGGATATCAGGGTCAGGTGGTGGACTAACTTGTTACCCCCTTTTCCGAAACATACAACCATGCCCATAAATATTGGGACACCGACACAATTCTAACATTTTTGGCTCTGTACACCACCACAATGGATTTGAAATGAAACGAACAAGATGTGCTTTAACTGCAGACTGTCAGCTTTAATTTGAGGGTATTTACATCCAAATCAGGTGAACGGTATAGGAATTAGTTGGCAGATGTGTCTCCTATTTGTTAAGGGACTAAAAGTAACGGGACAGAATAATAATCTTGACTCAAACTTTCACTTTTTAATACTTGGTTGCAAATCCTTTGCAGTTAATTACATCCTGAAGTCTGGAAAGCATAGACATCACCAGACGCTGGGTTTTATCCCTGGTGATGCTCTGCCAGGCCTCTACTGCAACTGTCTTCAGTTCCTGCTTGTTCTTGGGGCATTTTGCCTTCAGTTTTGTCTTCAGCAAGTGAAATGCATGCTCCATCGGATTCAGGTCAGGTGATTGACTTGGCCATTGCATAACATTCCACTGCTCTCCCTTAAAAAACTCTTTGGTTGCTTTTGCAGTATGCTTTGGGTCATTGTCTATCTGCACTGTGAAGTGCCGTCCAATAAGTTCTGAAGCATTTGGCTGAATATGAGCAGATAATATTGCCGAAACACTTCAGAATTCATCCTGCTGCACATCATCAATAAATACAAGAGAATCAGTTCCATTGGCAGCCATACATGCCCATGCCATCACACTACCACCACCATGCTTCACTGATGAGGTGGTATGCTTAGGATCATGAGCAGTTCCTTTCCTTCTCCATATTCTTCTCTTCCCATCACTCTGGTACAAGTTGATCTTGGTCTTATCTGTCCATAGGATGTTGTTCCAGGACTGTGAAGACATTTTTGTTGATGTCGTTTGGCAAACTCTAATCTGGCCTTCCTGTTTTTGAAGCTCACCAATGGTCTACATCTTGAGGGGAACCCTCTTGATTGTTGACTTTGACACACATACGCCTACCTCCTGGAGAGTGTTCTTGATCTGGCCAACTGTTGTGAAGGGTGTTTACTTCACCAGGGAAAGAATTCTTCAGTCATCCACCACAGTTTTTTTCTGTGGTCTTCCGGGTCTTTTGGTGTTGCTGAGCTTACCGATGCATTCCTTCTTTTTAAGAATGTTCCAAACAGTTGTGTTGACCACGCCTAATGTTTTTGCTATCTCTCTGATGGGTTTGTTTTGTTTTTTCAGCCTAATGATGGCTTGCTTCACTGAAAGTGACAGCTCTTTGGATCTTATCTTGAGAGTTGACAGGAACATATTCCAAATGCAAATAGCACACTTGAAATGAACTCTGGACCTTTTATCTGCTCATTGTAATTGGGATAATGAGGGAATAACACACACTTGGCCATGGAACAGCTGAGAAGCCAACTGTCCCATTACTTTTGGTCACTTAACATATCAGAGGCAAAATGCAAACTGTTGTAATTCCTACACCGTTCACCTGATTTGGATGTAAATACCCTCTGTGGCGAAACCAAACTCGCCACTGAGTTTTGGAGGGGACAGATTGCCAGCCTCTTGCCCCAGGATTATGGCCCCTCTCATCAGCCCATGCTAAACTTAAACCCCATGGCGATTTGACTGTGTTTGTGGCATCTGAGCGCTGTTTGGATATATTGAGCGCTCAGACCTAAGCCATCTGGGGATATGTTGCATGTATATGTTTTATGTAGTAATTGTAACATTGTGTAATTTTATGTCCTTTTGTAACCATGTGCTCAATGGAGTCTGCCTCTATCCCTGGATATAATTGGATTATTTTCCCCATTGTCTCCAGGAGAGAGGGCTCTGTAAAACCAGTTTGAACCAGAAAAGCCATGCTTCATTTGGTCAAATAGGACTTTCCCTTAACTTGTTAACCCCTGGTCTGATTCGTGTCATTTTTTTAATATGTTGTTAACCTGAATGGATTGATTGTGAATATGTAGTTTTTAAGTGAATAGTGATGTCTGTCCTATTGTCCCCACATGTGTATTGGCGATTTCCCTTTGTCCTGAGAGATAATTGAATGACTCCTCAATTGTCTCCAGGACAGAAGACATTGTGTATTCTCCTGCCTGTGATGATTACATTAACCTGTGTAGGGTAATTGTATCACAGGCAGAGGGGAGGGATATGCTGGGTGTGGTTGTCCCTATTTACCCATTGTGTGTGATTGGCTGCTGTATCCCCTGTGTCTCAGTCTTCCTTCTGGTCCCCTAGGGGAGTGTCCACCAGGTGGGAGACCTGCATAAATACCGGGCAGGTAGCCCTCAATAGAGAGTGAATTCCTGTTTAACCATTAATACGGAGCCTCGTCTCGTACTTGGGGGGAATTGCTAAGTCGGAACGTTCTTTTGCCTGTTCCAGGAAAGGAGGACTTCGTATGGTTCCAGTTCGGTGGATTCCAGCGGTTGTGGGTTGCTGTGCTCTTCGCCAGGGGAATCGCCCGAACGGTAGTAACCCTCACTATACCGGGTTATACCGTAACACCCTCAAATTAAAGCTGACAGTCTGCAGTTAAAGCACATCTTGTTCATTTCATTTCAAATCCATTGTGGTGGTGTATAGAGCCCAAAATGGTAGAATTGTGTTGATGTTGCAATATTTATGGACCTGACTGTATTTCTGTACTCTTATTTCTTGTCCTCTGAATCATACTTCATGTGTGAATTTGAATCCATGCAGAAAACATGGAAATTGGACCTGATTTGGTAGAAAGAAAACATAGATCTGGACTACTGGTGGTGGGCCTATAGGAGTATTAGGTGTGCTTATCGAAATTTGTACTCTTTGTTTTAAAATACAATGCTTATTAATTTCTGGCATGGTAATTGCTGACCCACATAAATCAGAGTCATCACGTAGATTATACATCTAAGACAGCCACTCTAGAAGCCCCACTGTGAACATCCTAGGCCAACAATGGTGGTTGCAAGACACTAACGCAATCCAAAAGGTCTGTGCAGGGAAGCATCATCTCAACACTTCTCAAAAAAGATGTGCAACAGTGGTTTTACATGTGTTTATTTGGTTGTCTATGTAATAGGTGATGAATGTGTCATTATCCATGGTGGCGGTGCTTTTTTGTTCTCCTTTGCAATGCATAAATGTAAATGACCATTTCTATATATATGCAATATAATTGTAATTCCTAAGATGGCCATGCACGCTAGATGTACAGTAGCCTACCATCTAATGTGTATGAAATGTTCGGCTGTTGTTTGTTCTGCATATGGCAGGTGAAAAAACGGGCAGAGCATGCCCAATAGTATGTTCTCAAAGCCAAAATGTAAGTGTATCAGCCGAAGGTATCGTAAATAACAATGCACGTTGTAGGTGATTATAATTGTAGGTGTTATCTATCTAGGGTTCTATATCTGATGCATAAATAGAGGATACAGCCTCATATTCGTAGAATTATGGCAGTGTTCCCCTGAACTTGGTCAGGGGTTCCTCAGAGGACAGCAGCAGTATTACAGTAGAGATGGCAAGCCCATTTCAACATGCACAAAGTTGCTTGGTATGAGGGCAGGCAAATCAGTAAAAAATCGAGACCGAAATAGAGTGTAGCACAATAGATGCTTCACTCAGCTTCTTTGAAATAGGAGTAGGGTTCCTTGAATGCAGAAACATTTTTCAAGGATCCTGCCCTGGTAATAACATGGGGAATAACTGTGTTATGACATAATCTTCCTAAAACGAGAATGCTCTAAATCTTGCTGGGTATTCTAGTATTGTTACTATGATAGGGTCCATTGTTGGCTGAAGTTATTAACAGTGGTCTTTGAATGGTGGTGGTATGCTTAGCTTATGATTAGCGGAGCCAAGTTTTTCTTTTGACTGGTTATAATGATATGGTTTTCTTGTATAATCCATTTGGGAAAGACAGACACCTGTGGGTACAGCCACACAATCAGGTTTCCTGATGTAGTTTTGGAAGCCAAAACCAGGAGTGACATAAAAAAAGAGAAGCAGTATCTGTCCTTTATAGTTTCTCTCCTTTTATGACCCATTCCTCATTTTGGCTCCCAAAACTGCACCAAGAAACTTAACCCTAATAGCCACAGCTTACAAAATGTAGTAATTTTATATGAAAACATACAATATTTGGATCCCTTGAAAATATAATACAGCTTATGTAACTATATGGTCATATGTTAATGAATAATGTTTAATATGTTTAATTCTGTTTGGTCACAAATACCTCTCCACTTTGTGTATGGCTCTGACGTCATGCAATAAATAAACGATATGTTGTTCACTCTTTAGATGTCATGTTTTGAAATGCACACATTTACTTTAAAGGGATTTTCCAGCTTCAAGCCTGATTGCTAGGGCCAGGACATCATGGTACGTAAAGTAAAAAATTGCAATAATCTATTCCCCTCTGCTCTGTTCTAGCACCAAGGGCCTTCAGGTCTCCAGTGTGTAAACATCTGGATGTGGTCACGTGCGCAACTGCAGCCAATCCCTAGACAGAGTGGTAACATGTCCCACATGACATGCCACTCGGGACACACCAACACTGAGGTCAGTTATTGGCTGCAGTAGTGCACTTGATTCTGTCCGAAAGTTTACATGCCCGGGACCAGAAGGAGCTGGACCATAACCTTGTCGCTAGAATGGAGCGACAAGAAGCAGGTGAGTGCCTTTTTTACAGTTCTGTCTTGGCCCTGGCTAAAATGGGCATTGAAGCTGTAGAAGTCTTTTAAGAACTCCGTTCTAAATCTACTGCCTATTTAACCTCCTGTCCACCTTGTTTCTTCTTCTGACTCCCAGCTGTTTGCCATCTTGGCCTTTGGAACCTGTGGTTCTTTCATTGGAGAGACAGCAGTAGTCGTGATGTGTAAGGTTTCGGATACACAGACAGACACAGATCTAATTTCTGTGCCCCTTTCTTACCCTTTCAGGTAATACCTTTGCATCTTCACTTGACTCTCTGCCATAATAATATTCCCAGAGCTTTTTTTTTCTGCCTTTTGTCCCTTTATTAATATAGAGTATGTGATAATCCACTTAACAATTTATGTATAAACTCCAGTCATCCATAAGATGAAAACTACTAACAGGTGCAGTTTATAACATTGATTATCTTCTTATAGGTCAAGTAATAGGACGCATTAATGGGTGGTAGGCAGGAAATACGGCCAAATGTCAGGATCTAAGAAGTTTTGACATGGGTAAAATTGTGATGTCTAGAAGATGGGGTCTGACCCCTGTCCAACAGCAAAAGTGCACATGAGCACTGCACAATGGAGCAATGGACGAAGCTGGTCCTGCCAGCAGGATCACATTTTGTGTTACATTATGTGGATAGCCAGGTGCATGAGATGGGACCAGGATGCACTATGGGCAATGTTCTGGTTGGAAACGGTGGGCCCTGGCATCATATATACTTTACTTTGATACCAACTACCTAAACACTCTTGCAGAACAAGTACACCCATTGATGGAACTGATATTCTCAAATATCATGGCCTCTTTCAGCAGGATAATGTGTCCTGCCACACTGTAAAAATTGTTCAGGAATAGTTTTAGGAGCATGAGTAAAATTTGAAAGTGTTGACGTGGCCTACAGATTTAACGGAAGTCTAAAGTCTAATCCATGGATGTCCCATATTGCAACTTATAAGATTTGTCTTGGTTCCATATACTACAGGACACCTTCAGAGGTCTTGTGTACTCCATGCCTCAATAGGGAAAATTGTTTTGCCAGTGTGTTGTGCACCTACACAAGTTTAAATGTTATGGCTAATCAATGTTTTTTTCTACATAAAAAGTTGAATAACTTTGTACATATAATGTATTATTTGATTTATACTGATCCTAAATTACAGGCTGTGTTATAGTCCCAAGCTGTATTTCTACTGAGAGTTCTTAGCTCTCAGTAGCTGTTCTCAGTAGCTGTACAGCATCCTGTATTACAGAGCTACAGGGACTCTGAATGCCACTGCACAGTGGTGCAGCATGTGATGCATGTACCAGGGAGCTGTTCTTCCCTAGATCAATGCTTCTTGGGTAGAATATCTCTGTATGTGCTGCAAAAAGGCATCCAATGGAGCACTCTACAATTGTTTCCAGTCGGATTAGAATTCAACAAAAAGAAAAAAAAAATATCTGTTTGCCTCTGTATGAAATCAGATGACCAGAAATACTGCAAAGGTCTTATGCACTTCTATGGGTGCCCTTTTACGACTCCATGCAAAATGGAGCCATAATATATCTTTATGGATGAGGCTTAAAGGCTATGTACACCTTTGGGGGGCCATTTTTTTTATTATTATTGCATTCATTTTGAGCTAAAAATCATTTTTTCAATTGGTCTTTATTAAAAATATGAAGTCCTTTTTTCTGTACATAGCTTAGATGCTCTAGAAGCAGACTTCGGATTTTCTCTCTTTTCCTTCAGTTGATTAGCTGATGGGCTCCTTAACTCTGCTCTATGATATTATAAACACTCATTAGAGCTCAGTTCTTAAATAATTGTTTATGACCTCTCAGTAGTTTAGAGATAAGTTTTTTTAAAATTTTATGTAAAATATCATGTTATATAAATTCCCACTCTCATGAATAAAAAAAGTAACCCTTGGGAATTAAGGTATGTGGAACTACAATTATAGACAAACAATCTAATTAAACAGTTGTGCAGTTTTTTTTTTTTTATTCAGCACACTGTGCAGGGAGTAAAAGTAAGTGAACCCTTGAATTTATAACTTCTTAGGAGTAATTAATCCCACCAAATGTTTCCTGTAGCTGCAAATACGATATGCACAATGTTGGGTGGAATTTTAGACCACTCCTCCCTACAAATGTGTTTCAGTTCATCAATATGTCTGGGATGTCTTGCACGCACAGCTCTCTTCAAGACACGTCACAGCATCTTCATCGGGTTAAGGCCATTTCAAAACAAAAATCTTTTCAATGATTATTTGATTGAATTACTTGGGTCATTGTCTTGTTGCATCGCCCAATATCTCTTCAGCTTGAGGATATGGACTGCTATACTTACATTCTCCTGTAAAATGTTCTGTTACATTTTAGAAGTCAGTGTTCCCTTAAAGGGGTTGTCCAAGTTATATTTATTGATGACCTATCAATTAGCTGTTTGAAGAAAAGGCACGTGCCATACCAACGCTGCCTCCTCTTCATTGTTTACCTGCTGGCCGTCGCATCTGCAGCGGTGAGCAGGTGTAATTACAACAAAGCCATCCCATTCATTTCAATAGGACGGTTCGTTCCTATACACTTGTATAGGAGCGACCTGTCCCATTGAAAAGAATAAGGCGGCTTGGGTGTAATTACACCTGCTCACCCCTGCAGATGCGACGGCCTGTGACTGACAATTATATTCTAATGTTACCTCCTGGTATTGACCCTTCCTATTTGACTAATGATTGTATCCTGTTTTGGCTCTGACATTTTACCTTCTGGTTCTGTCTTTGTCTGTCTGCTGGTATTCGCACCTCTTTTTCTTCAGGTCCCTGCACTTAGTTACAGTAAGTTAGGGACCATCAACCGTCATTTAGGATGGATCGTCCAAGTAGGTAGGGAAAGTGGTGTTGGTGGAAGTACAAGGCTGCAGTATTCCCTATCTTATATGACACCTTCTTGGTGTCCTTCTATGAACACCATTCTTGTCCAGGGGATTTCTAATAATAAACATATGAACAGAGGTTTTTGCAGTTTGCATGTCTTTTGCTGGTACCCTTGGGTTTTCTAATCTCTTTCAGTATTGTCTGTTATGCTGTTAAAGGGATCTTAACAGAACACCAACTTTTATTGAGGGTAGAAATAGTCTTGAATTTTCTTCTTTTGTAGATAACTTGTCTAACTGTGCACCCTTTTTAGCAATGGTTTTGTAGCCTTTTCCAGCTTCATCTCTTATCAGATCTTCTAAAAGTTGTTTGCATCAAGGCATAGTTCACAACAACCAATCTTTCTTGAGAACACATATGTTAGTAATCAGGCTTTGTGTGCCTTTACGTATTGGGTAAAACACATGTGAAACCTACGCTTCTAAAGGGAACCTGTCAAGTTAAACATGGAATCTGAGCTGCAGGCAATATGTTTAGAGCAGGAGAAGCTGAGCAGATTTCTATATAGTTTTGTGGGAAAAGATTCAGTATTACTTTATTTTATTCATTTAAATGGAAATATTATTTTATTTTGTAAATGTATTTGTTTATAGAATAGGAAATTATACAATTTTCTAATATATACATATTTAAAAATATACATACATGCCTTTCTTATATCAAGCAGTTTACCCCTTTGCAGCAGAATGGTATATGTATCAGTCCTGTGTAATGTATCCATGGCCTAAGTGAAACATGGCATCAGTCATGTGACACTGTTCACATCATATAATCCCTGACATTCAGTAAGAAATAGTGTTACATGAAATACACAGGACACATTCCTGTGATAAGTAAATAGGACTAGTGCTGGAATAATGATTTTATTGTGGGATCTATAGTAACTACATTACTACGTGTATTTACATGGCAGTCTCTAGGTGATGGTGATATTGTAAAATGGCTGCCTGTCTCTAGGTGATGTTCTACACAGATCTGCACAGATCTGCTTGTACACAAGCACTGACAGACATGATGAGATGCTGCTGCAGTTACTAATAGTGTATACACTGTACATGTTCTGCTCCCCAATACACTACTATTCACCTTATATACCTGGGCAGCTCACAATACCAGCTCTCCTATAGATGCATTTTACAGGACTAAATAAGCTAGTGTATGGATATAATAAAGGTCTGCAAGCAAAATTTTAAATTGATGTATATTAGAAAATTGTTCATCCTATTCTCCACATAAATGTCATAATTAAAACTACAATCTGGGCTTTGAAGTCAAGGAGGTAGGCCTATCAGTGATTGACAGCTATCTCTGTATGTACTGAACAGACATGGAGGGCAGGCTGTCAATCACTGATAGGACCGTATCCTTGACTTCAAAGACCAGAAATAGCATAGATATAAATTAATGCATTATAAGTTACTGAATATTTTCCGATAAAACTATGTACCGATATGTCAGCTCCTCCTGTTCTATAACATGCTGCCTGTAGCTTACATTGTATTTTCATGGTAACAGGTGCCCTTTAATTGAAGTACTTTTAGCCAATTAGCTCTTGGAGAAGCTATTAAAGGGGTTTTCCGGGATTTTAATATTGATGACATCCTCAGGATAGGTCATCAAAATCAGATCGGCCAACACCTAGCACCTCCGTCGATCAGCTGGTTGAAAAGAAGGCCGCGCTATGTGCGAGCGCAGCCTTCCCTTTACTGTTTACCTGCTGAATGGGGCTTCAGTGAAAAACGCAAGCAAGTGCGGATGCAATGCGTCTTTCACTGATGGTTGCTAAGAGATATTGTTTGTAAACCTTCAGTTTTTTTATCACGCGTGTGAAAAACGCATCAAAAAGCATTGCACTCACGCGGAAAAAAACTGAACAACCAAACGCAATCGCTTGCAAAATGGTGCGAGTTTCCCTGAGCGCACCCTGAACGCATCCGGACCTAATCCGTCACACTCGTGTGAAAGAGGCCTTAGTTAGATTATTGTTTTCTCTCTGTGACTGTGTAGCAACCAGCCATTTTTTAGTAATAAAGGCAGAAATCCAGGTAACTAAAAAACATTTATTTACTTTTCTTGCAACAATATGTTGTTGTTTTTTTCTGTCCAAGCTCCCCCTAATAAGGATTAGAAATTCTGTACCAAAATAACAGGGTGGATATTCACTGTAAAACAGAACTTTGAGATATTCCCTATGCTCCCAAAATTACATTGCACTCTACAAGATGTAGGTACTTTATAAAATCACATTTTAGAGGGTTTTTCAACATTTTAACACTGATGACCTTTCCCGCCGATCAGCTGTTTGAGAAGGGACCGGCGCTCCTGTGAGTTCCACGGCCTTTTCGCAGCTTACCAAGCACAGCGATGTACATATGATAGTGGCTGGGCTTGGTATCGCATTCAGCCCTATTCACTTTAATGGAGCTGAGCTGCACTTAGGCCATGTGACTGATGAACATGTCATCACAAGCCTAGGGAAAGCTGTATGAAGGCTGCGGTGCTGACAGGAGTGCCTGTGCCTTCTCAAGAGGCTGATCGGTAAGGGTCCTAGGTGTCGGAACCCCACTGATCAGATACTGACGATCTATCCTGGGGATAGGTCATCAGTAGTAAAATTGTAACACCAGGAAGGAGAAGTCATAAGGTTAAGCAAATTGAGGAAGTAGAAGGTGTCGCTAAGATCTGCAGATGATCACATTTTCAAGCACGTAGATCTAATCTGTGGCATGTGGGAGGAACACAAAAGCCAGATTAAAAGCAAAGGTTTTTTAGCCACATGAAACCTCAAAAATCGGATCAAGTCAAGTGGGAGGATTGTGTGATGTCTCCTGTTCATCGATGTGCCAGTTATTACCACTTGTCATAAACAGAGAGACCTTGGTTTATCACTTCAGCAGAAGTGGTTGGGAGAACGACTGGAAAGACAGCAAGAGGAGCACAGAGGCAAACCTCTGCATTGATGGATCATCTGATTAGAAGAATGGTACATAGCGATCCATTCAGTACTGCAAGTGAAATTAGACATCCCAAGCTTAGGGTGGCTTTTGCAAGACACTAGGCCAGGGGTGGCCAACCTGTGGCTCTTGAGCCACATGTGGCTCTTTGCTTCTTCAAGTGCGCCTCTTGCTGTGGAGCTGGGAAGCAGTCAGGCCGGCTCACTCTCCACCCCATGCTCAGATATTTTTTCCTGATCGGGCACCGTTGCTACTTTGCAGCTCTGGCTCACTCTCCACTACGTCCTGATGCACACAGTGTGAGAACGTAGTACGTGAAGACATGCACTATGACCTGATGCTGTGCTCATCAGGTCATAGTGGAGAGCGTGTCAGACCTGCAAAGTAGCAGCTGCCCGAACAGGAGACCTTTGCCTGATCAGGAGAGGGAAGAGATCTTTTTTTAAATGATAGAACTGAGCATGGGGGTCTGATCTAAGCACGTGAGGTTCTGATTTGAGCATGGGGGACGGGTCCTGATCTGGGCAATGGAGGTCTGATCTGAGCATGGGGGGTCCTGATTTGAGCAATGGGGGTCTGATCTGAGCATGGGGGTCACATCTGAGCATGGGGGAGTCTTGTGTGAGCATGGGTTGGTCAGGTCTGAGCATGGGGGGCAGATCTGAGAATGGGGGGGATCTGAGCACTGAGGGTCTGACACTGGGAGTCTGATTTGTGTTGTCTGATACGAGCATTAGGGGTCTGATTTGGAGGTCTGATGAGGTTTGGGGATCTTATTTTAGGTCAGATGAGAATTGGGGATCCGATTTAGGAGTCTGATTTGAGGTCTGGTGAAAAATATATTTTTTCTTTTTTTTCTCTGCTAATGAAAAATAAGATTTTTTTTTTAATCAGACCTCAGATCAGATGAAAAATCTTTTTTTTCTCTCTTATTTTTCTTTGTTACAACCTAGCTGCATCTTGTAAGGCAAAAAATATGGTGACTGTGTAAATGTATAGCTTGTGGCTCCTGGTAATCATCCTTTTTTTTGGGGGGCTCACTGTGTCTGTGAGGTTGGCCACCCCTGCAGTAGGCTATTACAAGCCAGACGCCCAGCTACAGGTGTTCCACTGACCTCATACCACCATTCTCAAAGGCTATCCAGACTGCAATGGAGGCTGGAATGGTGGTCTATCCTTTTCTGACACAATGATAGCCAGAAATTGGTCTGGATACCACTTGGGCAAGACCATGAAGAGGCTTTCACAAGTGAACATCACTCTCCTGGGATTATGGTATGGTATGGCATAATGTATGGTATCCTGTCCCCTCTAGTCTTCATTTCAGATACAAGTGGTACAGCCATTTCTCCAAGGTGTCCCAGGGGCTTTTTTCAACAGGACAATGCTAGGCCACACATACCTTGTGCTACGTTGAACAGCCATCATGGCCTAATCGTGCTACCATGGCCTACAGCCTCTATGAATCTTGATGATTTGCACGCCCAAGTGCATTCAGCATGGCAGAAGATTTCTCAAACAAACATTATTAGAATGCTAAAGCCTGCAAGTGTGTGTGTATTATTGCCTGTGGTGCTCTTACTTCATACTTAATAAATCCAGATTTTGTTTCAATTTTTTTCATTTACATATTATGACATGTCTACCGATCCCGTGATTTCCATAATCACATGACTTTCCTTTCTTGGCATTGCAATTTTATTGTTGAAGGATATAAGGGTACTTTCACACTTGCGTTGTAGGATTCCGTTGGGCAGTTCCGTTGACCCGTTAAAACGTTTGAAAACGGATTTAATTTGCAAACGGATCCGTTTGCAGATCCGTTTGACAATTGTATTCAAATAACGGATCCGTCTTTCCGTTGTCATCCGTAAAAACGGATCCGTTATATATTATTTTACCATTTTTAAAGGTCTGCGCATGCGCAGAGTGGAGGAACGGATCCATAAATGCATCAATTTTCAATGTCGGATCCGCCCTTAATACATTTCAATGGAAATTAATGGTGGATCCGTCATTCCGTCAAGTAGTTCCGCTTTTTTGGATGGCGTTAAAAATACAACATACTGCGCTTTTATCTGCATCCAAAAAACGTGAAAGGACTGAACTGAAGACAAACTGATGCAAACTGAACGGATTGCTTTCCATTCAGAATGCATTAGGATAAAAGTGATCAGTTTTTTTTCGTTATTAAGCCCCGAGGACGGAACTCAATGACGGAAAGGAATAACGCTAGTGTGAAAGTACCCAAGTCTTAAGACTAGACATTTCATATGCTGTTATGCCATTCAATATTATGTTACCATTTCTATTCATCATTTCTTTATTTTTTTGGTTGCATAACTACATGCTTATATAATAAAATGTGAATAGTAGCTCTTAATACACTTTTTTCTACGCCTGCATTATATATCTGATTGTATCTTTGTATATGTCCTTAGGCTGTATCGACAGCGCTATGAGATGCCACCCTGTGGGGAGACTGAAAGACGTATTTTGCATCTCTCAGGAGACTTCTCTGCACCAGCTGAATTCTTTGTTACTTTGTCAGTCTTTGCTTTCTTGTATTCCATGTTTGCACTGGTAATCTACTTGGTCTTCCATGAACGATACACTCAGATACGGAGAGTTCCAATTGTGGTAAGTGGCTCCAGTGAGATTAATAGGGAACAAAAAAAAAAAAGGAAGATCTGGATGAAACTTTTTAAAATACTTATGAGATGCATTTATAATTGTTGGAAACAATGGACTTCAAGGCAGACTAAATGGGGTATCCCATGAGTAATGTGAAAAATGAAAATCAGATCTTGTATACTACATGTAAGTTCTTTCTAACAAACTTAGAACCAGCCCTGTCCCTCACATGCATTCCGATATCCCCATTAATTGCTGCAATTGCTCTGCTAGCTCAGGGGGTGTGCACTTTCTGCTGCAGCTTATGGCAGTTGAAGGATGGAACTGAGCATGTATGTCAACCTCAGTGAGCTGGACAGAGAATTTAGAAAAAGGGCAAACAGCAGGTAGCGCTATGCACATAGATTTCAGTGAATAACTTAGTGGCTATACTACATTTTTAATTACTGGCAGATACAAAAGTTTTCACATTAAGGGGCTGGTTTTAAAAATGTTAAATATTTTTTATGCTACAACCCCTTTAACTGACTTCCAACAATTGAATAGGAAAGACATTTCTTTCTTCTTCAGATACAGTAGTTTGTCATGAATATGTCAGGCAGTGAGTCTAATTCAAAGACTGACAGGTTAAAGGGGTTTGCCTGGTTGAATAAACAGTTCTTTTAATGCCTAGGAGATTAAAATGGAGAGCATTTAGTAACATATATCATGCTATATGGTAGCCCCAGTGCCTGCCTGTCCCATTGCACTTCAGGGGCGTGACACAGAAATAAAGCCTGAAGGGGCTGGCTGTGTGGCTAAGTACAATAGATAAGCTATCCCCTTCCTCTGTTTCTTTACTAGCCATGAAAGAGAAGTGGGATGGCTTAGCTACCGCACGCCATATTAATTTTCTGAGCATTAAAAGAACATAACCATTCGGACAACCCCTTTAAAGATCTTCTAGGCAAACACATAAAGTTCACTTTTTAATACACTATTATATATAATTTATTAGAAAATATATTCAATATGTTTTTTTCCTCATTTTCACATTTAAGAGTCAGTTAGGTTTGCCTGGATAACTGGGTGGTACCCTTACTTCACTGCGCACGCTTTTAAAGAGTTGGGCAAGTGTAGTGAAGCGAGATGTACCGTCTTTCACCTGTGCAATCTGCATGCACCCAGTGCTACTGGAGATGGGTCCTGGACGCAAGTTACATCTTCATTTATTAAATTTTTTAGAGCCAGACAGGTTTGACATGCACAGGTTTGGGACCCTAAGGCCTCTTTCACACGGGCGTCATGTTTGACGCCCGGATAAGAGGCGGGTGCGTTGCGGGAATATGTGCGTTATTCCCGCGCGGGTGCAAACGTTTGCAACACGTTTTGCACGCACGTGAGAAAAAACGCCATGTTTGGTACCCAACCCGAAGCCGGACTTCATCACTGAAGTCCGGTTTCAGGTCTACTGGAGAATTGATTATTTCCCCTTATAACATGGTTATAAGGGGAAATAATAGCATTCTTAATAAAGAATGCATTGTTAAATGAAGAGGAAGGGTTAAAAGTAATAAAGTTAACTTAGCCACTTGATCGCGTAGTCGCGATCTGTCCTCTCTTTCCTGCAGCATCTATGATCTAAAGGACCTAGATGATGTCACATCACATGGTCCAATCACATGGTCCATCTTACCATGGTGATGGACCATGTGATTGGACCATGTGATGTGACGTCATCACAGGTCCTTTAGATCATAGATGCTGCAGGAAGAGAGGACAGATCGCGACTACGCGATCAAGTGGCTAAGGTAAGTTAACTTTTATTATTTTTAACCCCTTCCTCATCATTTAACAATGCATTCTTTATTAAGAATGCTATTATTTCCCCTTATAACCATGTTATAAGGGGAAATAATAGAGATTGGGTCCCGTTGCTAAGCCACAATGCGGGAAAATCGCAACGCATCTGCACTTGGTTGCGGATGCTTGAGATTTTCCCGCAGCCCCATTCACTTCTATGGGGCCTGCGTTGCGTGAAAAACGCAGAATATAGAACATGCTGCGATTTTCACGCAACACAGAAGTGATGCGTGAAAATCACCGCTCATGTGCACAGCCCCATAGAAATGAATGGGTCCGGATTCAGTGCTGGTGCAATGCGTCCTCCTCACGCATTGCACCCGCGCGGAAAACTCGCCCGTGTGAAAGGGGCCTAAACCCCAGGTGCATAACATCATGCTGATGGTCCCAAACCGTGACATGTTCCCTTTAATGAAAAAGGCATTATAGGACATTATAAGTAATGGATTTGCATGGTTATTGTTGTGGCGGGGGGGGGGGGGCTTTTCTGGTTTGGGTCTCTTTATATAGACATCACTGTACAACTATATGAAACAGGGCAATATTTGAATTCTTATCTTGCTTTATCATTTATCAACACAAATATATGTCAATTCTTTATCTTTTGTATATGAAATTTCTTTATTTTAATAAAAAATATATTTGATAAAAAAAAAATAAGTAACGTATTTGAAGAAGTTAAACTGTAACTGTCATTCTTTTTTTAATTTTTGTAATGTATAGGGGCAGTGATACTGACCATTTTTGTAATATACTTTAATTACTGATTTGTACATTTCTATTAGAAAAATAGCTCTAAAGTGGCCTATTTTGAGCCTTAGTAACGCTCCTCTGTCCTCTGTTTACATAACTGTGGACATATTCTCCAGGATTACTGTGTTAAGTAAACAGAAGACAGAGACGTTGCTAAGGGTCAAAATGGGCAATGTTAGAGCTATTTTTCTAATAGAAATGTACAATTTCAGTAATTAAAGTATATTACAAAAATGGTTAGTATCACTGCCCCTATACATTACAAAAATTTCAAAAAATGACAGTTACACTTTAGGCTACTTTCACACTTGCGGCAGAGGAATCTGACAAGCAGTTCCATCGGCGGAACTGCCTGCCGGATCCATCAATCTGCATGCAAACGAATGCATTTCAAGAACAGATCCGTCTCTCCATTTGTCATCCGGAAAAACAGATCCGTTATGTATTTTTTTTCACATTTTTAAAGGTCTGCGCATGGGCAGACCGGAAGACCGGATCCGGCAATGCGGTATTTTCAATGCCAGATCCGGCACTAATACATTCCTATGGGAATTAATGCCGGATCCGTGTTCCGGCATTTTGGACGAAGATAAAACCGTAGCATGCTGCGGTATTATCTCCGTCTAAAACGCCGTACAGTGACTGAACTGAAGACATCCTGATGCATCCTGAACGGATTTCTCTCCATTCAGAATGCATAGGAGAAAACGGAAGCGTTTTTTTCTGGTATTGAGCCCCGACGACAGAACTCAATGCCGGAAAATAAAAAGGCTAGTGTGAAAGTACACTTAAAGACAAATATTTGATCTCTTTCTTTGCAGTCTATATTATGTTCCATTTCACTGCTTTTACCCTATTTACACTAGAACTGCTCTATCACCCAAGACCAAAAGCCTTCATAATGTTAATATCATTTTGCAGGATTTCTGTGTGACAGGTGTCTTTACCTTCTTGTGGCTTGTAGCTGCTTCAGCCTGGGGAAAGGGTCTCACGGATGTGAAACTAGCTACTCACCCATCTAGCATCCTTTCATCAATGCCAGTGTGCCAGTTAGAAAACGCATCTTGCTCCGCTGGTGTTACGCCATTCTATGGTCTTGCCAATATATCTGTGGTAAGAGTACTTAAAAATCAAATCAGCGCTGTCTACCTAACAATGTACTGAAAAGAAAATGTTAGAAATATTATTAATCTTAAGAGAACATTAGAATGATTAATCTTAAAGGGGTTGTGCAGTGGCATAGTATTGATGACCTATCCTCAGGGTAGTCACATCAATAGATAAGAGCAGTACTCCCAGGTCCACGTTGATCTCAAATGGATGCAAAAGCCCCGCAGGAACTGCAGATCCAAGCAGCCCAATAATATAGAGGAGATAAATAGGCGGCGGCAGCATATCCCATTTGTTTCTTTATTTGGATTTCACAGCATACAAAAAAGCAATGTTTCGGCTGTCAACCAGCCTTACTCAAGGCTGGTTGACAGCCGAAATGTCGCTTCTTTGTATGCTGTGAAGTCCAAATAAAGAAACAAATGGGATATGCTGCCGCCGCCTATTTATCTCCTCTATCCTCAGGATAGGTCATCAATATCTGATCAATATCTGTCTCGTGTATGACCGGCTTCAGTTTTAGGCCATGGTGAAGTTAGGCACTAAATTCAAAGATCAAAGGTATCTATGTGTACGCTGTGCAGACAGGTTATTGCTATGTTAGCTGCCTCTCAATTGCTACTCTTGATTGTTTTATGAAGTTGAACAATGCACAATGTGTCAATAAAGGTGGGCTTACACGGGCCGAGCTAAAGACGATTGTCAGGAAGGAAGCGCGCCTTTCCCACAGTCGGCTGCTCATCCAGCGGAGGTGGCTGCTGCATTTACATGCAGAGATCCCCTCCACAGTTTGAGGACCAGGGATCGCTATTGTGATCGCTCATCCTCATACAGCTGCATTGCTTCTGGCCAGCAGATTGCTGTTTAGGCAGCACGATCTACTGCCCAGAAGTAATCATTTATGTGTCTGCACTAACGACAGTTCCACTGTTCATCGGGTGATCGGCTGCAAATTGTCGGGAACGAGCGTTCGCAGAAACATTTAGTTGCGATAGTCTGTCTGATTGTCTCCCCGCGTAAATTCACCTTTGATCTTGTAGATTCCTCAGTGTGAATATAAAATAAAGGGGTTTAATTGCTCTTTAAATGGGTTTTCTGTGCTTATGGTAAAGGAAGGAAATGCATGAAAAGAAAAATTACCTATTAAATCAATGACATCTCTAGTACTGATGTGTCCATGGTCCCCATTTTTCTATCTTTTTTCTTTGGCCTTGATGTGCTGTATGCTCAGATGACCACTGCAGCCACTTGCTGACCTCTCAGCATACATGCCAGCATCTTGACATCAATGGTTGACAGCAGCGGTCACTACAGAGATATACAGCAGAAAGCAGTTGAAGGAGATTTCCAACCACATGAAATATTTTACAATGGTATAAAATAACAGGAGCAGGAATACTCACCTTACCTATCCAAAACCTCGTCCATGCTGATGCTTCCCTGGTAGCCCGCCAATCTCTGCTTACCAGGCTCCAGCAACGACGTGGTGTGTTGACACTTGACTGATGCAATCACTGCTTGTATTGGTGATGTGTTAAGGTTACCTCTATTGCCAGTGATTCACTGCAGCAGTCTCCTGTCATCTCAACGCGACGTCGCTGGAGCCAGGTGACTGTCGGGAAAACAGGAAATCTTTAACATGGGAGTAACAGGGGATTGGTAAGGTGATTGTTCATCTTTTTTGTTAGTCGTTATTTGTTATTTTATACCATGTTTAGCGGTTTATAAAGAAAATCATGGTGTTAGAAAATCCTTTTAAAATTATTGTGCCCCCCACCAAAGTGTGTTTACTTAATGGCACAAAAGTAGAGGCATTCTTTATTATAGTCCGCAAAAATGGCCTGTTCTAGTCACAACTGTACCAACATGCTCATAGGACTCTAGTTATGCCCGTTTGGCATGATCTTTACAACAGCTTACAATTAGACTTAATTTTCTTTGCTTTCACCTACAGCTCTTTGGATTTTTGAATTTTTTCACCTGGGCAGCCAATGCATGGTTTGTGTTCAAGGAAACTGCATGGAGCAAACAAGTGGCCAGTAAAGAGGAGTCTGCTGAGCGTGGGGAGGCTGAAGATCTCCAGTGATCCCTCATCACTTCCCACCTAGATCGGGATGTCTTTCTCTGACTGTGACTCTACTTGTTCACTAGTGTGGACTTCTCAACAGACTCTTGTCTTGTATTTACTTACTGTTGCCCAGCATTTTGTTGTGGGTCCTATGTCATCTTGAACCAAAGTTATCCACTCCAATACAATCATTTTTTCCATCTTTCTGTTTTCCAAAGTCATTAATGCGTCTAGAAGGTTTTACCTCCTCTGGTGCTATCTTTTAAATAAAATGATGTCCGCTTTCTCTCTATGTTCAGAGTCTTACCTCAAGCAGGTCTTCCTGTCAGGTGAATGCTTCCAATGGAGAAGTGAGTTGTAGCAGGTCTACAACTATGAAGTGTTTACCAGTCAATTAAGTAACACAAAACTGGTCTGAAAAAACAAATAGACATTTATTAGTGCCAGGTCACACTGTTTTTGGAGCACTTAAAATCAGCTCCAAAAATGCCACAAAAAAGCCTAACAATCATTTCAATTGGAAGCAGTACTTGCTTTTTTTTCATGTGGAAAAAAGAAGCAGCATACCCTATCTTGGGGCTGAATCCACACTTGATCTCCCACTGAAATAAATGGGAAGCGTATGTACAGTTTTTATGTGCAGATCCACGCCAAAAATCCATGTCAAATTCACAGCACGATCCTTGCCAAATCAACATCTAAGTCATAGAGATATTGCCTCAAATCTGTGGAATAATCCATTGTAGATTTTTCCACAACAAATTACAGCCCATGTGATCATTCCCTTATTCCTACATCCAGTGTTGGACTGGCCCACCAGAGTACCTCCTCCGGTTGGCCCAGTCTCTGAAGCCATAGTGGGCCCCAAAGTTCCAAAAAATCCCAGTTGGAGCTAATCACTTGACATTAAGGTCTATTTCTTTGATTCAAACCCTATTAGACTTTATTGATGATATAGGGGTTTGGGTCCTCTTGGGACCTAAGGAATCCCTGTGTGAAATTGCCTACATCCAAGTTATGTCAATGATTGAAACAAAGGATTACATAATAAAGCCCTAAGCTGGCTCTGGATCTGCTGAAGTTATGAAGAGGTGCAGGCATCCAGCGCCAGTACTAAATGTAAGACAGCTTCCAAGAACCACACCCACAATATTAGACCTGGCATGAGCAGGCCAAAGTCACAGATGGTGGTGCCGCTATCTGCACCTGAAATACTCCCAATATAGGCAAATTTCAGTATAATAAATTACCTCCAAAGTTCTTATTTCTTATCAAAGATGTCTGGCAGCCGCTGCATCACAGTACTGTGTGATAAACAGCCCAGCTGCTGCAGAACCTACATTTAAATGGGTATTCCCATCTCAGACAATAGGGGCATATCACTAGGATATGCCCCCATTGTCTGATAGGTGCGGGTCCCACTGCTGGGAGCCGCACCTATAACGGGCCCATGCTACCATTCATTTCTATGGGGCCGACGGAAATAGCTGAGCCAGTGCTCGGCTATATTCGCCGTGCCCATAAAAAAGAATAAAGAGTGGCTGCGCATGCGCAGTGCGCCCTCCTTCACTTTTGGGGCTCCGTTCCCGATATAGGTGCGGGTCCCAGCGGTGGGACCCGCACCTATCAGACAATGGGGGCATATCCTTGCAATATGCCCCCATTATCTGAGATGGGACAACCCCTTTAAAAAGGTAGGTCTGCATGTCAGTCACATTGTTAATATGAAGTTTCCTCTTTTGTTCACACAGAGGTTACATAGTCACATAGGTTGAAAAAAGACACAGGTCCATTATGTATTTAATAGCACTCTCAAGCTTTGGCTTTGTGGTTTTATGTGGCAACAAAACTACCTCGTAAATTCTGATATTCTTACATTATGTTACTTGTAAACATTTATGCCATTATACAATAATTTGCGCACATAGATGTGCCATCATGGCAGATGCACAATGCTCCAATAACACCTCCCACATGTGGTGTCACATTATAGACTGTCTCCACTGTAGTATCTATAAACTGTTACTAAAACAGAGGTGCCTTTTATAATTGCGTCAAATATTGCAGTCCAAGTGTAGCAGGCAGTGGGTGTGGACCCATTGTGCCAACTAACCAGTTTGACGTTGGGCTAAACCTAAAGCCTTTGTCTTGGCGGTTCCCTGGTATTCACCATTTAATCCCTGTACAGGGATCTGGACTTCACTGCAGGGAACCAACCAGTTTGTAACCTCTTCGAGTAGTCCTGGTGTAGTTGACGGCTAACCAACAGAGGTCAGAGACACCGGCGTGAAACACCAAGGACTCAGGCAAAAGGTATATTCTGAACACAGTCCAAGATCAGGGCAGGCTGAGTATGTGCATATTCCAGATAGCAATTCCAAGGTCCGGGCAGGCTGAGTATGTGCGGAGTCTAGGTACCAGTTCCAAAGTTGGGACAGTCGGCAAGGATCAGAATCAGTAGACAGGCAAGGTACGGTACATGAGTACTCAGACAAGAGATCACACGTTCGCTGGTTACTAGAGACTAGGAAAGCTCAAAGCTCAGATTAGGAGGTGGAATCACAGCCCAGCTAAATAGGGAGAGTGATCAGCACCTGGACAGGGAGCAAAAGGGAAAGATTAACTCTCACAGTGCTGAAAGGAAGTCCACAGAGCACTAGTCCCAATACACACAAGGAGAGAGGAGCGACGTCCGCACCTGTCCAGGACAGCAGGACAGCCACTGGCATGGAGCTCTTGCATTACAGCAAACAGTTATGTCAGAGTAGCCATATAAAATACAGAAAAATACTCCTATACGTGCAATACAGAAAAACCAGCCATATCCAAAGAGTATTCATCTATCCACAATAATACCCTGTTCTCAATATAAAAATAGTCAACTGAAGTGCCTGCCTGCCAAGTGCAGGGGAGGTCATATGAGACTTGGTCTAGTACAATAGAAGTGCGTTTGGAAAATATCACTTTTCCACCAATGAGATCATCAGTGAGTCCCAGTGAGGTCAACAAGATATTGTTATATCATCATTGCGCCCCCTATACATCATCATTGAGCAAACTTTGACCCTGTACCTCACAGTCAGCAGGCACATTCCAGCCAATCAGCATACCCTCCCTCCCAGACTCTCCCACCTCCTATCAAAAAGCAAGGGCAGCATCCATCTTAGATTCATTCTGAAGCCGCAGTGTTAGTTAGAGCAGGGAGAGTGCTGCTGCTGCTGAATTAATATAGGGATTCTAGGGAAAGCGTTAGCTACTAGTGTTCTATGTCAACTCCAGTCCTCAAAGACTCATCTGCTGTCAGGACAGCGTCCTTACAACACCCCAAAAAGCCCTTTTTAGGGCTGGTACATCAGTCTGCTTTTTTTTATATATATATATATATATATATATATATATATATTATATTGCAGTTGCCTGCCCGTGTGTGAGAGGCCGCAGGCAGTACTGTGTGCACACCACTCATATAGGGTGGCACAGTACCTTGCAGATAAAAAAGTCATTTCATTTTTACCCTTTAATATAATTTCAGTTGCCTGCCAGTGTGTGTCAGGCCCACAGACTGTACTGGGCCCACTGCCAGTGGCCACCACTCATATCGGGCGGCACAGTACCTTGCAGATAAAAAGTAATTTAATTTTTACCCTTTAACCGCTACAGGACCACCTAACGCAGGGATGCGTCCTGCGGGCGGTCCTGTAGCTCTGAGATGACGCGTCGGCGCGTCATCTCATGAGAGCCGAGACTTCCTGTGAACGCGCGCTCACAGAGAAGCGCGTCTCCGCAGTTAGCTACAGCCTGCCAGCGATGATCCATTGCTGGCAGGCTGTAGATGCGATTAAATCGCATCAAACAGCTATATCAGACGCTGTTTTGTGAACAGTGTCTGATATAGCTGCTACCTGGTCCTCTGGTGGTCCCATTTGCTGGGATCGACCACCAGAGGACCAGGTAACACTGTAAAGTTGCACCAAACACTACACTAACACCCCCCACACACACACACTCACCTATTAACCCCTTGATCACCCCATCTAGACCCCTGATCACCCCCTGTCATTGATCACACCCCTTTAAGGCTCCATTCAGACGTCCATATGTGTTTTGCGGATCCGTGATTCGCGGATCCGCGGATCGATCCGCGGATCTGATCCGCAGATCCGATCCGCATATCCGATCCGCAGATCCGATCCGCAGATCCTCAAAACACAGACACCGGCAATGTGCTTTCCGCATTTTGCAGATCCGCACATTGCCAGAACTATATAGAAAATTGCAATTGCAATTGCGGACAAGAATAGGACATGTTCTATATTTTTGCGAACGGAAGTGCAGACTCGAAGCGCGGATCCGTAATTCCGATCCGAGCGGGACAAAGTCTGTCCCCATAGAAGTGAATGGGTCCACAATTCCGCTCCGCAAACAGAATTTCGGACGTGTGAATGGGGCATAAGGGTCCCCTATCACCGCCAGTTAGTTAGCTACTTGTTAGGTAGCTAGCGCCCAGCCCACCGCAGTCACTGATTTGGCAGAGATTTTTCATCCACATTGACCGATGCGAATGAAAAAATCTGTGCCGTTCATTTTTTTTTTCAGCGCAGAGGCTGAACGGAAAAAATCTCATTACCCGTATGCTCAATATAAGGAGAATCGCAGAAACTCCTAATGCTGGCCATACGTGTAATGATTATGGAGACCCTCAAATGCCAGGACAGTATAAATACCCACATGTGACCCCATTTTAGAAAGAAGACACCCCAAGGTATTCGCTGAGGGGTATGGCGAGTTCATGCAAAATTTTATTTTTGTCACAAGTTAGTGGAATATGAGACTGTAAAAAAAAAAAAAAAAATCAATTTCCGCTAACTTGTGCCAAATTTTTTTTTCTGTGAACTCGCCATACCCCTCACAGAATACCTTGGGGTGTCTTCTTCCACAATGGGGTCACTTGTGGGGTTTTTATACTGCCCTGGCATTTTAGGGTCCTAAAGCGTGAGAATCCAAATGCGTAAAATGGCCTGTGAAATCCTAACACTGGGTTCAGACCTGAGCGCTTTGAAGCCTAGCGTTTTGGTGCATTCAAGACATCATCATTGAGCAAACTTTGACCCTGTACCTCACAGTCAGCAGGCACATTCCAGCCAATCAGCATACCCTCCCTCCCAGACTCTCCCACCTCCTATCAAAAAGCAAGGGCAGCATCCATCTTAGATTCATTCTGAAGCCGCAGTGTTAGTTAGAGCAGGGAGAGTGCTGCTGCTGCTGAATTAATATAGGGATTCTAGGGAAAGCGTTAGCTACTAGTGTTCTATGTCAACTCCAGTCCTCAAAGACTCATCTGCTGTCAGGACAGCGTCCTTACAACACCCCAAAAAGCCCTTTTTAGGGCTGGTACATCAGTCTGCTTTTTTTTATATATATATATATATATATATATATATATATATTATATTGCAGTTGCCTGCCCGTGTGTGAGAGGCCGCAGGCAGTACTGTGTGCACACCACTCATATAGGGTGGCACAGTACCTTGCAGATAAAAAAGTCATTTCATTTTTACCCTTTAATATAATTTCAGTTGCCTGCCAGTGTGTGTCAGGCCCACAGACTGTACTGGGCCCACTGCCAGTGGCCACCACTCATATCGGGCGGCACAGTACCTTGCAGATAAAAAAGTAATTTAATTTTTACCCTTTAACCGCTACAGGACCACCTAACGCAGGGATGCGTCCTGCGGGCGGTCCTGTAGCTCTGAGATGACGCGTCGGCGCGTCATCTCATGAGAGCCGAGACTTCCTGTGAACGCGCGCGTTCACAGAGAAGCGCGTCTCCGCAGTTAGGCTACAGCCTGCCAGCGATGATCCATTGCTGGCAGGCTGTAGATGCGAATTAAATCGCATCAAACAGCTATATCAGACGCTGTTTTGTGAACAGTGTCTGATATAGCTGCTACCTGGTCCTCTGGTGGTCCCATTTGCTGGGATCGACCACCAGAGGACCAGGTAACACTGTAAAGTTGCACCAAACACTACACTAACACCCCCCCCCCACACACACACACACACACCTATTAACCCCTTGATCACCCCATCTAGACCCCCTGATCACCCCCCCTGTCATTGATCACACCCCTTTTAAGGCTCCATTCAGACGTCCATATGTGTTTTGCGGATCCGTGGATTCACGGATCCGCGGATCGGATCCGCGGATCTGATCCGCAGATCCGATCCGCATATCCGATCCGCAGATCCGATCCGCAGATCCTCAAAACACAGACACCGGCAATGTGCTTTCCGCATTTTGCAGATCCGCACATTGCCAGAACTATATAGAAAATTGCAATTGCAATTGCGGACAAGAATAGGACATGTTCTATATTTTTGCGAACGGAAGTGCAGACTCGGAAGCGCGGATCCGTAATTCCGGATCCGAGCGGGACAAAGTCTGTCCCCATAGAAGTGAATGGGTCCACAATTCCGTTCCGCAAACAGAATTTCGGACGTGTGAATGGGGCATAAGGGTCCCCTATCACCGCCAGTTAGTTAGCTACTTGTTAGGTAGCTAGCGCCCAGCCCACCGCAGTCACTGATTTGGCAGAGATTTTTCATCCACATTGACCGATGCGAATGAAAAAATCTGTGCCGTTCATTTTTTTTTTCAGCGCAGAGGCTGAACGGAAAAAATCTCATTACCCGTATGCTCAATATAAGGAGAATCGCAGAAACTCCTAATGCTGGCCATACGTGTAATGATTGCGGAGACCCTCAAATGCCAGGACAGTATAAATACCCACATGTGACCTCATTTTAGAAAGAAGACACCCCAAGGTATTCGCTGAGGGGTATGGCGAGTTCATGCAAAATTTTATTTTTTGTCACAAGTTAGTGGAATATGAGACTGTAAAAAAAAAAAAAAAAAAAAATCAATTTCCGCTAACTTGTGCCAAATTTTTTTTTTTCTGTGAACTCGCCATACCCCTCACAGAATACCTTGGGGTGTCTTCTTTCCACAATGGGGTCACTTGTGGGGTTTTTATACTGCCCTGGCATTTTAGGGGTCCTAAAGCGTGAGAATCCAAATGCGTAAAAATGGCCTGTGAAATCCTAACACTGGGTTCAGACCTGAGCGTTTTGAAGCCTAGCGTTTTTGGTGCATTCAAGACTGGCGTGTAGGCGCGTTTTTTCAAGCGTTTTGGTAAATAGTGTAGGCGCGTTTGACGCGCGTTTATGTGATTGACTGCATAGTTGGCCAATGACCAAACAGCCCTCCCTATATAGTTTGGCCAATCTGAGGTGTGAATTTTGAAAACGCTGTCCATAGGCGCGTTTTACGCTGCACAAACGCCCGAACAACACGCCTATCGCGTTTCCCATTGAAGTCTATTAGCACCAAACGCTCGAAAAAAGCCCGAATTAACGCGAACATACTTGCTTATGCGTCGGACGTTTATAGGCGCCTATGAACGCGCATAAAAACGCGCAAGTGTGAACCACCCTCATTGGAATGCATGGTTCCTTTACTGTTGTGCGTTTTTATGTGCGTTCAAAAGCGGCGTTTTACGCGAAAGTGTGAACTGAGTGTAAAGGTACTCATTGGTTTTAGGGCCCCTTTGCGCATCTTGGCTGCAAAAAAGTGTCACACATGTGGTATCGCCGTACTCAGGAGAAGTAGGGCAATGTGTTTTGGGGTGTATTTTTACATATACCCATACTGTGTGTGAGAAATATCGCTGTAAACGACAACTTTTTAAATTTTTTTATTCAAAGTTGTCAATTTACAGAGATATTTCTCTCACCCAGCATGGGTATATGTAAAATACACCCCAAACACATTGCCCTACTTCTCCTGAGTACGGCGATGCCACATGTGTGACACTTTTTGCAGCCAAGATGCGCAAAGGGCCCAAATTCTAATGAGTACCTTTTAGGAGGGCATTTTACGCATTTTTCTTCTCACGCTTTAGGGCCCCTAAAATGCCAGGGCAGTATAAATACCCCACATGTGACCCCATTTTGGAAAGAAGACACCCCAAGGTATTCGCTGAGGGCATAATGAGTCCATGAAAAATTAAACTTTTGTCAAAAGTTAGCGGAAAGGGAGACCTTGTGAGAAAAACAATAAAAATCAATTTCCGCTAACTTGTGCCAAATTTTTTTTCTGTGAACTCGCCATACCCCTCACAGAATACCTTGGGGTGTCTTCTTTCACAATGGGTCACTTGTGGGTTTTATACTGCCTGGCATTTTAGGGTCCTAAAGCGTGAGAATCCAAATGCGTAAAAATGGCCTGTGAAATCCTAAAGGTACTCATTGGTTTTAGGCCTCTAGCATCTTGGCTGCAAAAGTGTCACACATGTAGTATCGCCGTACTCAGGAGAAGTAGGGCAATGTGTTTTGGGGTGTATTTTACATATACCCATACTGTGTGTGAGAAATATCGCTGTAAACGACAACTTTTTAAATTTTTTATTCAAAGTTGTCAATTTACAGAGATATTTCTCTCACCCAGCATGGGTATATGTAAAAATACACCCTAAACACATTGCCCTACTTCTCCTGAGTACGGCGATGCCACATGTGTGACACTTTTGCAGCCAAGATGCGCAAAGGCCCAAATTCTAATGAGTACCTTTTAGGAGGGCATTTTTACGCATTTTTCTTCTCACGCTTTAGGGCCCCTAAAATGCCAGGGCAGTATAAATACCCCACATGTGACCCCATTTTGGAAAGAAGACACCCCAAGGTATTCGCTGAGGGGCATAATGAGTCCATGAAAAATTAAACTTTTTGTCAAAAGTTAGCGGAAAGGGAGACCTTGTGAGAAAAAACAATAAAAAATCAATTTCCACTAACTTGTGCCAAAAAAAAAAATCTTCTATGAACTCGCCATGCCCCTCATGGAATACCTTGGGGTGTCTTCTTCTTTTTGGGTGGTAAGTTGCATGACGGAGCAATAAACGGTGAAAGTAGTGTAGTGCGGAATTGTAAAAAGTGGCCTGGTCATTAAGGGTGTTTAAACTAGGGGGGCTGAAGTGGTTAATATAATTTCAGTTGCCTGCCAGTGTGTGTCAGGCCCACACAGACTGTACTGTGCCCAATGCCAGTGCCCACCTCTCATATCGGGTGGCACAGTACCTTGCAGATAAAAAAGTAATTTAATTTTTACCCTTTAATATAATTTCAGTTGCCTGCCAGTGTGTTTCAGGCCCACACAGACTGTACTGTGCTCACTGCCAGTGTCCAACACACATATCGGGTGGCACAGTACCTTGCAGATAAAAAAGTCATTTAATTTTTACCCTTTAATATAATTTCAGTTGCCTGCCAGTGTGTGTCAGGCCCACACAGACTGTACTGTGCCCAATGCCAGTGCCCACCTCTCATATCGGGTGGCACAGTACCTTGCAGATAAAAAAGTAATTTAATGTTTACCTTTTAATATAATTTCAGTTGCCTGCCAGGGCAGCAGGGAGAGTGTGAGCTCCTATTCACCCTAATAGATCTCTTTTAGAGTGAATAGGACAAAGGATTAAAAAATCCCAGGTTCTACCCCTAAGGGGGCTAATAGTTCGTAAATAAAAGGTATAAAAGAAAAAAAGTAAAAAAAAACACCAAAATACTAAAAGTCGCCGGGCCGCCCCCTTTCCCAATGTTACATATAAAATTTACAAACAATAAATAATAAACATATTACATATCTACACGTCCGAAAAAGTGTGAGCTATTAAAAGCTAAAAAAATATTTCGCTGCGGTGAATGACGTAACAGAAAAAAAAAAATGCAATTCACCATTTTTAGTCACCTTGTCCCTCAGATGTCACTGGATGTAACAGGTATGTGGTGCTGTATTCTCCTATATGTAGAGCTGGCTCACTACTGTGACCTGCATCTCATCTTTTCCTTATAATTTATGCATTTTAAATTTGGCGACTAAAAAATTTAATTTGGCGACTAAATTTTTCAGTTTAGGAGCCAATGGCTCCTGGTTATTTATTTTAGTCTGGAGCCCTGTTTGTGTGTAAGTACCCAGGCCTACAGGACTTCCTGAAACAGGCCAGGAAGGTATGTGGCCATTTCAGGCATTCCTACACGGCCATGGCGCATTTTTCCGATATTCAGCGGCGAAACAACATGCCAGTGAGGCGCTTGATTTGCGACAGCCCGACACGTTGGAATTCAACACTCCTAATGTTCGACCGCCTGCTCCAACAGGAAAAAGCCATCAACGAATATTTGTATGACCGGGGTGCTAGGACAGCCTCTGCGGAGCTGGGTATTTTTTTGCCACGTTACTGGACGCTCAAGCGCAATGTCTGTAGGCTCATGCGTCCTTTTGAGGAGGTGACAAACCTAGTCAGTCGCACCGAAGGCACCATCAGCGACCTCATCCCATTTGTTTTCTCCCTGGAGCGTGCCCTGCGAAGAGTGCTGGATCAGGCCTTAGATGAGCGTGAAGAGGAAGAGTTGTGGTCACCATCATCACCGGAAACAGTCTTATCATCATCGCTTGCTGGACCCGCGGCAACGCTGGAAGAGGAGTCTGAGGAAGAGGAGTCAGAGGAGGAATGTGGCTTTGAGGAGGAGGAAGACCAACCACAGCAGGCATCCCAGGGTGCTCGTTGTTGTCACCTATCTGGGTCCCGTGGTGTTGTACGTGGCTGGGGGGAAAAACAGACCTTCAATGAGATCAGTGAGGAAGAGGAACGGGAGATGAGTAGCTCGGCATCCAACCTTGTGCAAATGGGGTCTTTCATGCTGTCATGTCTGTTGAGGGACCCTCGTATAAAAAGGCTGAAGGAGAACGACCTGTACTGGGTGGCCACTAGACCCCCGGTATAAGCAGAAAGTGGCTGAAATGTTACCGAATTACCGTAAGTCGGAAAGGATGCAGCAGTTCCAAAACAAGTTAAAAAGTATGCTTTACACAGCGTATAAGGGTGATGTCACAGCACAACGGGAATCTAACAGGGCAAGAGGTGAAAGTAATCCTCCTCCTACCACGACCATGCCGGCAAGGGCAGGATGCTTTATAGACGTGTTGTTGATGGAGGACATGCGGAGCTTTTTAAGTCCTACGCATCGCCACAGCCCTTTGGGGTCCACCCTCAGAGAACGACTTGACCGACTACCTCGCCTTAACTGCAGATATCGACACTCTGAGGAGCGATGAACCCCTTGACTACTGGGTGTGCAAGCTTGACCTGAGGCCTGAGCTATCCCAATTTGTGATAGAACTTCTGGCCTGTCCCGCTTCAAGTGTCCTGTCAGAAAGGACCTTCAGCGCAGCAGGAGGAATTGTCACTGACAAGAGAAGTCGCCTCGGTCAAAAAAGTCTAGATTACCTCACCTTTATTAAGATGAATGAGGCGTGGATACCGAAGGGACTGACAGTGGGGATACATTTGACTAAAAAAAGCCTGATGAGATGCCTTGGGCTAAAAATGGTCCCCACGCTGCTGTATTTCATCTCTGCATGCCGGATGACTTGTGTGACTTCTCCGCCACCAACTAGGGTTCAAGCCGCAATGTTTTAGTACACTTTCTGCCTGGAAAACATCAATTATTCCGGCCGGTGCTACAGCAGCGGCTGCAACAACACCTAATTTATCAGGCATGTATACATGCTTAATTTTTCTGGCCTCTGGTGCTGCACTGTGGCTGCAAAAGCAAAACAAAAAAAAGGCACATACATGTGTCAATTCCCCTTCGTGATCGTTACCTTGTTGTGGTGAAGGGGCTAGCGTATCACAATGAAGCGATCACCTCTATGAGTGTGTTGGCAATGTTGGCACAGCCCAGATGATAAGGTTGTTGCTTCATTGTAAACAGACCAAAAGCGATCGGCTGGATAATTTTTCATAAATAAAACATTCATTTTCTTTGTGATTATCTAAGGTGATCATTAAAGCCTACTAGGCCAACAATGGGCCTGCAGAATCATCAGGAAAACATCTAATAAGGGACGTGGACGTGGTCGTGGTGGTGTTAGTGGACCCTCTGGTGCTGGGAGAGGACTTGGCCATTCTGCCACAGCCACACATCCTAGTGAACCAACTGCCTCAGGTTCCAGTACCTGCCAGAATTTACAGCCATATTTGGTGGGGCCCAATGCCGTTCTAAGGATGGTAAGGCCTGAGCAGGTACAGGCGCTAGTCAATTGGGTGGCCGTCAGTGGATCCAGCACGTTCACAACATTATCTCCCACACAGTCTTCTGCAGAAAGCGCACAGGTGGCGCCTGAAAACCAAGCCCATCAGTCTGTCACATCACCCCCATGCATATCAGGGAAACTGTCAGAGCCTCAAGTTATGCAACAGTCTCCTATGCTGTTTGAAGACTCTGCTGGCAGGGTTTCCCAAGGGAATCCACCTAGCCCTTCCCCAGTGGTGGAAGACATAGAATGCACTGATGCATAACCACTTATGTTTCTTGATGATGAGGACATGGGAATACCACCTCATCGGAGTCCGCACGTCTCTGATGATGACAAAACACAGGTGCCAACTGCTGCGTCTTTTTGCAGTGTGCAGACCTAACAGGAGGTCATGGTGGAATGAAGGTCGTGCCACTGACTTTCATAGTTCAGAGGAAGAGGCAGTGGTGAGACCGAGTCAACAGCGTAGCAAAAGAGGGAGCAGGGGGCAAAAGCAGAACAGCCGCCGCCAAGAGAGTTCGCCTGCTACTGGCCACCGCCACCAGGGACCGAGCACCCCAAAGGCAGCTTCAAGGAGTTCCCTGGCATGGCACTTCTTTAAACAATGTGCTGACAACAAGACCCGAGTGGTTTGCACGCTGTGCCATCAGAGCCTGAAGCAAGGCATTAACGTTCTGAACCTTAGCACAACCTGCATGACCAGGCATCTACATACAAAGCATGAACTGCAGTGGAGTAAACACCTTAAAAACAAGGAACTCACTCAGGCTCCCCCTGCTCCCTCTTCTGCTGCTGGCTCGGCCTCTTCCTCCGCCTCGGGAGGAATGTTGGCACCTGCCGCCCACCAAACAGAGGATGTGCCACTGACACCACCACCTGCGTCACCAAGCATCTCCACCATGTCACACGGCAGCGTTCAGCTCTCCATCTCACAAACCTTGGAGAGAAAGCGTAAATTCCCACCTAGCCACCCTCGAGCCCTGGGCCTGAATGCCAGCATTTCTAAACTACTGGCCTTTGAAATGCTGTCATTCAGGCTGGTGGACACAGACAGCTTCAAACAGCTGATGGCCATGGCTTTCCCACAGTATGTTGTTCCCAGCCGCCACTACTTCTCCAAGACAGCCGTGCCTTCCCTGCACAACCAAGTATCCGATAAAATCAAGTGTGCACTGCGCAACGCCATCTGTGGCAAGGTCCACCTAACCACAGATACGTGTACCAGTAAGCACGGCCAGGGACGCTATATCTCCCTAACTGCACACTGGGTAAATGTAGTGGCGGCTGGGCCCCAGGCGGAGAGTTCTTTGGCGCACGTCCTTCCGCCGCCAAGGATCGCAGGGCATCATTCTTTGCCTCCTGTAGCCTCCTCCTCCTACTCGACTTCCTCCTCCTCTGCTTCCACCTGCTCATCCAGTCAGCCACACACCTTCACCACCAACTTCAGCACAGCCCGGGGTAAACGTCAGCAGGCCGTTCTGAAACTCATATGTTTGGGGGACAGGCCCCACACCGCGCAGGAGTTGTGGCGGGGTATTGAACAACAGACCGACCAGTGGTTGCTGCCGGTGGGCCTCAAGCCCGGCCTAGTGGTGTGCGATAATAGGCGAAATCTCGTCGCAGCTCTGGGACTAGCCCGTTTGACACACATCCCTTGCCTGGCGCATGTGCTGAATTTGGTGGTGCAGAAGTTCATTCACAACTACCCCGACATGTCAGAGCTGCAGCATAAAGTGCGGGCCCTCCTGCCGCTGCTCGCCTGTCTGTGCTACAGCGGAACTTCGGCCTTCCCGCTCACCGCCTCATATGCGATGTGCCCACCAGGTGGAACTCCACCTTGCACATGCTGGAGAGACTGTGCGAGCAGCAGCAGGCCATAGTGGAGTTTCAGCTGCAGCACGCACGGGTCAGTCGCACAGCACCACTTCACCACCAATGACTGGGCCTCCATGCGAGACCTGTGTGCCCTGTTGCGCTGTTTCGAGTACTCCACCAACATGGCCAATGGCGATGACGCCCTTATCAGCGTTACAATACCACTTCTATGCAGGGACGTGCACAGATAGGGCTAAAAGGGGGCTTGAGCCCCTGCCCCCTTCTGCCCCTGTCGCTTTAATGACCTTTTTCTTTTTATTGTCCCCCAAGCCAGGAAACCAGCGGCAGCCTGTCACAGACTGTTTGCACTTTTTTTTTAAATGCGCTGCCGCCCAGCCTCTGTGCCAGGCCGGGCCCGTGCGGCGCATCCACACAGTAGTCACTCTCAGCAGCAAGTCACGTGGTGTGGCGCGCAGAGCTACCTGCAGTGCGAGTGCGACTGCTGCTCATCATCACCGCCGGGCGCCGGTCAATCCGTCCAGTCCAGTCTAGTGTGAAGAAGTGAGACCTGACCTGCACTGCACCGGGGGTGTTATGTTCTGCTGCCACTGATGGAGGGGAGAGGAGAGAGGCACTTTACTGGCATATGGGGGAGAGTGGCACTTTACTGGCACATGGGGGAGAGGAGAGAGGCACTTTACTGGCATATGGGGGGAGAGTGGCACTTTACTGGCACATGGGGGGAGAGTGGCACTTTACTGGCACATGGGGGAGGAGAGTGGCACTTTACTGGCACATGGGGGAGAGGAGAGTGGCACTTTACTGGCACATGGGGGAGAGGAGAGAGCACTTTACTGGCATATGGGGGAGAGGAGAGAGGCACTTTACTGGCATATGGGGGAGAGTGGCACTTTACTGGCACATGGGGGGAGTGGCACTTTACTGGCACATGGGGGAGGAGAGTGGCACTTTACTGGCACATGGGGGGAGAAGAGAGGCACTTTACTGGCATATGGTGGGGGAGAGTGGCACTTTACTGGCACATGGGGGGGAGAGGAGAGTGGCACTTTACTGGCACATGGGGGGGGGAGAGGAGAGAGGCACTTTACTGGCATATGGGGGGGGGAGAGTGGCACTTTACTGGCACATGGGGAGGAGAGGAGAGAGGCACTTTACTGGCATATGGGGGGGAGAGTGGCACTTTACTGGCACATGGGGGGGGGGAGAGGAGAGAGGCACTTGTTACTGGCACATGATTGGGGGGCACTATGGGGGCTTCTACTAAGGCCACAAAGAAGGGGTATGTTATATGGGGGCTCTGTGTGGTACTAGTATTATCAGGGGGGTTATCTGTTTCTGCAGTATAGTATTGGGGACCAACGCAGCACAGTATTGGGGGTAGTAGGATGATTTGTCCAGAAGATGGGAGGATGATGGAAAAGTAGTAAACTAAGATTTTTTTTTTTGTCAAACTGCAGAGAAGAAAAATGGTGGAAAAATGGTGGTCTGGTCTGAAAGGAGAAGACGAGGACAGAGAACATCTACATCAAAGGAGACGTCACCATTGGATGTAAGAGGTATGTGGAGCTGCCAGGCCCATGGACGGGGAGAAATGTGCCGGGGGGTGGCCTTATTTTTTTTACTTAAGCCCCTGCCCTTCAAAATCTCTGTGCACGCCCCTGCTTCTATGTCTCCTTGAGAAAACACTTAGGGCGATGATGGAAGAGGAGGTGGCCCAGGAGGAGGAGGAGGAGGAGGATGAAGGGTCATTTTTATCACTTTCCGGCCAGTCTGTTAGAAGTGGCTCAGAGGGAGGTTTTTTGCAACAGCAGAGGCCAGGTACAAATGTGGCCAGCCAGGGCCCACTACTGGAGGATGAGGAGAAGGTGGAGGAGGAGGAGGATGAAGGGTCATTTTTAGCACTTTCAGGCCAGTCTGTTAGAAGTGCCTCAGAGGGAGGTTTTTTGCAACAGCAGAGGCCAGGTACAAATGTGGCCAGCCAGGTCCCACTACTGGAGGACGAGGAGGATGAGGAGGAGGATGAGGATGAAGCAGGTTCACAGCGGGGTGGCACCCAACACAGCTCAGGCCCATCACTGGTGCGTGTCTGGGGGGATACGGAGGACGATGACGATACGCCTCCCACAGAGGACAGCTTGTTCTTACCTCTGGGCAGCCTGGCACACATAAGCGACTACATGCTGCAGTGCCTGCGCAACGACAGCAGAGTTGCCCACATTTTAACGTGTGCGGACTACTGGGTTGCCACCCTGCTGGATCCTCGGTACAAAGACAATGTGCCCACCTTACTTCCTGCACTGGAGCGTGATAGGAAGATGCGCGAGTACAAGCGCACGCTGGTAGACGCGCTCCTGAGAGCATTCCCAAATGTCACAGGGGAACAAGTGGAAGGCGAAGGCAGAGGAGGAGCAAGAGGTCGCCAACGCAGCTGTGTCACGGCCAGCTCCTCTGAGGGCAGGGTTAGCATGGCAGAAAAGTGGAAAAGTTTTGTCAACACGCCACAGCTAACTGCACCACCACCTGATACGGAACGTGTTAGCAGGAGGCAGCATTTCACTAACATGGTGGAACAGTACGTGTGCACACCCCTCCACGTACTGACTGATGGTTCGGCCCCATTCAATTTCTGGGTCTCCAAATTGTCCACGTGGCCAGAGCTAGCCTTTTATGCCTTGGAGGTGCTGGCCTGCCCGGCGGCCAGCGTTTTGTCTGAATGTGTATTCAGCACGGCAGGTGGCGTCATTACTGACAAATGCAGCCGCCTGTCCACAGCCAACGTGGACAAGCTGACGTTCATAAAAATGAATCAGGCATGGATCCCACAGGACCTGTCCATCCCTTGTGCAGAATAGACATTTATAACTGCCTCCCCCTCAACCATATATTCTTGTACTCCGGGGCACTTCTTTATTGAATCCTCTTTCAATAAACCTAGGGGGGGAATTGCCCCCCTGTAGTGATGCCTATGCAGCTCTGTCCTGGGGAGCCCCCTAGAACCAGTGCAGGTGGTAGGTGAGAGAAGGATAATATCAAAGTTAATCTCTATGCTGGAGAGTAGCTCCCATCCCATGCATGAGACGGTAATAGCATTGGGCAGTACTATCAGTGACTGACTGCTTCACCCCAAGTATGAGAAGGAGCACTGTCGGAGGTCTTTCCTCCCTGCTGCTGTTAGGCTGTACAACACCGACCCAAGCGGAGATAGACTGCACCCATCGCCTACAGGTTCCTGTGGATATCATTCCATCCAGAGACTGAATTCTATAAGCTGTGATATCTCTATCACTTATTTTTTTACTTTTTATATCTGTAATCTACTGCCACTGTAATGCCTTTATTTCTGAGTTTTTGTATTCTCTGTGTTGCTGTAACACTGTGATTTCCCCATGGTGGGAAGATAGCTGTTTTCTACAGGATGAGTTTGCATTGAGGTATGTATAATTTGTTGATTGCGTTATTTTTTTTTTTTTTTTTTTTGGGGGTGTTGGGGATTAGGGGGTAATTTTGCCAACATTTTTTGCACAATATTTCTGTGCTGTCTAATGTGTGGCAAAATAAGGTTATGTTTTTATTTTTTGTTACTTTTGCACAGTAAAAATATGTTTTATGGCCGGCCCCCCAACCAAATGCTTGGTAGTCACATGGCTTGTAGTCCCCCTACATGAGGCTATTGTGCCCTAGTGGCAACTGAAGGGTTCTATTACTGATCAATTTTATATGGGTTTTTGAGTTTGCATCTATACTTTAAATATGAACAGGGCATTGCTGCTTGTGTGGAATGAACTTTGGACTGTAATGTAGCTGTAAAATGCTTACATGGCAGTCCAAGGTCTATATACATTAATATATCAGGAACATAGAGGTGAGAGAGTTCTCCAGGAACTGTTTTGCTGACACATAGCTTTGACTCTTCAGATAAGATAACAAATGTGTAGCTCTGTGATTGGATAGCTTAAACATCATGTCATTGGATTACGACTATATACGTTGCATGGAAGCATTAAACAAATTAGAGAGACCTTTGAACAGCACCCAATTGTGTCCTGTGTCAATCTCTCTCCTAGCGCTAGAAAAGAATCAAATCAAGCTGAATACCGAAGTCTAGTACCAGGGGTACCAACTACCAATAAGAGGGGAAGAAATGAATATTCCTAACAATCTGGGGGCTCTGTCCGGGGTCGAGAAGGTCATCCTCGGGTCTGGTGAGAAGAGACACCAATTTTGTCCTCTGGCCGATCCGAGGGCACTGGCCACGCCTCGGAGTAAGTACAGAGTTTTTGTTGTTTTTTTGTATCCGGGATACATAGATAGGTACTCAGGGAGTACCCAGTATTGTGTCAGGGACACATACGATACAACTCAGGGAGTTGTAAACAGTTCAGGGAACTGTCAGATTAGGTACTCAGGGAGTACCCAGTATTGTGTCAGGGACACATACGATACAACTCAGGGAGTTGTATACAGTTCAGGGAACTGTCATAGGTACTCAGGGAGTACCCAGTATTGTGTCAGGGACACATACGATACAACTCAGGGAGTTGTATACAGTTCAGGGAACTGTCAGATAGGTACTCAGGGAGTACCCAGTATTGTGTCAGGGACACATACGATACAACTCAGGGAGTTGTATACAGTTCAGGGAACTGTCAAGTTAGGAATTTAGGGAAGTCCAGTAACAAGGAAAGCGTACTTCAGAGGGCTTGACTTCACAGAAGGTTTCACAGCTTGATTTGATTCTTAATAAGATAATTATAGAAGTTTTGAATGATAAGTTGTTTGATAATTGTAGAAGTTTGCATGATAAGTTGTTTTGTTTAACATACTTATATAAGGGGAAGTGACAGGCTGGGTGGTAAGTGTACAGCTGTCGTCCCAAGACTAACATTCTGTTTTGCTATTGCTGTTTTGAATTCTGTTTGTAAGAAAATAAGTTTTGATAATGAGTAGTAAAAAATCTAAGACAGAATGCCCTAAACTAGAACCAGGTGAAACACGTAAACAATATGTTGCCCCAGTCAGTCCTACAAATTATTACCTTGTTAACCCATGGGTAGATAATTTGGCAGGATGGACAGAGGCAATGGAAGTGGTAGACCCCTTTCCCAGGGAAGGAGACAATAGCATATATCACATGGACATGGTCAAGGGTCTATGCTTAGGCGACACTGCCGCCTGGCCATATTTTGAACCTGACCCTTCATGGGATATGGATTATATGGAGACAGGAGGAGAACAATGGCTAGAGATAGCTCCACACTGGTAGGACCCCAACATGTGCAAGACAAAAGGTTTAAAAAGATCAAAAGACGATAGAAAACTACATGAGATACAGACTAAGAAGGAAAATGATAAAAAAACATCAGATGTATCCCCCACCTTTATATGTACATAAAATTAACTGTTTAGCGCTCAGGATTTAATAGCAGCCAGTCACATAATAGCAGGACATTCAGTTAATAAACAACCCCCACCCCCAATTGTATCAAGATATAATTTAAGGAACAAGGGTTAAGTGGAAAAGGATAGTGAGATAAGGGGACCTGAGACATCCATGCCTTTTTTGACGGTTGGTAATCAACTGATGAAGAAGGCTTTGGACATAGATGACCTTAATAAAATTATTAAACACTGCCCCAAGCCTACTGTGGCTCCGTCTGGCGCAGTGGCTTATTTAAAGAAAGCCTGTAAAGGGAGAAACAAGCGAAGGACAGCAGGAAACTTTCATAGATAAAATGATAGAAGCCAAGACTTCCAAACCATGAATAACCGCTGTTATAACTGTGGACAGCAGGGACATTGGGCTAGACAGTGCACAACACCCAGGAGAGACACGCAGAATCAGGGGAGCACACAGCCAACAACAGCCCATGACACAAAGGGGACAGAATACAGATAGACAGGGTACGCAGACTCAGCCCAGGTTCCCCATTGATTGAAATCATCAACAACCCTACTGACGGGGCCCGGAGGGAGTCACCCCAGCTTTCACACAGGTCACCACCCACTGGAAAGATACACCGATTATTTTGCTTAAAGTTGCAGTAAGGAAGGTAGGATTCATGGTAGACAGCGGCACCACCTCCAGTGTGTTTAACAAAGACATGTACAAGGGACTTGTTTGTGAAGTTGGACTTGGAAGTGACAGTAAAAAATGACAGACTAAGTATTCACTCAGTTACCATGCCCATAGTGACCCCAGCTATATGTACTTTTGTTAGTTTACAGGACCACCCTGAGCTAGGAGACATAAACCCTTCACTATGGTCACAGGGCGACTATGACATGGGCCTGATTGATTGCACACCTTATCAAGCCAATCTTAAACCCGGTACCACACCAGTGTATCAAAAGCAATACCCACTGTCCAAGGAAAAGATTGAGGGGCTACGGCCAATGATAGAAGAATTTCTGAGGAGAAATCCTCGAGGAGGTGATTTCACCTTACTCTACTCCCTATCAATCCTGTGACAAAGGCAGATGGTACTACCCGCTTTGTCCAGGATTTGAGGGCAATCAACAATCTCATTGTGCCCATAGCCTCAGTGGTTCCTGATGTCACAACTCTCCTTTCCTCCATCCCCGCGGAAGCCGTCTGTTTAATAAGAGTACCATTTTGATTTTTCCTTTGAGGGACGTCAACTGACCTGGGGTAGAATGCCACAGGGGTATGCTGATTCACCAGTTGTGTACAGCATTGTCCTCCAAGCCACTTTGAAACCCTGGCACTCCCCAAGGTTCCATCCTGATGCAGTATGTTGATAATCTACTGTTGTGCAGCATGTCAGTGGAGGCAAGTGTAAATGATTGTTGAAATGGTTGTTAGAATGTGGTCATAAAGTGTCGTTAAAGAAACTGCAGTGGTGCAAAAAGCAGGTTGAATACTTGGGCTTTGTCCTCACACAGGGGAAAGAAGAATCAGTCCCGGGAGAATCCAGTCTATTGTGGGTCTGGTCACCCCACACCAAAAAGGAAATGCTGTCCTTTCTTGGTATGATAAACTACTGTAGACAATGGATCCCCGACTGTTCTTATTACAGAAATATTTTGAGGCAAGCCACTCTGGAAGAATCCCCAGAGCTAATAGGATGGTCAAAAGAAACGTTGAATGCTTTCGATACTCTGAAATGTTCATTGATGTGTAGCCCAGGATTGGGCCTCCCTGATTATAACCTACCATTCCACATGTCTGCACAACAAAACTGTAAAACCATGGCGGGGGTACTCACTCAAGAACACGGGGGAAAAGTTGCATCCTTGTGCCTTTTTCTCAAAGGTAATGCCTGTCCCTGTACAAGGGATGCTGGCATGTCTATGTACTCTTGCGGCCTGTGCGATGATGGTGGAATTGGCCACACCTTTTACACTGGGACACCACACTGTCTTGCATACTATTCATTATGTAGTGGGACTACTCAGAGGTATTCATACGCAGCACATGTCAGCACAAAGATTGTCAGGTTATGAAGTCCTTTTACTCAGTGATCCATCATTACAGATTAAATATGTCTCACATACGGCAGGACCAGCACCTATACTAAATGTATTACTAGGACTGAAAGGGACAGAAGACTTTTTACCAGACAAACATGACTGTCTCAAGGTACTCGAATACGAAACCTCCCCCAGACTAGACTTGTCAGCCACCCCCATACCGGACGCACCAGAAGTGTTTGTAGACGGTTCACGTCCACTCGATACCGTCTACTGTGCAGCATATGCAGTAGTGATGCTGGCAGATATTATCCTTGAGTCACGACCCGTTCATGTGCAATCAGCCCAAGCTGCAGAATTAATAGCACTTACGAGGGCATGTCAAATACACAAACCTGTCACAATATACACGGACAGCAGATATGCACACGGGGTTGTGTGGGACCATGGGGTAATCTGGCAACGCAGGGGTTTCACCACAGCTGACGGTAAGAAAATATCTAATTCCCAGCTTATAGATGATCTGTTGGCCGCCCTCCAGCTTCCCTCACAAATAGCTGTTATACATTGCAAAGCACATACTCGAGGAAAAGATTGGGTTTATCCTGTTTTGCAGAAAAATCCACACACTGGATTGGTCTGCAAAGAGGGGAAACCATGTATACCCCAGCACAGCGCTGCACTTTTCATAGCACATTTTTACGGAGTAGAGCACAACAGCATCAAAAATTTCTTGTAGAATGCATGAATCGAACAGTTAAAGACAAACTTAGGAAAGTACTTTTGAGAAATGGAAACAAACCCTACCTATTATATTGGCAGAAATAAGAATGACTCCTAATAAGAGGTTAGGACTGTCACCCGTTGAAATCCTCATAGGTAGGCCCTTTCCAACTCCTTGGGCAAATCACCCCTAGTGGTACAGGAAGGCGACATAGACCAGAATAGGGAAGAATATGTCACAAAACTGAAGAAAAAGTTGCTTGTAAGTTTCCTCTCTTCCACAGGAACCGACGCACTCGTTCCGAGCTGGAGACATGGTGGTGGTCAGGGTACTACGTAAAGGAAAAGATCCAAAGGAGCTGGCATTCGGACCCCCTACCACGGTGGTAGCAATCACTAGAACGGCGATTCTCACAGAAGAGGCTCCGATCTGGATTCATGCTAGCAGAGTGAAAAGGATCCCTGAGGTTTCTTCTCCGGTGTCCAACAAAGACAAAGAGCGGAGCTCAGAAGAAGCCTTGCCACAGGCTGAAGATGAGGACCCCACAATATTCTGGGAGATTTGTGTCTGCTGCTGATTATTAATCTTTGTGTTTTCTTGCCAATCGGACTCATTACCACTTGTATTTATCATCCAGAGGAGATGAGTTTATTATGTGGTGCACCAAATAATCACACAGTCTCTAAAGGAGCTCAGGAGCAAGATCCAGTTGTTCCTGGCCCCTCTTATTCTGAACAGAATAGTATAATCAGGATAGTGAAGGCCCTAAATGTTAGCTCATCGTGCCTTACAGATTTACAGAGTCCACGAGACCTTATACAAACATGTGTTGTTACTGTATCCAATGTATACCCTCATTAATTAATACATTTATGAGATGTAGGCGAGTCTCAGATACACCACAAGTTGCATACATTCAGGTACCTCAAGAAAACCCTGGGTCTCCAGAAGATTACCAACAATATTTACAGAAATATTTTGAAAGGAACAAAATGAAAAACCAAAAATGAAATATGTAGATGGTTTTTAAGAGGGGATTGAAGGGTTCTATTACTGATCAATTTTATATGGGTTTTTGAGTTTGCATCTATACTTTAAATATGAACAGGGCATTGCTGCTTGTGTGGAATGAACTTTGGACTGTAATGTAGCTGTAAAATGCTTACATGGCAGTCCAAGGTCTATATACATTAATATATCAGGAACATAGAGGTGAGAGAGTTCTCCAGGAACTGTTTTGCTGACACATAGCTTTGACTCTTCAGATAAGATAACAAATGTGTAGCTCTGTGATTGGATAGCTTAAACATCATGTCATTGGATTACGACTATATACGTTGCATGGA
Organism: Bufotes viridis; assembly: GCA_033119425.1. Classification (NCBI taxonomy): domain Eukaryota; kingdom Metazoa; phylum Chordata; class Amphibia; order Anura; family Bufonidae; genus Bufotes; species Bufotes viridis. The sequence goes on from CM065591.1 coordinate 182,008,730, forward strand.
AGCATTAAACAAATTAGAGAGACCTTTGAACAGCACCCAATTGTGTCCTGTGTCAATCTCTCTCCTAGCGCTAGAAAAGAATCAAATCAAGCTGAATACCGAAGTCTAGTACCAGGGGTACCAACTACCAATAAGAGGGGAAGAAATGAATATTCCTAACAGCAACAGTAAGGTCATAGCATTACTAGCACTTGTGTCTCTTTTATTATTCACTATGGTTTAACACATTTAGTCATATTTGACAGTGGCTCTCCGCATTCAACAGGTAGGGACTTGTTTTATGAAAAAATATTATATATCGTGTTGCTGCATCCTGAGATCCATACCATCTTTATTTTTCCGTTGACATAGCTTACCTTGCAGGTTTCTTCAGGACACAATATAGTTTTTATTAGCACCATTTTGGGACACATATCATTTATTGATTAGCTTTTACTGCATCATTTATGGGGGAAAGAACCAAGTAGTTTTCAGGTTGCTTTTTTATGCTCTGCATCGTGTGGTATAAATAATTTACAATGAACATGTATTTGCCTGCCCTCATAAGTGACAGATCTGTGCAATATATATTATACTGGTGGAACGGTAAAAGAGGCCACTACAGAGGATAGCACAGGTCATCATCAGGTCTGTCCGGTGCTGTTTCGATGCAGCAGTGAAGGAGCGTGTCAGAACATTAGGCTAGGGCTACAAAACGACATTTGTTGCAGGACTATTTCTCGCAGTAATGTCGTGCGACATATTTTATATTGCTAGTCTATGGTGTCGTACTGCAACATGCTGCGACTTGACAGTTGCAAAAAACCCATCCAAGATGTATTTTTGTGCGACTGCCATGTCGCAGTTGCAGCATGTTGCAGTGCAACACCATAGACTAGCATCATAAAATATGTTGCAGTGTAATTGTACCCTATATAAGATAATGCTGCTACCCCTGCAGGTCCTAAGAAGTGCCTTCTGCAGTCCAAAAGCTCTCAGTCTCCTAAGCAGGTAAAGCCTGCTGTGGCCTGCTTTCTGTATAGTGCATCCATGTGTTGTGCGATACATGTCGCTGTGTAGCCCTAGCCTAAGGGCGTCAGCTCGTTCAGCTCACAGCTTTGCCCGACGTGTAGATCATTCCCAGCTCTCTATATGAGTCTGGCTCCTCTGGGTGCAAGTGTCTAGGAATTTATGTTCTTCTGGATCCCCTTGCTATTCATTGGTGGTATTTTGTTTACTTTGGCTGTGACTTCTGGATGTGGTATTGTGAATGCTTTTCTGGGTTCTGGCGATTTGGTCTTGTATTGCTCTCCTAGTTTTTGACTTCTGGTGTGTCTGGCTCTCTCATTTGCTTCTGGGTGTTCTTGGCACTTCGTTGACCGGCTGGCTTTTGAACTTGGTACAGTATGATGACTCTTATTGTATCTGTTTGTTAATTCCCAGTTTGTGTGTCGCTCCATCACATACGTAGCATAGGAACTGTCAACCAGGAGAGGACTCCAGCATAATGTAAACGGGACAGATCCGTTATGCAGGCCATAGACTTCTAATATGACGGAATAAATAACGGAATACCTCTAAAGGCATTCCGTTATGCATTCCGTCATGGAATTGCTTTATGTTCCGTGGTAACGGAATCCATGACGCAATTCAGTAAATACCACAACACGAACCCACATACGAACTTCAAAATATGAAATTTCCCCCATCCCTAGTCACCACGTAGGATGACCGTGCAAGTAGGCAGGTATAGTGGGTCTGAAGAGTATTAGGGCTGCAGTATCCCTATGTGCGCGTGCCATCATATCCCGACAACCACTTAAGAATTTTTAGCAACAAAGCATCTTACCTATTATACCTATTAATCGGCATTCCCAAGTGCTGCATATTCATCAGGACGTTTCTGGGTAGGGATTAGGACCGTTTAATTGTTTCAGGAAGCCGTGCTTCTGCTGTCTTTTCTGCTTCCAATAATGCAAGGGAATTAGGCTACTTTCACACTAGCAGCAGCCTTCTTCGGCAGGCTGTAACGGCAGGTGAACAGCCTGCTGGATCCGTGCTGCCACTAGTGCAGGCGTGCCGCCATGTCGTAGTTTTATTCCGGCCGCCTCTCGGCATGTTTGCCATTCTGCCCCTGAAGCTCCGGCGGCACGCATGCACTAGTGGCAGCACGGATCCGGCAGGCTGTTCACCCGCAGGAACAGCCTGCCGGAGAGGGCTGCCGCTAGTGTGAAAGTAGCCCTACATGCCAGTATCTACCAACTGGCCACTCGCATATCCCAGACAGTGCACAACATAGGCAGTGTGGAAGATAGTCTTATACATGGATCAGTTAAACATATTGGCATATTTCCTGAATGCAAAAATCAGTTTGCTGTTTTTCAAATCAGAAATAAAAATATTCTGAAGTCCAGATGTACGTAGAAGCAGATTTGCCTAGATAAAGATGAATGTTGGTGGTTCCCAAGGGTTGGAAACTCCCTGAGTAAACATTGATAGCCTGTCACTGTTTTACTCCTCAAAACTCTTTTCATGCAGCTATACCTGTCACGCTCTAGTGTGGGAGGGAAACCCCCACACCAAATGTAGGAGGGAAAGGGAAAAGGAAATAAGGCCTGAAAACTAGGGAAGAAAAATGGACACCTCCTAGTGAAAACCCTAATCAATGCCCTGACTGACTAAAAGTATGAACAGACCCCAGAGGTAGGTGAGTTCATACACAGGAATACCTAAAGTCCTATCTAACCCTAAAGACCCCTGGTACTAATGACAGGAATTAGACATCATGTTCCTTCAAAAGGAAGGATGAACAGGAGTCTCCCTAAGCCCTAATACAAAACAGCAAAGAAATGCAACACACAGAAAATAAAAAATACAAAGGGAAAGGTAACACTTAACTTCCAAGAAGCTATGGCAGCCGAGATCCAAACACCAGCTATCCACAGGTCCAACTGAAGCTAAACCACAGAGCATTTTGGGAGAGACAACTATAAATATGGAAAGTTAAATGACCACAATAACAACACCTGGAGGTTAAGGGTGCGGCCAGTACCAGAAACAACACAGACACCTATTGATCCACAAGGTAAACATGTAAAATCAAACCACGTGTTGCCAGTCTCAAAGATCTCCTGCCACTCACTGTCGCGTGGATGTCCGTATTTCTCGGTACGTCCGTGACAACACCTTAGGAGAAATGTCAAGCCACTAGAGTCCATCATATAAGGGTGCTAGCATTACACCTTACAGTCTTCTGTAATCCTGGATATCCTGGTTACCTTGGGCCTGAGACTGCAGTTTCTTTAGGTGATACATTTATTTGACACTGAAATGATACTGTAATATGCAGTAAATTATTGACCGCAGTCAACCACTGTGCAGCTTTCAGATACCACTGCTATTTTCAGCTATACAGCATATGTCTAATGATGATAAGAGGTACAATGGCATCATGATCACACGAGACAGACTGAGATAATTAACCTGAATCACTCTCATGTCCATTTCTAGCAAAAATCAGGGAAAAGGTAAAGCAATGAATCTTCGTACATCTATACACAGTACATGTCCTGCAATATAGAATCATACATTTGCCCTGTGTGGAGTGTATTATTGGGTTCCCCAAGTGTAGCTCTGGTTCCCTATGTTGTAGAATACTGTGAAGGCTTACTCTAGAATTCCATAACGGTATAACGCTTGGCAAACTGATGGCAAGCTCTTGCAAGCAAGGCTCTCGACCCTCATTTGAATTGTGTATTAGTTTGTTAAGTGTCCTTCAAACATTTTTGTCATTTAGACAGAGTTTTACAATGTTTTGCACATATTTTTTGTGTGTTTTTTCAGCCTTTTTTATGTGGCCAGATGTTAAAGGGGTAGTCAGCGATTTCGATATTGATGGCCTGTCCTCAGGATAGTTCATCAGTATCAGATTAGTGGAAGTCTGACTCCTACCCTTGCTGATCAGCTGTTTGAAGAGGCCACAGTGTTTCCTCTAACTAGGCCAGTCATCATGTCCTCCCAGTGTCGGACTGGGGTTCTTTGGGTCCACCAGAGGAAATTATTCTCAGGGCCCAACCCCTATATCATCAATAAAGTCTAATAGGTTTTAAGTCAAAGAAATAGACCCTAGTGGTAAGTGATTGGCTCCAAATGGGATTTTTCTTCTGGACCTTTGGGCCCAATATGGTTTAAGAGACTGGGCCAACTGGAGGATTCTGCTACTCTGGAGGGCCAGTCTGACCCTGGATAGATAGAAAGATGCATATGAGATTGATACATAGATATGTGGTGATATAGATTAGATAGATACTGTAGATAGATAGATAGATAGATAGATAGATAGATAGATAGATAGATATGACCAGGATTGTACTGGGGTTCCTTGGGCCCTCCAGAAGAAATTATTCTCAGGCCAAAATCCCTATATCATCACTAAAGTCTAATGGATTTGATTCAATGAAATAGACGCAAGTGGCAATTTATTGTTTCCAAAGGAAACTTCAAATGTTTTCTTTTCTCCTGGACCTTTGGGACTCGTTATGGTATCAGAGCCTGTTCCCAATGGAGGATCCTCTGGTACTCTGGTGGGCCAGTCCGAAACAGCGTTTATTGATCAAATAACCGAGCTGTATCCCAGTTCCAGTCAAGTGAATGGAGCTGAGCTGCAACACCAAGCACAATCGCTATCCAATGGACGGCGCTGTGCTTGGTACGCTGTGAGGCGGTCGTGGCACTCATGGGCGCTCCGCGGGACCCCTAAACAGCTGATCCTGAGGATAGGTCAGCAATATCAGAATCTTGGAAAACCCTTAAGGACATATTGTTGTCTGTTAGTTGGGTACTCCTCAAATGGAAAAATAGAGAAAACAATAGATAGAGCATCCAGATACTTGTCCTATACATTTATTATTTATTAAAACACGATAAAAATATTAAATATTAAAATTAAACACATTAGTAGCCCCCAAAAAAGCTCTGATTCTGAGTGTCTGTTTAGGTCTTGGTCATTATCAACACCAGCACATCTCAGAGGCTTAAAATAATAACACAGCGATTAATGGCAATTGAACCTGTTGTGCAATATCACCCCACAATTGTCCATATATGACATATAACCAAATCGTTAAGTTGTGGCTGTTATGTATACAATAGAAATTGTTTCAATATCCAGATCGTTGTATGAATGTTGTATCACTTGGGGATACTATAAAGACATATGCGTGTTTCATATGCGCGTATTCCCCATTGGTGTTCTGAATATAGTTAGGGAGAATATAATGGGTAGGGCATACGTCTGCAGCAGTATTTCGCGTATATATGCAACATCAATTACTCACTGTTTGTTGTCCAGTATGAAAGTAGAGTTACACTATTAGCAGTTAAACCGGTCCGAGGTCTTACACTCCAGCGAATACGTATGCTTTCACAAGTGCAGAGGGAGAACCTAAAAGCTGCTGTGGTGTCCCACGTGTGCTGGGTTTCGGCGTCCTTTTTCCTCCCGATTGTACCGTTGTGAGTGTGAATTGCAGTGAATCTGATGGATGTTTTAGCAAATACCCAGTTAACTTGACACTCATCGATAATCACTGACCAGTAAGGTGCTGCTGCTGTTATTGTATTCCAAAGGCGATGCTTTTGCAAACCTCTCAGTATTTTTTGGAGCGCTCCAATAATCTAGATAATACCGTCTTTATCTCCATATGAATGGACACTATTTTTTCTCAGCCCTTAAGGACATAGCCTAGTTTGATACTAAGGGATGCGGCAATTATTTCTTATCTCTGCATTTTGGGTTTTCCATAGACCCAGCCATATGAGGGACTGTGTCTGGCAGGATGAGTTGTATTTTTTACCATCATTTTGAGATACTAATCGTATATATAAAGCTGAGTGTATGTGTGTATGTAAGTCCGCTAAAGGAATCCGCACCGTCGCATTTACAATCATGAAATTTGGCACACAGGTACATCAGGTGTCCGGGAAGGTTTTAGACCAGGTCTCAGCTCTCTGGGACATACTGTTCCTGAGATGTTCCAAAAAAATGCATTAGCCAATAGAAGCCTGGTCACATGACCCTTATCAGCCAATAGAAGCTTGCTGCAGGTCGTCTCCACACACAGTTTTACTTCAGGTAACCATAGCAACCCAGCCATGTTTCTTCACTGCTGTAGATAAGTTTTAAAGGAAATCTGTCACCAGGATAATCACTATAGAAGTAAAGCCATGGCCTAATAGCACTTAGTACCTTATTTCCTGAGGTTTCCATAACAACTAGGCCATTTCTCTTCACTGCTGCAGGTCAGCTTTAAAGGGGCAGGGTGCTGTGGATGACACTGATAAGGGAGCAGAGTGCTGTGGAGGTCACAGTTCAGGGTGCAGATCGGGTGGCCATTCAATTCACCCTTAAAACCCTGCCCCCAGGTCCCGCTAAGCCATGCCATGACGGGGATTTAAAAAAATTAAATCAATTTCTGTCAGCTGCAAGGGTGGGAGGGACAGTGAATTTCTCCCTGCAGCTCACATTCAGACAGCACAGTACTGCTGTCTTAGAGTGAGCTGTTCAAAAGGGCACGCCCCTGATCCAGTTAGGCCATGCCCCCTCCCACTCAGCCAACAGAGATTGAAAAAATTAAGTTAAAAATCAACTTCTAGGTCCTGCTAAGCCACACCCTGACCCTGTTAGGCCACACCCCCTCCTACTCAGCCGACAGGGATTAAAAAAATTAAGTTAAAAATCAACTTCTGTCAGCTGTAGGGGTGGTAGGGACGGTGACTTTCTCCCTACAGCTCACACTCAGAACAGTGCTGCTGTCTTAGGGTGAGCTGTTCAAAAGGACATGCCCCCTATCCAGTTAAGCCATGCCTCCTCCCACTCTTCAGCCAACAGGGATTGAAAAAACTAAGTTAAAAATCAACTTCTAGGTCCCGCTAAGCCACACCCCTGACCCGGTTAGGCCATGCCCACTCCCCCTCTACAGCCAACGGGGATTGCCAAAATGAAATTAAAAATCAACTTCTATCAGCTGCAGAGGTGGGAGGGACGGTGACTTTGTCTCTGCAGCTCACACTCAAATAGGACAGTGCTGCTGTCTTAGCTGCGCTGTTAATAAGGCCACGCCCTATCCAGTTAGGCCATGCCCACTCCCACTCTTCAGCCGACAGGGATTGAAAAAATAAAGTTAAAAATCAACTTCTAGGTCCCGTTAAGCCACAACCCTGACCTGGTTAGGACATGCCCCCTCCCCCTAAACAGCTGACGGAAGTTAAAAATCAACTTCTGTCAGCTGCAGGGGTGGGAGTGAGGGTTACTTTCTCCTTGCAGCTCACGCTCAGACAGCACAGTGCTGCTGTCTGAGAGTGAGCTGTTCAAATGGACATCCCTGTGTCCATGCAGGCCCTGCTCCAGACGGAGGACATGAAGTCTGAAAGCCGGACTGTCTGGCCTAAAACTGGACCTCTGGCCATCCTAGGGGCAGGCTGCTGTGGAGGTCACTGTTAAGGGAATGGTCTGCTATGGAGGTCAGTGTTAAAGGGCAGATTGCTGTAAAGGCCACTGTTAAGGGGTAGGGCCCCTGTGGAGGTCACTGTCAAGGGGGTGGTGTGCTGTGAAACTCACTGTAAGGGTCCATTCACACATCCGTGTGTGTTTTGTGGATCCGTGGATCTGCAAAACACGGACACCGGCGATGTCCATTCCACATTTTGCGGACCGCACATCACCAGCATTCTCATAGAAAATGCCTTTTCTTGTCGTACAAGAATAGAAAAGGTTCTATTTTTTTGCGGAACGGAAGTGCGGATCTGCAATTCCGGATCCTGGTGGAACATAGTGTGTCCTCATAGAAATGAATGGGTCCGCAATTCCGTTCCGAAAAATGCGGAACAGAATTGCGGACGTGTAAATGGAGCCTTAAAGGGGAAGGCTGCTGTAAAGGTCAAAGTTAAGGGGGTGGGCTGCTGTGGAGGTCCCATTTTAAAGGACGGGGCACTGTGTGGGGTCAGTGTTAAGGGATGGGGGGCTGTGGAGGTCACTGTTAAGGGGCGGGGTGCTGTAGAGGTCACTGTTATAGTGGATACAGTCGTTATCTTTTAACGACACACACAAACATTAAATGAAATAGATTAAATATACCCAGGCGAAGCCGGGTCCTTCAGCTAGTGTATTATATAATGTAATGTAATTCTAAGGTATTATATAACTTTTAAACAATTTTTGGGTTTTGTTTTTATGTCCTTCACTGCATGTTCAAGTGATAAAATAACTATAAATTGCGGATCAATATGATTACACTAATACCAAATTGATAGTTTTTTTTGTTTTTATGCTTTTCTACTTTAGCACAAAGAAAACTTTTTCTTAAATTTTTTTTGTGTTGCTTCATTCAAAGACCTATGACATTACAGACATAGCAACACTTTTTTTTTTTTGTCTATGTCCCACTAGGGGACTTGATCATACGATCCTCTGACCTCTAGTACAATATATATCAGTAACTGTATTAGCTGACATAATAGGCACCGGTACACAGTAGACCTGGGGGCCAGGGGCCATTGTTCAGCCCCCCCAGCTGCCAAAGCAACCCCGCGGGGGTGGGTTCGGGAGTTAGCTGGATGAGAGATACTGCCTCCTCCATCTCTCTCTAAACATTTAGATCAGTGGCGTAACTAGAAATGACTGGGCCCCAAAGCAAATTTTTGAAGGGCCCCCAAGCAACTTCTTCGCAAACGCCCTTCTCCTGTGCAACCCCCACTCCTGTGGTTAGTCAAGATCGCTATCTTAGACCAGGTCAGGCAGCCGCTCCGTCCGTTTCCTTCAGTGTTACTGTATATAATGCCATTGTATAATACTGTTGCCCTGACTATAAAATCTTTTAGTCCTCCTCCTAGGTCCCCTTCTGAGTACGGGCCCCAAAGCAGCCGCTTCCCCTATAGCTAAACCCCTGATTTAGATACCAGGGTCAGCAGTATCTAAAGTGTTAAACTGCCTGAATCACAGTTAGAGGAGTTGTGCAGCCCTTGTATATTGATGACCTATCCTCAGGACAGGGGTCTGACTCCCGGCAGATGCAAGTCAACAGGACGAGCAGTTGTAGTTACACTGTACTGCCACTACACTCTAGACAGCGTGCAGTGAAGACTCCACTGCCCTCAAACAGCTCATCGGCATGGGTGCCAGAAGTCGGACCTCTGCCAATGTGATATTAATGGTCTATCATTGATAGATTAGGGCTGCACCATCCCTTTGAATCCAAGCAGGGTGTCAGCTGTATAATACAGGTGGTGCCGAGTGATTAGCTCTTAAGCCTGTGCCCTCGCGGCACCATTCAGGTATTGCACTGTGCGCTAACAACCTACTTGCAGCACTGTACATGTACAGGAAGGAGTTAAAGTCTATAATTCCTTATGAAATGCACTACAGACAATGGGGAGATTTATCAAAACTGGTGTAAAGGAAAACTGGCTGAGGTGCCCCTAGCAACCAATCAGATTCCAGCTTTCATTTTTCAGAGCTCCTTTGGAAAATGAAATGATCAATCTGATTGGTTAACCAGTTTTCCTTTACATTAGTTCTGATAAATCTCCCCAATGTGATTCTTTCCTGTCATTTTTTGCACTGTTTGGCCATTTATTTTTTTAAAATTTGTGGAGCTTTTTTAAATGCTGCAGTATACTACCCAGAGGTTCTTCTATAGGAGTTAAAAAAAAAACACCAGAAAAATAAAAAACATACTTAAAGTTTTACATTAAAATAAAAGCTGTATAAACACCATAAAACAAGCCTAAAAACAGAATATGTTGGTGCTGTACAAACAAGGATTGTTAATGATCGATATGCCCCACCACACGTGCTATGTGGCTGTATGGGACATTGTGTCCTGGCACCAGGAAGGAACATGCCGTCCCTCATATATGTGCTCCTTCCACTTCATGAGTCAGTATGAAAGCAGAAAAACAGGCTGCCATATATCAAGCTGGGCACTGCCTCACTGACCCAACACATTATTAGCCACTCGGTACAAACGGGCGTTTTCTACCTGCGCGTCCAGCCGCTGCGGCTGAGCAGACCGCTAGGGGGCGGTAGCCACAACTTGTGTCCCCTGTCCATTACTGCAGCTGAGCCGACCGCTAGGGGGCGCTAGCCACAACTTGTGTCCCCTGTCCATTACTGCAGCTGAGCCGACCGCTAGGGGGCGCTCGCCGGCACTTGTGTAACCTGTCCTTTATTACATGGAACAGACCGCTAGGGGGCGCTAGCCACAACTTGTGTCCCCTGTCCATTACTGCAGCTAAGCAGACCGCTAGGCACTTGTGTAACCTGTCCTTTATTAGAGGGAACAGACCGCCAGGGGGCGCTCGCCACAACTTGTCCCACCTGTCCATTACTGCAGCTGAGCAGACCGCTAGGGGGCGCTAGCCACAACTTGTGTCACCTGCCCATTACTGCAGCTGAGCAGACGGCTAGGGGGCGCTCGCCGGCACTTATGTAACCTGTCATTTATGACATGGAACAGACCGCCAGGGGGCGCTCGCCACAACTTGTCCCACCTGTCCATTACTGCAGCTGAGCAGACCGCTAGGGGGCGCTCGCCACAACTTGCTGTCTGGTACAGGGGAAGCAGGAAATGTAGCATCGAGGAAGTTGTGGACGGAAGTGTTGATATCCGGCGGCTCGGTCCCGGGATTATACACGGTATATGAGTGTGTGACGTGTGAGTGGCGGTGAATGGTGACATGCAGGTGTCTGGAGCAGGTGACCGGGTGCTCTGTGTATGTGGCACCACTTGTGCTGCACTCTGCCTCCTGTCTGGAATACTATATGGATGAGGAATGTGAGGAGACCATGACTAGTCTTATCATGTGTACATTATTGATCTGGCAGAATGGTCTGTAACTTGTAGCTCTCCAGCAGATGCTGTGTGCAGTTATCCCCTGTCCAGGCAGTAAGACCCCCACTGATCAGGAGACTGGAGATCTTGTACCCATTGGAGCCCTCTGAAATGAACCAAGCAGCCTGTGGGGCATGCGCCCTGGCACTCTATTAATATCTATAGGAGTTTGATAACTGAGCGCTGTGCTCTCTATTCCAATAGAAATGAATAGAGCAGCAGCACGCATGCCCAACATCCCTCTCCATTCATTTCCGGCGGCTCCATGGGGTACGGGCTGCCAGTGGTAGGACCCCCACAGATCTAATAGTTATTCCCCATCCTGTGGACAACGGATGACTTCACACAACCGGAATACCTCTTTAACTATGACTCCCAGCATGGATGGCATCGGTTTTCTAGCAGTAAGATTTGAAAATAGGTAAAACTGTTCAGTGGGAGTTAGTGTGCCTGCCAAGGTTAGGTTCCCATTATGTCAGTGGTGTCAAACATCCGCCATAACATTAAAAGCGAACTTGTATTTTTAGTTCGACATCCAAAGTTCTGGTTCGGGTTATTGAAGCATCCCGTTATGGATTCCGCTACCGCGGACCATAACGGCAATTGGAATCCATAAGGGGATTCTTCAATAAAACCCGAACCTTGGACAACACTAAGGACCTGGGGTGACGTCACCGTCATGTGATCAGTGCAGGGGGCGTGGCTCAGTACTGGATTGGATAAGAGGTGGTGAAGGGCCTGGTATAATGATCATGTGACATGAGGGCGGAGCTCCTGTGCTCTGTGTGGAGGAGAAGAAGGAAGTAGAGCAGTGAAGGACGGTTGCGCGAATTTGGATTCCAAATTCCGTTATGGTCCGTGGTAGCGGAATCCATAACAGGATTCTAAGATAACCCGAACCCGAACTTTGGACACCGAACTTAAAATACAAGTTCGCTCAACTCTACCCGTGATGTAACATTGATTGTCTTGCGACAGTGGAACCTAGTGTAAAGTAGAACTGGCTTCATAGCCCATAGAAACCAATCAGATTCCGCCTTTTATTTTCCAGAGCTCATTTGGACAATAAAAGGATCAAGCTGATTGGTTTTTATGGACGACTAAGCCAGTTTTCCTTTACACCAGTTTTGATAAATCTCCCCCTTAGTTCCTAAAGTTGATTGAAGCAGGAAAAATAGGCAAGGGTAAGGAACTGAGCAACTTGGGACAGAGACCAGTTTGCGATGGCTAGATGACTGGGTCAGACGTCTCTAAAATGTCATGTTAGGTGACCCTGGCATGCAGAGATTAGTACCTTCCAAAAGTAGTCCAAGGAAGGACAACTAGTGAACCCACGACAGTTCCATGGACACTCAAGACTCATTGATGAGTGTGGGGAGTGAAGGCTAGTCCATCTGATTCCATCTGATAGAAGTGGCTGTAATAGAAAAGTGTGGGGCAGACTGGTCAGAGTGCCCATGCCGGCCCCTATCTGCTGCCCGAACATCATATAATGAGATCTGAACCATGGAGCAATAGAAGGAGGTGTTGGGTCTGAAAAATCATGTGTTCATCCTCAAGTCTGATCCATGGATTTAAAAGCTCTGAACACCTTGTGGGGCACTTTTTTTTAATCAATGCAAACCACTCATTTATGCCACATTCCGATCAGCTTGATATTAGTTCAGCTTAAATGAGTGTTTATGAGCTGTCAGGAGTTCGGAGATAAGAGCTACACATCCAAACGTCAGAGCAGCTGCATGACGGATTCTCTGTAAATGGTAGGCAAAATGTCTTATGGCCAGTAGGTACCAACGTTTAACCCCAGGCACATGGACAATTTTAAATCCCCAATTGAGGGTGCCAGCTCCCTATTAGACCTGAGAGATTAGTTGTTGTTACCACTTTGGGTTTGGAAGCTTAGTGAGGAAATAGAGCACCCGGTGGTGTGATATTATCGTTATAGATACGGTGCCATAGACAAAAAAATAGTAACAGTAGTTGAGAATACCGTACCAATAGGTTAAAAAAGGCAGTACCAATGAATTAAATGGCAATACCAATAGGTTAAAAACAGAAAATGTTCCCTCACTTCACAGGGGGATGGTAGCCCGGATAAACTCAAGACACCGTGATACCAGTTAACCCCCCTTTGCCTGGATCTCCTGTAGAATGGAGGAAGATAAATGCAGCCAACGTCATAAACAGAGCTTCTCGTCAACTTCTTTATTGGCTTGTTAAAATCCGTCTCAATGCGTTTCAGGGTGTAGTAATTAATCCCTTCATCAGGAGCAACATGTACATTAGTAGGGTAGATGTACCTTGCTTATGTAGGATGAAAAAAGGTATGAAAATCCCACCAGGAAGAAGGAGGAAGCTCAGGAGGCGGGGCAGAGTGGATGTTTCCGGTTATGCGCATCGGGTTGTGCACTCCAGCTTGGGGCGCATACAACTTCCGGTCCTGCGCGAGAAGGCCGAAAGGATGATGTCATTGCCGATGCGTTCCACTATGGAGTGCATCGGAATACTTTCGGCTTCCTGTATGTTGGCCGGCTGATGCGTTCCACTATGGAATGTGAGGTTAGGCTGTCTAGGGAGATCTTTACCTAAAATAGGGTCCTTTAGTAGGACTGCCCAGTGTTTAGTTAAGATTTGTCGGATGAGTTTGTATCTCGTTATCAGGCCTGGTCTCTGGGGATGTGAGGATGTCTTTATACTATTTTTTGGCTTTAAAGTTTATACCTGGTTTCTTCTTGGATTCTTTATTAAGCTGGGGAGGGTATCCTTTTTCAAAGAACCTGGTACCTGAAACGTCTATCTGTTCTTTCAATGTAGTGTCGTCTGAATAATTACGTCGGATTCTTTTCATCTGACTAAAAGGTATATTGGCTTTCCATTTGTGATAGTGGCAGCTTTTAAAGTTGAGGAAACTGTTTGCATCAACGCTCTTGAAGTATGTTCTAGTTGAGATCTGGTTGTTAATAATTTTGAAGTGAAGGTCCAAAAAAATTGCTTCCTTAGGCCTCTTTTACACTTGCATTCTGAGGATCCGGCGGGCACTTCCGTCCCGCCGGATCCGTCAGAACGCAAGTCGCCTGAAAGCATTAGAAGACTGATCAGGATCCTGATCAGTCTTCGAAATGCTTTCAGGTTACTATGGCAGCCAGGACGCTATTAACCGCTACAGGACCGCCGCACGCAGGATTGCGTCCTGGCGGCGGCCCTGTAGCTCTGATCGGACGCATCGGCGCGTCATCTCGCGAGCGCGAGATGACGCGAGGACGCGCCCGCACATGCGCAATGCGCGCCATCGGCGCGCTCGCATGTAGTTATACTACAGCCTGCCAGCGCCGATCGTGCGCTGGCAGGCTGTATATGGCAGAAAAATCGCAGATCAGGCGTTGTTCTGTGAACAGCGTCTGATCTGCTGCTACCGCTTCTCTGGTGGTCCCTTTGCTTGGGACCACCAGAGAAAAAATATCAAAGTGCACCAATCACCACACAACCCCCCCACCGCCCCCACCCACCCACCACCCCCTGTCACTGATTAACCCCTGATCTCCCATGTCACCCCCTGATCACCCCCTGTCACCCCCTGTCACTGATCACCCCTGTAAGGCTCATTCAGATGTCCGCATGTGTTTTGCGGATCCACGGATCCGCAAATCCGCGGATCCGCATAAACTACGGACACCAGCAATGTGCTTTCCGCATTTTGCGGATCCGCACATTGCCAGAACTATATAGAAAATGCCTTTTCTTGTCCGCAATTGCGGACAAGAATAGGACATGTTCTATACTTTTGCGGATCTCCAATTACGGATCCGCAATTACGGATCCGAGCGGGACAAAGTCTGTCCCCATAGAATTGAATGTATCCACATTTCTGTTCCGCAAAATTTTGCGGAACAGAATTGCGGGCAGCTTGAATGAGGCCTTAGGGTCCCTTAGCGATCGCAGCTTTATAGCTTTTCCCTCTTTTTTTGCACATTTTTAGAGATTTTTTCATCCACATTGATCAATGTGAATGGAAAAATCTGTGACGTTCATTTTTTCTTTCAGCGCAGAGGCTGAACGGAAAAAAATTCTCATTACCCGTATGGTCAATATAAGGAGAATAGCAAAAACTCCTAATGCTGGCCATACGTGTAATGATTGCGGAGACCCCTAAAATGCCAGGGCAGTACAAAAACCTCACAAGTGACCCCATTTTAGAAAGAAGACACCCCAAGGTATTCTGTGAGGGGTATGGGGAGTTCATGTAAAATTTTATTTTTGTCACACAAGTTAGTGGAATGTGAGACTGTAAAAAAAAAAAAAAAAAAAACACCATTTCCGCTAACTTGTGCCAAATTTTTTTTCTGTGAACTCGCCATGCCCCTCACGGAATACCTTGGGGTGTCTTCTTTCCACAATGGGGTCACATGTGGGGTATTTATACTGCCCTGGCATTTTAGGGGTCCTAAAGCGTGAAAATCCAAATGCGTAAAAATGTCCTGTGAAATCCTAAAGGTACTCATTGGTTTTAGGGCCCCTTTGCGCATCTTGGCTGCAAAAAGTGTCACTCATGTGGTATCGCCGTACTCAGGAGAAGTAGGGCAATGTGTTTTGGGGTGTATTTTTATATATACCCATGCTGTGTGTGAGAAATATCTCTGTAAGCGACAACTTTTTAAATTTTTTATTCAAAGTTGTCAATTTACAGAGATATTTCTCTCACCCAGCATGGGTATATGTAAATACACCCCAACACATTGCCCTACTCTCCTGAGTACGGCATACACATGTGACACTTTGCAGCCAAGATCGCAAGAGCCCTAAAACAATGAGTACTTTTAGGAGGGCATTTTACGCATTTTCCTTCTCACGCTTTAGGGCCCTAAAATGCCAGGGCAGTATAAATACCCACATGTGACCCATTTTGGAAAGAAGACACCTCAAGGTATTCGCTGAGGGGCATAATGAGTCCATGAAAAATTAAACTTTTGTCAAAAGTTAGCGGAAAGGGAGACTTTGTGAGAAAAACAATAAAAAATCAATTTCCACTAACTTGTGCCAAAAAAATCTTCTATGAACTCGCCATGCCCCTCACGGATTACCTTGGGGTGTCTTCTTTCCAAAATGGGGTCACATGTGGGGTATTTATACTGCCCTGGCATTTTAGGGGCCCTAAAGCGTGAGAAGAAAAATGTGTAAAAATGCCCTCCTAAAAGGTACTCATTGGAATTAGGGCCCCTTTGCTCATCTTGGCTGCAAAAAGTGTCACTCATGTGGTATCGCCGTACTCAGGAGAAGTAGGGCAATGTGTTTTAGGGTGTATTTTTACATATACCCATACTGGGTGAGAGAAATATCTCTGTAAATTGACAACTTTGAATAAAAAATTTTAAAAGTTGTCGATTTACAGCGATATTTCTCACACGCAGCATGGGTATATGTAAAATACACCCAAGCACTTGCCTTCTCTCCTGAGTACGGCGATACCATGTGTGACACTTTGCAGCCTAGATGCAAAGGGCCCTAAAACCAATGAGTACCTTTAAGATTTCACAGGCCATTTTTATGCATTTGGATTCTCACACTTTAGGGCCCCTAAAATGCCAGGTGAGTATAAATACCCCACATGTGACCCCATTTTGGAAAGAAGACACCCGTAGGTATTCTGTGAGGGCATGGTGAGTCCACAGAATTTTATTTTTGGCATAAGTCAGCGGAAATTGTTTTTTTGTTTTTTTAATTTTGTTTTTACAAAGTCTCATATTCCACTAACTTGTGACAAAAATAAAATTTTACATGAACTCACCATACCCCTCACAGAATTACCTTGGGGTGTCTTCTTTCCAAAATGGGGTCACATGTGGGGTATTTATACTGCCCTGGCATTTTAGGGGCCCTAAAGCGTGAGAAGAAGTCTGAATCCAAATGCGTAAAAATGCCCTGTAAATCCTAAAAGGTACTCATTGGATTTAGGGCCCCTTTGCTCATCTAGGCTGCAAAAAGTGTCACACATGTGGTATCGCCGTACTCAGGAGAAGTAGGGCAATGTGTTTTAGGGTGTATTTTTACATATACCCATACTTGAGTGAGAGAAATATCTCTGTAAATTGACAACTTTGAATAAAAAAATTTAAAAAGTTGTCGTTTACAGCGATATTTCTCACACGCAGCATGGGTATATGTAAAATACACCCCAAACATCGCCCTACTTCTCTGATACGGCGATACACATGTGTGACACTTTGCAGCCTGGTAAGCAAAGGGGCCCTAAAACCAATGAGTACCTTTAGGATTTCACAGGCCATTTTTATGCATTTGGATTCTCACACTTTAGGGGCCCCTAAAATGCCAGGTGAGTATAAATACCCCACATGTGACCCCATTTTGGAAAGAAGACACCCGTAGGTATTCTGTGAGGGCATGGTGAGTCCACAGAATTTTTATTTTTGGCATAAGTCAGCGGAAATTGTTTTTTTGTTTTTTTAATTTTGTTTTTACAAAGTCTCATATTCCACTAACTTGTGACAAAAATAAAATTTTACATGAACTCACCATACCCCTCACAGAATACCTTGGGGTGTCTTCTTTCCAAAATGGGGTCACATGTGGGGTATTTATACTGCCCTGGCATTTTAGGGGCCCCTAAAGCGTGAGAAGAAGTCTGGAATCCAAATGCGTAAAAATGCCCTGTGAAATCCTAAAGGTACTCATTGGTTTTAGGGCCCCTTTGCGCACCCAGGCTGCAAAAAA
The DNA here is from genome assembly GCA_033119425.1 of Bufotes viridis. Lineage (NCBI taxonomy): Eukaryota > Metazoa > Chordata > Amphibia > Anura > Bufonidae > Bufotes > Bufotes viridis. Next base: position 182,026,321 of record CM065591.1, read on the forward strand.
GTGGCACACATGTGGTATCGCCGTACTCAGGAGAAGTAGGGCAATGTGTTTTGGGGTGTATTTTTATATAATGTGGGGCGCCCTGACGTCACTCTGGAGCTCCCCGGGAGCCGCACGGATGGTAAGTATACTGCTCCCCCGCTCCCCACTACATTTTACCATGGCAACCAGGACTTTAGCGTCCTGGCTGCCATGGTAACCATTGAGAAAAAGCTAAACGTCGAATTCGGCGATGCGCCGAAACGACGTTTAGCTTAAGGCCGGATCCAGATTAATGTACTTCAATGGGCATTAATTCCGGATCCGGCGTTACAGCATGTCTTCCGGATTTTTGGACGGAGACAAATCCGCAGCATGCTGCGCTTTTGTCAACGTCCAAAAAACGTTCACATACTAAACGGAAGACATCCTGATGCATCCTGAACGGATTGCTCTCCATTCAGGATGCATTAGGATAATCCTGATCAGTATCTTTCCGTCCTAGAGCCCCGAGGACAGAACTCTAGGACGGAAAGCAAAAACGCTGATGTGAAAGGGGCCTTAGGGTGGGATTCTAAAGTGAAATCTAAGTTCCAATGATTCACATTGATTGTCTCTACAAATGAAATTAACTTGTCTTTACTGCCTTTCCATATTAGGATCACATCATCAATGTACCTCTTATAGAATACAATATTTGGAGTAGAGAGTAGGCCTGTGTGTTTCTCAAATTAGTAAGTTCACATACGATGGGGCAAACTTAGTGCCCATCGCTGTACCCTTTTCCTGTGTATAGATAGACCCATTGTAGTAAAGAAATTGTATCGTAAGATAAAATCAATAGATTTTAGGACAAAGTCTCTTTGTATCTGCGGCATGGTTATATCTTCATCTAAAAATTCTTTGGTTGCCTTAATTCCTAATGTGTGCAGTATATTGCTATAAAGTGATGTAGCGTCCAAGGTGGCCCAGATATAGTTCTCCTGCCAAATGATATTTTCCTAGTTGTTAATGAGATGAGCTGAATCTCTAAGATATGAGGGCAGTGTGATCACGTATCTCTAGAGGATTCCATCAATATATTCTGATAAATTCGATGTGAGGGAATTTATCTCTGATATTATGGGTCATCCTGGAGGGTTAGTTAGGGACTTGTGTATTGTGGGCAGAAAGTAAAAACGAGCCATAGTGGGATGTGGTGTCTTTAGATAATTATTCTCTTTCTTGTCTAAGACTCCGGTATGGGCCCCGAAGTCTATTAATTCATAGATTATTTTTTTTAAATCTTTAGTTGGGTCATTGGCAAGTAATTTGTAATATTCAGTGTCTGAGAGAATTCTTAGGATTCTGTTTCGTAATAATTGGCATCCATAATGACTACGCCTCCCGCTTATCAGCATTTTTGATTACTTTACTGCCTTTGTCAGGTCTGGACTCAAATTATTGGGTTCTGTTTTGGGTATGATAGATTTTCTTTTTTGGCTAGTAGTTGGAAAACCGGCAGTGGAGAGTTTATCTTCAAGGTCACTCATCACCATGTTATATTAGCTCTCAATATGAGGGCCTCTATAACAGGGGTCCACAAACTACGGCCCGCTGGCTACATGCAGCCCGCCAAGCGCACTGATCCAGCCCGCCGGGTGTTTTTGCCGCTTCTCACGGCTCAGCAGGGCGCGGCCACCTCCTTCCAGTGGAGACGTGAGGGGGCTGCGGCGGACGAAGAGAGGGACTGACACTGTAGCGTGGCCGAGCTCTGTCTGGTCCGCGGTACAGGAACTTTTGTTTCCTGTATCCTGTACCCGGCCGGACTGACAGGAAGTGCTCACTTAGTGTGCACTTCCTATCAGTCCGGCCGGGTACAAGAAACAAATGCTCCTGTACCGCGGACCTCACAGAGCTCAGCCACGCTACACTAGGGGAGTAGGGGGGAATGAGTATAACAATGTGACGAGAGGGGGAAATGAGTGTGACAAGGTGATGAGGAAGGGAGGGGCTCTGAGAAAGAGAGTGACAAGGGAGGGGGGTGAGAAAGAGAGTGACAAGGGAGGGGGTAATTAGAGAGACAAGAAGGGGGTGAGAAAGAGTGACAAGGGAGGGGGGAATGAGTGTGACAAGGGAGGTAGGGGAGCTGAGAAATAAGAGTGACAAGGGAGGGAGGAGGGGCTGAGAAATGAGAGTGACAAGGGAGGGAGGAGTCTGAGAAATGAGAGTGACAAGGGAGGGAGGGTCCTGAGAAATGAGAGTGACAAGGGAGGTAGGGTCTGAGAAATGAGTGACAAGGGAGGGGGTGAGAAAGAGAGTGACAGGGGAGGGGGGCTGAGAAATGAGAGTGACAAGGGAGGGAGGGTGGCTGAGAAATGAGAGTGACAAGGGAGGGAGGGGCCTGAGAAATGAGAGTGACAAGGGAGGGAGGGTGGCTGAGAAATGAGAGTGACAAGGGAGGGAAGGGGGAAATGAGAGTGACAAGAAGGGGGAGAGAGTGACAATCAAGGGGAGGATGAGAAAGAGTGACAAGGGAGGTGAGGGGGGATTGACATCCATCACACACACACATAATGCACCCCTTACAGACACAGAAACATACCTTGCAGCCCTTACACATACAAACACAGATTCACACAGCGCATTCCGTACACACGTTCAGAAACACACAATACATACCTGATACACAAACTAGTCACTAGCAGTGACAAATGTGGAACCGGACATTGACCATCTCATTAACCAAACGCAGGCCCACAGTTCCCATTGAAATACTGGTAAGTCTGTTGAATTAATTTTACAAGTTCTTCATTTTATTTATATTGTATTTGTTACCTTTTTGTTTTTTCACTTCTAAATAGGATATGTGCAGTGTGCATAGGAATTTGCTCATAGTTAAACTATAGTCCGGCCCTCCAACGGTCTGAGGGACAGTGAACTGGCCCCCTGTTTAAAAAGTTTGAGGACCCCTGATCTAAAGGATAAAAGGATGATTTATTTTTGATGGGTGGTTTGATAATTTTGTATGTATCACTAGGGCTTATAGAGGAACTGTTGCGTTCAGGCGTGCTTGTAATGGTTTCTCTGTAAAACAGAAAGCAATAAAGTCTGCAGATAAAATTTGAAAGCTGTAAAACAGAAACGGTTAAATATTTTTAATACAGACCATCGGAAAAAATAATTTTAGCCCAAAATGAGTAGAATGCATTGATAAAAGACTATGTTCACAGCTAAAGATTTCCATACCCTTAGCTGTCTGCAGAGCATACAGTCCCTACAGATGGGACTGATATCAAGCCGTTCCAACACTATTGGAGCCTGACTGAAGATGGGAATCATAGAAAACTCCAGTCCCAGCCGTTTAACCTCCTAGATGCCGAGGTGAATAGTGACTGCAGCTTCTTTCCAGTTGGAGGAGGCTCCCTCCGTCCCCATTGCTTCCCCACAAACGCAACCCCAGTGGTGTTCATGCGTTGCCATGACAGCCAGGGGCTTAAGAAAGGCCCCCAGACCCACCATGACTGTATGCCTATTGGTCTTACAGGCACAGCCTAAGGGCCCATTTTCACGACCGTATATTTCTGTCCGCATCCGCTCTGTAATTTTGTGGATCGGATGCAGACACATTCATTTCAGTTGGGCTACAAAAGATGCGGACAGCACACCGTGTGCTGTCCATTCCGTGGCCCTGCAAAAAAGATATAGCATGTCCTATTCTCTTCCGTATTTGCGGACAAGTATAGGCAAATGTTCTGCTTCGAAAAATGGAATAATGGAGGAGGATGTTCTGGTCCACAAAAATGGATAAGTCTTCAGGCTAATTTCAGATGAGCATGTAAGGACCTATATATTACCTCAGTTATTCATGCTCATTACATAAGGGTCTGGTATAAAATACATGAAATCCTATATGAAAACCTCCAGTACCCACAAAACCAATCACTAAATCAAATGTAAGATTCAAAATAAAATTGAGACAATCACAAAATATAACAAAATGAAAGCAAGAGACCACGGCGGGGAAAAAAGCCCCCCTCCGCAGACACACCTATCCCCCAGAGACTGGTACAAGGCAGCTAAACCCAGCAACCCACCTATTATTGAAAAAGTAACAGTATAACACAATTGCAACCTTGGTTGGGATACCAATAATAGTGCAATGTGATGCCAGAAGTTCATCAGAGCATCACCTTTGCCCTCCTATGTACGCAGGGAGGGTGTGAGGCACAGAAAAAATGTCTAGTATAACAATACAAATGGCCCATCTATCGGTCAAATAGCACCAAACACTACTCATGTCTCCAAAATAACAGAATGATGCATAAATGAAACAAATAGTAACTATTACCCATGGTGGGCTTGCGTGTCACTGCTCCGGTACCACTACTACCTCGAGGCGTATTTCGCCAGACGTGGCTTCGTCAGATGAGCATGTCCAGTGTGAAAATCACGCTCCATGTGTGAGCATGATTTCCTGTTATGGACACTGGTCTTTATAGCGACTTATAATGCTGCGTGTTGTCTTTGAGTGTGTCGCAGAGGCACGTCCAGAATTCGGCAATCTCTCACCAAGAGGTACACTACCCAAAAGTAGCTTCTGAGAGCCTTTTTTATAGGGGAGCGGTTGAAGCACTTTTACGCCCTCTTGTGGCAAGACCCAATGTCTAATCAGACCACACCTCATATAGAGAGTACCACTTTTACTAGTGCATATAGTAACAAAAAGTCTGGACAAAAGTAGATGCGTAATTGCCAGAAATACTCGTTCCGGTCATAAGACCTTCATCAGCTCAATGGGGGAGATTTATCAAAACTGGTGTAAAGGAAAACTGTCTTGCCCAGATTCCACCTTCCATCTTTCATAGTGCCTTTGGAAAATGAAAATCTCTCCCAATGAGTCCTACGTCTCGTGTGTGTCCCCAGCCATGCACGGCGGACCACAATTTGCAGTTCAGGTCAATGGGTCCGCATCCACAAATGGAGTGCACACGGCTGGTGCCGCAGCACAGGCACTGAGCCATTACGCTTGTGTGCACGAGCCTTAATACAGTACCAGCAAAGTGAATGGGATTTAACAAATGTCATATACAACATGCAGATTTTTTACTTGCGGAAATTGACCCGCCGTATGGATTTTAAACATTTGCGGTCCATAACACGGGCACTGAGCCATTATTTTCGTGTGCATGAGCCCTTACCTTGCATTTCTTCTGCAAAACGTGAGTAATCCTTCAAACATGTTGAAGAAATTTTCTGCACCTGAAAATCAGCTCCTATCAATGATGCTTACAGAAAGCCATGTGCTTGCCAAAACATCCCTATTCAGATGAATGGAACTGATTTTCAGTTGCAAAAATGGCAGTTGCAGAGAGAGCGGAGCCTCTAGGTGTAACGGCAACGCCCTCATTGCTCCTAGAGGCTCATTTGCATGTATTAAACCAACCGTACTTTTTCTCAGCAATGCGGGCACATATGAACATGGAACTAACACAGATGTCTTCAGCTGCCAAGCTCACATGTAACAGGTCAGCCAGTTTGCGGACAAGAATGGCCATTTCTATCGCAGGGCTGGCGGTTCCGCTCCGCAAAATGCGAAACGCACACGGCTGGTATCCATGTTTTGTGGATCCGCAATTTGCGGACCACAGAACAGATACAGTCATCTGAATGAGCTCTTAGAATGATGGGCCATTGTAAGCATAACTACAGTGATTGGAGTGGGGCTTTTCATATGTATTTTTTATATAATTTATTTTTTATTTTATTTTGTCTGTCTCTTAAATGGGTTGTTCAAGTTATTTTTATTGATGACCTATCGTCAAGATGGGTCATCAATATTGGATCGGTGGGGGTCCGACATCTGGCACCCCGCCGATCAGCTGGTTGAAGAGAAGGCGCGCACCGTGCTAGCATAGCCTTCCCTTCATTGTTTACCTGCTCGCCGTCGCAGCCACAGCAGTGAGCAGCTGAAATTACAAGAAGCCCTCCTATTCACTTCAGTGGGACCAGGGCCATTTCTGCCATGAGGCGAGACGAGAATCTCGCCTCGGGCGGCAAGTTTCAATGTTTTTGAGGGGGCGGCATCCACACAGCAGTTAAACACTGCTGGTGGATGCGGCCAGTGTTCCCGTTAAACTGCACGCCCACCCTTCCCCCTGGAGTGCTGGGAGCTGCGGTCCTGTCACTCATTCACTCTCTGCGCTCCTCCCATTCTTCATGCCGGCGGCGCACAGCCTGCAGGCACAGATCGCGCTGCCGGCCTGTGTGGGAAGATCCTGCAGCCCGGGAATCTGCCTGAGCTCCTTCCACATAGTGCTGCAGAGCGATCTGTGTCTGCAAGGGAGAGCTGGATGTGAGCTTCAGGAACGGGACAAGGTAAGTAGCTACTGTGTTTTTTTTGTTGTGTTTTTTTTTTTTAAACACAGAGAGGTCATTACTACCATAAAGTGGGCACAGTGGGCATTACTACCATAAAGGGGGCACAGTGGGCTTCAAAACCATAAGGGGGGCACAAAGGGCACTACTACTACATAGGGGGCACAGGGGGCATTACTACTACAAAGGGGGCACAGAGGGCATTACTACTATAAAGGGGGCACAGATGGCATTTCTACTATAAAGGGGGCACAGGGGGCTTTTCTACTATAAAGGGTGCACAAAGGGCATTGCTACTATAAAGGGGGCACAGAGGTCATTACTAGTATAAAAGCGCACAGAGGGCATTACTACTATAAAGGGGGCACAGAGAGCTTTACTACTGTGAAGGGGGCACAGTGGGCATTACTACTGTGAAGGGGGAACAGTGGGCATTACTACTATGAAGGGGGAACAATAGGCATTATTACTATGAAGGGGGCACAATAGGCATTATTACTATAAAGGGGGCACAATGTGCATTACTAATGTGAAGTAGGCACAGATTTGTCTGTCCCTGTGTGTGTGTGTCACCATTACCATGCCCACAATGTTCCTATGTCTTGACGCAGCTGCACCAGGATGTTCTGTGCGGGGCAAGAGGAAGGAAGAGAAGGAAGCGGAAGATCATATTAAACTGCATTCAGGATCATTTTTTCCGGGATTTTAATATTGATGACCTAACCTCAGGATACATCATCAATATCAGATCAGCAGGGGTCCGACCCCCGACACTCTAGGCAATCAGCTGGTTGAAGGGAAGGCCACGCCCTGTGCATTAAGTGAATGGTACGGCTTGTAGTTACACCTGCTCACCACTGCACTATTCACAGCAAGCGGGTAAACAAACAAGGGAAGGCTGTGCTTACACGGACCGCGGTCTTCCCTTCAACCAAAGGATAGGTCATCAATATTCTCTTTTCTCTTCAATATATTTATTAATGATCTTGTAGAAGGCCTGCACAGTAAAATATCTATTTTTGCAGATGACACTAAACTGTGTAAAGTAATTAACACTGAAGAGGACAGTTTTCTGCTACAGAGGGATCTGGATAGATTGGGGGCTTGGGCAGAAAAATGGCAGATGAGGTTTAACACTGACAAATGTAAAGTTATGCACATGGGAAGGAATAATGCAAGTCACCCGTACATATTAAATGGTAAAACACTCGGTAACACTGACATGGAAAAGGATCTAGGAATTTTAATAAACAGCAAATTAAGCTGCAAAAACCAGTGTCAGGCAGCTACTGCCAAGGCCAATAAGATAATGGGTTGCATCAAAAGGGGCATAGACGCCCGTGATGAGAACATAGTCCTACCACTTTACAAATCACTGGTTAGACCACACATGGAGTACTGTGTACAGTTCTGGGCTCCTGTGAACAAGACAGACATAGCAGAGCTGGAGAGGGTTCAGAGGAGGGCAACTAAAGTAATAACTGGAATGAGGGATCTACAGTACCCTGAAAGGTTATCAAAATTAGGGTTATTCACTTTAGAAAAAAGACGACTGAGGGGAGATCTAATAACTATGTATAAATATATCAGGGGTCAGTACAGAGATCTGTCCCATCATCTATTTATCCCCAGGACTGTGACTGAGACGAAGGGACATCCTCTGCGTCTGGAGGAAAGAAGGTTTGTACACAAACATAGAAAAGGATTCTTCACTGTAAGAGCAGTGAGACTATGGAACTCTCTGCCTGAGGAGGTGGTGATGGTGAGTACAATAAAGGAATTCAAGAGGGGACTGGATGTATTTCTGGAGTGTAATAATATTACAGGCTACAGCTACTAGAGAGGGGTCGTTGATCCAGGGAGTTATTCTGATTGCCTGATTGGAGTCGGGAAGGAATTTTTTTTCCCCTTAAGTGAGGAAAATTGGCTTCTGCCTCACAGGGGTTTTTTGCCTTCCTCTGGATCAACTTGTAGGAAACAGGCCGAACTGGATGGACAAATGTCTTTTTTCGGTCTTATATACTATGTTACTATGTTAATATTAATATCTCTGAAAAACCCATTAAGCTCAGTGTTGTAAAGTGTTGTCCTCCTGTGTGATTAGGACAGGATTTGTGTGAACTAATAGGACGGCGGCCATTTTATTTCTCCTAATGATTGCTCACCAGACAAAACAAGACATTCTAAGTAATGAAAGGTATTTGGGAATATATTTATAATAAAGTAATATTTAACTATTTTTATTTTCTTAATTCTGGGGAACCCCTTTAAGGAACTGGCCACCCAACAGTATATACTATATGTTGAGAGCGGGCAGCAAGCAGTTAATTGCAACAGTGGTGCTAGCAAAAACAAATAAAAATACTTGCAAATCATAATTTTACTGTGTTTGATGAGGCGGCACAATTTATTTAAACTATCTACTGCAATTAAGTCATTTGGCAATACACCCGAGTGAATACAAAGCGGTACGGAAAGATGCAGAAAGCGTTTATTGTCCAAATCTCTTCTTGAATACATTTCTATGCACTGCTGGGAACTCCGCAGGTGTGTACTTATCCAGAAGTACAAAAGCTTTCCTCGCACGTATAAAGCATCTCAGCTGAAGATAAAGCTGCGTATTCAGTAGTAAAGAGACAGACATGATATCTTCAGAAATAAAATTGCAGCATGTTTTTGTGTAATTTCCTGTTAAATTAGAAAGTTAAAGGGGTTATTAACCCCTATAATGACCCCCTCCCAATGCCCGGGCACCTCGATAAATTATACTTACCCCACTTCCCATCGCGTCACCCACGATGCTAAGGAGGATCGTCCCCGTCGCGGGCTGCTATTGGCAGACCGCCGTCACCAGATGTTTTGGAGAGAGCATAGGGAGATGCTTCGCTGGCCACGCAGGGAGCAGGAGATCAGGGTAAGTATAATCTATATGAGGTCCCCAGGCATTGGGGGGTCATTATAGGGGGTTGGATAACCCCTTTAAGTATAATCCCCAGTGGACAATTGTCCATATTAAAGCGGTTTTCCCAGGAGTTCGATACTGATGGCCTATCCTCAGGATAGGTCATCAATATCTTATCACTGGAGGTTCCACACCTTGCACCTTCCCCTCTACCAATCAGCTGTTGGAAGAGGCCAGTGACGTTACAATCATTGGTCGCATGGTCTATTTGCAGCTTAGTCCAAATCATATGAATGGAGTCCAATTCTTCAGAGTGCTTTGACCTCTTCAAACAGCTAATTGGCTGGGGTGCCTGGAGTCGGACCCCCACTGATCAGATATTGATGACCTGTTCTGAGGATAAGCCATCAATATTGAATTTCTAGAAAACATCTTTAGGACCTTTATTTTTAGCAAGGGTTCTTACTCTGGGTTTGTTTTATTGCATGACGCTTACAAGCATCAGGACGGTCTAATTGCATTGTTGTTTTAACAAATTTTCATAAATACAAGAAAATATATCTTATTGGAGAAAAATGCCATTGTTCTACACGTTTCAGCCACTTCTCCTCACCCACCTGCTTCCTGCACTGATCATCTACTCTCGAATCACAGCAATTCTACTTGAGATTCAAAATGGACTACGAGCTAACTTAGGTTTTAGGCCACATGATGCTCATAGATGTCTATGGAGAGGGGAGGAGTGAGCTGCAGGATGGAGACAGAGACACACAGAAAATGTCAGTGATGGATTCACAGCTACACTGCTCAGAACTGCTGTCTAATGTCATCTATACTGCTGCTCCTTCTGAGAGAATGCTACAGAGAGATAGGGGACCAAGATCTCCTCTTCTCTGTGTGTGCTGTGTATTGGAGACATCATAGCAGCTAATTTCTGCCTCTTCTGGAACTGAGCTGAGGGAGAACTGGTTATAAATGCAGATACAAGTTGGACTTTTTCCCGCTACAATGTGTAAATTGCTTAAAAGTTCCTTTGTTGAAAATAATACAGTATATTAAAAGAATGTCTAAATACTTCATAGGGAATGCCTAAAGTGTCTGCCCTATATGTCCCACCCGGGACCGACTCTCCAAGAGTTCCGGATTATTGGCTTTACAAATGTCTGCGGAGATTCAGCGGCTTTGTGGCGCACCTTATTGCACTTGGTTTCACCATCTTCTTAATCATTCTTGCACGGCCTGGAACTAGTGAGTACTATTTTTAAGTGGTTAAACGTATTACTAACCTGACACATTTTATATACTGTTATATATTTTATAGTACTAAGCTTATATTCTGCTGCAAATAAGTAGCTGTGCCTTGTAAAAGAATTCTTTATCAGTCTATCTGTCTACTGATGTACCAATTCCTGTCTTGATACTTAACCACTTCAGCCCCCCTAGCTTAAACCCCCTTAATGACCAGGCCACTTTTTACAATTCTGCACTACACTACTTTCACCGTTTATTGCTCCGTCATACAGCTTACCACCCAAATAAATTTTACCTCCTTTTCTTCTCACTAATAGAGCTTTCATTTGGTGGTATTTCATTGCTGCTGACATTTTAACTTTTTTTGCTATTATTTAAAAATGACCGAAATTTTTGCAAAAAAATGACATTTTTCACTTTCTGTTGTAATTTTTTTTTTAAAAAACTACATTTCTATATACATTTTTCGCAAATTGTATTGTTCTACATGTCTTTGATAAAAAAAAAAATCCAATAAGTGTATATTTATTGGTTTGGGTAAAAGTTATAGCGTTTACAAACTATGGTGCAAAAAAGTGAATTTCGGCATTTTGAAGCAGCTCTGACTTTCTGAGCGCCTGTCATGTTTCTTCAGGTGCTAGAATGTCAGGATAGTATAAATACCCCCCAAATCACACCATTTTAGAAAGAAGACACCCCAAAGTGTTCGCGGAGGGGCATGGTGAGTTCATGTATCATTTCATTTTTTTTCACAAGTTAGCGGAAAATGACACTTTCTGAGGAAAAAAATAAAAATAATAAAGTTTCCATTTCTGCTAACTTCTGGCAAAAAAAAATAAAAAATCTCCCACGGACTCACTATGCCCCTCAGTGAATACCTTGGGGTGTCTACTTTCCGAAATGGGATCATTTGTGGGGTGTGTTTACTGTTCTGGCATTTTGGGCGGGGCTAAATTGTGAGCAGCCATGTAAAAGCTAAAGGTACTCGTTGAATTTGGGCCCTTGCACCCAGGCTGCAAAAAGTGTCACTCACGTGGTATCGCCCTACTCAGGAGAAGTAGGGCAATGTGTTTTGGGGTGTATTTTTACATATACCCATGTTGGGTGAGAGAAATATCTCTGTAAATTGACAATTTTGTATAAAAAAAATTAAAAAGTTGTCGTTTACAGAGATATTTCTCACACCCAGCATGGGTATATTTAAAAATACACCCCAAAACTCATTGCCCTACTTCTCTTGAGTACGGCGATAACACATGTGTGACACTTTTTTGCAGCCAAGATGCGCAAAGGGGCCCAAATTCCAATGAGTACCTTTAGGATTTCACAGGGCATTTTTACACATTTGGATTCCAGACTTCTTCTCGCGCTTTAGGGGCCCCTAAAATGCCAGGGCAGTATAAATACCCCACAAGTGACCCCATTTTAGAAAGAAGACACCCCAAGGTATTTCGTGAGGGGTATGGTGAGTTCATGTAAAATTTTATTTTTTGTCACAAGTTAGTGGAATATGAGACTTTGTAAAAAAAAAAAAAAAAAAAAAAAAATATCAATTTCCGCTAACTTGTGTCAAAAAAAAAAAAATTTCTGTGAACTCGCCATGCCCCTCACGGAATACCTTGGGGTGTCTTCTTTCCAAAATGGGGTCACATGTGGGGTATTTATACTGCCCTGGCATTTTAGGGGCCCTAAAGCGTGAGAATCCAAAATGCGTAAAAATATCCTGTGAAATCCTAAAGGTACTCATTGGTTTTAGGGCCCCTTTGCGCATCTTGGCTGCAAAAAAGTGTCACTCATGTGGTATCGCCGAACTCAGGAGAAGTAGGGCAATGTGTTTTGGGGTGTATTTTTACATATACCCATGCTGGGTGTGAGAAATATCTCTGTAAATGACAACTTTTTAAAATTTTTTATACAAAGTTGTCAATTTATAGAGATAATTCTCTCACCCAGCATGGGTATATGTAAAAATACACCCCAAAACACATTGCCCTACTTCTCCTGAGTACGGCGATACCACATGTGTGACACTTTTTTGCAGCCAAGATGTGCAAAGGGGCCCTAAAACCAATGAGTACCTTTTAGGAGGGCATTTTTACGCATTTTTCTTCTCACGCTTTAGGGCAGTATAAATACCCCACATGTGACCCCATTGTGGAAAGAAGACACCCCAAGGTATTCCGTGAGGAGCATGGCAAGTTCACAGAATTTTTTTTTTTTTTGGCACAAGTTAGCGGAAATTTATATATATATATATTTTTTTTTTTTTACAAAGTCTCAAATTTCCACTAACTAGTGACAAAAAATAAAATTTTACATGAACTCACCATACCCCTCACGGAATACCTTGGGGTGTCTTCTTTCTAAAATGGGGTTACATGTGGGGTGTTTGTACTGCCCTGGCATTTGAGGGTCTCCGCAATCATTACACGTATGGCCAGCATTAGGAGTTTCTGCGATTCTCCTTATATTGAGCATACGGGTAATGAGATTTTTTTTTTTCCGTTCAGCCTCTGGGCTGAAAAAAAAAAAACAAACGGCACAGATTTCCTCATTCGCATCGATCAATGTGGATGAAAAAATCTCTGCCAAAAAATGTGCAAAAAAAAAAAAGTAGTAAGGCCCCATTCACACGTCCGCAAAAATGTCCGCATCTATTCCGCAATTCTGCGGAATAGATGCGGACCCATTCAGTGTGAATTGGGTCGGCGGTGATGCGGAGAGCACACTATGTGCTTGCCGCATCAGCATTTGCGGAGCTGCGGCCGCAAACTTCCGGGTTTCGGCCCCCAAACATCCGGCCGCAGCTCCGCAAAAGATAGAGCATGTCCTATTCTTGTCTGCAATTGCAGACAAGAAAAGGCATTTTCTATATAGTTCTGGCAATGTGCGGATTCGCAAAATGCGGAAAGCACATTGCCGGTGTCCGTGTTTTACGGATCCATGGATCCGCAAAACACATACGGACGTCTGAATGAGCCTTACAGGGGGGTGATTAGTGACAGGGGGGTGACATGGGGTGATCAGGGGTTAATCAGTGACGGGGGGATGGATGGGGGGGTCTGTGTGGTGATTGGTGCAAGTTTCCTTTGGTGGTCCCAAGCAAAAGGGACCACCAAAGGAACGAACAGCAAGCATATCAGACGCTGTTAACAAAACAGCGTCTGATATGCGATTTTTTTTAACTTCTACAGCCTGCCAGCGCATGATCAGCGCTGGCAGGCTGTAGTTAAAGTTCTCCCCGACGCGATCCTGTGAACACGCGTGCGCGCATTCACAGGAAATCGCGCGTCTCGCGAGATGACGCGCCCGCGCGTCAAGGAGGAACAAACCGACCGCCGCCAGGACGCAATCCTGCGTTCGGCGGTCGGGAAGAAGTTAAAGGGGTTTTGTCACTTCAGTAAGTGGAATTTATCATGTAGAGAAAGTTAATACAAGCCACTTATTAATGTATTGCTATTGTCCATATTGCCTCTTTTGCTGGCTGGATTCATTTTTCTACCACATTATACACTGCTTGTTTCCATGGTTACAGACCACCCTGCAATCCATCAGTGGTGGTCCTGCTTGCACAGTATAGGAAAAAGCACTGGCCTATGTGCGCTCCCATGGTCCCTGCCCACAGAGAAGCTACTGTTTTTTCCTATAGTGTGCAAGCACAACCACCACTGATGGATTGCAGGGTGGTCTGTAACCATGGAAACGAGCAGTGTATAATGTGATGGGATAATGAATCCAGCCAGCAAAGGAGGCAATATGGATAATCACAATACATTAGTAAGTGCCTTGTATTAACTTTTTCTACATGATAAATGCAACTTACTGAAGTGAGACAAATCCTTTAAGATCAGAACTATGACTTGGCCTTTGCGAAACACAATTTTTCTTCGTTTTTCAGCCATTCTCTAGTTAGTACTTGTGTGCTTTGGGTCATCGTCTTGTTGCATCACTCAACTTCTCTTCAGCATGAGGTCACCATCTTCTGCCCTTACATTCTCCAGTAAAATGTTTTGCACACCAACACCTCATCCCAATTGTGAAGTATTGTGGAGGGAGTATCAAAGATTAGGCCTGTTTGCTTCCTTAGGGTCTGGACACCTTGCAATATTAGAGGGAATAATGAATTTAAAGGTCTCTCTATTAACTTAGAAAATGAAACGTTTTTAATAAGAACTTACAGACTATGAACACCTTTGAAGGCATTTTTTTTATTATTGCACTGTACTCATTTTGAGCAAAAAATAATTTTTTCAGTTGGTCGTTATTATTAAAAAATGTTGAGCCCCATTCTCTGTACAGCCTTGAGATTGTCTAGTAGCCGGCTCTGAACTTTTTGTAGATTCCTGTCCGGTTGCTCAGGCCTGACATCCTAAACACTCAGTATAGCTCAATTCTTATCTTACTGATAAGATTGTGGCTTCAATAAGTGTTCATGACCCTTTAATAACTTAAGGTGAACCAGTCACACAGCTAGACAAACAGTTAACCCTTTGTGACAGAACGCCTGAATATTTTTAATAAAGACCATTTGTAAAAATGATTTTAAGCCTAAAATGAGTACAATGCTAAAATAATGCCCCTGAAGGTGTACATGGCCTTTAAATAACTTAGGAAGTCGAAAGTTAAAAGGAGTGTGTCATCAGAAAATGATCCGCTGTTTAAATCACTTTTTTTATGTTTAACACATTTTTAAATAATAATTTTTGGTGATGTTATTTTTAATTTTCCATGTCACTTTTTATATTTAAACTAAAACCCCAAATCCTGCGGTTTTCGCACCGGCCACTATGTCTAATAATTGGCACCACTTCTTGGTTTGTACAGATTATTTTATTGCAGTTAACTCATTCTCCTGCCTGTAATGACAAGGAGATATCGCTTCAGTATAGATAAGACAGGATCCTCCATTCACAATAGCTGTTTGTCACACCTTATCTATTCTTTCTTATTGCAATGACCTCTGCACAAGTAACAGAGCATGCCCTGAAAACTCTCCCATAGAAGTCAATTAGGTCCCCTCCTGACCATTGTGTCTATGGCCCATGGGACTGCCATAAAGCTGTTGTGTAAATGCTGTTAGGAACAACTCGGGCAAGATGGCCGCCCCCAAAATTATGTTCAGGAAATAGAATAAACAAATCCACAATCAGAAAATAAAATCAGATTAGAAAAAAGATGTGCTACTATTTGGTTTTAACTGGCAGATAAAATTTTGGTGACACATTTCCTTTAAAAGGATAAAAGTATCCGGTGTAATGTGTGCAGGGCATTTGCACAGGCTTCACAGGCAGCTTTTGATGATCAGCTATATACAGTTATTCTTAGCTAGGGTTCCCTAGAATCGAGTCCAGGTTTCCCCAGAATAGAGCAGCAGGAGGACCTGTCACTTTTCTCTTATGGTTCTGATCTGTGCAGCTCCTGATCCTGCAAACTCCATTGACTGGTGGCTTAGTAGTGACTGAAGCAGGGCCGGCGCGTCCTATAAGCGGACTAGGCCGCCGCGTAGAGCGCCCCTTGGGAAGGGGCGCTGCTAGGAGCGCCGGCCCCGCCTCATGCTGCAGCCGCCCGAACGCTCTATATTGAGCCTCAGGCGGCTGCAGCACTGCCCGGGCTGGCGCGTCCATGAGAGCGCACCAAGAGGAGAGGGGCTGACAGAAGGGAAGCGCTCAGCGCTCCCTCCTGTCACTCCATTGTAGCGTGGCCGAGCCCTGTATGGTCTGCGGGTACAGGGAGCATCTGTCACAGTGCACAGTGTGCACTTCCTGTCAGTCCCCTCGGGTACAGGAAACTAAAGCTCCTGTACCCGTGGACCATAAAGAGCTCGGCCGCGCTACACCAGAGGTAGGGGGGAGGGTGAAGAATGACAAGGGGGGGGGAGTGAAGAATGACAAGGGGGGTGAAGAATGACAAGGGGGGGGTGAAGAATGACAAGAGGGGGGAGAGAATGACAAGGGGGGGGTGAAGAATGACAAGAGGGGGGAGAGAATGAAAAGGGGGGGGGAGTGAAGAATGACAAGGGGGGGGAGAGAATGACAAGAGGGGGAGAGAATGACAAGAGGGGGGAGAGAGAGAACTGGCGTTAAAGGGGTTCTGCAGTTTATTTAAACTGATGATCTATCTTCTGGATAGATCATTAGCATCTGATTGGCGGGGGTCCGACACCCGGGACCCCCGCCAATCAGCTGTTTGAAAAGGCAGCGGCGCTGGTAGTAGCGGCCTTCTTGCTGTTTACCGCCGGCCCAGTGACGTCACGACTAGTATAACTGGCCTTGGCAGGGTTAAGCTCTGTTCACTTGAATGAAGCTTAGCCCCACCCAGGCCAATGATACTAGTCGTGATGTCACTGCGAGAAGGCTGAGGCGCTACTGCCAGCGCCGCTGCCTTCTCAAACAGCTGATTGGCGGGGGTCCCGGGTGTCGGACTCCTGCCGATCAGTTTAAATAAACTGCAGAACCCCTTTAATATGGCAGATCATATGGGTGGGGTGATTCACATGAGGGGGGGCGGCAAACTTTTCTTTTGCCTAGGGCGGCAAAACTCCCTGCACCGGCCCGGGACTGAAGGCTAGCTATGATGAGGACCATTCAGACGGCTCGCATCTTTTCAGTTATACTGGATGGCCATAAAATGACAACGTTAAAGGTGCTAAACACAATATTTATTAAAGTGGATGTGTGGCACACCGCCAGATATTTCTCAGAAAGACTGCAATGTTAGCTCAAGAGCTTGTAGAAATCAATCCTGTCATTATTAGGAGAGGTGGGAGAAGTCAGATGGGAGATGACTGCTATGAGCCCTGGATGTAGTCATCCTCTGCTTCCCCTAAATAAAGCCGACATTGATTTGTTTTCTACTTTATCTGAGAGACTGAAGCCGGATACACAATGCAGTAGTGGTGCAGCAGACCACACATTACGTTGTGCCGCACAGGGAAAAGGAAATACTGTGGTAGATTCTCCACTCATCACTAAAGAGGGCCATGCACATTAGACTGACGATTTTCTATTTGATGATCTAATGTGTATGGAGGCAGTCCGATTTTCCCCCATATCTGTGGAATTTCTGCGTGCTTGTTTATCTGGGAGATCAGCGCCATCAGAGGTGTGAATGTCAGAAGAGATAGCTGTCAGTAACCAGTCATCAAAGCACCCGATCAGATGTCTACATGCGCCAAAATCCTGCACACAGCTCAGGTTCCTACTAGAGAGGAGACAAGAGGACTCAGAGGCCTGGACCCATGAGGCAAAGGGAAGTGGGAGATGGAGTAGCTGAAGTGCACCAAGAGGTTAGGGTACGGAAGCCCTAATTCACATAGAGAAGAAAACTCTGTTTTCTCTGAAATGGCGATTTTTGTTCTCCAGGTTATGTTTTTTTCAGCCGGATTAACCCTACCAAGCAGTATGCCTTGTTTGATAAGATTGCAGATAGGGCCTCTTTAAGAGGTTAATGAAAATGTTCTTAAGAACTAAGGACAAGCAGAATAACCATAGCACAAAGTGAGAGCACCAGGTGACAGGAGAACTGTTTTGTTGGGCCTGACATACAGTGTACGTTGGAGAGATCTGGCCTTACGACTACTGCACTCATCAGGTTAACAGAAGACCATGCAGGCAACTGAATGGAGGCTATTTGGAATGATTTTTCAGCTCAGCCTGACAAAGGTTTTAGGAATGTAATAATTAGGTCTAATGCACGCGACCATGTCCGTATTGCGGTCCACAAATCACAGATCCGCAAGGTGCAGATACCTTCCGTGTGCAATTCACACTTTTCTCACTCCCTAGAAATGACTATTCTTGTCCACAATGTGAACAAGAATAGGATATGTTCTGTTATTTGCAAAATGGACATGTGGATGCGTCCAGCACACGACATTTTTTGCAGACCCATAAAAATGAATAGTTCTGTATGGAATCCGCAATAAATGCGGATCAAACACAGATGTAAAATACGTCTTGCGCATGAGCCTTTAGTCTACTAAAATATATTTTCATAAAAACGAAGGGATGCCCAATAACATTTACTATTTTCTTACTCTGTGCAGGTCTCTTCTCGTGGCATCCAGTGTTCATGGCTGCTGCTGTAAGTATATCAATAATGCTAAGAATCTGTAAATACACTGCTCAGACATTAAGGGGTAAAGAAGCACTCCCGCAAAAAAATGTACTCCCTGGCCTGTTAGAAAGTTCATGATGTAAACTGTAGTGAAGATAATTTTCTTACCAGTGACTGTATTTGTGAGTTATCCCCTCCCTTCTGATCCTCAGCTCTGTCATGTGACCAGCACTCTGACTTTCCAAATAACACAGCATCTTATGTGTGGACAGGAAGCCAGTCTCATAGGCATGAATAGATAAGTAACTGACTTCCTGCTGAGTATCACATATAGATATGACACAGCTAAGGATCAGAAGGGAGGGGATAGCTCACAAATACAGTCACTAGTAAAAAGATTACCTTCACTACAGATTACATCATGTACACTTCAGGTCAGAGAATATACCGTATTTTTCGCCCTATAAGACGCACCGGCCTATAAGACGCACCTGGGTTTTTGAGGAGAAAAATAAGAAAAAAAATATTTTTAACCAAAAGGTGTGCTTTTGAAGTAATGGTGGTCTGTGCATGACAGTATTATGAGGGGGGATCTGTGGATGGCACTGTTATGTGGGGGAGATGTGGATGGCACTGTTATGGTGGGATCTGTGGATGACACTGTGATGGGGGGATCTGTGGATAGCACTGTGATGGGGGCATTTATGAATGACACTGTAATGGATTGGATCTGTGGATGACACATATATAGCATCTTATGCTATATGTGTCATCCACAGATCACCCCAATTACAGTGTCATTCATAAATGCCCCCATCAAAGTGCCATCCACAGATCTGGCCCATAGTGACTGCTTAGGGGGCGGAGCCTGGCAACACATGGCGGGCGGCCCGCCGCTAACAGCTTGACTGCTTTCATAACACTTATAGTCTTTAATCATGTCCCCTTATTCCCTATAAGCCCAATACAGTAGCGCTCTGCTAACCTGCTATACCGATCCTCTAGCAGGCAGAGCGGTGCGGCGGCAGGCTGCTGTGTAACGTCCTCACTGACGTCATCTGCCTGCTCCTTTCACTTTATGAATGAAGCAGGAGGAGCAGGCAGATGACGCCAGTGAGGACGTTACACAGCAGCCTGCCGCCGCACCGCTCTGCCTGCTAGAGGATCGGTATAGCAGGTTAGCAGAGCGCTACTGTACTGGGATTATAGGGAATAAGGGGACATGATTAAAGATTATAAATGTTATGAAAGCAGTCACGCTGTTAGCGGTGGGCCGCCCGCCGCGTGTTGCCAGGCTCCGCCCCCTCCTCCTTCCATGCTGATACATCGCATGCTGTGCGATGTATCAGCTTTAACTATAGGAAAATGGTAGCATTCGCCATATAAGACGCACTGCCATTTCCCCCCCACTTTTGGGGGGAAAAAAGTGCGTCTTATATGGCGAAAAATACGGTAAATGTTTGTGGGAGTTCTTCTTTAAATCACACGCGAGATCTCAGTGAATGAAAATTTCATGTTGAAAATCTGATATAATCAGATAAATCTAATATAAATGTAGTCATTTGTTAAGAACAAAGTGATGTTTCAAGATCAATGTAAACCAAAATCATCAATCAATAAAGGACTGGGTACCAAATCACCCCGAAAATCGGAGTAAAAATTGAAATTGCAGACGCAAAGTTCATTACAGCAACTCATAATGTGACCCAGTAATGTGTACCACCTCATGTGCCTGTATGCACTCCTGACAACATCTGGGCATAGCTTTGATAAGACAGCTAATGGTATCCTGGGTATCCTCCCCAAGACCTGGATCAGAGCATCAGTGAGCTTCTGAACAGTCTGTGGTGATACTTGTCACTGTTGGATACAGAATTTTCAAGAGGGTCTAAATTGGATTCAGCCAAGCACCATGCAGCTCAATGCCAAATGAGTTAAAAGGTGCTGGGCTGTGAGCACTTCTCACTTTAGGATGTTGAGCCCTCATGCAGTCTGTTTCTGAGTGTTGAGAGACAGGTAGTGCGCTGGAGGTCATTTAGTATCAGAGAACATGGAGCGCGCTGTTGTCAGCCATGTTCCCTCAGAAGCACAGGGGAGAAGGAGTCACTCTCTCCCTCCCCCTGTGCCGCCGCTGCCAGTGGGGAGAGAGAGGGGCGGAGGAGGGGAGGGACTGTGGCCACTGTGCCACCAATGATAAAAACAGGGGGCGGGTGCGGTGGCAGAATCACGTAGCCGACACCCGACCTCTATGACAGGGCACTGTGATCTGCGGCAGCTAACCCCTCAGGTGCCACACCTGAGAGGTTAACTGCCGCTGATCGCAGCTCTCTGTCAGAGGCAGGTTGCTGGCTATGTGATTCTGCCACCGCACCCGCCTCCTGTATCTGTATTAGACGTTAATTATCATTGGTGGCGCAGTAGCCACAGTCCCTCCCCTCCTCTGCCCCTCTCTCTCCTCATTGGCAGCCCCCCCCAGTAATAGAGTAGTTGGTTGTGCAGTCCCCCCCCCCTTCACCCAGTATTAAAATCATTCGTGGCAGTGGCGACAGGGTCCCCTCCCCTCCTCTTCATTGATGGTACAGTGGTAGTTGTGATCGGAGCCCCAATAGTGTAATCCTGGGGCTCCGATCACTTACCATGGCAGCCAGGACGCTACTGAAGCCCTGGCTGCCATGGTAATCTCCCTGCTGCTGTGTGCACTATTGGGGTGAATAGGACAAGGGATTAACAGATCCCAGGTTCTAGCCCATAAGGGGGCTAATAGTTATTAAATAAAAAGTAAGTAAGTAAAAAGTTAAAAAAAAAACACCAAAATATTAAGTATAAATCACCCAATTTTACATATAAAATATATAAACAATAAATAAATAAACATATCACATATTGCCATGTCCGAAAAGCCCAAACTATTAAAATATAAAAAAAAATCTCCTATGTGGTGAACGCTGTAACAGAAAAAAAATTAAAACAGAGTGATTCGCCATTTTTTTTTTGTCACCTTGTTCCCCCCAAAAATAATATAGGACTGTTCGATTATGGGCCAGACGTTCCATAAAATGCGGAATGCACGCGGCTTTTTTTTGGTATTTTATTTTATTCGCGTGGTATTGAATGGTATCAAGTATCGCAATACTTTTTTATGGTATCGAAACCGAATCAAAACTTTGGTATCGCAACAACCCTGTTTTTGCAGTGAGATTTGCCCTGTTCCCATACATATACAATTATGCATTCAGATGTCAGGGAATACTTGAGTGACAAATCTGGTGCAAGAATAATGGAAGTCATAGGTTGTGACATACAGTGGATATAAAAAGTCTACACACCCCTGTTAAAATGTCAGTTTTCTGTGCTGTAAAAAAAAATGAGACAACGATAAATAATTTCAGAACTTTTTCCACCTTTAGGGTCCATTCACACGTCCGTAATTTGGGTCCGCATCTGTTCCACAATTGCAGGACCCATTCACTTTCAGTGGGGCTGAAAAGGATGCAGATCCGCATTTTCGGGATCCACATCCGTTTTTTTGGGATCCGTTTTTTCAGGATCCGCAATCCTGTTCCTGAAAAAAATAGAACATGTCCTATTCTTGTCCGCAATTGCGGACAAGAAAAGGCATTTTCTGTTATAGTACTGGCTATGTGCGGTCCGCAATTTGCGGATCCGCAAAACACTTACGGACGTGTGAATGGACCCTTAATGTGACCTATAAACTGTACACCTCAATTGAAAAACAAACTGAAATCTTTTAGAGGGAAGAATTTTTTTTTAAATAAAATAATATGGTTGTATAAGTGTGCACACCCTAAACTAATACTTTGTTGAAGCACCTGAGGGCATCTCCTGTGCACAGCCCTCTTCAGATCACCCCACAGATTTTCAATCGGATTCAGGTCTGGGCTCCTGCTGGGCCATTCTAAAACTTTAATCTTCTTCTGGTGAAGCCATTCCTTTGATGATTTGGATGTATGCTTTGGGTCTTTGTCATGCAGAAAGATGAAGTTCCTCTTTATGTTCTTCTTTCTAGCAGAGGCCTGAAGGTTTTGTGCCAATATTGACTGGTATTTGCAACTGTTCCTAATTCCCTCTATCTTAACTAAGGCCCCAGTTCCAGCTTAAGAAAAACAGCCCCGCAGCATGATGCTGCCACCACCATGCTTCACTGTGGGTATGGTGTTCTTTTGGTGACATGCAGTGTTGTTTTTGCGCCAAACATATCTTTTGGAATTATGGCCAAAAAGTTCAACCTTGGTTTCATCACACCATAACACCTTTTCCCACATGCTTTTGGGAGACTTCAGATGTGTTTTTGCAAAATGTAGCATGGCTTGGATGTTTTTCTTGGTAAGAAAAGGCTTTCGTCTTGCCACTACCCCATAGCCCAGACATATGAAGAATACGGGAGATTGTTGTCACATGTACCACACAGCCAGTACTTGCCAGATATTCCTACAGCTCCTTTAATGTTGCTGTAGGCCTCTTGGTCGCCTCCCAGACCAGTTTTCTTCTGGTCTTTTCATCAATTTTGGAGGGACGTCCAGTTCTTGGTAATGTCACTGTTGTGCCATATTTTCTCCACTTGATGATGACTGTCTTCACTGTGTTCCATGGTATATCTAATGCCTTGATAATTCTTTTGTACCCTTCTCCTGACTGATACCTTTTAACAATGAGATCCCTCTGATGCTTTGGAAGCTCTCTGTGGACCATGGCTTTTGCTGTGGGATGTGACTAAGAGCAGCTGAACTTTATTTGGGGTTAATCAGAGGCACTGTAAATGATGGCACGTGTATGCTGACTCCTATTTAACATGATTTTGAATGAGATTGCTTAATTCTGAACACAGCTACATCCCCAGTTATAAGTGTGCATATTATTTTTGATTTATTTTTTCTTCCTTCCACCTAAAAGATTTCAGTTTGTTTTTCAATTGAGTTGTACAGTTTATAGGTCACATTAAAGGTGGAAAAAGTTCTGAAATGATTTATCTTTGTCTCATTTTTTTTATAGCACAGAAACCTGACATTTTAACAGGGGTGTGTAGACTTTTAATATCCACTGTAGCCTTTCACTAAAACATATAACTAAGGCCTTATTCAGACTTTTGGATTTGATCACTGTTTTTTTCATCTGTGTTTACTTTAACCCATTCACACAGTGCTTTTCAAAAAGCAAATTTCGGCTTTATTCTGCACTGAAATCCACGCAAAATCTGTGTCCCATTTTTTTCAAAGCATCCTGTTTACCACATGCAGGTTAGCTCCATGGAATGGGGATAACCTGCATGCAAATCTGTGGCAGCTTCAAATGCAAATCCGTGGTACTGTAATAATCCAAAGGTCACTTTTTTATTGAATTTTTCTCATTGGTGATTGGCCGCAGCAGTCATGCAAACCAAACCACAGCAGCTGGACAACCCCTATTAAGTTTTATATATGGAAAAGCTGCAGTAAAGTACTTACCTGCCAGATCCCTCGCCACTGCTCCTGGACAGACCCTATTTACAAGCTGCAGTGTGAGGTCACGTCGACATCATGCAGCCAATCCCTGGCCTCTTCGGCTGCACCACTGAAGCCAGTGATTGGTTGCAGTAGTCACGTGTGGTCAACAAGTCATTATCACTTCAGTCAGGAAAATAGAGCCTCGCCAAGAAAATGGGATCTGGCAGGTAGGTACTTACCAGTTTATCATTGCAGCTGGATGCAGAGGGTTGTCTGGATTCATCCTGAAACTGGACAATCCCTTTAAGTACATTTACACGAATGGGGACCTGGCCACTACACAGTGGATGGAGCTCTCTGCTTCTGATGCTGTCCACTGTGTATTTTCTGGTGCTGGGTGGTGCTACAGACTGTTTGAATAATGGATAAAATTCCATTATTTTATACAGATTGCAATCTAACGACTGCATGTTGGGGGCCCAAAAAAAGGTTAGTTTTCTTTTTAAATATATAAAATATATATATATATATATAAAAATTCAAATTACCTCCCTTTCCCCCAAAATTTAAAAAAAAACAATAAAAAATAAAAATGGCTAATTCGCCATTTTTTTTATCTTTGTTTCTCCCCCTCCAACAAATTGAATAAAAAGTGATCAAAAAGTCATACACACCCCAAAATGGTATCAATAAAAACTACAAGTTGAACACTGCCACACTACCTATGACACTGGCTGACCTGTTACATGTGCACTTGGCAGCTGAAGGCATCTGTGTTGGTCCCATGTTCATATGTGCCCACATTGCTGTCTAATATATGCAAATGAGCCTCTAGGAGCAACGAGGGCGTTGGCGTTACTCCTAGAGGTTCTGCTACTGCCATGTCCTCTGCACTTTTAGACAGAGCCAGGTATGATGATGTTTTCACTGCTTGGCCCTGTCCAGCAAAGTGGAAATGCAGAGAGAGCAGAGCCGCTAGGTGCCGCTAGGCCCCCGTTGGTCCTAGAGGCTTATTTGCATATGTAAAACATTGCTCTCAGCAATATAGATACATATGAACATGGGACCAACACAGATGTCAAGCGCACATGTAACAGGACAGCCAGTATCATAGGGACAGAACTGCTGACAGATGCCCTTTAATAGACAACCTGTCAAAATCTAATAGGCTGCAGTAAGTCAATCACACGTTTCAGTCCTGTAGGGGGACCATCACTGATTCCAAATATATCCAAACTATTTTTTTTTGCACTTAATTACTGACTTTACTATTTGAAGTGTCCTTATGCTCATTATTCTCTGATAATTGTCTCTTCTTTTTTGCAGTATTGCTTATGTATGACAGAAGCTGTGCTGCTGTTGTCTCCAGAGACCTCCCCACTCTGCCCGCTCTCCCGCAAGTCCAAGACTCGTTTGCACTGGCTTATACAACTCTGCGTGCCAGTTTTTGCTGGAGTAGGGATTTCCTTTATTATCTGCAGCAAGAACCGCATTGAGCAATCCCATCTAACCTCTTGGCACGGCGTGCTGGGAGTGCTCACTTTGGTAACTACGTGCTGTCAGGCTATATGTGGCCTTGCACTGCTTTTTCCACGTCTGGCGCAAGTCACTGCAGTCTCGCGACTCAAACTGTATCATGCCACTTGTGGCCTTTTAGTATACCTTCTCTCTACATCCACTGTCCTCTTAGGAATCTGTTCTCCCTGGTTTCAAGCACAGATCAAAGGACCTCTATGGTATATTTGCATTGCCTTACCTCTATATCCCGCACTGGTAATTATGAATCAATTACTGGACATCTATCTTCCCAGGAAGAAAGCTCTAATAAACAAGGACCACCATCATGTATTTCCCATGTGAAAGCAGGTTAAAGGGCATCTATCAGCAGATTTGTACCTATGAAAGTGGCTGACCTGCTGCAGTAGTGTTGAGCAAACTTCTGTTTTCAGGTTCGGCCTATCTTAGAATTCCGTTATGGATTCCGCTACCACTTAACATAAGTTTTATGGTCCGTGGTAGCAGAATTCTTAGATAACCTGAACCTTGTACACTGAACTTGAAAACAGAAGTTTGCTTATCCCTATTTGGCAGCTGATGCCTTCTGTGTTGGTCCCATGTTCATAAGTGCCGCGTTGCTGAGAAAAATTATGTTTTAATATATGTAAATGAGCCTCTAGGAGCAACAGGGGCATTGCCATTACACCTGGAGGCTCTACTCTCTCTGAAACTGCCACGCCCCTGCACTTTAATTGACAGGGCCAGGCAGTTTAAACGTGATCACGCCTTGCCCTGTCAATCAAAGTACAGGGGGCGTGAAAGTTGCAGAGAGAACAGAACATCTAGGAGTAATGGCAACGCCCCCGTTGCTCCTAAAGGCTCATTTACATATATTAAAACTTAATTTTCTCAGCAGTGCGGGCACATATGAAGATGGGACCAACACAGATGTCTTCAGCTGCCAAGTGCACATGTAACAGGTCAGCCAGTGTCATAGGGACAGAACTGCTGACAGATGCCCTTTCAAAAAGCACTCAGGATATTTATACTAGATTTATTGTTTTATTGGGTTTTACTTGCACTATTTTATTCTTGCGTTTATAACTTTTATTTTTACATTCCAGCACTGTAAACTGAGAATTGTGATCAAGAAGGGGATTGTCTAATCTCTACCTGTACTTTAAACTCCTAGTATGGACACGAGAACTACATGTATTATACATCTACATTTTGGGTTGCGCTGCCTATTCATATTCCTTTGTTGTATACTTGAGTCTGAAACATTGGCTTTCTGACAACGTCTGCTCTATCCTCCAGGATTATGTCTGCTCCTTCTGACATAAACGAAGCACTAATACTTGTGTTTGTTACTCTAAGGTGGGATCACTGTACAGTCTGAGGGTTGTCTTCTCCAGGAGCTAGAACACTAACAAAAGTGTTCATCTTTTCCATCTCCTTGTGGAGAGCACCTTGGAGAAAGGCGTAGGTCCGAAGGCCTGTTTAAAAGGTCAAACATTGACTCTAGGATAGCTGTCTTCCAACTGGTGACACCAGAGGCACAACTTTCTTTACTTTTTTGGAAAGAGAGCAACTATGGACATCTTTACATAATATATGGAACTGAGTTTATCCTGCGTGGACTTGATTACTTCAAAGCACTTAATATGTTACAGATCTTACAGGTACCTTTGCTTTTATAGTAGGTCTGTTTTGCACTTAAGACTTAAGGTGGATTTAGACAGGGCGATGAACATTCGTTCCAGACAATCTGCCCGTGTAAAGGTGCAGCCACCATGCTCGCTCACCGGGCGAAATGATCATTAGTGCTTGCGAGTAATTGTTTGTTTCCGAGCATCAGATTGTGCTGTCTAAATCCCTCGAAATCCTCCGTAAGCCTACTTTAACATTTTCTAAGTGAATTTTATTTATGTGGTTATAAATATTGAATTAAGAAAGGAATGAAAGGGTTATTTATTACTTATTTATTATTACTTCCTAACTTAAAGAGGACCTGTCACCTCTCCCGACATGTTCGTTTTAGTAACTACTTGCATACTCCATATAATAACAATTCTGGATCCTTATGACTCTGTGTTTTGCCTTTTCTTTTCTATTCTTGGTAGAACATATGAATGAATGGCCAGCAGTTTGCAGCGAAGGTTCAGATGGGTGGGTGTTACCAGTTGGGGGGGTGTCCCTCAAGTGAGAACACCCATACAGACCTTTATTACAAGCCGCAATAGTTCATTTATAACTGCTAGCAGGAATAATAAAGGAATAGCACATCATGGGATCATAAGGACAAATGCTTCACAATTGTTATTTGCAAGAGTGATGCAAATAGTTACTAAAGCAGACATGTCAGGAGAGGCTACATATCCTCATTAAAGGGGTTTTTGGGACCCATCATGCCCCTAAAAAGCCTCCATAATTATACAGCACACACGTGTTTGTAATATACTTACTATTCCAGTTATGTGGATTGGCCTCCCGGGAACCTAGTCACAGGACGTCACTCTTTTAAAAATCCAGCTTCTGCCGAAGTCACATCCTTTACCAGCTTTCCATCCTGGGCCATGGACGGGACGTTATTTCCACCATGGACGGGACCAGAATTATTCCTCTCCCTGGCACATGTACAAATGAGTTTCAGGAGTTTGAGCATGTGGCAGGGAGAGGAATAGTAACCTGGTAATGGACTCGAGAGAAGCGTCGCATTACTGGAGTCCTGAGCGTTTAAAGATAAAAGTTTAAAGTTAAAACGTTTAAAGGTTTAGGTATACGCTAAAAATCCTCCTCTTTAATAAATGTAATAAATCAGAATACATTACATAATGTATTGTGATTGTCCATATTTCCTCCTTTGCTGGCTGGATTCATTTTTCTATCTCATTATACACTGTTCGTTTCCATGGTTACGACCACCCTGCAATCTATCAGTGGCGGTCATGACTGCACACTATAGGAAAAAGCGTCAGCCTCTCTCTGGGCAGGGACCATGGGAGCGCACATAGGCTGGAGCTTTTTCCTATAGTGTGCAAGCAGGACCACCACTGATGGATTTTAGGGTGTTCTGTAACCATGGAAACGAGCAGTGTAAAATGTGATGGAAAAATGAATCAAGCCAGCAAAGGAAAAACTATGGACAATCACAATACATTAGTAAGTGCCTTGTATTAACTTTCTCTACATGTTAAATGGCACTTACTGAAGTGACACAACCCCTTTAAATTGTGTACCTGGAGTTTGGCAGGGGTAACAGGAGAGCCATGGTCTTTGTGTGTATGGGACCATGTACTTTGGATCTCCTCTTTTTCTGTGGCTTATATGAACACAGATGCAGACACTGCAAAACCCATATCAAAAAGATAATTCATTCTATCAGTAGGCTTGTGTGCACACAAGCATCATGGCTTCCATTTTTAACAGCTCCATTGTCCAGTGCAGGAGTCACTGATAGATGCCATTGGCCTTAAAGAGCACCTTTCACCACGCCTGACATGCCTGTTTTAATAGCTTCATGCATTCCCCATGTAATACCAATTCTGGGGCATCTATTCTTATGTCTGTATGTTGTCCCATTCCTCCATTATTTCTACTAGAAGTTATAAATGAATTGCCAGCAGTCTGCAGTAAGGGTACAGAGGGGTGGTAACCACTTGGGGGCGTGTACCTGCAGTCTCACTGTATCCAATCAGTGCTGCCATCTTCAGACCCCCCAACTGGTTACCTCCCCTCTGTACCCTTACTGCAGACTGCTAGCAATTACTCATAACTTCTAGTAGAAATAATAGAGGAATGGGACAACATACAGGCATAAGAATAGATGCTACAGAATTGTTAGTACGTGGGGAATGCATGAAGCTATTAAAACAGGCATGTCAGGAGCGGTGACAGGTCCTCTATTTTGATGGGAAGAATAGCTCTGCTGGCTGTGCTATTGTCATAAAAATATTGTAATGTCCAATGTAAACTCCCTAACGTGTGAATAGAGCTCTAAGCCATTTTATGTAATACCCTCAGTGATCTGATGAAACAATGCAACGTGTCTATGTATGTTTAGAGTATACCGGTATATTTTACCTTTATAATGTAACATATATGGTATATATACAAATGTGAGCAGGGATATATGAATGTATGAGAGGAACATATAGTGATGTGCACTTTTCAGTGTTTCTTTGTATTTGCAGTTATGTGTTTAGTGCTCTTTTGGTGTCGGGTGTCTTACTATATAAAAATAATAAGTGTATGTATGTAGAAGCTGGTGTTCAGATGACACAAGGCTAGGTCTTCTGCCTGTAACTGTTACTTAATATTTATTACATTTTATCAAGTCTTTGAATCTCCTGTCATGAAATTACATTATTTTTCTGAATACACTGACATTTGTGCTGTCCTTTATTTATTATATATGAGACGCTGCTCTGCAGTGCTCTCATATATTTTGTGTAACAATTCCTCACAGTTTTAGTTTCTCGAGATCTCTGTTTGTAGACGTTGTCATGGTTTAGATCCAGAACATGGAAACCCTTAATGCCATGTGATGGTCACACAATTGCATGGTTTAGAATAACGTTATCACAACTCCTCTTGTAATGGGCCATACAGCAATGTGATCATCTCATGACCAGGACAGATTTTCATCCTGACGTACACAATGAAGGTTCATCAAAAAAATATACAAGCTGCATCTACTGAAACCAGAACTAACTGTAAAGGGTTTTTATGCCATGTCATAAAGGACTAATTGCACTCGGCCACCCGTTGGTATCCTAAAGATCCTTTTATTGGGTTGTAGAAATGCTTGTTCCCAATAACTGCCTTGTGTAAATGTGCCAGCGATCACCTGATGAACAAGCAAACAGTAATTTCTCGTGTGATCCGGCACCTAAAAATGATTGTTTCTGGGCAGCAGATAGTCCTGTATTAAAAGTATCTGCTGCCCAGGAACAATGATACCCTATTAGGACAAGAGACCGCAATAGTGATCAATTACATACAGTGGGGTCGTAACTGCAGCTTCATCTCCACTGACAATCAGGCAATAATTGCCTGAAACATCAGTCCATGTAAGAGGACTACCAAAATTACCATTCAGATTAGTTGAAGATACATGCGTATTCATTTTCATTTAAAATGTTCACAACATTATATGGCTGTGACAGCAGAAAAATAAATTTAGCGTTTTTTTCATGGAAATGTTTTATAACCACTTTTAAAATTCCACCAGTCATCTTCTTTGGTGCATATTTTGGCTATGAAACCCATCATATCAGCAGTTTATATTATTATCGCATCTGGCCATCTGTTGGTATCCTGAAAATAGGACAGTGGGATAGCAGATTGGAGTGGCAGAGGCTTTCGTTATAACGAATTGAAGATACTTGTGTACTCCCTTTCAACGTCAAAAAGCAACCGATAACTGTTTTTGAGTTGTCTCCTTCAATTAAAGGGATTGTCTTTCAATGACAGTCCCGGTCCATATGCCTTATTAGGGTATATGGACGTCATAGGTGGGGTCTGACGCTTGGGACCCCCTCTGTTAAACATAACAGAGCTGCTTTGTAAGAGCGGCTCCCACTGTGGTGAATGGAAAAAGGTAATCAGTAAGTTTTCTGCGTCCCAAGATGGTGCCATCGAACAATACAACCCGAAAAGAAGCCCTCATTCAGCTAAGTCAATGGCAAAATAAAAAAAGTCATTTCTTTCAGAAAGAAGAATATTCGCACCATCATAAAGTCCAAAACTGGCTCTGGCGGCAAGGGGTTAATGGATGTGCGGCTAATTGTGGCAGCGTGTCATTTCATGGGCCTGTTTCATGGTAATCTGCTGCTTAATATCCACACTTGCTTACGGTAACCCCTACGTCAATGTACAAACTATATTATCGTCCCCGAGGGTGACAAAAATAGACACAGGTTTGGTCACTATGTGCTGAGGCAGCTTTAGTAGTGTCTTAAATGTGATCACTGCTTCTTGAATTTCTATATTTACCTCCGGACAGTTGTCCCCAAAGAAGGCAGCTGTTCATTCATTCTCATAACAGACGGAACTATTTTCAGCGGTAGTGCACTCTCAAACGTAAAGGTAATCTGTAGCTTGTCATGTAAGGAATAATGTTATTATGCAAGTATAAGAAATAAAAACCAAGTACATGGGGGGGATTTCTAGTGAAATAAGTAGCACACACTGTGTTTGCAACTTTTTAAACGCCACATATTTTGTCGTAGTTTTTACTCCACCCTCGCCACTTTTCTGAAAAGGGGGTTGGGCCAGCAGGCCCAACACATCTTAATTTGCGCCAGTTTTCTGACATGTAGGAAGACAGGAATCTAGGGCTGCTCCGAGCTGCCGTAGATTTCTTTCTGGAGAATGGACTACCGGAGGACGCGCTTAATTTATGACAAGGCACGCACCTTGTCATAAATTTATGAAGACAAAATCAGGAGTGGATCATAAATGGAGAGAATGTATTGAGGACAGAAACTACTTTCTACTGGTATTAACTTCAAAAACAGCATTGTGCATGTGGCAGCACCTTCGTGTGTTCCCAAGTATTAGAAGGACCTGTGGACTAGGAGTCACTCAGATGAAGAGTTCATTTGGCATACTGTGTACAATGTTGTCTTTTAGGATCCTAACTTTAAAGGGGTTGTGCAGTTTGTATGTTGTAGACATTTCACCACTGAAGCCAGTGGTTGGCTGCAGCTGAGCAGGTGACCATCTCCATGCCGCGGACTGGAAGATGGAAAGGCTTGAGCCAGCACGAAGGACCAGAGCAGCCAAGTATGATTCTTTACCTAGTGGAAGCAGGCATCAGGGAAAAATTATTTATTCCTGAACAACCACTTTAAGGGAGTGTAAGTGCGAAGTGTGAAGCCATTTTAGGACTTCTGCTTCACTTGTTTTTTAACCCTTTCCCAACATTTGACATACTATCATGTCACAGTGGGGAGTGACCTCGCATATTGACGTCATGCTGATCAGGCGGGCATAGGAGCTGTGTGCGCTCAATCGGTGTGGGGGCCGGCTGTTACTAATAGCTGGGTCCCTGTTGTATCCACTGGCATGGCTGAAAATGCAGATGCTGGCGAATTAGCCCCTTATATGCTGACCGCAGCCTATCAGGTTTGCAGAAGGAGAAAGCTCCCTCTTTCCTTCTATCGCCTCCCCCCCCCCCCCCCTTTTCCCACACTTTAATGACAGGGGGCTGATGGCTGCCATGGCAAACCCAGGCCTTGCAAAAAATAACATCAATCCATATTTACTTAAAAAATAAATCAAAAATAGACATTGGCGTCTGTAGCAACTGGCTCCATAAAAATATTACATGATTTACCCCATCAGGTGAAATAAAATAAAAATGTGCCAAAACAACCATTCATTGGTCGCCTTGCCTCACACAAAGTGTAATATCGAGGGATAAAAATGTCAAACTGAAATTAAAAATATAGATATATCTGGTATTGCTTTGTCCGTAACAACGGGCTCTATAAAAATATTACATCATATATCCTGTCCGGGGAAAACCGTAAAAAAATAAAAACGGTCAGAAAAAGAATGTAACAGCCATTTTTTAGTCACCTTGCCTCACAAAAAGCATAATATTGAGCGATCAAAAAACCGTCACCTCATCCCACAAAAAATTAGCCGAGCTAGAGCAATTTTTTTTTCCAAAATACTTTGTGTAGTAGCAGAATAAAGATAACATGTCATTTTTTCCACACGGTGTACCCCGCAATAACAAAACCCAAAAAGCAATGGCATAGTTACTGCATTTTCTTTATCCCGCTTCCCAAAAAGCAATCAAAAAATTGTATGTACCCCCAAAATAGAACCAATGATAATGGGAACTCATCCCGCAAAATATAAACTTTCACATAGCTCCACTGAGTGAAAAATAAATGTATAGTTCTCAGAAAATGGCTGTACTACTACCCCAGAGGCTGTTCAATAGCAACATGGTGCCTATAAACCAATCCATCAAAATCTGCACTGCAAAAGCCAAATGGCGGTCTTTCCCTTTTAAAACTGCAGCATACCCAAACAGCATTTTATATCCACATTTATGGCATTTCCTTGCCCAGTAAAACCCACCTAACAATTTACAGGGTGTAGTGTGTCTTAGATGGCACACGCTGGGCACTGAAATGCTATATGTGTGGAAAACTTGCTATTTTAATTTCGCATCATCCCCTGCTTATTCATTTTTCAAGAACACCTGTGGGTCAAAATGCTTAGTCCACCTCTTAATTAATACATTGAGGGGTGTACTTTCTGATACAGAGTCACTTCTGGTCGGTCCTATTTATTATTTCACCCCAGAACCTCAGTTGTCAGCACAAGCTGCTTAAATCACCATGATGGGCCTTAAATGCCCATCCAAGCCAAGGGTTTCTAAATTCTATGAAATGCTTGTTGGACCAAGGTGCTCACTGCACCCATTTAAAAATTCCTTGAGGACATAGTTTCCAAAATGGGCTCATTTTTAGGGGGTTTCCCCTGTAGGAGTGCCTCAGAGTCTCTACAAATGCAACAGGGCACCTGAAAATTATTCCAGTGAAATCTGCCCTCCAAAAGCCATATTGTGCTACTTCCCTTCTGAGCTCTGCTTGTGTCAATACAGCAGTTTGTGACACGTATAGGGTGTTGTTGTGTTTAGGAGAAAATAGGTAACAAATTGTGGGGTGCATTTTATCCTGTTACCCCCTGAGAAAATGAAAAACATGAACCCAAATCAACATAAAAAAAAAAAAATTGATTTTCATTTTCACTGCCAAGTTTTCCTAAATTCTATAAAACCACAGTTGGGCGAAAGTGTTCACTAGACCGGTACCATTTAACAAATTCCTTCTTAAGAGATGTTCTTTTACGGCTTACCTCATGTGATGTACTACGTTATGTAATCTGTGATTGATAGACCTGTACTTTGTTTCTAACTATACTTGTGTGTAGTGGAGGCCTGTTGATTTACCTCCATTGTCGCATACTCTTTGTACTCTATTTATTTGCTCAATAAAAATTGTTAAAAAAATAATAATAATTACAAGGGTTCAAAAATGGGGTCACTTTTTGGGGGGTTTCCACAGTAGGGGTACTTTAGGGTCTATTCAAATATAACATGGTGCCTGAAAAGTATTCCAGTAAAACCTGCCATCCAAAAGCCATATGGTTCTCCTTTCTTTCTGAGCCCTGCGGTGTGCCCTTACAGCAATTTATGACCACATATAGGTGTTGTAATATTCAGGAGAAAATGGGTAGCAAATGGTGGGCTTCATTTTTTTCCTGTTACTTTTTGTGAAAAATAAAAACTTGGGCCTAAATTGACATTTTCATGTAAAATATATAATTTTTAATTTTAACTGCCAAACTGCTTCTAAAAGTCTAAGACTTCTAACGTCCAAATAACATAAAATGACATTTGCAAAATCATGCCAATATAAAGTAGACATATGGTGAATGTTAACTATTTCACAAGATATTATGGTCTAAAAAGTAGAGAAATTAAAAAAAACTTTTTTTTCAAATTTTCTATAAATTTTGGATTTTTTTTATAAATAAATGTAAAACATATCACTTAAATTTAGCACTAACAGCAAGTACCATGTGTCACGAGAAAACAATCTCAAAATAGCTTGGATAGGTAGAAGCATTCTAATGTTATTACCACATACTGTAAAGTGATACATGGCAGATTTGCAAAAATAGGCTCAGTCAGGAAGGTGAAAAATGAAGGGTTTAAAGGGTTTATCCAGCCATGAAAATAGTTTTGAAAACACTTTATGAATCAGGATTGCTGAGGCCAGTGATTAGCTGCAGCCAAGATGAAGACTGGTAGTGGCTATGGAATGTCAGGTGAGAATTGGTTGTTTTGTTACTTTATCACATTGCCCGACTTTGCCTGTTTTTTTGGATCCTTTATAAAAATAAGAAGCATTGACTTTGTCAGAATAGGTTATGTTGCATATCTCTTCATGCATTCACAAAAAAACATAGGCTGCAGAGAATGTAATCATATGCTGAAATGTTTATTTCCAGAATTCAGACCATCCTAACAATTCAGCCATGTGTTGGACTTAAATAAATAAAGTAAGATCTATATTTATTTATATATGTATATATATATTTGTATCTATATTTCTTACAGGGAGCAGATCTCTTCTGCTTACGGGGAAGACATACAACAAGACGTAGAAGTCGTAAGGAGAAACAGAGAAGGCAGATAATGTATATGGCATATCTCCAGTTTTGAACATTAACACACAGATATCACTGATAAAGTGCCTGAATTCTCTAGCTGTGTTTAAATTTTACAATTGACAAACACTGTAAAAACATTGTATAAATTAATATTGTGTATTTTTTTTTTTCTTTAACTATTTCTGTCAGGGCTGATTCACATGACCGTGCCTAGTCTGGAAAACAGGGTCCGCATGTTGGCCAGACCAGCTATGGCTCCCCTGACCCGAACCAATTGCATGTGACTTATAATACAATCAGTTCCTATGGGATCGCGGAAACTGTACTCGCATGATGCAGTCAGTTTGGATCAGAGAAGTCGCGATTGGTCTGGGAAATGCAGCAGACACATAAGCCATATTTCCCGGTCCAAGCACGGTCCTGTGAACCAGCCCTAATTCACGCATCAGTGTTGTGGCAAAACCAAGAGTGGAGCGAGCCTACACAGAGATAAGGTGTAATGTTAAGATTTTCACTACTTCTGTGTGTTTGACCCGCACATCATTTTGGCTCAGAATCACTGATTGAAATCACTGTTGTGTTTTCTACACCCGTACAACCCATTAAATATGGAAGAAACTATTTCATGTGTGACTTAGGGCTAATTCACACATGAAACAGTTTCTTCCATAATTAATGGGATGTACAGGTGTAGAAAACACAGCTGCTTTCTTCAAAAAACAGCGCCACATCTACCCATAAATTGTGTCTAAGCTTCAATACCAGACTCAACCTGTGGACAGTTATGGTGCCGCTTTTTGGAAAAAAGCAAAAATGTCTTTCTAATCCTGGACAAGCCCTTTAAATGTCCAGATATATAGAAATTAAATGAAAAACCTGGAAACAATAGTCCATTTTCAGAATGAGGTCTTAGAAGCAGCTCTGCTTCCATGTTGGGCGGTGGTCTACGTCTGTGATAATTTTGCTATCAGTCCTCCATGCGACTGACATGATGTTTTCGTATGAAGGTTTGTATTGTATTAATCATAAATCGTTGAAAAATCATTTCCAAAATCACCCAACAATTCCTACAAAAAAAAAAAGCACAATATTCCCTGCATGGCTGGCATTTCTCATAAGAGGCAATCCGGTCTTGAATGCATCATGCAGCTATAAGCTTACACAGAGACCAAGGAAATGATATGACACATAAGACAACCAACCTAGATATATATATAACACCATAACTATGTTCTTAAACATCTAACTTACAAAAAACACAGAAGGCCCAGATTCTATAGGACATAAAAGAATCAACCTTTCCAACTAAAAAATAAGCCATTCTGAGATGAGACGTGTGTGTGTCCTCCTACACAATATTACAACCGAGGATGACCCCAGTGTATGTCCATCAGTATTGACCACATCTATGGATTGGTTTAGCAATAACAGAAGCTTGACTTCATACTTATATTGTGCTGTTTAATCTGGCCATAACTGAACCAGGTTTATACTTGTGTACCAGTTGTATGGTACATTACATTTATGGGAGATGAGATCCTTTTATTTGCATTGGTTTGTTTCTACCAGTCTACCTTTCCTGAGTATTTAAATGTCATAATCATGTAGATCCCGAAGTGTGAATATAGTATTTTATATGTAGTAATCATTCTATTTCTGTGGATTGCTCTATGGCTAAATGTGATTTTCGTGATTGATTTACTTTTAAAGAGGTTGTTCACTCCTGGGGGGGCTTTCAGCCGTGCCCCTCCCCTCCAGCATGGCCGGACCAGTGGTGAAAATTATACTTATCCTGATCCCCTGTTGAGATCCGTCTCTTTCACTCCCCTGGCTTTGCTGCAGCTTTCAGGTTGCCTTGCATTAACATCTGGTTTGACATGCGTGAAAAACGCATATCCTTAATGCATCATGTGACCCATTGAAGTGACGCATTGGGTTGCATGTCACCACTGCAGCAAGTCATTGGCTGTACCGGCCATGTCACCCATGTCAAACCAGATGTTGATGCAGGAGATCAAATGAGCAAGAACCCTGTGGCGGGGATCAGGTGAGTAACAATTCCCTCTGCAGGTCTGGCCAAGCTGGGGGTCTGCCCAAAAGGCCCCCGTGGGTCCACAACCCCTTTAAAACATGCAAAACGTAAAGGTTTTTTTCTAAGGCCCCTTTCACACGAGCGAGTTTAATGCGTGACGTGAACGCATAGAACCCTCACTGAATCCCGACCTATTCATTTCAATGGGTCTGTGTATATGAGCGTTTTTTTCACACATCAGTTCTGCTTTGCGTGAAAAACGCAGCATGTTCTTTATTCTGCGTTTTTAACGCAGCCCTGGCCCCATAGAAGTGAATGGAGCTTCAGTGAAAAACACATTGCATCCGGAAGCAAGTGCGGATGCAATGCGTTTTTCACTGATGGTTGCAAAGAGATGTTGTTTGTAAACCTTCGGTTTTTTATCACGCTCGTGAAAAACACATCAAAACGCATTGCACCCGCGCGGAAAAAACTGAACTGAACACAATTGCAGACAAAACTGACTGAACTTCACTCAACGCATCTGGACCTAATCGGTCACGCTCGTGTGAAAGAGGCCTAATTGTTTTGAATAGTATTACAATTGTTGAGAACTTGATTAGTACCTTCCAGGTATGATCAGGGCTACACCCAGACTTTGTAGCGAAATAGCTGCAGTCCAAATAAATTCATTAAGTTGCATGCATCTTGCAAACTGCAGTTGTCACTCAACAGTTAAAAGCAATCAGCGGTGCTACAAAAAGTCATACAGGGTGGTACTGATGGAGTACTGTGGAGACATGCAGCCACTGGTTGTTAAAGGGCTTCATGATTTTCCTGGAAAACAGCTGTTTTACCAGGAGAATAACCTGGCATCGTGGCTGCACCATGCCACCCGCATACCCTCATTGTAGCCCTGATCTAAAGGTGACATGTCCACGTGTTATAAGAGTGTGGAAATTACCTGGAAAGATTAAAGGCGTTTTCCACTAAACTGTGTGTACGGCAAATTTGAGGTAAGTTGCTACATGGAAATATGGGTATAATGGCCAATCTCCATTTGTTACTAGTGTGCACGAAGCAGCAGATAAACAGACACTGAATATTTTCTTCAATTTGACAATTCAGAACCTATCCACCCCTTAAAATGGCAACTAAAGGTTAAAGGTACCCATACACCTTAGGAAAATGTCAGCCCAAGCTGCCAGTTTCAGCAAACAGAATCTCCTCTATAATGGCAAATGTCAGTGGAAAGAAAGATTGAGCATGTTGGATTCCCTGTGTGTAGAAAGGTCTGGTAGCATCTCACTCCCCTTCTCCCCAATGAGGACACATGCTCACTCGGCAAGATTGCATGGGAATAGTAGAGTCGAGGGCTGACAGATATCTAAAGTGTATGGACAACTTAAGAACTTAAGCATCAAATAAAAAAAAAGGTATTTTCTGTAAGCAATTTTTTTGGCACATTCAGATTTTGAAGCTTAAGGTGGGGGAATAAGGTAATGAAGGAAACAATACTGAATATTGGTGGCACTAGTGACTGAGTATCTGGCATGCTAGACTGCAGTCACCTGGTATAAATAACAATGCGGGCACCTGTGAGCACCTGTAGAAAAGAGGGCACCACATATAGAGAAGCGATGGAACATGGCGACAGTTTTCAGCCAGTCTTACACCATAAACATCAAATTCTCAGAACTACAAATTCAAAAGGACTACAGACTGTCACTTAGGCCTTGTTCACATTTCCGTGTCCATTTGACATCTGTAGAAAATCTCTCTGTTTTATCTGTGAAAGATTTGTGTTTGGTCTGCGTGTCCGTATTTTGCCCTCCATATTTCAGCTAAAAAATTAATTTCCAGAGCATCTCCTACCAATGGTCCATAAAAAACCACTGACAGATGCCATTTGTGTTGTGCCAGTGGTTTTCGACAGACCCCTAGCCTTCTTTGGTCCACATCACCAACCAAAGTAGTGCATGCTCCTGTGATGGTTTCTACTGATCCACAGTGTGAACAAACACATTAAAATCAATGGGAACATGTGCTGTCCATGAGTCACTGAAGTGTGAACGAGGCCTTAATGGGGTTATGAAGCATGACGAGCATCTTCTAGAGATTTCGATGTATGTGTGCTAAACTACTATACTAACAAGTGAACAGTTTATGAGTTTTAGTAACTTTAGATTACTTCCAAGCTACTGTGGAGGCTTGTGCTTTTCATTCCTGACATCCGCCAGAGTCTATGGTAACTGATCTGTGCTCTCAGTTAACACTGAAGCTCAGTCTATTGTATCCCTCTCCAGGGGCATTGTGCCATGCCCTCCCTTTGGAGTTTCTTTCCATGTGTCAGCAGCACCTAACAGCTATGGCGTGCAGTTCGATTGTATTTGACAAAGCAGTTATGGCGTATAATGTAAAGAATAACTTTTCTGCATTAAATTTTTTGACTAGTTGGTAACTCCTATTAGTTAGAACTGTAGATTTCATTGTATACTTTCTCCCATTTAGATTGCTTACGGCTAGACTAGATCTAATACATGTAGTTCACTCAAGCCTCTTGTGATCTCCATCTATGTTCTACTTGTGTTTGATACTTGTCTACATTACCCTTACCATACTAACATTCCCAATTCAACTTTGAAATCTCGCCCCTCTCGCCTCTCTCCTGGTCTCTGCACACTAACCTGACATGCACATGCGCTTTCAGGAGATTTCTAATAAGAATTCTAGAGTTGGAGGTTACTTAGAGAGCTTTGCAACCATTCCTAAGATAGTATTTACCGCTCACACTACAATAGGGGTATCAGAAAACACAGAACTTATGGATCCAGGGTCGGACAGCTTCCTTTGTGGAGATGAAGGTTGTAGCAATCTGTTCTTTATCCCAGGTGCATCCTGTGAGCCATTTGGTTTCAGCTTTCCATTTTGACCCCGGAGGTCTCCAGGGGGCTCCAGAAAAGCCACATGACGACTGAGAGCTGCTTTCTCACTTGTAGTCTCGTGGTTGGGTGTTGCACTGAGGACTGAGGAACGGATACTGTCCCTGTCCTCTCCTTGACCTCTATCACCTGTCCTACACCAGCAGCGGCATGGTGTCAGATATAGATAGATCAGGACTAGGATGACACTAGCCACACAGCCCACTAGAGTAGTATATGCCGTATTAAGTGTATCTGGGTGCACTTGTCTTGTCACATTAAACACATTGAGAGTCACATACAGTGTCTCATTCAATGCCACACCTTGAGCATAACAAGTATATGTGCCCCGGTCCTCCAAACGGATATGTCTTATTTGCAGACTGCCATTATTCAGCACAGATATGCTGCTATTTGTCTCCTCCTCACCATACTGTTTGTGGATCTCATTTCCAGGCGTCATCCAAATCTGGTTTACATCTCTCTGTTTAGAATCACAGTTTAAAACGACTGTATCCTTCAGGTATGCCTCCATGCCACTCTCTCGCACAATACTGCAGTTCATGAATTCACTTTCATTCAGGGAAAAAACATTTATAGAAACAGTCCTTTTCTGGGATGGTGGGTAACACTGTAACTGTTCTCTGAAGTCCACCGTGGAATCCAGCTTTCGGACCTGCCAGTACCAGAACAGTCCGTACACTTCACAGTTGCAGGTCAGTTGATTTCCATGCAAGTAAAGCCTGTTGGTCAGCCAGGCGGGCAGCAACCGCAGTTGTGGCACTGGGAGACTCTTTATGTGATTGAAAGAGAGATCAAGTAATGACAGCTCTGGCAATTTTTCACCATCCCTCACCAGTTCAATGGGGAAGCGGGTCACCAAATTGTAGCTCAGGTAGAGCTTCTGCAAATGAATCATATCATCAAAAGCACTGCGATCAATATCTACAATGGCATTTTTAAAGAGAACGAGAACCTCTAGGTTTTCCAAAGCACTAAATGCATTCTCATCGAGTACTCGCAGTTTATTACAGGAGAGGTCTAGGTGACGCAGGTTTGGGGTCAAATGGAAAGCCTCCGATGATACAAAAGTCATAACATTGTGTGATAGCAATAAAGTGTGTAGCCTCTCAAGTGGAGCTGGAGTCCATTCAGCCCGCAGACGTGACAGGTGGTTGTGAGTGAGGTCCAGCATTGCTATATACTTTGGTAGACCACTAGGGATCACTGCCAGCTCCTTCTTGGAGCAAGTGATGACATCGCTTGCACAAATGCAAGTATCTTGGCAGTTTAGTGGAGATGCTTCTAACACCGTCATAATTTCCCCAAGAAAGC
This sequence comes from Bufotes viridis, assembly GCA_033119425.1. Classification (NCBI taxonomy): domain Eukaryota; kingdom Metazoa; phylum Chordata; class Amphibia; order Anura; family Bufonidae; genus Bufotes; species Bufotes viridis. Next base: position 182,068,273 of record CM065591.1, read on the forward strand.
AGAGACTGAAGGCCCAAAACAGCTGTGGCCAGAAGACACAGGATAGCCACATAGTGAGAGATGGGTCACAGGTAGCAGACACTTAATCCTGTTGCATTGTACCAGACCGTGGATGGCAGATATTCACTGGCACAGGACCGTGAAGACTCTTCACACATATTTAAATGCCTTTTAACTTAAAGAGTGTAATGAAGGTAAGTCTTTGGAAAATACTGAATTAGCCCATACTCTTTGTGTTGAAAAAGCAGGCTTCAAAATATTTTTGTGTCCAGCTCCATGTTGGCACATTGGGAACCAAAGACCGATTCATATAAGAGACTAAAGGGTAATGACTCCACGAAAAGAAATCCCTGTGAGAAAAAAACAAAATATACTGTAAATGTTGAAAGAGGACAAATTGCAATAATTACAATACAGACCGTATTTCTATGCTGTCACTCTTCTCTATTGTGTATCACTTTTTCTATTCTGATTTAACTGTGTTAGGCGAGTTTCACACTAGCAGAGGAACAGCCTGCCAGAGTTCATCGTACCCAGCATAGCCAGATAGGGTCGGAGTACCGCCAGGCCCCATTAATAAAACTATAACAGACCTGGTAGAGATCTGGCCTATTCCCGACATGAGTGCCAGGAATCGGCCAGACAAAAAACGGTTCTTGCAGCGGTTCTTTCTGGTGCACATGGTAGTAAATGAGTCAGGCTGCAGAGCTCACCCTTTACAACGTACTTTGGGAGGAATTTATCATTGTGGGGGTATTTGAAGTTTGTTTTTAGATTGGAGTTGCTATGCGCACATGAGCCAAATCTATAGGTGGCGCTGGAAGGCATATTTTTGCATATTGATTAATTCCCCCCGTTCTCTTTTTCAATTATTAGTAGTCTGCCTGAGAAAATGAACACCATTTTTTACATTCAGATAGCTAGTCCTGCTCTCAGCTGAGAGGTGGCACTGTGGCCCAGTAGTTAGCCCTGGTGCCTTCTAATGCTGAGGTCCTAGGTTTGAATCCAACCAAAGACAACACCTGCATGGAGTTTGTATGTTCTCCCCTTGTTTGCATGGGTTTCCTCTGGGTAGTCCTGTTTCCTCCCCTTTCTGGCAGAGCTTGGGTGCAAAGGTGAAGCCCTAATTGTACCATAGGCCATATTTCCATATTAAGACTCGGGAACTCATCCTCAGATCAACAAATAAAAGACACTGTTTTAATATACTGTGAGCTTTGTTTTTGCCGTTTTCTCTTTTAAATATAGCTTTTCAAACTCTATATGTTAACTCAGAATGGTTTATTCACTGACCGCAAGCAGAGATTTTGGACTGATGACTCGAAATACATAACATATCACATCGTTTTGTAATTTGATAATACACTGATTAAAAGGGTTTTCCAACATTTTAATACCGATGACCTATCCCCAGGATTGGTGGGGGTCTGACACCCTGGGACTCCCACCGATCAGAAGTTTGAGAAGGCACTGGCGTTCCTATGAGCGCCGCGGCCTTCTCCGTGCTTACCAAGCACAGTGCCGTACATTGTACAGCAGCGGTGCTTGGTATCACGCTTAGCTCCGTTTACTTCCATGTGACCGATGAATGTGTAATCACACGGCCTAGAAGAAGCTGGAGAAGGTCGTGGTGTTCACAGGAGCGCCAGTGCCTTCTCAAACAGCTCATCAGCGGGGATTCTGGGTGTCAGACCCCACCGATCAGTATTAAAGTTTCGGAAACCTCATTAACCTTCATTTATATAAAAATGGAAACCCCTGCAAGAATGTATTACCTATGGTATTACCAATCTTTTGCTATCTCTTCTTATTGACCCTGGAGACATTCACCAGTTCCTTAAAGTCTTATAAGATTATATAACATTGTCAAATACCTTTAATGGGTTTTAAACTAGCGGCATAAATACATCCCATTACATAACTAAATTGCGTCCCTAGAGAGGATGTTGAGATTATGATTAATGGACTTGATGAATACATTCTGTATTATTTCTTCAGATGCAATAGCTTTAGTGCCACATGAACTAGTACTAGTGCTATATATATATTCTAGATTAGGACAGACGATGGGGAGGATCTGATGATGCAGGGGCCAGGAATTACATTGCTTGGAGTTGCATTCGAAACAATGAACTTTAAATCAGGAGAAGGAGGGTTTGTTTTTTGAACAGAGGCAGAAGCTAATATCGTTTATGAACATAAAAGGTCCACAACCCTGTGGAAACTGCAAATGTGACAGATGATGCAAAAACAGGCCCACTTCCATATTTGAAACAGGGTTTATTGCTCTTCACAGCAAGTGACTCACCTATTTTGGCGGCAGACATATAACCGATGAGTATGACTGGAATGGTTCGCTTTGACCATGTAACAGCTACTTTCAGCGTTAATATACTGAGTATGAAATATCAGTGTGTCTTTAAATATTTCTTATTTCTTACATTTTTATGTGCATGTAGCAGAAGTCCCAAAGTTTTAGGCTGAGTTCACGTCATCGTTTAGCTTTCCGTTCTTCTGATCTGTCAGAAGGAGAAAGAGGGGAAAAAAACAGATCCTGTTGCATGAGTTGTCATTCGTTTGATCCATTTCTGTCTGAGATCTGTTTTCTTAGATGGAAAAAAAAAAGTCCTGCACGCAGTACTTTCTTTTCCGTCTAAAAAAAAAACGGATCTCAGATGGGCTCAAACAGATGACAACTGATGCAACAGGATGTTTGGTTTTTTCTCTTCTTCTGACGGATCAGAAGAATGGAAAGATAAATGGTGATGTGAACTTACAGTTAGGGTACTTTCACACTTGCGGCATGGCTATCCGGCAGGTTGTTCCAGCAGGTGAACAGCCCGCCGGATTTGCCATGCCGCAAGTACCCGTGTGCTGCCGCTCCGTCTCTATTGACTCTTATGGGGGCAGGGGGGGACCTACGGCAGTGCACGGCCAGAGATCGCCGGACTAAAAAGTCGGACCTACAGTACTTTCAGTCCGGCGATCTCTGGCCATGCTGCGCCTTAGCTCCGCCACCCGCCCCATTGTAGTCAATGCTGCAGCGGCAGCACACGGGTACTTGCGGCATGGCGGATCCGGCAGGCTGTTCACCGGCTGGAACAACCTGCCGGATAGCCATGCCACAAGTGTGAAAGTACCCTTAGAGGTCACAAACTATTTTTAAATGAAAAATAATGGTAAACCACACTGTATAAAAGGTACAAATGCTACCAAAGATGAGAGATATTATATGAACCTGGTAGGACTTGTGGAGGTTTCTCTGTGCTTGGTGCCCCCCTCACTATGAGCCGGAATGTTTCACCTGCTGTGACCTTATCTGGGGAGATGCCTACCTAGCTGTGGCTTCTCCCTGCAAAATCAGCGTTCTGCCAGGGGCAAGACCAGTAGTGCCCAGCTGTTCCCTGCGCTGCATGTATTTATCTAATGAGACAAGCCCTTTCCCTGTCAATGCTTTGGACCACCCGCACACAATAATTTCTGGGGAACCACATGCCACGTGTGCAGATAAAACATGTCAGTATGCTGAAGAAATCAGCTGAAAGGATAAAATGGAAATACACAAGCTAGTAGGGGAATTAATCATGAGCGGAATGTTTGAAGTCAGTTTTGCTTGAGTCTGTGTTGGCGTACTTTATGTCACATTTATCAAATGTTGCATGTTGTTTGATAAATTTGTCTTAAACATAAACCTAACACTTCTGTCGAGAAAAGCTCCTCCGGTTTTATTCCTACTCTACCCTCCTACTGGAGTGATCCTGTTCACATTTCCGTGTCACGTCCGTGAAAACAAAACGTACGCGTTTCATCCGTAAAGGTTGGTCCATATGTCTGTTTTTACCATCCGCGTGTCATCCATAATTCACAAAAGTTGCTCAGCTGAAAGTCAATTTCCAAAGAATCTCCTATTAGTCTTCAGGGAAAAACGGACACAACACGTATGCCATTGATTTTCACAGACCCATAGACTTTAATGGGCGTGCTTGGTCTGCATCACGAATCAAAGTGCATGTTCCCTTTTTTATTTTTTTTACTAGAAAAATACTGAAATTTGAACAGACACACTTAAATCAATGGGTACGTGTGCTGTCCGTGCAAAATGCAGACAGCACACGTCAGTGAAACACGGAATGTAAATGAGGCCTGAGGTTGTGACTTTTTAAAGTCTTTTAAGTCTCAGTGATAAATCTGGCGTGAAACGCATTACGATAGCTAAAGCGTAGCCTCATTTTATCACTTTTTGAAGCCAGAATCCAGTAGTAAAGACATGATAAATCAGGGCCTATGTCTATATTGCCAACAGGTAACACAATAGTACTATTTTCATAATGCTGAGTAGTAATAGACATCTCTTTATAACAAAGTCTATGAGAGCACATAATACCTTTTGGCGTCCGTTTCTATAAGTTAAAGGGAAAGGGATATAACTTATGGCTGCATGGACCCCCTCCCCTATATAAAATGATGATATCCGTCAGTGGATCATTTCTCCTTCTGGAACATAGTAAAGTGCTCCTAGAAAGTGCTTTGTTAGCAGATTTGTAACTCCTCAGCTGATTCTGAACAGGTGTCTACACGATGTTACCGTCCTTCTAAGACGGTTTTAATAAAATAGTGTCTTGCCTCTATTTTTTTAGACCTCCCCATTATATACATATTGTACTTACAAGAGGACTATGGCATATCTTCCATCACCGTGCTGGATGATGCCTAGTGATACATGTTATATGGCTGGGGGCTGAAACACTACTCCAAGATTTCTAGCGTCAGCCTGATTCATTCTTTGTGACCTCCATAAATTGGTCAGGGGTCCCCATGCACACAGACATAGGCACTCTAGTCATATCCTGTGGGTGAGTGTGTACAGTAAGTGCGGCTCTTAGTCCTAGCGCTGGATAGGAGGGGGGTGTATGTTTACCAGGATGATGCAGATAAACTGCAGGTCCTTGGGATGGATGTCATTGTGCTGCTGATGGGAGATGAAGGTGTGTTTGTATACATACAGTCGTCTGGAGAGAAAGCCTATGTATACGCGCGGTCTGACCTCTGATGATTATGTCCTCTGTGTGAACAGGATCATTAGCCTTTATAACTCATCGCTGCATTTCATTTTCCCTCCTATGCGCCTGAACTAATGGCAGGACGCCTGCTTCACGGTGTCTGTGCCTGGTTTCAGGTTCCATGCATTTACATCTGGATGTAAGCATCCTGGCTCTAGCTGTAGTAGTGTTCCTCTGGTCCACCCCATCTGCAGCACTCTTGGTATGCCCCTGGCTCTTTCTGCACTTGAAAATGTATGTCATTCACTGTACCTGTCTGTTTGATCCTGTCAGTCCCTTGCTTTAGCATGTCTGTCCGTGTCGCAGGCAAGGTGCAGTTCTTCTCTGTCCTCCGCATGCAGAAAGCTTCGTCCGCTGCAGCCACTGCTGATCTCCCTCCTGTTATTGGTGCCAGAGAGCTGGGGGAGAGAGAGAGAGAGAGAGCGTGAAAAGGACAAAAAAGATAGAGAGAAGAGGGTGGAGGAAGGAGGGAGAAAGAAAAGACAAAAGGAGGAGGGAGATAAGGGGGTATAGATAATAAGGGAGGGAGGAAGGCAGCAGTGAAGGAGGAGGTTGTGCTATGAAGCCGTCCTGTTTGATGCTCACTGACTCATTGCCCTTGTAGACTGAATTGGCTTTATTGCCTCTTCATTGATACTTGGTGTAGATCTGAAGAAATGTCAGCTCATTTTTATCATCTGTATTCGGCAGCATTCCTTCTGCATTTTTCTGTGGCTGCCGCTTCTCTTAACCTTTCAGCCATGTCCTTGAATCAAGCATTTCCAGTCCATACTTTTTCTCCTTTCCGGCACATTCATCCATGGTCTTGCTCCCCCCACTTGTTTTGCATCATTCATTTCCGTGCCTTGTGCCTCAAGGATCACATCTGTGCTGTATATTGCTGGTATTGTGTCATAAATTATTTGTGGTTATCTTTACAGAATGAATAGAACTTTCTACAGCGCAGGATCATAGGGGTCCTGCACCCATGGACCCATGCCAGCAGTATATTCACTAATAGTACTTCATGGTACACTTCTACCGGTCAGAGCATTTATCGGACACCACAGTGTCTTAATTTACTACTCCTTTTAGGTGGCTCTGCTTGGGGGTACTGTATTAGCAGCATGTAAAAAATGATTGCCAATGCTCCAGCTATCTCCCTGGCTATAGTAAGAAGCTCCCTAGAAGTCTTAGGGCTCATGCACATGACCGTATGCATTTTGCGGCCCACAAAAAATACGTATGATATCCGTGTGCATTCCGTATTTTGCGGAACGGAACAGCTGGCCCCTCATAGAACAGTATAATGCGGACAATAATAGGACATGTTCTATTATTTTGCAGAACGGAAATACAGAAACGAAATGCACTTCCGTTTTTTTTTGCGGACCCATTGAAGTGAATGGTTCCGCATACAGTCCTCAAAAAGAACGGAAACAGAAAAAAAAATACGTTCGTGTGTATGAGCCCTTAAAGGGATTTTCAGAGTGTTTTATACTGGTATCCTCAGGATAGGTCATCAGTATCTGATCGGTGGAGATCTGACACCCAGGATCCCAGCTAATCAGCTGTTTGATGAGGGAGTGAGTGGCCTCTTTGCAGCTTACTAAGTACAGCGCCATCCATAGGATAGTGGCTGTTCTTGGTATCACAGCTCAGCCCTATTCACTTGAATAGGTCCAAGCTGCACCTAGATCATGTGGTAGATCAGGCATCCTCAAACTGCGGCCCTCCAGCTGTTGCAAAACTGCAACTCCCAGCATGCCTGAACAGCCTACAGGTATCAGCCTACAGCAGTGCATTCTGGGAGTTGTAGTTTTACAACATCTGGAGGGCCGCAGTTTGAGGATGCCTGTGGTAGATGAATGTGATGTCACTTGCCTAGGGTAAGCTGATGGGTGGGGCTGCCAGGTGTCAGATACTGATAACCTATCCTTAGGATAGGTCATCAGTACAAATCAGTCAGAAAAGCATTGAAACATGACTAGGAAAATAGCCAAACCATACTTCCATCCTTAGGCAGTTATTCAAGGGTACTTGCCCCGCATCATTATGGGGTAAGATTCTGGCTGGCATTAATGCAAGCTTTTTCCCATAGAGCATTCACAATAGGTACCCCCAACGCTGCATCAGCGCTATCTCACTCAAATTTTTTAATATATAAAAAATAATGCTCTTCTTCACACATATTATCCAATTTCTAACACTATATTTCGCAATGTATATACAACAGACAGCTGGTGAAAATACACAGATTAATCTCCATACAACTCTAGGTCTCCTGCTTCCCTTCAGTACATTATAAAGCACAAGAAGGAACTCAGTGCATAGAATTCATGCAGTTACCTTTGAATACAATGGCAGCTGTAAACATCTCTTTGCACTGAGCTCCCCCTAGTGGAGGCTTCTGGAAAATACCATAAATCTATGTAGGGAGGCAGGAGTCCAGCACCAGCAGCTTTTACAGGTAAGGCTTCGTTCACATCACCGTTTAGCCTTTCTGTTCTGCTGCTCCGTTTAGGACCAGGAGAACGGAAAGGACGAATTCGGCACATAACGGTGAGGTGAACGAAGCCTAAGGACCTCATAGACTATAATGTAGTCCGTTAGGTTTCCACTCAGAAGAAGATTTTTGAAGCGGAGACAAAAGTCCTGCATGCACAACTTTTGTCTCCGCTCAAAAATCATCTTCTGAGCGGACACCCTAACGGACCCCATTATAGTCTATGGGGTCCTTGGCTTCGTTCACATCACCGTTATGTGCCAAATCCGTCCTTTCCATTCTCCTGGTCCTAAATGGAGCAGGAGAACGGAAAGGCTAAACGGTGATGTGAACGAAGCCTAAACAGTAGTTTTATCTGCAAGCGTCAACCTGTCATTAACAAACATTCTAAAATTGGGGTGATTTTTTTTTAACATTTTTCCTTCTATTATTGCATTTTATATTAACCGCCTGCCGACCGCCTAACGCAGAGCTGCGTCCAGGCGGTGGCAGGTCTGTTCCTCTCTGCTCGCGCGTTCACAGAAGATCGCGTCTCAGGAGTTGTACTACAGCCTGCCAGCGATGATCATTTGCTGGCAGGCTGTAGATGCGAAATAAATCGCATCAAACAAATATATCAGACGCTGTTTTGTTAACAGCGTCTGATATAGCTGCTACCTGGTCCTCTGGTGGTCCCATTTGCTGGGATCGACCACCAGAGGACCAGGTAGCTATGTAAAGTAGCACCAAGCACCACACTACATGCCCCCCCCCTGTCACTTATTAACCCCTTGTCAACCCCTGATCACCCCATATAGACTCCCTAATCACCCCCCTGTCATTGATTACCCCCCTGTAAGACTCCATTCACATGTCCATATGTGTTTTGCGGATACACGGATCCGTGGATCAGCAAAACACGGACACCGGCAATGTGCTTTCCGCATTTTGCAGATCCGCACATTGCCAGAACTATATAGAAAATGTCTTTTCTTGTCCTCAATTGCGGACAACAATAGGACATGTTCTATATTTTTGCGGAACGGAAGTGCAGACCTGGATATGCGGATCCGCAAATGCCATGGCAGTACAAACACCTTACATGTGACCCCATTTTAGAAAGAAGACACCCCAAGGTATTCTGTGAGGGGTATGGTGAGTTCATGCAAAATTGTATTTTTTGTCACAAGTTAGTGGAATATGAGACTTTGTAAAAAAAAAAAAATAATCAATTTCCGCTAACTTGTGCCCAAAAATTTTTTTTTCTGTGAACTCGCCATGCCCCTCACGGAATACCTTGTGGTGTCTTCTTTCCAAAATGGGGTCACTTGTGGGGTATTTATACTGCCCTGGCATTTTAGGGGTCCTAAAGTGTGAGAATCCAAATGCGTAAAAATGCCCTGTGAAATCCTAAAGGTACTCATTGGAATTTGGGCCCCTTTGCGCATCTTGGCTGCAAAAAAGTGCCACACATGTGGTATTGCCGTACTCAGGAGAAGTAGGGCAATGAGTTTTGGGGTGTATTTTTATATATACCCATACTTTGTGTGAGAAATATCGCTGTAACCGACAACTTTTTAAATTTTTTTATACAAAGTTGTCAATTTACAGAGATATTTCTCTCACCCAACATGGGTTTATGTAAAAATACACCCCAAAACACATTGCCCTACTTCTCCTGAGTACGGCGATACCACATGAGTGATACTTTTTTGCAGTCTGCGTGCGCAAAGGGGCCCAAATTCCAACGAGTACCTTTAGCTTTTACATGGCTGCTCACAATTTAGCCCCGCCCAAAATGCCAGAACAGTAAACATACCCCACAAATGACCCCATTTCGGAAAGTAGACACCCCAAGGTATTCACTGAGGGGCATAGTGAGTCCGTGGGAGATTTTTTTTTTTTTTTTTGCCATTAGTTAGCAGAAATGGAAACTTTATCATTATTTTTTTCCTCAGAAAGTGTCATTTTCCGCTAACTTGTGAAAAAAATGAAATGATTCATGAACTCTTCATGCCCCTCCGTGAATACTTTGGGGTGTCTTCTTTCTAAAATGGTGTCATTTGGGGGGTATTTATACTATCCTGACATTCTAGCACCTGAAGAAACATGACAGGCGCTCAGAAAGTCAGAGCTGCCTCAAAATGCGGAAATTCACTTTTTTGCACCATAGTTTGTAAACGCTATAACTTTTACCTGAACCAATAACTATACACTTATTGGATTTTTTTTTTATCAAAGACATGTAGAACAATAAATTTAGAGAAAAATTTATATAGAAATGTAGTTTAAAAAAAAAATTACAACAGAAAGTGAAAAATGTCTTTTTTTTGCCAAAATTTCGTCAAAAAAAGTTAAAATGTCAGCAGCAATGAAATACCACCAAATGAAAGCTCTATTAGTGAGAAGAAAAGGAGGTAAAATTCATTTGGGTGGTAAGTTGTATGACGGAGCAATAAACGGTGAAAGTAGTGTAGTGCGGAATTGTAAAAAGTGGCCTGGTCATTAAGGGTGTTTAAGCTAGAGGGGCTGAGGTGGTTAAAAAAGCTTATAGTAAAAAAGTATGTAAAACACTAACAGTCGTGTGTATGTAGCCTAAGATGTTCACATAAATAATTCCTCCATATACTGTATAAACAAGCACCACATACCATATATTGTACACAGGGGTGTAGTTTTAGTGGAAGCAGGGGAAGCGGCTGCTACGGGGTCTGAACTCAGAAATGGCCCACCCAGGAGGAGAACTAACAGATTTTATTGTCAGGGTCCCTTCAAAAGTATTATACAATGACATTATATACGGTGATATGACATACAGTATATTCGTGTAGGAATCGGACAGAGCAGCTGCCGAGCCTAGACTGAGAGAGAGATCTTGACTAGGTACAGAAGTAGGGGTTGCACGTTCAAGCATTTGCTGAGGGGCCCGCTCATTTCTAGTTATGCCACTGATTGTACACTTCAATAATGCTGCCATACTCTATACATGCCACCATATGCTGCAAACACAAATACTACCATATAGGTATGTATAATATCTCTAATTAAGCCATAAACTGTGCACATAAATAGCAACCCATATTTTACACACAGAGATTTTGCTGTATACTTTGCACACAATTAATGGCATTATACAGTAAATGAATAATAGACATTAAGATCTCAAATCATAGCAAACTACAGTGCTAAAATAGTATGATTATTACATCATATGCAACTGTGGACGTGGGGTGTGGGGTGTTGGTTAATTTTTGCACACCTGGAAGAAAATGGTGTAAATTATTCATTACCATGGCATCAATGATACTTGCACAGTTACAATATACACACAACAGTGGAGAAGAAGACCTTTTTCCACCTGAACATTTCTACCATAAACCGTTGTCTGCCATTGAATAACCTTTACAGGGCAGCTGGACAGCAAGATAAAAGCATTCACGTTTTCAGAGTCCTGGTTCCAGGACCACAGCTCCCATTCCCACAGCTTCCAGTCCCATGAAGTGATGACAGGCTTAAATACATGCATGTGTCTGCTTCCGGACAATCAATATCCTCAGTGGTGACGTTCATGAACGGCATGCTAATTATGTGCATCCTACTGCTAAGGCCAATCCACTGGGGATGGAATCCATGGGAACGAGAGCAGACATTGTCCAGCAGCCAAGCAAATTTTATTCAATGTCTGACAACCCCTTTAAACATATACTACTAATGCATATTATATACTGATTGCCGTGTCTATAATGCTTTCTACTCTACCCTGCCACCATTCGATAGAAGTTAAAGGATCCTTTTGTGTAATGAAAGAATGTCCGAGAGGCCAGAATCTAAACATGGTAGCTCTCAATCTACTTCTATGGTTGGACTTGATAGGAAAGTGAGAGGGTCAGGGGCAATCCCTGTATATTCCAGAACCTCAGCAAACAGGCAGAGTTGGGACTGGTAGTATATATAAGATGCTACGTGTTCCAAAGGTTCCCAATTGCATTACATTTTATTACCATTCTATAAAATAGCACTCAATATGGCAAAGTTGTAGCGTGGCCTTCGAAGGTTCAGTCATTAGCATATTCACAAATTGGTAATGAAGAGATTGTTCTGTTTGTGTGGTTCCTGACAGGGCTGGCCGTATCATATATCTTGTATAGAGCTATGCTTTAGTACCCCCAACCTGCAAAAATTGCAAGAGGAAGGAACAAAGGAACTAGAAAACTTTCAGCAGAGGTGATGGGAGAGAAGTATGTAGGCACTTGTAACATCTACTGTAAGTGGACCTGCATCTCCTGTATAAGAACTCAGCTCAGGAGAGGGAAGCTGGTGGGAAATGTGGTCTTACAAAATCTATGGACACATAGTATAAGTTGTATGCCTGGTATTATCCAGTCTGCATGTGGGACCTCCAAGAGTCACTACATTACAGGTCAGACTGCTGTTCAGACTTTGATGTAGCCTCTTGGAGGTCCCATACACTGGCTTCACAGGCTGTGTTATAGACTTGCAATGAACAGCTTCCACCCTGCAGTCCGGTTACCTTCATAAATAGATGTCCTGGGCTGGTAGGTTGCTGTACAGAGTGGGCCCCTCTGGGGATGGGATCCTTGGGGTGCAGCAGTGAAAAGAGAGTGGTGAGCTTATCAGCATCTGCTTGCTTAGAAAGAAGGCCTCATGCTGAGGAGCTCATCACATCCTACAGCAAAACAAGTACTGCTCTGAGCAGAACTGAAGATTTTAGCAACACAATTATAGTGACAGTGCCTAGGCCTACAGGGGGATCCTCTAGTATTTGAATGTGGGCCAGTCCATTGCTGTTTTTACTGGTTCCCTGACAGCCCTCTGCATTCCTATGTGATGACTAGGCTACAGTGACAAATTTATAGTGACTGCCTTGGAACATTATCCCTATGGATATATTTAAATACACCACGTATAGTAAGTACAGAGTAGGTGGCACTGAGTAAATACAAAGGATAAAGCTGGCCATCTAGGCATAAGATTTTTGTCAGATGATCTATGGTGACTGCCCAAGAGAAAAAGATCAGATAAGTTACATTTTAAACTGCCTGGCCCTCTGCTCCCCCAGGAGATTACAATGTCAGAAGTCTCTGGCAGCTGCATATCCTAAGATCCTTTCTGAAGTAAACAACCAAACTTGGCTACGCCAGGCTTGCATGTTTATGGAGGAGATAGACACGATAGGATATCTCAAGTCCACAGCCAGTAAGGGAAATCTGTGCTAATTACTCAGCTCAACTCACTATCCTAAAATGAGGTATAAAAATGTATTTTTATGACTTCTGATAGAATTAATAGTATATATAGATAATGTTTGTTTGAAGAGGTGACATATGTACTAAAAGTTACATATTGGAAAAAATGTGAAATATACTATATATATATATATATATATATATATATATATATATATATATATATAGAATTATACAGCAGGACATTGCAAAATAATATAATTATTCTTCTATATACTTCAATTAGCCCATACTGCTTCTAAATAGAATATAATAGGATCCTTTAGTCTTGGCACCCATACTGGAGACGAAAGCCTAGGTAAAAGGAGCAAGATTTATGCAGAACAATTTAAGAAAGTTTCAGTACTATATGGAGCTGGACAGCACCAAAAAGGCTGTAGCCTCCCCAGACATGTCTGTTGTAAAAACGACTTACATTTGCCATGTAATAACAATTGTGGGGCATCTATTCCTATGAATGAATTGCTAGAAGCTTGCAATGAAGGTCCAGCTGGGAGTTACCAGTGATAATGTCATACTATGCTGGGACACACACCCAACTAGAGGTGTCCCTGCTGTATAATATCCTCCATGTTGCAGCTCTGAGCATGTGCTACAACCAGATAGAAAAGCAGGATCTCCTCTTCTTTGAGTGTGCTGTGTATGGGAGACATCATACCAGCTAGTCTCCAGCCCCTCTGGAGCTGGCCTCATGGAAAACTGACAATTAGAAATTGACCCTACATCGAGGGAAATCTGGAAAAAAAACGCAGGATACAAGTCATATATTGGCCAAAGATAGTGTCACTTCTCATGTACACATATAGTTATTAGAAAAACAAAATACACTTTCCTTAAATTCTATAGTTTTATGTATCAAGACATAATTCAAAAAACATCTTGTACTTAGAAGTTCTTAAAATTAGTTAGCCCCTTCTACCCCAGGCCAGTTGTCACCTTCCTGCACAGACAGTTTTTTGCAAATCTGACATGTGTCACTTTATGTGGTAATAACGTTGGAATGGTTTTACTTATCTAACAGATTCTGAGACCATTTTATGGTGACACATTGTACTTCAAGTTAGCAGTAAATGTGAGTCAATATTTTTTTCCTTTAAGAAAAAATTACAGAAAATTTGGAAAAATTCACAATTTTCGAAATTTGAATTTCTCTACCTTTAGGACAGATAGTAATGCCTCATAAAATAGTTACAAATCAACATTCCCCATATGTCTACCTTATGTTGGCATCATTTTGTAAATATCATTTTATTTTTTAGGACATTACAAGCACCAATTCAGTTATAAAGTGATTTTTGAAGGGCTTACATAATAGAAACAACCCATAAATCACCCCATTTTAGAAACTATACCCCTCAAATTATTCTAAACTGATGTTTCAAACACCTGAGTTAAAGCAAGGGTTAACAGCAAAATAAACCTCAGTATTTATTACCCTTATCTGCAGTTTACAGAAACATCTGGTATGCGGTCATAAATTGCTCTATGGGCACATGATAGTGATCAAAAGGGAAGGAGCGCCATATGGTTTGTGGAGGGAAGATTCTGTTAAAATGGTGTTTGGTTCATGTTGTATGTGAAAAGACCCTGAGGTACTGCTACAGTGGAAACCCCGAAAAAGTGACCCCTTTTTGGGAACTACACCCCTCAAGGAATTTAGTAAGGGATATTTTAACTCCAGAGGAATTTAGAAATATTTGGCTGTGAAAATGAAAAATTTCATTATTTCTTTCATGAATGTTGCTTTGGTCCCAAATTTTTCATTTTCACAAGGGGTAACAGGAGAAAAAGCATCCCAAAATTTGTTACCCATTTTCACCTGAATACAGCAACGCTCCATGTGTAGTCTTAAACTGCTGTAGAAGCACACCAAAGGACTCGTAAGGGAAGGATCGCCATATGGGTTTTGCAGGTCATATTTTGATGGATTGTTTTACGGGCACCATGTGGGTATTGAACAGACGCACCTAGGTTTTTGAGGAGGAATATAAGAAAAACATTTTTTTTAACCAAAAGGGGTGCTTTTGGTGGCTTTTGAACTAATGGTGGTCTGTGCATGACACTATTATGGGGGATCTGTGGATGATGCCCTGTTATGGAGGGGATCTGTGGATGGCACTGTTATGGGGGTATCTGTGGATGGCACTGTTATGTGGGGGAGCTGTGGATGGCACTGTTATGGGGGGGGATCTGTGGATGGCACTGTTATTGGGGGGGAGCTGTGGATGGCACTGTTATGGGGTGGAGCTGTGGACAGCACTTATGGGGTGGGGTATCTGTGGATGGCACTGTTATGGGGTGGGGGATCTGTGGATGGCACTGTTATGGGTGGGGGATCTGTGGATGGCACTGTTATGGGATGGGGGATCTGTGGACGGCACTATTATTGGGTGGGGGATCTGTGGATGACACTGCTATATATGTGTCATCCACAGATCCTCCACCCCATAATAGTGCCATCCACAGATCCCCCATAACATTGCCATCCACAGATCCCCCACCCCATAATAGTGCCATCCACAGATCCCCACCCCATAATAGTGCCATAGACAGATCCCCCACCCTATGATAGTGCCATCCACAGATCCCCCACCCCATAATAGTGCCATCCACAGATCCCCCACCCCATAATAATGCCACTGACTGCACCTGACCCCGCGACATTTGCCGGACCTCAGCCCCTCCTCCCTCCCCGCTGATACATCGCAGTCTGCGATGCAGCATTCGCCCCATGGCAGCATTCGCCCCATAAGACGCAAGGGCATTTCCCCCCCCCCACTTTTACGGTATTTCTTTTTTCAGCTTTCACTTGACAGGGTGATATTTTTATAGAGCATGTCGTTATGGATGCGGCAATTCCTAATATGTCATTTTTGGAAAAAATATAATTAATTTTTGTGTTGCAATTTTCTAAAAGCCATTATTTTAATTTTTCAAGGGATTGTCTTATGTAGGGGCTCATTTTTTGTGTGATGAGATGTCAGTTTGATTGGTACCATTTTGGGATATATATGACTTGGGAAGGGCTTAAAGACAAGCTCAAATGAACAACAACACATAACTCGCCATCATTATTTATTTCACATAAACTAAGCCAAAATGCAGAAGCTGTGTGTGAAACAGTACATCCATACTGCTTTCATAGGAATTAAGAGGGTAAGTAACAGCCAGGTGCTGCTAATCAAATGGCCTTGATTAATTGATCATTAGGTGATCACCTCTATAAAAGAGGTTTTGGCAGTTTGTTGGTCTGGAGCAGTGATGGGCAACGTGCGGCTCTCCAGATGTTGCAGAACTACAACTCCCAGCATGCAAAGCCTGTCTATAGCTATCAGCCTACTGCAGGGCATGGTGGGAGTTGTAGTTTAGCAACAGCTGGAGAGCCGCACGTTGCCCATCACTGGTCTGGAGCATTCAGGCATGTGCTATCACAATGCCAAAAAGGATAGAAATCAATTATTGCTGACTATCAATTTGGGAAGGGTTATAAAACCATTTACAAAAAAAGTTCATCATTCTACAGACACATGAGAAAAAAAATGATATTTGGCCATAATGAAAACTAAACACAACATATCAGCACAAACACCTCATACTAACTGTCAAGACTTAGGCACTCATTGAGCTGACCATAAACTCCTCTGTATACCAAAGTATTCTAGAGTCAAATTGTAAAGGCATGTCTCCCAAAAGCTAAAGCTTGGCCATAACTAAGTCTTGAAACAATACAATGATCCCAATCCCACCAGCAGATCTACAATACAATGGTTGAAAAAGAGAACATTTAAGGTGTTGCAGTGGGCCACTCAAAATACATTTAAACTGCTATGGAGGGACCATAAGAAAGCTGTGCATAATCAAATGCCCACAAAACTCAAGGAAATGAAGCAACTGACACGGATGTACCGAGACATACGGACGTCCTGGCAATAGTGAGTGGCAGGAGATCTGTGAGACTGGCAACACGTGGTTTGATCTGACAGGTTTTCCTTGTGGATCAATTGGTGTCTGTGTTGTTTCTGGTAATGGACACACCCCATGCCTGCAGGTGTTGCTTATGTGGTCATTTAACCTTCCTTATTTATATTTGCTTCTCCCACTATGCTGTGCGGTTTATACCTGCTATGCCTGTGGATCGTTTGTGGTTGGATCCTGGCTGAGTTCCTGGTGCTTCCATAGCCTCTTTGAAGTTAAGTCTTTCCTTTCCCTTTTTTGCTATCGATTCTGCACCTCTAGCTCAGAAGGGTTTATCTCAAATGATGCATGATATCAGATTAAGAGTGGGTGACTTTCATCAAGAATTTATCTTGTGTTTTGTGTTGGAGGGTCTCCCTGCTCTGGTGGTTCTGGGTTTACCATGGTTAAGCAAGCACAATCCATCCATCGATTAGCAAGCTAGACAGATTCTGGATTGGGGTGATTATTGCATTGACAATGGTCTGAATACATCTTTTTCTGTTTTTACTACTAAAACATTACCCTCATTTATATCTGATTTTGCAGATGTATTTTCTCAGAGTAGATGCCAGAATTTACCTCCGCATCGGGAATATGATTGTTCTATCAACCTTATTCCCAGAGCTAAATTGCCAAAATCTAGATTGTATAACCTTTCTGGACCTGAAAGACTGGACATGAGAGAGCATATTGCCGAGAGTTTGGCTAATGGACACATGAGACCTTCCAAGTCTCCAGTGACAGCAGGGTTCTTTTTTGTCTGTATTTCCGTGACTTGATCCTTACCCTCTTCCTTTGATTCCCGATTTGTTTAACCAGATTGTTAGTGCCAAGGTGTTCTCAAAGTTGGACTTAAGGGGGCATATAATCTGGTTAGGACAGGGATGGGCAAACTGTGGCTTTCCAGCTGTTGTAAAACTACAACTCCCACCATGCCCTGCTGTACGCTGATAGCTGTAGCCAGACTGGGCATGATGGGAGTTAGTTTTGCAAAAACTGGAGAGCCCCAGTTTGTGCATCCTTGGGTTAGGATCAAGGAAGGGGGATGAATAGAAGATGTATTTTAATACTCCTAAGGGGCACTTTGAGAACCCTGTCATGGATTTTGGGTTAACCAATGCTCCTGCGGTTTTCCAGCATTTTGTGAATTATATTTTTCATCACCTTGTGGTGAGGTTTGTAGTTGTAACATTCTAATTTATTTTCCAGACATGGATATAAATCAGGATCATGTTAGACAGGTGTTACAGATCCTAAGAGATAATAAATTGTACGCAAAGTTAGAGAAGTGTGTTTTTGCTGTCCACGAGGTGCAGTTTTTGGGCTACCTGCTGTCATCTTCGGTTTTTCGAATGGATCCAGAGAAAGTCTGTGCTGTATTGGACTGGGATCGACCCGAATATCTGAAGGCTCTTAAGCGATTTTTGGGGTTCACCAACTATTACCGAAAATGTATTCAGAACTATTCGACAATAGTAAAACCCTTAACTGACATGACTAAGAAAGGGACAGATGTGTCAGTGTGGTCTGATTCGGCATTGTGAGCCTTTTCTGCAATTAAGGAATGCTTCTGTTCTTCCTCTATATTGGTGCAGCCGGATTTATCACAACCTTTGATTGTGGAAGTGGACGTGTCCGAGGTGGGGGTAGGAGCAGTTTTACCGCATGGCCCGTAACCTGGTAAATGGCGTCCATGTGCCTTTTTCTCTTTGGATTAATGGCGTAATTGGTTGGAAGGGGCGATTCGTCCGATCTCGGTGTTCACTGATCACAAAAACCTGGCTTACCTGGAGTCGGCTAAACGACTGAACCCGAGACAAGCCAGATGGTCTTTGTTTTTCACCAGATTCAATTTCACTGTCACCTATCGTCCTGGGGTTAAGAATGTCAAGGCAGATGCCTTGTCACGTAGTTTTCCTGGAGGTGGTGATTTTGAAAATCCATCGGAATTGCGTCACAAGGTGTTTGAGGAACATCACTGTACTGTTCTTACGGGACACCCTAAGAGCAGATCCACTGCCGACCTCATCTCTCGGCACATTTTTTTCTTCTGATACTTCTGGTATCCCTGAGGAGGAACATTTTTCGTCATCATTGTCATCTATATGGCGGAAAATTCAAGATAACTTGATTACTATGGGCAACATGTATAAACGTATGGCTGACAGGAATTGTATGAATGGTCTGAACTTTTTGGAGGAACAGGTAGTCTCGTTCCTGCCATTAGTAACAGGGTCCTATAGGTCTATATAGGACTCTAGTTATTCCTGTGTTTGAACTCACCTACCTTTGGGGTTTGTTCATATTGGTAGTCAGGATTTTGGTTAAGGTTTTCACTAGGAGGTGTCCATCTTCCTTCCCTAATGAAGGCCTGATTCCCTGTTCCCTCCTTCCGTCCTATGCTCGGTGTGGTGTTTCCCTCCCACACCAAAGAGTGACAGCAGCATTGTAAAGAAGAGTTGGCCAAAAGTCCTTCAGAATAATGTGAAAGACTGATAAAATCATACAGGAAACAATTACTTCACTTTACTCCTAGCAAAGATGTATCCACAAGCTATTGATTCATGGGGTGTACTGAGTTTTTCACACATGGCTTTTCCATTTTGGCTTCATTTTTAATGAATCAATAATGACCTTCCATAGACCAGATGTTTTTTTTATTGTGTCCTTTTGGGTAAAACCATAGAATTTAAAGAGGGTGTACACTGTTTTTCTCATGACAGCTTATTTTAAAAAATCACCTGAAATGACAGTAATGTAACCAATCAATCCTACGTCATGTGTTAGTGGAGACAAGATAACATCTTTATGCCAGAATGATCCTGCATATCGGGTCCCATAGATTAAAAACATGAAATTAATCCAACAGATTTAACCACTTTTTTGTAAGTTTGAATAAGGATTTTAGATAATTATCTTTATCAAGAGGGGTTGTCTCATGTCAGTTTTTCATGATCAAGATGAGGATAACCCACAGTATGCGCTGGCCCAGGGAGGTGGAGCTATAGGTTAAACGGTTGCTTCAATAATTCCCAAGTTACGTAAACAGCGCAGGTTATTGTGCTATGCTGTTTATGTAGCTCGCATTCACTGTTATGGGAGTTACAAAAATGGCAGAATGCCAGCTATTTGGTCCATTCCTTAACTCCAGCCACCTTGAACTGGCACTTATTGCTGGTTATTCCTATACTGACCATGAAAGGCCAAGATGGGACACCCATTTAACTAAATGCTTTCACTTGTGCCATATTTTTATACTGACACAACTAAAAAATTATTAAAATATAGTGAATAGTAGTAGTACACAATCAATAATCTAAGGGTAAGATACAGTGTGGTTGTGTTCAGGGCCGGTGCAAGGATTTTTGCCAGCACAAGCGAAGCTACATTTTGGCGCCCCCCCCATGATCACATCATGAAATAGATTTTTTTTAAAAAGTTCATTTTGGAGCCCCCCCCCCTTCTATGCGCCCTAAGGCAGCCGCTTGGTCTGCCTTATTATAGCACCGGCCCTGGTTGTGTTGCGTTTGCAACACTGGTGCACTGAGGTCAACTGCCATGTGGCCACACAATTAGGACTGCACTGTTTAGCTGGTCTCCGTTATTAATGGCAACGCGACACCCTCAATACTGCATGGCCATTAACAATATAGACTGACTAAACAATACGGCCCTAATTGGCCTATTTAGAGCCCACCGGGGCTTGTATGTCTGTGGGGTACTCGACCACAGCCTGGCCGCACTGCGTGGTCATACCCTAAGGTTGGATGATTAACCAGGTGAATTGACCCAGGTGTTTTTAATTAGCGTTTTTTGGGCAGAGAAAGAAGTCCTGCATGCGTTTTCCTCCCCTATTTTTGATGAACTCATGGATTTCCCTAACGGCGCCTCCAACACAGATGTCCACATGCCCTATGATATATCTAGTAGCACCCTGTACCAAATGACATGGTTATCGCAGTATCAAAGAACTACTAAACGGAACTAATTCTATATATGATAATCACCCAACTCTGCACCGCATAGAAATCACTGTAAAACTGATGTTACAGTAAGTGAGGCTATTTGACTAGTAAGCTACATTATCTCACCACATAATGATAATGTTATATTGGTAATAAGTAGACTTGTAGGCTGCAGACTACTTACATAATGTGCTAAGTGCACCATAGCACAAAGGTGTTAATGCATTAAAGGGGTTATCTCATGTCAGCAAATGACATTGATCATGTAGACAAAGTTAATACAAGGCACTTACTAATGCAGACCTCCCAAGTGTCCCTCTTGGAGGGGCAGTCCCTCTTTTTGACCCAAGTCCCTCTGTCCCTCTTTGCTCCTTAAATGTCCCTCTTTTTTATCTGATGTATAGATTTGCATTATTACATTCACAATGTTGACCAAAAAAGTGTTTCTCTGGTTCCTCTCTGTATATTTGAGCCCATCTTGTATAGTATTTCATTATTTGATGCAGTTGGGATTTTAGAAATTTCCGTATTCAGATTCTTTTTGCGCCATTTCATAAGAGAAAACTATTGAAGTGTATAGATATGGAGGAAAAATGGATCTGTCACACAATGTACCATAAGTGTCCCTTCTTGACGCTGCAAAAAGTTGGGAGGTATTCTAATGTATTGTGATTGTCCATATTGCCTCCTTTGCTGGCTTCACAAATTTTTCCATTGCATCATAAACTGCTTGTTTCAGGGCTGCATGTCATTACCAAGGCTGTATGCGCTCTTTATATGTCTTCATGGTCCCGGCTAGTCATGAGAGAAGCGAGCTTCGGATGCTACAGCCAAAGTCAGTTCGTTCATAACTTTGGAATAATACTGTATGGAGATCCGTCTCCATACAGTATTAAAATGTATGAGCCTAAGTCAGTTATTTGCAAAGTCGCACAAGACTTTGTTGAATAACTTTGGTACTTGATTTTTAAAATAGAAAACCACTTTAAAACTTGAAACTGAACTAAGGATTCTCTTACATCTGCGTTGTGAGGATCCGGAGTGCACTTCCGTCGCCGGAAATGCCCGCCGGATCCGTCACAAAGCAAGACAACTGAAAGCATTTGAAGACTGATCACCTTCAATATGCCACGCCATGGCAGCCAGACGGTAGCCTTCGAAGTCCCGGCTGCCATGTGGGAGGAGTGGGATGGGCAGCCATTTCCGCGGCGGGTGTGCCATGCCTCGATGACACACCGGGTCCTCATGCTGTATGGATCGCATAGCGTGCGGTGAGCACAGCCTCAGATGATTACTGCTAGCATAGCTATGTGAACCATGCGACGCAGGGACCCGGTGACGCTATCAGGAGCGCCCTGGCCGCCGTGCACGGAAGGTGCAGCTTCTCCCGTTCCTGTTTTTTCCATGTCAGCCGCCTAGATGCCCTGGCTGCCATATTAATACTCTAAAAGCTAAAGTCGGATACTGAAGCAGGCATGCGCCGAAAGGACGTTAGCGAAAGTCGGATCCGGATTAATGCTTTTCAATGGGCATTAATTCCGGATCTGTCCTTGAGGCATGTCTTCAGGATTTTTGGGCGGAGGAAAATCCGCAGCATGCTGTGTATTTTGCTACGGCCAAAAAATGTGTCAGTACTGAACTGAAGACATCCTGATGCATCCTGAACGGATTTCTCTCCATTCAGAATGCATTGGGATAATCCTGATCAGATTTTCAACTAGATTCAGGACGGAACTCTAGGACGGAAAGGAAAAACGCAGATGTGAAAGAGGCCTTAGCTTTGGTTTCAAGGTACCAGTCTGTATTCTCCGTGCACTATATCTGGTCTCAGAACTTGCCCACTATCTCTCCTGTTGTGCTCCAAGCAGCACAGATTCAAACCAAACAAGTGCCGAGACCTTTTATCTGATGCCTGCACTGGATCTTCCAGTCTCTGGAGGCACAGTGTAGGCAGTGGCAGACTGGCCATTGCCCATACAGGGAAACTTTCTGCTGGACTAATGCCCAGGGGGCCGCCTGAGCCCACTTCACGGCCGCTAGCCAGGTAAGTAATGATCTGACGCTCCCCTCCTGACTCCTAAATTCAACTGTATTGCCATCCTAAGGCAACTGGAGTAGGAGGACAGAACATGGCAGCTGTCGTTGGCCACAACAGAGCTATTTTGTGCTGCTGGGGCAGTATTTTGTGATGAACGGTGGTATTTGGCTCTGCTGGGGTGGTATAATGTACTGAAATATGATATTGCTGGCCCTGCCTACTTGTGTTGACTACAAAATACCCCCCTGAGCACAGGCATGAGATGAAAGGTCAGTGAACATACCCTTAAAAAGGGACATCCTCCTATAAAAACTAAGTTGAATTATAGGACTGTTTAAATTTCAGTTTTACTCAGCTGTCTGCAGATTGGACTGCATGGATATAGTGACAGGTTCCCTTTAAAAATCCCAAACTACCAAGTCATAGTTATACAGCATACAATTTGCATATATTGTTTCACAGTATATATAACAAAATATCTTTATACAAAAATATTTAATGTAGCAGGTATATGCTAGAATATTGTGCCGGTGCCATTTTTAGTTTCACCAAATGTATCTAAATCTTTGATGCTGTTTTAGAAAGTAGTGAAATAAAGATTAATTCAGAGGAGGGAGATTTAGTCAACTGTAAGGAAAACTGGTAGTTGCTCATAGCACCATCAGATTCCAATTCATTTTCCAAAGGAGCTGTGGAAATTGAAAGGTGGAATCTGGGATTGGCTGTTGCGGCACCAAACCAGTTTTCCTCTTTTACACCACTTCTGATAAATCTCTCCAATGTTAAATAGCTTTATACTGCCGAACCATACACCTTGGAAGCTTTAAAATATTATTTTTTGTCTGCTTGTGGATGCGCCCAGGCGGGCGGCAAGTAAAAGTTTAAAACTCTCCTGGACGCATCCGTGCGTCATCTCGCGAGAGGCGAGATCTGTGCCAGAACGCCGCGCACGCACTCACAGCAGAGCGGCTCTGCAGTGAGAGCCTGCCAGCGATGATCCATCGCTGGCAGGCTGTAAATGTAAAATAAATTAGATCAAACAGGGGGACATAAGACTGTTTATGAACAGCGGCTTGATATAAAGTTAGCACTTGGTCCTCTGGTGGTCCCATTTACTGGGATCGACCACCAGAGGACCAGGTAACTCTGTAAAGTTGCACCAAACACTACACTCAACCCCCGCCCACCCCCCTCACTTTTTATAACCACTATTAACCCTTGTTAACCACTGACGCCCCATATAGACTCCCTTGATCACCCCCCTGTCAAATGATCACCTCTGTAAGGCCTCATTCACATGTCCATATGTGTTTTGCGGATCCACGATCCACAGATTCGCGCTAATGATCCGCGGGGCGCGATCCAAAACACGGACACCGGCTAATGCTTTCTCGCATTTTGCAGATCCGCACATTGCCAGAACTATATAGAAAATGTTTGTCCAATTGCGACAATAGGGTATGCTCCTATATTTTTGCGGAACAGAAATGCAGACTCAGGCGCGGATCCGTACCATCCGGGAAGGGACAAAGTCTGTCCTCATAGAAATTAATGGTCCGCAATTCGTTCAAGAAACAGAATTGGACGTGTGAATGGGGCATAAGGGTCCCTTATCAGCCAGTTAGTTAGCTACTTGTTAGGTAGCTAGCCCCCAGCCCACCGCACCGCAGTCACTGATTTACAGAGATTTTTCATTCACGATGATCGATGCGAATGAAAAATTCAGGTCAGTTTCATTTTTTTTCAGCAGAGGCTGAACGGAAAATCTCTTATTACCCGTATGCTCATTATAAGGAGAATCGCAGAAACTCCTAATGCTGGCCATGTAATGATTATGGGACCTCAAATGCCAGGACAGTATAAATTACATGACCATTTGCAGCCACCCAAGGCATTCCGTGTGTGCAAGGGGGAGTCTATGTAAAATTTTATTTTTGTCACAAGTAGTAGAATATGGAAACAAAAATCCATTTCCGCTAACTTGTGCTAAATTTTTTTTTTTCTAGAACTCTCCATGCCCTCACTGAATACCTTAGTGTCTTTCCACAATGGGGTCACTTAGGTTTTTTATACTGCCCCCTGGCATTTTAGGGGTCCTAAAGCGTGAGAATCCAAATGCGTAAAAATGCCCTGTGAAATCCTAAAGGTACCTCATTGGTTTTAGGGCCCCTTTGGCGCATCTTGCTGCAAAAAGTGGCACACATGTGGTATCGCCGTACTCAGGAGAAGTAGGGCAATGCTTTGGGGTGTATTTTTATATAGCCATACTCTTGTGTGCGAAATATCGCTGTAAGGCCCTTTTCACACGGGCGAAGCCCGCGTGGTGCAATGCGTGAGGAGGATGCATTGCACCGCACTGAATCCGACCCATTTATTTCTATGGGGCTGTGCACAGAGCTGTGATTTTCACGCATCACTTCTAAAAAGTGAAAATCGTAGTATCGCAGTACCTTTCACGCATCACTTATGCTGGGCGTGAAAAATGCATGTTCTATATTCTGGCGTTTTTTCACGCAACGCAGGCCCCATAGAAGTGAATAAGCTATGGAAAATTCGGCAAGCATCCGCAACTGGGCGGATGCGTTACGATTTTCCCGCATTGCTGCCAGCAACGGGACTAATTCTGTTATTTCCTTATAACATGGTTATAAGTGGGAAATAATAGCATTCTTAATAAAGAATGTATTACGACGAGAAGGTTAAAATAATAAAGTTAACTCATTTCATCACAGAGTCAGCTGATTCGTCCTTCTTTTCGTAGCATTCAGCCCAGCGACCTGTGATGACGTCACATCACATGAAGTCCAATCACATGGTCTACCATGGTGATGGACCATGTGATTGGACCATGTGATGTGATGTCATCACAGGTCCTTAGATCACAGATGCTGCAGTAAAGAGGACAGATCGCGACTACGCGATCAAGTGGCTAAGGTAAGTTAACTTTATTATTTTTAACCCCTTCCTCATCATTTAACAATGCATTTTATTAAGAATGTTATTTCTTAAACCATGTTATAAGGGGAAATAATCAATTTTCAGTGATCTCGAAACGACTGCGATGAAGTCCGCTTCGGCTGGGTACCAACATGGTGTTTTTCACGCGCGTGCAAACGTTTTTTGTAAACGTTGCACCCGCGCGGGAAAAACGCACATATTCCCTCAAGAACGCACCCGTCTTATCCGGCGGCCAAACATGAGCCTCGTGTGAAAGAGGCCTAAACGACAACTTTTAAATTTTTTTATTCAAAGTTAATTTACAGAGATATTTCTGTACCCAGCATGGGAATATGTAAAATACACCCTGAAAAACACATTGCCCTACTTCTCCTGAGTACGGCGATACCACATGAGTGACACTTTTTGCAGCCTGGGTGCGCAGGCTCCAAATTCCAACTGGAGCATCTTTAGCTTTTACATGGCTGCTCACAATTTAGTCTCTCAAGCCTTCAAAATGCCAGAACAGTGACAAACACCCTCTAAATGATCTCTTCTGTTTGGAAAAGAAGACACCCCAAGGCATTCGCTGAGGGGCAGTGAGTCCATGAAATTTAACTTTTTGGTCAAAAGTTAAAGGAGACTTTATGAGAAAAACAATAAAATCAATTTCCGCTAACTTGTGCCAAAATAAAAATCTTCAGAACTCACATGCCCTCACAGAATACCTTAGTGTCTTTCTTTCCAAAAATGGGGTCACATGTGGGGTATTTATACTGCCCTGCATTTTAGGGCCCTAAAGCGTG
Organism: Bufotes viridis; assembly: GCA_033119425.1. Lineage (NCBI taxonomy): Eukaryota > Metazoa > Chordata > Amphibia > Anura > Bufonidae > Bufotes > Bufotes viridis. The sequence goes on from CM065591.1 coordinate 182,094,767, forward strand.
CGTAAGAAAAAATGCGTAAAAATGCCCTCCTAAAGGTACCTGGCTGGTTTTAGGCCCTTTGTCTTGGCTGCAAAAGACATGTGGTATCGCGCACTTAGAGGCCGCTTTTTTGGGTGTATTTTTTTACATATACCCATGTTGGTGAGAGAAATATTCTGCAAATTGACAACTTGTATAAATTCTCTTTAAAGTTGTCATTTACAGAGATATTTCACACACAGTATGGGTATATGTATAAAAAATACACCCCAAAACACATTGCCTTATTTCCTCTCTCTGAGTACGGCGCATACCACATGAGTGACACTTTTTGCAGCCAAGATGCGTTAAAGGGTCTCTAAAACCAATGAGTACCTTTAGGGAGCTACAGGGCATTTTTAATATTTGGATTCTCACACTTAGCTCCTAAATGTCAGGGCAGTATAAACACCACATGCACCTTATTTTAAAAGAGAGACCTGCTAAGATTCTGTGAGGGGGCATTCTGCAAGTTCACAGAATTTTTTTTTTTTGGGCACAAGTTAGCGAAATTGATATATATTTTTTTTTTTTTACAAAGTCTCATATTTCACTAACTTCTTGTGACAAAAATAAAATTTTACATGAACTCACTATACCCCCTACGAATACCTGGGGTGTCTTCTTCTAAAATGGGGTCACTTGTGGGGTATTTATACTGCCCCTGGCATTTTAGGGCCCCAAGCGTGAGAAGAAGTCTGAACTAAATGCTTAAAAATGCCCTGTCTCTAAAGGTACTACAGATCTTTGTTACATCTTGGCCGTAAAAATGTCACATATAGACAGATCAGAAGAAGTAAGGGTCATGTTTTTGGGTGTATTTTTATATACCATATTTTGTGTGAGAATATCATGTTCACAACTTTTAAATTTTATACAAAGCTGTCAGTTTGGTTGAAGATATTTCTCTCTCACCAAACTTGGGTATATGTAAAAATAATCCAAACACATTGCCCTACTTCTCCTGGAGTAATGATGATACCACATGAGTGACACTTTGCAGCCTGTGCGCAAAGGGGCCTAAATTCAACGAGTAAACTTCAGCTACATGGCTGCTCACAAATTAGCCCCGCCCAAATGCCAGAACAGCAACACACCCCACAAGTGACCTCATTTCTGAAAGTAGACACCCCAAGGTATTCACCGGGCATAGTGAGTCCGTGGGAGATTTAATTTTTTTGCCAGAAGTTAGCAGAAAATGGAAACTTTTATTATTTTTATTTTTCCTCAGAAAGTGTCATTTTCCGCTAACTTGTGAAAAAATGAAATGATACATAATCCTACCATGCCCCTCCGTGAATACTTTGGGGTGTCTCTATCTAAAATGGTGTCATTTGGGGGTATTTATACTATCCTGACATTCTAGCACCTGAAGAAACATGACAGGTGCTCAGGAGTCAGAGCTAAGCCTAAAATGCCGAAATTCACTTTTTTGCACCATAGTTTGTAAACGCTATAACTTTTACCCAAACCAATAAATATACACTTATTGGATTTTTTTCTTTATCAAAGACATGTAGGTCAAATAAATTTTGCAAAAATTTTTATATAGAAATGTAGTTTTAAAAAAAAATAAATTAGCAACAGAAAGTGAAAAATGTCATTTTTGTGCAAAAATTTTGGTAATTTTAGATTCACAGCGTAAAAATGTCAGCAACAATGAAATACCACTAAATGAAAGCTCTATTAGTGAGAAGAAAAGGAGGCAAAATTCATTTGGGTGGTAAGTTGCATGACGGAGCAATAAACGGGTAAAGTAGTGTAGTGCAGAATTGTAAAAAGTGGCCTGGTCATTAAGGGTGTTTAAGCTAGGGGGGCTGAAGTGGTTAAACTGAGAGCTGTCAATGGCTTCTCTGAATTTATCAGAATAGAAAAATAAAAGATAAAATTTGGCATGTACAAACGTTTTGGCTTGTATAGGCCAAAAATGTGGTTTTGCTATTTAATGAAGTTCACCACTGCTAACTATGGCTTTTTGCAGTAAAACTTGATGTACGAGTGAGAACCATGCATCAAAAAATGCATCTCAACCAGGTAGACCCTCTAGTTCATCCAATAGTTTTAGAACTTAATTGATCAAGCACAGAGATTAAAGGGGTTTTTAGGAAAATTAAATAATGATAGCCTATCGTTAAGATAGGTTATCAATATCTGATCAGTGGGGGTCTGACTCCTAGCATCCCTACGAAGCACTGCAATCTCTTCCTTTGATCTGTAATGTAACATTCATTAGTCACATGGCATACCAAGCACAGCCACTAGAGAATGTAAAGCACTGTGCTTTGTATACTGTGAAGTGGCTGCAGCAGTTATTGGTATTTTTTACTGCAACTCCACAGTAAATTACAGTACAATACATGAGGAAGGGGTATTGAAAACACCATCCACAAGCAGCAGAAATTATCCACTTGAAAAAACAAGCATGCTGCCAGTTCTAAAATCCTCAGCATGGTCATTCTGTTTTGGAAATGCCACAGATATTCACCATGGGTTTCACCACTTCAGTGTAGAGAGGTGAAATCTGCAATAAATCCACAGCAAAATTTTCACGTAAGGGCTCATGCAGACCCATTCACTTTAATGGGGCTGCTGCCCGTATCCGTATGTCCGTTCCATTGCACCCACAAAAAAGATAAAACATGTCCTATTCTTGTCCATTTTATGAACAAAAAAAGGACTGTTCTATAGAGTCCATGACGTTCGGTTCCACACACGCACAGTACCTGTGTCTTATGGACCGCAAAACAGGCTACGGTTGTGTGCATGAGCCCTAACACACGTGCTTAGACAAATGGCCTTACACTAAAGCATGTCAGGGGTTCTGTTATGTGTGGCAGCCCACAGCACTGAAAATATTGTGCTAACTATTTTTTTTTTATCAAACAGAATATTATACCAATAAATCCAGGAAGCAATGGCCCATAGTAGAGAAACCAAAACTGTGAAGAAGTTGTATAGTATATTACAGTCGAGTCACATTATTATGACCACCAGCTAATATCCAGGGTAACCACCGTGTGCATAATGGGCAGCAGCTAGACAGGCTGGGAGTGACTCAATAAGGTCCAGGTAGGTTGTCACAGGTATCTGGAGCCATGCTGACTGCACTGCATCCCACAGTGGCTGGAAGGTGTGTGGAGGTGGATTCATAGAGCGAACATGGCGTTCAAGGAAGTCCCACAGATGCTTGATTGGGTTCAAGTCTGAGGAATTAGAGGGCCAGGGTTGTACTTCGAAGTCTTGGTCATGTTTTTCCAATAAATGTCAGATATTTCTAGCCATGTGACATGTCGCATTGTCTTGCGGGAAGATCCCATCTGCCCCAAGGAAGAGAATCAGCATATATAGGTGATCTGCAAGGATGTATTCATACCCGAATCATTTGAGAGTGCCTTTCACTTGGATGAGAATGCCACGAAAACATTTCCCAGACATGCACACCATACCTCACCAGCTTGTGTTGGCTCCAGCAGTGGTTGCAGGGTTACTGGATTCTGATGTTTTCTTGTTCGGGATTCACCCGCCAATGTCCATCTGTTTGATAAAGCAGAAAACTGGACTCATTGGAGAAGGCAACCCATAGCCAATCAGCAGAGGCCGAATTCAAATACGGACGTGAATTAAGAAGCCTTTTCCGCTGATGCAACTTTGTTAGCAGAGGTATAGTGTCAGTCTGTCTGCTTCGGAGCAAATACACTGTGCCATGCCTGAACTAGAAGTATTCTGCAGAGAAAATTGGGAGAACTACTAAATGCAATAATAGAAAGATTGTGATGAGTTGGAGTAAATTTTGGCTCAGTAATTTCTGCCAAAGGGACGTTATTAAGTGCTGAATGACAGAATGGCCATTTTATTTGCAACATGTTATGTAATTTTTTCCATTATGATTAATTTAGAAAATAATTAGTAACAGTGAATTAAAATATTTCAAGGGTATCAGTAATATGTAAACTGTATAACCAGAGACACTGTGCTATCAATGGTTACTGTACTTTCAGACAACTATAAATCAATAGTATAGGTGAATATAAAAAGCTTTGTAAGATAAATGCCTTTTTTCCAGAGTTATCAGTTGTTTCTTATCCTCCTCCTTTTTGTAAAGTCCCCTCCCCCTGTTTCTGAATAAACTTTTTCTCTGAAATTTAGAAGAACTCTGTCTTGTGAGATCAAGACAGGCTATGTGTTAACTGAAGGATCAGCAGCTAATATTAATAATGTTCTATATCACCCCAAGCACTTTATTCACATCTATGCTGCTCAGCACTTCTATATAATGGTCTATATGGTGCTGCTGAGGCATTCTGATTAAGAGAGAAAGAGAGAGAGCAAATATCAGTTTTCTCCATGGGCATTGTATGGCCAGACATGATAAGCAGCTACTCCCCAACCACCATGTCAAAGACAACTGAGAGTTAGTTATGGAGCATGCAAAGGAGAAACTTGCTAAAACGAAAGTGGCATGGCAGCTTATTCTACAAAAGTTATCTGAAAGTTAGGCACCCATTTGCTTTTCTGTGCATTTCTTTATTATTTTTATCCAATCACTTTGACCATCTCAGGTTGGGGTTACATCTGCATTGTGGCTTCTATCTGCTGTATAATATTAGCTATGATGCTGTGCCTGTCCATGTGATGGATCCAAATGGTGCCCAGTGAACACCTTTGCCATATAATGGGGTGAATTGGGGCTACATTGAAGTCTCCATTGTGTTCATGACAAGAGTAATTGTGCCTGCTGGGTGTTGTAGTTTTGAAACAGCTGGAGGGCTGCGGGTTGGCCATCCCTGTACTATAGAATTGGAGACCCAGATTTCACATCCTTTTCCGAGAAATATTGCACTTATATTGATCAATATTGTTGTTAGTTAAGGATATTCATTATCTTTGAACTATTAGATTCGCCATTGTGCCGCCCATTAATCTGACCTTTATAGCAATGGCATTTTATGAATACAGTGTAACAGAAAATTTGTTAGCGAATAAAGGGTTAAGTGATGCAAAAGGAAATGTGGGATTGGAAAACAGCTGGGGATATTCCAGGCTTCTCATACATGCTGCATTTTAGAGCTCAACCTGCATTGTAATTTTCTGTCGTCAACAGCAACAGTCAGTATATATGCTGTGAGGGGGTGAAAGACCAAGTGGAATACAGCGGAAAGTGAAGAGTAGAAGAAGGTCTGGAGGAACATACGCAGGAGCCAAATAATAAGTCTTGTTTCAATCTGAGCTTATGCTAAATGATTTGTAGATGCACGTGTACATGTATGCATATTAATACACTTGTATATGTAAGAGATCTAAAAACAAATACATCTGATGACCTTGTTCAAAGCAATGGTTCAGAAATCAGAGGATGCATTTGTAAAAATTAGAACACCTTGGTGCCAGACTATGGCCACTTTCACACATTGCGTGTTTTGTATCAGTATGTGGTCAGTATTTGTTAAAACCAGGAGTGGAAGCCACATAGAAAGTATGATGGACAGATTTGTGACCCTTCTGTGTATTGGACCCACTCCTGGTTTTGACTTACACATCCTGATGAAGACCATGTGAAAGTTGCATTAGGCTTGATAAATGTAAATTATTTTATCATTTGCACTCAGGCAAGGGAATCGTTTAATTCCCTACTAATGATCCCATTTGTAATCTGCAGGATGCTGTGTTGTGAAAGGAAGGGAATAGTGCACGGCAACTATATTGCTATACAATAAAACATATTCATTGCGATATGTTAGGTAGAAAGATAGCAATTTACTGGTTTAGATTATGGTAGAACCATGAAATGACCTCAACCAGCTTTACTCTCTTCACAAAAATGTGCAAAATGAAATCCTAACCCTATTTGCCCTAACTATGCAGATAAGCCTCTGTTTATGCTGCCGTCAGTCAGTCTTGGCAGATATGACGAACTGAGTAGCACTGCATGCCAATCTTCCCACCAAAATGACAGCATGTCAAAGAAAGAGAGAAGAATGACAGCAGAAAACCACCACATGTTCCACATAGTTTGCCCTTATATCATTTCCTTTATATTTTTCTATTAGGATATGTTTATCCCAGGTATGTTTAAATTCACTTACTCTGGGCCACCCAATCATGATATCACATGCAAAAACCGGCTCACCTGCTATCTCTATCCCATTTGTTGACTTCCTGGCGCACGGAAACTTAGGTAAGACCACGAAAATATGAAGGAGTGAAGATGAATCCAGCACCGCAACTTTTGTTGAATTGTGTGTTCCTTTATTGTCAATAAAAAGATCCATACAGCGACAGCATCACCTCAGTGTTCCAGAATGTCTACGCGTTTCGAACAAACATGTTCTTATTCATGACTCCCAAACATATCTGCTGGGAGTTTCTTCCAAGCATCTACTACTCTTAGTAAAATAATGTTTTCTGATGTTACTTCTAATCTTCCCTCCAACTTATCTCAGATTGTGACTCCTTGTTTAAAATGTTTGCGCCAATAACTCACAAAGTCTAAAAACCTTGTTTTGCTTGCGACTTTATGAAGCCAGAATTCTGGAGTGCAGGGTGTGATAATTTTCCCCTATTCTGTTTTATCGATGTCTTTTTGTAGGTGGGTCTCTAGAACTGAACACAGTATTCCAGATGTGGTCTAGAGTACTAGAGATCACAATCTCCTTTCTCCTAGTTATACCTCTAGCTATAAAGCTGACCATCCTCCTTGCTTTTTCTACTACCTGACCACACTGGTGATTTATTTTGAAGTTGTCAAAATCAGAACTCCTAAATACTTCTATTCTGAAGTCCTGGCTAACACAGAACTACCAGTATAATAGATGGAGGATTCCTTCCCCCTAGTGCATAATTTTACATTAGGGAACATTGAACTGTAGTTTTTATTGTATGGGCAATTTATTCAGTAAGATAAATCTTTTTGCATGTTACAAACACCGCCAGAAATGTGAACTCTATTGCACACTTTTGTGTCATCCAAAAAAAACAGACAACCCTTACTTACCAAACTTTCATGTACGTCACTTACAAATATATTAAAAAGACCAGGACCCAGAAGAGTTCCACACCACTACTAGTACTAGTACCACTACACCACTAGTATGCTTGAGCCAATCGCAAATCAACTGAACTATCCAGGGTTTAACCACTTCAGCCCCCCTAGCTTAAACACCCTTAATGACCAGGCCACTTTTTACAATTCTGCACTACACTACTTTCACCATTTATTGCTCCGTCATACAACTTACCACCCAAATGAATTTTACCTCCTTTTCTTCTCACTAATAGAGCTTTCATTTGGTGGTATTTCATTGCTGCTGACATTTTTACTTTTTTTTGCTATTAATCAAAAATGACCGAAATTTTTGCAAAAAAATGAAAATTTTCACTTTCTGTTGTAATTTTTTAAAAAAAAACTACATTTCTATATAAATTTTTCGCAAAATTTATTGTTCCACATGTCTTTGATAAAAAAAATCCAATAAGTGTATATTTATTGGTTTGGGTAAAAGTTATAGCGTTTACAAACTATGGTGCAAAAAAGTGAATTTCGGCATTTTGAAGCAGCTCTGACTTTCTGAGCACCTGTCATGTTTCTTCAGGTGCTAGAATGCCAGGAAAGTATAAATACCCCCCAAATGACACCATTTTAGAAAGAAGACACCCCAAAGTATTCGCGGAGGGGCATGGTGAGTTCATGTATGATTTCATTTTTTTTCACAAGTTAGCGAAAAATGACACTTTCTGAGGAAAAAAATAAAAATAATAAAGTTTCCATTTCTGCTAACTTCTGGCAAAAAAAAGTAAAATCTCCCACGGACTCACTATGCCCCTCAGTAAATACCTTGGGGTGTCTACTTTCCGAAGTGGGGTCATTTGTGGGGTGTGTTTACTGTTCTGGCATTTTGGGCGGGGCTAAATTGTGAAAAGCTAAAGGTACTCGTTGGAATTTGGGACCCTTTGCGTACCCAGGCTGCAAAAAAGTGTCACTCATGTGGTATCGCCGTACTCAGGAGAAGTAGGGCAATGTGTTTTGGGGTGTATTTTTACATATACCCATGTTGGGTGAGAGAAATATCTCTGTAAACTGACAACTTTGTATAAAAAAATGTAAAAAGTTGTAATTTACAGAGATATTTCTCACACCCATCAGGGGTATATGTAAAAATACACCCCAAAACACATTGCCCTACTTCTCCGGAGTACGGCGATACCACATGTGTGACACTTTTTTGCAGCCAAGATGCGCAAAGGGGCCCAAATTCCAATGAGTACCTTTAGGATTTCACAGGGCATTTTTACACATTTGAATTCCAGACGTCTTCTCACGCTTTAAGGGCCCCTAAAATGCCAGGGCAGTATAAATACCCCACAAGTGACCACATTTTAGAAAGAAGACACCCCAAGGTATTCCTTGAGGGGTATGGTGAGTTCATGTAAAATTTTATTTTTTGTCACAAGTTAGTGAAATATGAGACTTTGTAAAAAAACAAAAAAAAAAAATCAATTTCCGCTAACTTGTGCCAAAAAAAAAAAAAATTTCAGTGAACTCGCCATGCCCCTCACGGATTACCTTGGGGTGTCTTCTTTCCAAAATGGGGTCACATGTGGGGTATTTATACTGCCCTGGCATTTTAGGGGCCCTAAAGCGCGAGAATCCAAAATGCGTAAAAATGCCCTGTGAAATCCTAAAGGTACTCATTGGTTTTAGGGCCCCTTTGCGTATCTTGGCTGCAAAAAAGTGTCACACATGTGGTATCACCGTACTCAGGAGAAGTAGGCAATGTGTTTGGGGTGTATTTACATATACCATGCTGGGTGTGAGAAATATCTCTGTAAATGACAACTTTTTAAAAAATTTTATACAAAGTTGTCAATTTACAGAGATATTTCTCTCACCCAGCATGGGTATATGTAAAAATACACCCCAAAACACATTGCCCTACTTCTCCTGAGTACGGCGATACAACATGTGTGACACTTTTTTGCAGCCAAGATGTGCAAAGGGGCCCTAAAACCAATGAGTACCTTTTAGGAGGGCATTTTTACACATTTTTCTTCTCACGCTTTGGGGCCCCTAAAATGCCAGGGCAGTATAAATACCCCACATGTGCCCCTATTTTGGAACGAAGACACCCCAAGGTATTCCGTGAGGGGCATGGCGAGTTCACAGAAGGTTTTTTTTTGGCACAAGTTAGCGGAAACTGATTTTTTATTGTTTTTTCTCGCAAAGTCTCCCTTTCTGCTAACTTTTGACAAAAAGTTCAATTTTTCATGGACTCACTATGCCCCTCAGCAAATACCTTGGGGTGTCTTCTTTCCAAAATGGGGTCATTTGTGGGGTGTTTGTACTGTTCTGGCATTTTGGGGGGGGGGCTAAATTGTGAGCAAACCTGTAAAACCTAAAGGTACTCGTTGGAATTTGGGCCCCTTTGCGCACCCAGGCTGCAAAAAAGTGTCATTCATGTGGTATTGCCGTACTCAGGAGAAGTAGGGCAATGTGTTTTGGGGTGTATTTTTACATATACCCATGCTGGGTGAGAGAAATATCTCTGTAAACTGACAACTTTGTATAAAAAAATTAAAAAGTTGTCGTTTACAGCGATATTTCTCACACAAAGTATGGGTATATATAAAAATACACCCCAAAACACATTGCCCTACTTCTCCTGAGTACGGCGATACCACATGTGTGACACTTTTTTGCAGCCAAAATGCACAAAGGGGCCCAAATTCCAATGAGTACCTTTAGGATTTCACAGGGCATTTTTATGCATATGGATTCTCACACTTTAGGGCCCCTAAAATACCAGGGCAGTATAAATACCCCACATGTGACCCCATTGTGGAAAGAAGACACCCCAAGGTATTCCGTGAGGGGCATGGCGAGTTCACAGAATTTTTTTTTTTTGGGCACATTTAGCGTAAATTGATATATATATTTTTTTTTTTTTTACAAAGTCTCATATTCCACTAACTTGTGACAAAAAATAAAATTTTGCATGAACTCACCATACCCCTCACGGATTACCATGGGGTGTCTTCTTTCTAAAATGGGGTCACATGTGAGGTGTTTGTACTGCCCTGGCATTTGAGAGTCTCCGCAATCATTACACGTATGGCCAGCATTAGGAGTTTCTGTGATTCTCCTTATCTTGAGCATACGGGTAATGAATTTTTTTTTTTCCGTTCAGCCTCTGGGCTGAAAAAAAAAAAATGAACGGCACAGATTTCCTCATTCGCATCGATCAATGTGAATGAAAAAATCTCTGCCAAAAAATGTGCAAAAAAAAACACAAAAATGAACGGCACAGATTTCCTCATTCGCATCGATCAATGTGGATGAAAAAATCTCTGCCAAAAAATGTGGTCCCAAGCAAAAGGGACCACCAAAAGAACAAACAGCAAGCATATCAGACGCTGTTAACCAAAACAGCGTCTGATATGCCATTTTTTTTTTACTTCTACAGCCTGCCAGCGCACGATCAGCGCTGGCAGGCTGTAGTTAAAGTTCTCCCCGATTCGATCCTGTGAACGCGCGCACGCGCGTGCGCGCGTTCACAGGAAATCTCGCGTCTCGTATAGCATATGACAATGTCTTTCTAAGGCCTCATGCACACAACCTTGTCTGTATTGTGGTCCGCAAACCATAGATCCATAAAATACGTATACCTTCTGTGTGCAAACTGTATTTTTCTCACTACTATCAATAGAAATGACTATTCTTGTCCGCAATATGGACAAGAATAGGACATGTTCTATAATTTGTGGAGCAGAAACATGGATGCTGACCAAAAGCAATGAATAGGTCTGTGTGCTATCTGCAAAAAAATAAGGATTGGACACAGATGGAAAAAAATGGACATGCGACAATTGCTCCAGGGCAATGAAGAATGCAAAGCCCCAGATTTCTTATGCATTACCTTTTGTGTATTAAGGAGACAAAATTACACTTACTTTCCTAAATAAATTTGACACTCATTCTGACCACCATATTTTTCAATGTATTCACACCAGACAACTGGCATAAATATATTGATAAATCTCCTACTTTTCCTCTATTACAAAGCTGTTGGGTGGTTTGTATGGTGGTAAAGACCATCACTGGTTTTCACATAGGAAAGAGAAGGAGTTCAGCGTGGTCCTCACAGACTGGGGTCTAAATAATCATCCCATGGTTGCCAGATCTTGTCAAACCGCTCCATTTGGTTATTAAGGCTAGCAGTCAAGTATTCCATCTTTCTAACCTCCAGAATGGTAGCGAAAAGATCCACCTGGATTGGTACAGTAGTTTGTTTCCAAAATCTGGCAATCAAGCGTCTAGCTGCAGTCAGAATAAGCAGGGCCAAGAACAGAAAGTGCTTCTTCAAAGCCATAGGCGGTACATTAAGTAAATAGAAAAATGGGTCCAGTGGGAACCAAATACTGAGGACTCGGAATAGAATGTCCTGTACCATAATCCAGAAGTGCCGGAGCAAAGGGCAGCTCCAAAAAATGTGAATATGAGATCCCTTTCCAGTGACACATCGCCAGCACCTATCCGAAAGAGAAGGGAATAAGCGCTGCAGCAGTTGTGGGGTATGGTACCAGAACATTAATACTTTATAAGAATTTTCTCTATGGGAAATGCAAGAAGAAGACTTTGCCGTCTTATCCCAAACCCTTTTCCATTCTGCAGTGGTGATAGATCGACAGAGGATCCTCTCCCATTTAGGCATATAAGAGTGAGTAATGGGAGCCGAAGACAAGAGGTCGTATATTTCTGATATAAGGCCCCTGGTTGAGGTCGACAATTTACAACGTTTTTCAAAAGGAGTAGGGGTGGAAACAGTGTTGGACTTAAATATAGAGGCAAATAAATGTCTTAACATGGTGTATTGGAGAGTCAGGGAGTTGACGAGAGGATTGCAGACGTTCAAACGGTATGATCTGTAGGGTGGTGTAGTCTACAATATCCGCATAGTGAAACAGTTTGTTCGGATACCAATTTCTAAGGAAGGCAGACTGCATCCCCGCCGGAAACACAGGGTTAAATAGGAAAGATGTCATTGAAGACTTATCTGAGAGCAAAGAAAAGCGCTGGCCACATTTTTGCCAAATTTGACACGTCAAAGACATTGGCCCTAACAAATCCAGCAGCAATGTAGTCCGCAGTGGAGACCATAGGAGCGAATTGGGATGGACAGGGGCTATCCACAATTTCTCTATCTCCGCCCACCTAGAATAGGCATGGAGATTAGACCAAGCCAGTAACCTTCGTAGGTGTGTAGCCCAATAGTATTTAGTAACGTCAGGGGCCGCCAAACCTCCTAATCGTTTAGGCACTGTAAGGTTCGCGCAGGCTATTCGATGCCTATACCCATTCCATAAAAAAAGCAAAATACAAGATTGCAAGCTCCGCAGTTCCCTATAAGGTATCGGAACCGGCAGAGTTTCAAACAAATACAACAATTTCGGTAAAACAGTCATCTTAACTGTAGCTATACGACCCAATAAAGAGATGGGAAGGGGCATCCATTTAGACATAAGGGCCTTCAGGGACCGGAAGGTATCCGGGAAGTTGTGCGCGTACAAGGAGGAGTAGGTTGGAGTAAGGTTAGTCCCCAAATATCGAAGCGAGGTATCCTTCCATCGGAATTGATAATTAGCTTTCAAGGCAATCATCCTTTCAGCATCACAATGAAGAGGAAGAGCCTCAGTTTTAGAGGTATTTACTTTATAACCAGACAGCCTCCCGTACACGCCCAACAACTGGAAAAGATTAGGAAGCGTGACATGCAAGTCTGTTAATGTTAGCAATATGTCATCTGCGAACAGTGAAAGTTTGAATTCCACCCTATTAACTGTTACCCCATGAATGTCCGGGTTATTTCGGATGGCTGCCGCTAAGGGCTCGATGCATAAGACAAAAATTAAGGGGGATAACGGACACCCCTGTCGCGTGCCATTACATAAAGGGAAAGCTGTAGATAGGGCATGAGGCATTTTCACCGCCGCCGTCGGCTGAAAGTAAAGAGCCCGTAGCGCATTAAGGAAGGGGCCGTGTATGCCAAAGGTTAGCAAGGTGGAGAACATAAAAGACCAATTCAGGCGGTCAAACGCCTTCTCAGCGTCGAGGCTAAGCAATAGTGTCTCTTCATTGCATCTGTTGACGATCTCAATAAGATCAATGGTGCGTCTAGTATTGTCTCCACCCTGCCGATCCCTGACAAAACCTACCTGGTCCTTATGTATTAGTTGCGGCAACCATATCGATAGGCGGTCAGCTAATATTTTTGTGAAGACTTTTAGATCTGAGTTTAATAAGGCGATGGGGCGATAGTTAGCGCAATCCAGGGGATCTTTACCAGGTTTGGGTATCAGCGTGATGTAAGAGTGCGTAAGGGATTTTGGAACCGGGGACCCCTGCAAAAAAGAATTATACAAAGATATCATGTGGGGTATTAGAATGTCTGAAAAAGTCTTATAATATGTATACGGCAGCCCATCTGGACCTGGTGACTTTTTATTAGGGAGGTGTTTAAGTACGTCTTGTATTTCCTCCCCCGTGATGGGAACATTCAAAGCTAGCACTGCGTCTTCTGAAAGTGTAGGGAGATGACATTCAGACAAAAAAGCATCAAAAAGACGCGATTTAGCCCCAGGATCCGAGGGAAGTTGTTGGGGGATAGAATAAAGGCTAGTATAGAATTCCTGAAAAAGTTTCGAAATCTCCTCCGGTTTATACAAAAGCGTACCATCAGCACACCTCATAACCGTAGGACTATCCCTCACAGTAGCCTCGCGTAACTGATTAGCCAAAAAGGTATGGGGTTTGTTACCCCATGCATAGTACCTCTGCCTGGAGTATAGCAGTAATTTCTCTACCTTATGTGTCAAGAGATCACGCAGCTTGGCCCTCAGTAAAACCACTCGGCGCAGCAAGTGACGGGACTTCCTGCGTCTCAGCTGTTCCTCTAAATCCCTCAATTGAGCAGTTATAGAGGCTTGCTGGGCCTGGCGATCCTTTTTCAATCTAGAACCTAACGCTATACAGTGGCCCCTAAAGACTGCTTTATGCGCTTCCCATAGGGTCGCAGCGGAAGTGACTGAAGATTGGTTAAGTGTGAAATATTCTACGATAGCCTCCCTAAGTTCCTGGCGTATTGGCAAACTGTTGAGGTAGGTTTCATTAAAGCGCCAATGACAGATTCTGGTATGGGCCCCTGAACCGTGTAGAGTAATGGAAATGGGAGCGTGATTGGACCACGCTATATGGCCAATGTCGGCGTCCTTCAGCATCCGCAGAACCGGGATGTTACCGAAGAAGTAGTCAATCCGGGAATGAGTGCTATGTGGATGTGAAAAAAAAGTGTAAGATTTTGCGGTGGGATAGTTCACCCTCCACAAGTCATACGAGTGACGACGAATTATACTTCGAAAAAGCCGCGCCAAGCGACACTGCGCCCGGGCAGGCGGTATATTGGCCATGGACAATCTGTCCGCGTGTTCCGAGAAAGGATCATTAAAGTCCCCTCCGACCAAGAGTGCCGAGGGCAGAAGGGGGATGAGCTTTGAGAAAACCGCATTTAAGAAGGGTATTTGACCTGAATTTGGAGCATAAAGGTTACACAACGTAAGGGGACTACCCCGCAGCTGGGCTTGAAGTATGATAAACCTCCCTTCCTCATCTGCTATATATGAATCGACCTGTATCGGGCAGTGGGTCGATAATAGGATGGCCACACCTGCTGTCTTCCTTCCCGAAGTTGCTGAATAAACTCTAGGGAAAGAGCGGCTCGCAAATTTAAAGGAACCTGACTGATCGAAATGGGTCTCCTGGAGGAAGACTACATCTGCCTTCTGGGATTTGCATTCATTGGGGGCTAGTCGCCGTTTGGCATTGGAATTAAGCCCTTTGACATTTAGGGAGATACATTTAATCATCGTGAAACAGGGGATAGACAATACTTGCTAATAGTAGATCACTCAGATCAGCATTCAAGAACCACATGGGAGTCGGGTTGCCAATAGGCCGCCATTCAGGTGAGAGGTATTCAGATCGCCTAAAACAGAGAGACACAAAAGGAGAACACAAAGGGAGAGAGAGGGGAGACACAAAGGACAACATTAACCACAATATTGCAATATCATTGGGTGCTAGCACCCAGAAAGGGATCAGTAACAATTCGCATGTAAAAAAAACTGCGTAAGAATGCCAATTCCCGTCCCTAAAAAAGGGAAAAAGAGAGGAGGCACACATACTCATCCCTAAGGTAGGGAAGTGACTGGACATCCTCAAGAACAGCAAAAAATGAGGACTCCAAAGCAGTAATAAGAACAGCAACATCAGACAGAGAAATATTTATCTCAGGCGGATATGAGAGAGTACACCGCAAAAATCACAGTAGGTTACAGCATATAGAAGCCATGCAGTATCAGTTGAAGTAGAACCCCGCAGTTAGGGGGGAGCAACATCCGAGTCTACAGTACGGTGGTCCTCCCGAAGAGGGGGGTGACGCCTCTTCTGTCTAGGTGCTTGCCACACTGGATCTGGAGCAGGGAGTGGGTCCGGGAGTTCCCAGACAGGTATAGAAGGAGGATCCAATTGCAGAGCAGAGCAGAAAGACAGCAAGTCTGAATGCTGGTGAAGGGTAGAAGTTTTACCATCTCTCGTGACCACAAGGGCAAAGGGGAAGCCCCATCTATAAGGAATCCGGCGGTCCCTTAGAAGAGTCAATAGCAGTTGTAGTGCCCTGCGCTTCTGGAGGGTCCACCAGGAGAGGTCTTGGTACAGCTGGACTGGCGAACCATGGAACTCGATAGATTTACGCAACCGTGCCTTAGCCATTATAGTTTCCTTCAGCTCAAAGTCATGTACGCAACAGATCACATCACGAGGCTGAGAGGCAAAGGATTTAGGGCGCAAGGCTCTATGCGCTCGGTCTAGTTTATTCACCTGATTCAAAGGTGCGTCCAGAATAGAATTAAAAAGTTCAGTCAGTACCTCTCTCAGGTTTTCCTCTTTATCCGGCTCAGGGAGACCACGGATACGGATATTGTTTCTGCGACCTCGATTGTCCAAATCTTTTAAGTGGCGGGAGTTATCCCTGATAAATTGCGATTGTATAGTTATGATGGACTGCAGATGTGCTACAGATCTACGTGTGGCATCGTGGTCAGTTTCAATGGAGTCCACGCGACCCGCCAGTTGCTGGATATCCTTCCAAAGAACAGAAATTTCAGATTTACATGCATTACGGACTTCAGTAATCAGCATTTTGAAGTCTTCTTTGGTAGGTAAATGTTGAAGCGTCTGCTGAAGCGTAGCAGAGGAGTGGGTAGAGTGAATGGACCCCTCTTCTTCCCCCTCATCCATAGATTCTGACAGCTGGTCCCATGAGGCCCCATCTGGGTCTGCAGAAGTGCGGTTGTGGGATGGATCCGTAGCATCTAACTGTGGTTCGGCCCAGTCCTTATTCTTATGCCCCACAGCACCTGACTGTTTAGAGGCTTTTGGCGCCATTTTAGGTGACATTATGGTGCCCTGCGCTTTTAAAGGCTGCGGTCCCGCCTGTTGTATGGGTGTTTGCCCTCCGAGTGAAGTCCCCAGATGGTAAGGGACAAATACTTGCGCTTCTGGAGACAGGGACAACGTCGCTGGAGTCAGGGAGTGTGAATGCAGCGGGGGTGCAGAAGAGGCTCCCTGCACCGGAGGCAGCCACAGACAGCAGGCCGCAAGCGTCCGGCGGCAATGTCCGACGCCTGCTGAGAAAGGAGTCGAGCGTGCGGCGGGACCTGGTAGATGTCGGGGTGGTAAGTGCCGGTTTCTGGGCGGTTTTCCTCCCCATGTGCAGGGTTCAAGTGCTGGAGTGGCTTCAGAAAGTAGCGGTGGCGGTGGAGCTCTGCTTTCACACCGCCATTCTCTTAGACGGCCAGGCCACGCCCCTATACTGTTTTATTTTGACATACAATTATACAATTAGTATTCAGCTGCTGGTTTATAAAATGTAGAATATTTTTCATAGGACAACCACCTTAAGTCTAATTTTTTATAACTTATCTGTCAGCTTTTTATAAAGTATGGAACTTTATCAATGGCTTTGCTAAAAAAACATATAGGCAATATCCACCACTTTCATCCAACACTTTTGTGACACAGACATCAGCATGGGTTTGTGAGAGATACTAATCTGATCATCTCCTATGAAGAGGTAAGTTCCAGACTGGACCTGGTTGATTGTTATGCCAGTGGTTTGTGCCCACCAGCATCTCCCCTCTCCCATTGGGCACGTCCACCAGAGTGCTCACCCTCCGCACTGCTCCCCACTGCATTCTGTTGCTTTCCCCAGCTCTTAAAATGCCAGTGTTTTAGGTAGATAGGGTACCTTCCCCTATGGGAAAGTGCCTGAGCTATAGGTTCCTAGATTTTCTATTCCTGTTTGTGTGGAGGACACTAATGGGGGTGTGTGTGTGGAGGACACTGATGGGGGTGTGTGTGTGGAGGACACTGATGGGGGGGGGGTGTGGAGGACACTGATGGGGGGATGTGTGCAGGATACTGATGGGGGATGTGTGAGGGACACTGATGGGGGTGTGTGTGGAGGACACTGATGGGGGGGATGTGTGCAGGACACTGATGGGGGGATGTGTGCAGGACACTGATGGGGGATGTGTGCAGGTCAGGACACTGATGGGGGATGTGTGCAGGACACTGATGGGGGATGTGTGGAGGACACTGATGGGGGATGTGTGGAGGACACTGATGGGGGTATGTGTTGAGGACATTGATGGGAGGATGTGTGGATGACACTGATGGGGGGATGTGTGGATGACACTTAGGGGGGATGTGTGGATGACATTGATGGGGGGGATGTGTGGATGACACTGATAGGGGGATGTGTGGATGACACTTAGGGGGGATGTGTGGATGACACTTAGGGGGGATGTGTGGATGACACTTAGGGAGGATCTAGGGAGGGGTGTGGGGATGTTGAGATGGGAGGTCCTGGAAGGGGTGTTTGGGTGGAAGGGGTGGGAGGTCCGATAGGTATGTGGGGGTGGGAGATCCATGAGGGGGGGGCATACATTTTTTTGCTGGTGGGCCCAGTCATTTCTTGCTACGCCCCTGGGTGACACCACCAGGAGATGAGCGCTTGCATTATGGATAGCACTCATCTCCCTACATTCATCTGTATCGCGATACAGATGAACACTGCAGCAGGGCAAGGGAGAGGCGTCTCCCTTCCCTGTTCCTTTGATAGGCTGCCGGCACAAGGCCAGCAGCTTATCAGAGGCCGGCGCAGGCGGTGTGATGAACTCATCGTGCCACCTGAGCCATACTGCTTGGGACACAGGCCAGAAGAGGCCTGCATCGCATCACTGTCATGGAGGTAAGTTTGTGTTTTTTTTTTGTTTTGTTTTTCTGTGAGGCGCTGGGCTGCGCTGGGGGGTCATTGCTGGCATAAAGGGGACACTTTGTGGCATTATTGCTGGCACATTGGGGACACTATGGGGCAATGGCTGGCACATGGGGGACACTATGGGGGCATTGCTGGCACATGGGGGACAATATAGGGGCATTGCCGGCACATGGGGGACACTATGGGGGCATTGCTGGCACATGGGGGACACTATGGGGGCATGGCTGGCACATGGGGGACACTATGGGGGCATGGCTGGCACATGGGAGACACTCTGGGGGCATTGCTGGCACATGGGGGACACTATGGGGGCATCTACTGGCACATGGGGGCATCTACTGGGGGCATTGCTGGCATATTATGCAGACACTATGGTGTTGGAGGGCAGAAGAATACTATGGGGTATATTATATAGGCACATTATGGGGGCAGTAAGAAGGGGCATTTAATACTGGCACCTTCTGGGGGACACTATGGGGGAATCTTATACTGGCACATTATGGGGGCACTATGGGGAAGAGGAGAGGAGCACTATGTGGGCATTTACTAGGGGCAGTATATAGGGGTATTTTATACTTGCACACATTATGGGGACATTAGCTCAACTGGTGGCACTGAGGGAGTTTTTTTGCACTGGCACACAGAACGGAGCACTTTTGAATTAGTGCACATTATTATTATTATAAAGGTGACAGGTGAGTTGTTAAGAAGGTAGGAGGATGATGGAAAAGTAGGAACCTAAGATGTCTTTTATCAAACTACAGAGACGAGAGATGGGTGAAAAATCGATGTGGCGGTCTGGTCTGAAAGGAGAAGATGAGGAAAGAGAAGGTCTGCATCAGAGAAGTTACTGGATGTAAGGTATGTGGTGCTGTATTCTGGATAGCACAGAATATAATATGTATGCAGATATGTATGCTAATATGTGTGTGTGGGGGGGTGCTAAGCAGACAGAAGATAGATCGCCGGGGGTTTGGGTGGGGGCCTGTTAGGGGTGCTAGAATTTGAATCCAAGCGATAACATGGATGGGGGTGTATATAGTAAACAGACAGCTGTCGTGGGGGGGGGGGCTAAGCTGACAGATCGCCACCGACAGGGGGGTGTTCCGCTGGGGGTGGTGTTTGGTGGGGTGGGGGGCGGACACCATTTTCTACCGCCCCGGGTGACACCAGCCCTAGCAACGCCACTGTGTCCGATAAATGTTTGCCAATCCTTATCTTTAACTCCCGCTTAGTTTTCCCTACGTACTGTATGCCACATCTACAAGTAAGCAAGGAAATGACCCCAGTTGTTCAACAACTGATAAAGGATCTGATAGTATTCCTTGTCCGTAGTGGAACTCCTGAATATTTTTCCACTGGAAATAGAGTCACAGGCCACACAGGACCCATATGGATAGGTGTCTACTGTGCCTACGTCAATACGTTATTTGAGAATATTCAAAAATCAGATCCCCTATATCAGGGTCAGAGTGGAGAATAAACCAGTGAGCCTGTAATATTTTGCGTATTTCTGAGTGATCTTTATCATTGGTGCCAATAATCCTAATCCCATTCTCCTCCTGTTTGTCGGTCTTTGGGCACAATAGCTGTGCACGACTACAGCCAAGCGAATGGTGATAGGCATTTCCGATCACACCCTGAGGATAACCACGTGCACTAAATCGGATCCTAAGGTCCCGGGCTGCTGCTCTGAAATCTACCAATTCAGAGCAGTTTCTCCATGCCCTCAAGAGTTGCCCTTTTGGGATCCCTCTTTTCAAGGTCACCGGGTGTCCGCTCTCCCAGCGGAGTAGATTTTTTATGGCCTTTCTTTTGCGAAATATATTGGTAACAATGTTTCCTCCATTGCTTATTGAAATGGATAGGTCAAGAAAGATGATGCTCATGGCATCAATGTCAGAAGTAAAGAAAAGGCCCAATGCATTTATTGTTAAGCACTGACACTACATGGACTCCCCATCGCCACTCCCCTAAGCTGGTGGTAGATCTGATGATTGAAAAGGAAGACGGTATGTGTCAGTACAAAATCCATTAACTCCATCAGGAGTGCATTGTGTCTTCTCATATGGTCGCCTCTCTGCTGTAGGAATTGTCGTGATAGCTCGACGCTCACTGTCATGGGGTATCGAGTTATAGAGGGCCTCAACATCTAGGCTAGCCAGCCATGTCCCCCTATCACAATGAATGCCCTTCAACCTGTTAAGTGCGTCCATCGTGTCTCTGGCATAGGAAGATAGACTTGTCACAAATGGCCTCAACGGCATGTGAATATATGTACTTATATTGGCCATGCCTACCTATGCCAGAGACAATGGGCTGTCCGTTCAGCGGTGTACATTCCTTATGTAGTTTTGGCAAACTATAGAATGTCGCCATGACAGGGAACTCAGGCAACAAATATTCCAATTCATCTTTGCTAATGATATTATCATGGTGGGCCCTGCAGAGAATTTCAGATAGTTGTTTTCTAAAGGTCAGAGTGGGATTAGTCGATAATCGTTCGTATGTTGTTGTATCATTAAGAATCCTCAGACACATGTCTTGATACTTTTTGTGATCTAGAATAACAATGTTCCCCCCTTTATCAGAGGGTTTTATGACAATGGACATGTCCTGCTCCAATAATTTCCGAGCCGCCCTCTCTTTCCTATTAAGGTTATCAGGGCCCAACCATTTATCCTCCAAATGGCACAGTTTTTCTGTCACCACTGATACAAAAGTATCAATTGGAGTATTCTCATTAAGTGGCGGATGTTTTTTAGAGGGCAGTCTCAATCCAGTGAAGGGACCGTCGCCTGAATCTCTTTGCGCTTCCACGTAGAGATCAGCCAGAAGCTGGAAATCAGGAAGTTGTTCTGTAGTGATACCCAGTTCCTGGCATTTACGTCAGTGGCGTAACTAGAAATGATTGGGCCCCACAGCAAATTTTTGGATGGGGCCCCCTCCCCCAGTAACTTTTTCACAACCCCTTCCTTTCATGCCACCCCCTTTCCTGTGTCTAGTAAAGATGGCTCTCTCAGACCAGGCCCAGCAGCTGTTCCATTCGTTTTCTACACTGTCTATACTGCCACTGTATATAATTTCATTGTGTAATACTCTTGAGGGGCCCTGACAGAATCTTTTACTACTTCTCCTCCTCTTGGATGGGCCCCTTCTGGGTCAGGGCCCCAAAGCAGCCGCTTCCCCTGGTTCCCCTATAGTTCCCCTGATTTACGTCTATCGTGGATACGTAAGAACTTCTTCCATTTCAATTTACGCGCAAAAAGGTTAAGGTCTTTGACCCAGCTAAATAAATTGAACTTTTGGAGGGGTGCAAACGATAAACCCTTTTTCCGGACCTGCATTTCGGAGTATGTTAATATGAAGGGTGAAAGGTTAACTACCTGTAGTTCATCAGATCGAGAAGAGGGGGTCACTTTTTGTTCCTAAGAGGATAATCTGAGACGGCTGGAATATTCTCTAAAAAAACACCTCTGCCCCCTTTCCCAGACATTTTAGATTTAAGCCATGGTGTGATATAAGCTCTATGAAGGATCATAAGGGCCATAATTTTATAACTGTCATACAACAATATTGTGTTTAGCTTCAGAGAGATTTGTTCTGAAACATGATGAACATAAGAGTGTAGAAGAAATAGTTACAGATGGTCTTTGTATATTGTTTCTGACAGATACATCTTGTAATCTCTTCTAATACAGTTTATGTGATAAGGTCAGACTGCATAGAGGCATAGCTAAACTATTGTCTAAAATGTCAAAGAGTAACCTTGTAATGGAATATGGTCAAATAACATATCTGCAATAGAAGATAAATCAAACTGCTGGGCAATAGCAGATCATTTCATCCAAGGTTCTAAGAAAAAAGGGAATGTGAACTTGAACATATCTGCTCTATTAGTGTGTCCTCCATTTTATGTGCAACTATAAAGTTATTTATGTGCAACTCGGATTGAGGTAGTGAAATACTTACACTACCTTCCTGGGCGGCCCACGCTGCGGTCCAGGCAACATTTTTTTTTTCACAATATCCCCCGGTTCATCCGCTCCGGTCCCCGTTAATTCTCACATGCGGCGTTATTCTTTGTATGAGGCGGGGACTTGTCTTTTGCCTGGGGAGTGGTTTTCCTTTCCCTAGGTGCGAGCGCAGCCAATCATAGCGCTCGGCTTGCAGCCAGGGAGATGAAAACCACTCCCCAGGCAAAAGTCAAGTCCCCGCCTCATACAAAGAATAACCGCATGTGAGAACTAACTGGGAC
Organism: Bufotes viridis; assembly: GCA_033119425.1. Lineage (NCBI taxonomy): Eukaryota > Metazoa > Chordata > Amphibia > Anura > Bufonidae > Bufotes > Bufotes viridis. The sequence continues at coordinate 182,117,432 of CM065591.1, forward strand.
CGGAGAGGATGAACCGGGGGATATTTTGAAAAAAAAACCTATTGCCTGGACCGCAGCGGGGGCCGCCCAGGAAGGTAGTGTAAGTATTTCACTACCTCAATCCGAAGTGAAAGGTCTTCTTTAAGGGTTAAATGTAATTTCATTGCCTTTTGAATTTTTTTTGTTCTTGAGACAAAGTTCCAACTATACAGGTATGTATATTTACATTGCCTTGATTAGATGTTGGCATAAGGCAATTTTTAATTAACATGCCTATTGGAAATACAAGGTTATTATGATCAGAGGTAATGAAGAACCCCCTCTATCTCTGTGTAGACAGGCTATGGCTGGTTTTCATGCATGCGTGTTAAATGCAGTCATATAAGACTTTTAGGCCATATTTCCAATGGTGTTTATCTGTAATATATTCATTGGCTTATATTACTAAGAAAATGATTGCCGCAATGTCATATTACATTGTATATTGTATTGTACCACCCAACAATTGCTTTGGTATAAATAACAATCTTGGTGTTTTTTTATTACCCACCGGCCATATATACTGTATGTACGTAAAAGCCAAGGGGTGACTCTCTGTAAAGAGACCATACTCTGACAGTCAACAATTCAGTAACATAAGTGATACAATTTCAGTATAAGAAGCAGAGGAGTAACTACTGGCCAGTGGCCACTTTTCTAGAGACAGACATTTAGTAGCGCATTGGACCTTCGAGAAGATGTTGAAAGCGTATTTTAAGAATATTGGCCTAGGCAGATAGAATAGCTACTCATAGTTGCTGAAAATAGGATGACAGTAATTACATGTTCTGAACAACCCAGTTATTCTTACTTGTCCCAGAGTTGCTCTATAGGATTAAAATTTGGGGATTGTGAAGACCAGGAAAGTAAAGAAAACTCACTATCATCCTCCCGGAACCAACCTATGAGTATATGACCATTGTAGCATGGTGCAGTGTCCTGCAGAAAGTCTTCCTCTGCCATGAAGAAATTAAATTGGCTGGCCACAATGCTTGGGTATGCCCTACTGTCCAAACTAATTTACACTGGTGTCTCTGGCCCCAATTGGCCGGTCAGCTGCCAACAACACTGACTCCATTCCAGGAGGTAGCAGCATGGTGGGTCCCCTGCAGTGAAGACCAGATCTCTGTATAGGGGTTAGAGGCTAAAAACCAGGAGATTGCCAGTATAATGCCCTTTGGACTAGTCTAAAGTCAGACTGGTTCGTTTTTCCACTAGATCACATTTTTGCACTTTTCTGCACCCTGTAATCTTACTGTTCTATGTCCCTTAGACAGCAATGGCACTTGAACTGGTCATCTGCTGTTACAGCCCATCTGAGCTGAGGAACGACAAGTTGTGCAGTTGAACATGTTAGCTGGAGCAACAGCGTTATAATGCTTGACTGCCGCCTTTTCTTGACATGCTCCTCTTACCCCTTTCATGCACAAGTTGGTTACATCCACAGGATGCCCATATGTTGGATGTTTGTTCTTGATCAAACTATTCTAGGAATAACTCTCAACACCATGCATCATTCAAATTGCTTAGATCGCTCAATTTTCCCTTTCTAATGTGGATTAATGGAAACGGATTCATAGAAAACTTGCTCACTTGATTTTATGCTGCACTTTGGGATCATGTGTCTAATATTGATACAGAGTAGTTACATGCATGGAAGATGAAAGGGCACTTGTCCGTAATAATGTTGCCATTTGGTTTATATAACATACAGATATACAGATATCCAATAGCTTATAGGCCTCCACCTACAGTAGAGTCACAATGGAAACTGACAATCTGTAGTTTACACTATTGGAAGTAGCAAACATAGGTGACCTGGCATTGTGGCACTGGTACTGTGTATCAACACTGGTCCATCCGAGGACAAGGGAGCGCCTCAGACTGTTGCACAAAATCTATACTGTAGTTTGAGATTATTGTGGTCATTTTGTGATGAATGCAACAGGGAGTAGAATGGAAGCAAGACAGATAATTGGGAGGGCACCAGGTATGTTCACCTCACATTACAAATTTATAGTCACATTTTCAATTTGGAATAGAGGGTCACTTTAATTATGTCTAATAAAGACAATCATGGAATCAAATGGTCACAGTAACTGAAAGGGGTAATCCCATGATGAATGTAAAAAATACATCATATAGTACATGCCAATCTCTTTCTAGCAAAGCTAGAACCAATCCTGTACTGCCTGTGAATCTCCCCATGCATTGCTCTACTAGATATATCAAGCTGGCAGCTCATAGGGAGTGTCCTTTCTGCTGCAGCTCATGTTGCATGTCCTTTCTGCTGCAGCTCTCTCCCTATCACAGATAAGGAGGCAGTTGAAGGACTAAACTGAGCATGCACGGCGTGTGTGCATTAGAGTTTAAACCAGGGAAATCAGCTGGCTAATCCAAGGACTGATCTCCTCTGTTCTAGGTACTCATTCTCTGGGCGTGTGGGTGTGCGTTGTCATCCATAAATAGGAAGTATTTTCACATTGCATCCCTGAACAGCTAAATATAATATTGGAGGATGACATTATCGATATATTTGGTCTGTTAGGGCTTTCTTTTGGAATGTGGAGGGTGTATGTGATCCTAGCATATAGTTGCTCTGCTCTGCACTGCCACTATTGGCAGTCAATGTATGAGGCTGTGCTCCTGTCCACGGGGTTCCCTGCGTTTCTTTCTCCTGCTTTTTGTGCTGGTCAGTAGGCAGGACGTGGGTAGTTTTGTGGCTCTGCTATCAATGAGTAGGAATAGAAGACTATTTTGGTTGATATATATGTGGAAACATAAAAAGACAGAGAGAGACAAATATTATGTAATATTTATTTCTAGTACTTATTTTTTATTTCTAGTAATATTTTTTCTTTGACATGTCACTTGGCTGCCTGACAGTCCTTTCTTCATTAATTATTATAACAAATAACTGTGCTTAAACAGGGATATTTGACCGATTAGGGAATCTGGTGTTAAAAATTTAAATCCCACCCCTAAATCCAATGCTGGCATAAAGTTCAACTCCTGGGACAAAAAACATATACATTGATTAGCAGAAATAGATCAATCCTTTGCATGAGGATGTGCAATCCTTTTTTTTAAAACCCCTTTTTTCAACCACTGAAATGGCAGCTCTGGAGCAGTGGAGGTTTAAGAAGTAAAAATAAAATTTCTTCCTTACCTTATCACATATGCAGCTAGAATTTTTTGTTTGTACATTTATTTTTAATGAGGGAGATAGAGCACACATGGGAAAGGTAATGGGAACAAAGTACTGTAGCATCTGTAGTAACAAGCAGTACACCAAAAATTTGAAAAAAACAACAACAAACATACCCATAGCTAATATAGTGGATTAGGAGCAGACCACATTACTAGTAACAACACGATCAAACAAAGTCCATCATGTGTCATATTCTAAATAAGTCCCGTAAATTCTATTCATTTGGAATGTAGGGCAGTCAAATGTTCCATAGAATGGAGGTCTTATAGTGATCCATCCTGGTTTTCACCAGAAAAATGCAATAATGCATTTTAGCGCAGTGAAAACATGAAACAGCAGCCTGGCACCAGCTTTACTAAGATTTTTAGGAGGTATAGAAGGATGTAAGACAATAGTGTTGTTAAATGAAGAGTGTAACAAGGACTCTACTTCTAAACAGAATCAATGGACAGTCCCAAAATATGTGGAAAAGAGAGGACCCTGGGGACCCACATCACCAGCATACATTTGGAAAAGTAGAGTTAAAGGGTTTTCTGAAAATTTTATGCTGATGACCTATCCTCAGGATAGTGCAGGAAAATTTCGACTAGCTAATCTAAATTATTCCATACAAAGTAATACATCAAAATTATACATTATATACCCTTAAAGCCCCCCAATTCCCCCCCCAAACTCTCACCCCTTTGAGTCTCCCATTCCCGATACAAAAAAAGGATCAAAACGGGATAGTGAAAAAATTGAAGCAGAAAAAGTTTAATATTCCATTCTCCCCATACCCTGAACCATTTATCCTCAGAATTTCTTTGTTTGTATAGAATATATTCATAACTTTTTATCAAGATTTAGCTATATATTCATAGTTGGAGCATTAGACGAGAACCAAGCCCGTGCGATCAGTAACCTTGCCAAAAATATTATTTTAACCAGAAGACTCCATTTTTACTTTTGGCACCGTACCTTAGTAAGTCACTCAAGATCCAAAACTCTACCGTAAATGGAATCATAACTTTCAATTTTTGGATAATATAACGATGTATTGCCCCCCAATATTGTTTTAATTCTATCTATTTTTGGATAATATAACTATGTATTGCCCCCCAATATTGTTTTAATTCTATCCAGAAGATGTGTAGATGATCAGCCTCAGGTAGATCACATCCTGGACAATTAGAAGTATTTCTGAAACCCCACTTATAAAGCCTTAAGGGGGGGGGGGTAACATAAATTCTGTGTAAAGTATTAAATTGAACCAATATATGTTTTAAATTGTGAGAAACTAACTCCGTATTAACCAATATCTTATCCCAGTCATCTGGTTGAACCATTGGGCAGTCCCTTCTCCAGACCTTTTGTTCAGGAGACTGTAAATTAGTAAATCGTGCATTGAGTAAATATTTATAACACTGCAAAATCTTGTCCCTATGTGCTGACTTGGCTATTAAAACGTGCAAAAAAGTGGAAGTGTCTATATAAAAAGTGTTTTTTCTTTTATACTAGAAAGTGCCATAGGTAACTGAAAATACCGAAACCAAGATAGATTGGATATATTTTCTCTTTGTGATAATTCCAACATAATAAAAATATGCCCATTCCCAACCATCTGAGCAAGATAATGAATATGGTTCTTTTGCCAATACTGATCTCCACCCAACTCATCTAAGGCCTGTAGATAATAATTATGCCAAAGAGGCGTGCAGCGCTATATTCCTGTTGAGAATTAATTAATTCACCTGATTCCAATAGAACAAAGATATTGTCATGTGGTGAATTCTTCACCAAAATTCTACAAAGTGGGCTATTCATAATACAGCCATAGCTGTGATGCTATGAAGTAGCCTTTGAAACAAGGAATATGTAATCCTCCCTGTTCCATCGGTTTATGAAAAAGCTCTAATTTAAGCCTCACTCGCTTTCTCCCCCAAAGTATATCATTCATAATTCTCTCAATCAATTTAAAGAATCTATCTTTAATCCATGCTGGGGAGTTCCTGAGGATATACTGTAGTTGGGGCAGCATCACCATCTTCACCAAAGATGCTCTATCAGCTCTAGACAACGTGAGTCGAAGCCATATTTTAATTTAGATCTAAATTTTGTTATCAATGGGATCAAGTTAAGCTGTACAAAATCTTCAACCTTAGAAGAAATAGTAATCCCCAAATAATCAAGTGAGTCAGAGATCCTCAAATTGCTACAGAACTCCTCAGTAAGAGGTTCTCAAGTGTCTAAGGGCAGGAGAATGGTTTTGGACCAATTGATATGGAGGCCTGGGACTTCGTCAAATGAGTTAAAGCTCGAATAACCCTCAAAAGTGTGGTATTAGTGTGTTATATATAGAATAAAACATCATTAGCATATAAAGAAACATGATCTTCTGTTCCTAATGTCCCAAAACCTTCAATCCCAGGATCCTGCCTGACCCTAGCAGCTAGGGGCTCGATATAAATATCAAATAATAATTGAGAGAGAGGATATCCCTGGTGAGTGCCTCTCTGCAGGGAGATACACCTTGTAAGCATCTTGTTAATATTCAACCTCACCTTGGGGGTTTTATAAAGAAGCTTGACCATGTTTATAAACTTAATACCAAATCCCATCCTTTCCAGCACCCTCCAGAGGAATCCCCAATCCACCCTGTTGAACGCCTTAGAGACGTCCAAGGACAGGATGGAGCAAGAAGCCCCCCGGGAGGGCTGAATATTGGCAAAAAGACGGTGCAAATGTTAGTGGGTGCTCTTACCAGGGATACAACCGTTTTTGATCAGGATGAATAATTGATGAGATAACTTTAGACAACCTAGTGGAAAGGATCCTTGAAAAAAGCTTGACATCTGTATTTAGTAAGGAAATCGGCCTATATGAGCTCATTTCTAAAGGATCCTTACCTTTTTTAATATTAATACTATTACAGCCTTTGTCATAGATTACAGAAGATTACCATCTTTTATTGCCACAGAAAATACCTTCAGAAGATAGGGAAAAACAACCTCCCTGTATTTGCAATAAAATTCATATGGGAATCCACCAGATCATGGAGAAGAGTTTCCCACACAGGCTTTCTTTCTTTTTAAAATCTTTTTATTAATTTTGAAAATGAAGAACAGTTTGTATAACAGAGATAATACAATTGTTACATATATAACTATGCCAAACACAACATACAAAATGAGGTAGTTGTGATCTCTTGTTGGATGGAGCAGGAGCATTTTCCCTGAACCATAAAAAAAAATTGTTAGAATAATTGGAATTGCTCTGCTCCTTAAGACAGTTGGATCAGGAAGTTACCTCAGAGTATTATAAAGAAGAGGGGAAGATATGCACAAAGGGGGAAGAACAAGAGGGAGGGAAGGAATGAGGGGTTGTATTCTATATTTAAGTGGTAGGAGTTACAAAGACAAGGGAGTCTATATAAAATGGTAGGAAGCTCTTATTTCCTGCTAGGTGAGCTCCAGTTTTTCCATGGGGACCAAATAGAGGAGAATTTGTGGTGTGATCTTAATTCCCAGTGAGAGATTTCTTCTAGTCTATATATAGAGTTAACTTTCTCTATCCATTCGGGGACACGCTTTCAAAGCAGCCTCTAACTCTTGCAGAGACAGGTCAGCATCGAGGAATTCTCTTTGAGTATCTGTGAGGACTGAAAAAGAGATAGAGTCCAAATATGAATCGAACGCTTCATCTGAGGCACAATCTTCTGCTTTATACAACTCACGAATGCCTCTTTAATGCATTCCTGGTCTTGAATAATTATGCCCTGAATGGAACAAAAACTAACTATATCTTTTTTTTAGATCCTGATTAGAAATCACCCTAGCTAACATTTTCCCTGGGTGACTTGATTTAGAAAAATATTCTTGTCCCCTAAAAAAAACAAACTTTGTTGAGCCTTATCCAGAAGAAAGTCAGAAAAGGCCTGGCTTAACCTCTGCATAAGCTCCCTATTTTGTTTTGTACTTCTATTAGAAAATTCATTCATATTAGCTACCACTGCTTCTTGTAGATCTCTCTCTTTCTTAGCATAGCTCTTCCTTAGGTTAGAGATGTTGCTAATAAAGACTCCCCTCATAAAGGCCTTGAATGCATCCCATCCCAAATATGTCTTTGCTGAATTATAGTTGGTTTCCCAAAAAAACTCCATCTCCTGTTTAATCGGTTCATGATTGTCCATTATGGAGATACAAGGGGGGTTTAGTCTAAATGGAGGCCTAACAGCAGAATTATCGTCCAGCACAGAGAGCTCAATACTGAGAAGTGAATGGTCGGACAAAGACCTGGCCTCATATTTCATACATTTTATGTATTTCAAATAGTTTTTATTTATCAAGGCCAGATCTATTGACATTGACCTCCCAGATTTGCTGACCGAAGAATATGCATGTTTCTCCTTTCCCATGTATCCCCATATATCAACAAAACCAGATTCCTGACAATAGCGGGATAGAGGAAACCCTTGACACGTGATATAAACATCTCTCTCCATGGAAACCCTATCCTTTTCTGGATCGATGACACACAATTAAAATCCCCGGTCACAATGACAGGGAATTCAGGCCACCAATCCATAGAGGATAGTAAACAATTAAGTACATGAAGAGAAAATGGGGGGGGGGGGGCCATATAAGATAAAAGACAAAATACATAATTTCCCATATAGATTTCCATATAAGAATACAAATCTACCCTGATTATCGATGGAGGAGGCCCGGCAGACAAAATCAATCCCATTATGGATTAATACTGTTACTCCTCTTGAATAGCTAGTAAAAATGGAATGATAAGTCTGCACAGCCTATCCCCCACCGAGTTGAGGAATCTCAGTAAAATGGGTCTCTACGGTCTCTACTAGACTAACAATTGATGGAATGTGTCTCCGAACCCGATCACAAACTGCCTGTCTTTTAAAGTTTATCCACAAGAACCTTAACATTTAAAGCTAGGATTCTAACCGACATCAATCAAGAAAAGGACAAAGAAAGGAAAAAAAAAAGAAAAACAAGTCCCACTTCTTCCCCCCATGACCTGGGAGACGCATCGCAACCCACCTCACAAACTACCCCCCCCCAGCCCCCCAACTCTTGATCGGCAACATCCTAGGACAGATCTCTAACCACCTCTACTCACCCCTCCCCCACCTGCCACAATGAAAAAGCTGAAAAAAGATAATTAGATGTTATTCTGATCAAGACATTCTACCACAAGGTCAGGAGTATAAAAAAATAAGTCCCAGTATTAAAGATGATCCGCAATTTAGCTGGATAGACAAATGAATATTTAATGTTTTTTTCACGAAGTCGTCTCTTGACCTCGTTGTAAGAATGTCTCTTTTCTTGAATGTCCTTAAAAAAGTCTGGAAAAAAGGACAGTCTATTTCCCTTGCCCTTCTCAAAATCATATACCTGTCACATGAAACAATCTTCACCAGGGTGCCTTCCAGGAGTTGGTTTACCTCCTGGGACCTGATGGGCCCTTTCCACAAGAAATAATGGAGAAAAATGCTCCCTTCCAAATCTCTCCAAAATTTAGTTCTGTATCATATCAGCAGGATTATCTCCTTCCATGCCCTCCGGTAGGCCCACAATTTTGACATTACATCGCCAAGGCCTATCTTCCAGATTAACCGCCTTTTTTTTTAAGATGTTACCCTCGGATCTTAGCATGGGGATTTTCATTTTAAGGACTTTTATTTCATTCTCTAGAACCTCCACCGTTTTTTCTATGGTAGTTACTCTGTCCCGAATTTTGGAGACGTCGTCTCCTATCAGAGCCACATCAGTCTGGATTTCCCCAAGTTGAGTGGAAATATTTTTTATTAATTCTCTTTTTTTTTTTACCACACCCAAGTTTTCATTCAGTAGTGAGAGTTCATCTTTGGACGGAACATTTAGATCATCTCTCTCTGCCCCCACCTCCTGGATGTAATGATCCAATACTTCTTCCATTGTCGGTTTGATTTTTTTTCCCCTACATCCACATCATACGACCCTTTTTGTTCTGCTCTTGTAATTACAACCTTTGGGGACTTCAGAAAATGTTTAATTTTTGCAGATTCTGCCGATTTCTGGACGTTTTTGGCAGCTGTATACTCAGCAGAACCCCTATTTTGCTTGGGGGCCATTTTCCCCCCTTTTTCTCCTTCCTTCCCCTCCCCTTTTTATTATTTTTTTCTTTCTTTTCTTCCTTCTTTCCTCTTCTTTTCTTTTCTCCTTCATTCCTTTTCCCCTCTTTATTTCTCCTTCCCCCTTATTTCTTTTTCTCCCCTCTCCTCTTTGCACTCTTATGTGGGTTGCCAGTAAAAAAGGGGACCACTCAATACAAAACCAGTTGCAGTCCAATGATATACACAAGAGTGACAGCAAGCTTTTGTTGTAATAAACAGACACAGGAGGGACGGAAGGCACACAGATGAAATCAACAGGGAGGAAGGATCAGGGGAACAAACCAAGGAGTAGAGAGAACGGCGTCTCCTCAAACCTTAATCCAGACACCATCAGGAGGCGACAGGAGGCAGAGGAGCAGAACGGTAAATGCAGCAGACGAACACCGGAGGCAGCAGTCCCTCACGGAGTGACGGGCGGGGGTGGACGGTATCCACCGGAGGAGGAGGAGACGAGGAGTATTCAGGAGAATTGGGCGCACAGCGCAGATCAGGGTTCGCGAGCAGCTAGGCCCCCTGGTCGCTCAGGACAGCAAGGGAGGTGCAAGGTAACGTGTCTACATCATCGCATCACCCCCAAGAATAAAACAGAAGTCACCTTGACGTTGGTAGATGGGCCCAACACAGGTTTGATCAAAAATGTGCACAAAGAGCTTCCATTTTCATGTATAGTAGGTATGGTACCACTGTAATCCAAAACAATCCCTAATCCCTAGGTCTTTTGTTTGCATGTATAACAGTGTGCTGCCATACGTATTTTGTTTGCTATCCTCAGGACAGTTCATCAGTATCTGATCAGTGGGTGTCCGACAACTGGGACTCGCACCGATCAGCTGTTTTGAGAAGACACCTGCACTCCTGTGGACTCTGTTGCATTCTCGAGGTTTACTACCAAGCACAGTTTCGTACATAGTATAGCGGCTGTGCTTCGTAACGCAGCTCAGCCCCATTCACTTGAATGGGGCTGAGCTGCTCCTTGGCCACGGGAGACATTAACATGTTGTAACTCAGCCTAGAAAAAGCAGACAGAAGGCCGAGGCACTAACAGGAGCGCCAGTACCTCCTCAGTCAGCTGATCGGTGGGGGTCCCGGGTATCAGACTCCCACTGATCAAATACTGTTGACCTATCCTGAGAATATATTAGTATTAAAATCTTGGAAAACCCCTTTAAGCTTATTTAAAAGCTCAGGGGACTGGTACCACATCATTAATTTTTTTTTTGTTTTTCTTGTATAGAGCAGTGGTTCTTAGCCATTTCATGCAAAGTACCCCCTAGTAACATGAAGTTCAAACCAAGTACCTCAAGGAAACGAACAGTGTAAATGTTAACAAAATAATATTATTTTCACACTGCTGTCATAGCGTCTATTCTAAGCCTTTGTCAGCAGTTCTTTCAGATTTGACAGAAAGAATAGCACAGCATGCATGACTATTCTGCCTGTCAAAATGACAGACACCATATTAGAACCCATGTTGGATGTTTAAATTACATGCCGTGCTACCAAAAATACAGAAGAATGCAGCACTACATACCTCTGACATCCAGTGATGTCTCCTTTGATATAGATGTTCTCTTTCCTCATCATCTTTATTCAGACCAAACCACCATGATGACTTCTTTCAGCCATGTCTTGTCTCTGCAGTGTTGTCACATAGACATCTTGGATTCCTACTTTTCATCAGCCTACCCACCTTCTGAAAACCCTACCCTGCCATCCCCAATACTTTGCCTTTTGTGCTCCCCAATATTACCTTGTAAAACAGATAGTCCCTCTGAAAATACTAATACCACACAGATAGTGCACCCTTCAATAGTTATTGCCACACATGCCCTCAAAAAAAATTGCACCCAGCAAATAGTGCTCAACAGTAATAATGCTGTAAACCTAGTGTCCCCCAAAAATAATTGTGCTAAACAAATACTGATAGACGTCTTCCTTCCCTGTACCTCTGATAGGCTGCCGACACAAGGCCCGCAGCCTATCAGAGGTTGGTGCAGGCAGCGCGATGACGTCATCGCACCGCATGAGCCCTTACAGCGGGGGAACACAGGCCAATGGAGGTAAGTATAAGTGTTTTTTTATTTTTATATGGGGCAATGTTACTGGCACATGATGGGGGGGCGGGAGACAAGCTGATCTGTCTTAGATCTCCGCAATAAAATACGGACCATACCAGCCGTCAAAACCACTTCTGACGCTGCTAAAAAGGAAGTAACAAGTTAGCTGATACCAACTCCCCAATCTGCAATGGGAAAGCCAAAACTTAGAAAACCAAAGCCAAAACTTAAGCAGGAAGAAGAAGTGTCAATTTTGACGTAAATTTCTTTTCCCTTAGTCCTATCAGCAGCACAAGTGGGGATTTCTCCCCTGTGAACAAATAGGACAGCGGAAATTTTGCTGAGAATAAATTCCCTAGCAAGTAATAATTGATTAATTACTAAAAAACCCCTATAAAGGGCTACCCGCCCACACAGACAGTGCTTATTAACAACATAAATCAGAAAAAAGGGGGGGAAATTTGTGTTCTGATAGGACTAAGGGAAAACAAATTTACGTCAAAATTGACGCTTCCCTTACGTCCTACAGCAGCACAAGTGGGGACTTAGCAAGTATCCCTACAAATTGGGAGGGTGATATAGTACTAGGTCATCCCACTGTACATAATGAGGAAGGAGTAAGTCTTATTCCCTCTATATATACATATAAAATTTTATTTATTTTTTTACGGGAGAGCGGCGGACAACACCGTACGCCCGAACACGACCCGATCAGATCGCTTAGAATCTAGGCGGTAGTGTTTAATAAAAGTGCTGTGTGAGCTCCATGATGCTACAGCACAAATCTGGTCCAGCGGAACCAAGCTCCTTTCAGCAAAGTAGGTGGATACTGCCCTTGTAGAGTGGGCAGTAACAAAGGATGGAGGTGATACCTTCTGAGCAAGAAAAGCTTCGCTGATTGCTTCCTTCACCCATCTACTCAGAAAGGGTTTGGAAGCCTTTAGACCTTTGTTTCGGCCTGCAAAGGATAGCAATAGGTGTTCAGATCTTCTGAAGTCCATAGTCCTGTCAAGATAAATCTTGAGACATCTGGCAATGTCCAGGGAGTGAAGAGCCTCCTCTTCCGGAGAAGAAGGAACGGGACACAGTACCGGCAAGGAGATTGTCTGATTTCGATTAGCAAATGTTGAGACCTTTGGAGTAAAGGACGGCAAAAATCTCAACAGGACACAGTCCTGGAGAAAGAGGGTATAGGGTTCAGCGGTCGCAAAGGCCTGTAACTCTCCAATCCTTTTAGCCGATGTTATGGCTAGTTGGAAAGTTACCTTTAAGGATAGGAACCTAAGGTGCACAGATTCCAAGGGTTCAAAGTGGGGAGAGGATAGCCCCTTAAGAACAATAGATAGATCCCATTCTGGGATCGGTCTCAGGATTCTAGGTTTCAATCTTTCGGCTCATTTAAGGAACCTCCTGAGTAGGGGGTCTTGAGACAGAGATCTGCCTAAAAAGGCAGAAAGAGCACTGGTATGGACTCTAAGGCTGAATGCACACGATCAGGATTGCGTGCGGATTTTCCGCGCGGATTTGCGTGCGGAAAATCCGCACCGTACATCTTGTACATTGTATTGTATGAGAATTTGAAATTCTCAATGCACACGATGCGGATTTTTTCAGCGCGGATTTTGACCTGCGGTGCGGATTTTAAAATCCGCAGCATGTCAATTCTTTTTTTTTTTCCTGTCCGGATATCTTGCGGATTTTCTCAATTCACTTCAATGTGGAGGATAAAATCCGGATGGTGCACGCACACAGTGCGGATTTTGATGCGGATCCGCATGCGGAAAATCCGCATGCAAATCCGCATGCAAATCCGCATGCAAATCCGCATGCAAATCCGCACCTATTGATGCGGATTTACCGCACGGATTTGCCTGCGAACACCGACGGATTTCAGTGCGGATTCTCCGCACATGAATCCTGAACGTGTGCATGTAGCCTAAGAGTTGACGGGCTTAGACCCTTGTCTAGACCGTCCTGCAGAAACTGTAAAATAGCTGAAAGAGGAGGATCTGAGGGAACTACCTCTTTGCCAGCACACCACTGAAGGAATCTCTTCTGTATTCTTGAATAGACCTTCTTTGTAGACTCCACCCGGGAGTGTGAGATGGTTCTCAAGACCGTCGCGGAGAACCCACTAGCTTCTAGTAAGGACCTGTCAATCTCCAGGCTGTCAGACTGAGTCTCCTCAGATCTAGGCATGGACCTGTGTCTTGATACACTAGGTCCTGCACTGGGGGAAGCTTCCAGTAGTTGCCCTGACTCATCTTTATGAGCTGGGTAAACCAAGACCTCTTCGGCCAGAATGGTATTATAGCTATGACCGGGGTCTGGTCTTGTCTGATTTTCGTCAATACCCGTGGTATCATGGAAAGTGGAGGGAAGATGTAAGCCAGCCTGAATCTCCAAGGTATGGAATTAGATACACAGCTCAGCTGGTTGTATCATAGAAGATGGGATTAGATACACACTTCAGCAGGCAGTATCGCACACAACAGGCTCTGTATCAGGCACACATACATGTTAGGATTAGATACAGATGTGTTTGGACGTGCTTGCTGATTCCAGCTGTTTATCACACTCTGGAGATGATGAGGGAAGAGCCCGTGGACGGTCAGTGATGAGTTTAGATACACAGCTCAGCAGGCTGTATCACACAGGATAGGATTAGATACAAATGTGTTTGGATGTGCTTGCTGATTCCAGCTGTTTATCACACTCTGGAGATGGTGAGGGAAGAGCCTATGGACGGTCAGTGATGAGTTTTAGATACACAGCTCAGCAGGCTGTATCACACAGGGTAGGATTAGATACAGATGTGTTTGGGTGTGCTTGCTGCTTCCAGCTGTTTATTACACTCTGGAGATTGTGAGGGAAGAGCCTATGGACGGTCAGTGATGAGATTTAGATACTGAGTGATAGATTCATGTCTGTGTGCAGAAAGGTGGACACAGGAGTTATAGAGGGAGTAGCTGCTGCAGGCAGAGCAGTGTAGGGGGCGTGGCCAGCCTGTGACTCTTCTCTGTGCAGTGCAGCCAGGCTTGTGTATCAATAAAGTTATGTATTCAACAAAACAAGAAGGGAAGAAAGTAAACAGATCTGCCAGGAAAATCTGATGTCTTCCAGAAAATCCTGGACATGAAAAACAGGTATTGGGGGCATATGTATGCAGGGTGAGCGGTGTTAGGAGCACACAAAAAGAATTTTGAATTTGGGATCGGACAACCTCTTTTAGGCCTCTAGTCTAGTTGCTAAATAGATGCTTAGTAAAAAAAAAATCCCTTCCCCTAGGAATAACCTTAGTAGCAAAATTAAGCAATCTCAGAACTGATTGTAATTCCTTCAGTATAGTTTTCTGCTTAGCTAAAAGATCATCTGAGTTTATTCAGTTCATTCAGTTTTTCCACTGGCAAGCAAAACTCCATCCTGTCAGAATCAATTGTAATTCCTAGAAATTCCAGACAGGAGCAAGGTCAAAAAGTTGTTTCTATAGGCAAATGAACATCAAACAATGTAGTAACCTCCATAAACTTCTGCAACAAGTAATCACATCCATAGCTCAGAACCAGCATAACCCACAAACAAAAATAATCTAAATATCGTATAACTCTCCCATCTGCCATATTAATCTCAGCTACCCACTGCAAAAACAACTAGAAAAGCCTCAAAATAAAAACATAAAAGAGAAAACCGGATGCGGAGACATTTATCGTAATAGTTGCCTCTCCCGAATTTAACCCCTTAGTGACCAGCCTGTTTTGCGCCTTATTAACCAAGTGTTTTTCATCGTCGCGTTCCAAGAGCTATAACTTTTTTATTTTTCCGTCTATATAGTTTTATGAGGGCTTGTTTTTTGCGGGAAACGTTTTGTACCATTTTGGGGTACACATAACTTTCTGATTAACTTTTATTTACTCTTTCTGGGAGGGAGATGGGAAAAACAGCAATACTGCCACAGTTTTTACGTTATAAATTTTACGGCGTTCATTTTTCAGTATAAATAACATAATATCTTTATTCTCTGTGTCAGTGCAATTACAGTGATACCAAATACATATAGTCTTTTTTTTACGTTTTACTACTTTTTTGCAATAAAACCCCCCTTTTTTTTAAAGGGAACCTGTCATTACCGTTATGCTGACCTCACTGAGGGCAGCACAAATTAGTGACAGAAATGCTTATTTCAGCGGTGTGTCACTTGTGAGCTAAAAGTAAGTAGTTGCTGAGAACCAGCATCATCATTGCAGCCCAGGCCTTGAGAAGAGTCAGATCTACCTGAGAAGAGTCATGGTTCTTCATAATCTCCTACTTTCACCCATCTGCTGATGATTGGCAGTTCTCTCCTAGAGAGAAAGGGAGAAAACTAGGTAGAAGACTGTCAGTTATCAGAGGGTGGGCAGGGAGAGCAGGAATTTATGAATAACCATGAGTCTTCTCAGGTGGTCGTGACTCTTTTCCAGGCCCAGTCTGCAATGATTGTGATGTTGGTTCTCGGCAACCACCTACTTTTTACTTATAAATGACAGACTGCTGAAATCAACTCACTTGTCTCTACTTTATTCTGACATTAGTATGGGCAGCATAAAGGTGATGACAGGTTCCCTTTAAAAGAAAAAAAGTTTTTTGCATTGCCGCTTCCCAAGACCCATAACTTTCTTATTTTTCTTTCTATAGAGTTGTGTGAGGGATTGATTTTTGTGGGACGACTTGTATTTTTCTTTGGCATCATTTTGGGGTAAATGGCGCTTTTTGATTGCATGTTATTACGTTTTTTCGGTGGCAACTAAGAATACATTAGCAATTCTGTCTTTTTTTATTTTTTTTACGCCAGTCACCGTAGGGGATAAGTGTATTTTCAATGAAAAAAAAGTGTAATTTTTTTTATTGAATAAATGTGTTTTTTTTTTTACTTTTTTTATCACTTAAATCCTACAAGGGGACTATAAGGCCCCATGCACACGACCGTTGTTTGTTTCCGCGTCCGTTCAGTTTTTTTTCACGGATAGGATGCTTCCCCATTCATTTCAATGGGTCCGTCAAAAAATGCGGATGGTCAACCGTTTTTGTTCCGCATCCGTGATCCGTGTTTTCATTCCGTCAAAAAAATAGTGCATGTCCTATTTTATTCACGTTTGCGGACAAGGATAGGCATTTTTACAATGCCATAAAAATCGGATCCATCAAAAAAAACGGTCTGTCATCCGTTTTTTTTGACGGACGCAAAATTTCAAGGAGGAGCGGACGCGGAGGCAGGCAACGGTCGTGTGCATGTAGCCTAACAGACAGTTTTTTGATTGATTTTAAAATGCAATGCATTTTAATGTCAGTGCTGTTCTGACATTGACCTGCAAGCTGCAATAACAAATGACAAAACAGGTGCACACTGCGGTCTTACTAAGCCCTCAAACTGATGTTAAAATTGAGAGGTTAGTCAACATGTCCTACAGTGGAGGACATGTCTTAAGCCCGAGCACCACGCCAAGGTCTCTCAAGTAGCTCGGGACCTAACACTCACCTACCTGTGCCATATGGGCAATACCAGGGGCCAGTGGGCAAAACTACAGGAATGTATTAGGCCGACTCGCAGCAGAATCCTCAGTTACCTCCAGCATGTAACCATGCCTGCAATGGGAGGAGGGAGAGAGCTGTGAGCCCCACCCAAGACTGGCTGATATGGCCCAGGCCTCACAGGTGCACCTAAATATAGCCTGTGGATGGAAAACAGGCTACATTTACATGGGATTTTATACACCTCCAAACAATTATATATATATAAAACAACTGAAAGGTGACATGAGGCAGCATGTGCTCAACCCAAAAATGCAGTTGTGCATATATATACAGGGGAGCAGATCCTTCACTTGTGGCCCGTTGCTAATGACGATCCCCAGCAAAAATGCATTCGGTGGAGGATGCCCGCAGCGGACCACAAGTACCACAATAGACATCCTACACAAGGTGGCAATTGTGTGGATGTGATAAGTAATATAACAATATAGCAATAACAAATGACAAAACAGGTGCACACTGTGGTCTTACTAAGCCCTCAAACTGATGTTAAAATTGAGAGATTAGTCAATATGTCCTGCAGTGGATTTTGGGGTAAATGGCGCTTTTTAATTGCTTGTTATTACGTTTTTTCGGTGGGAACTAAGAATACATTACCGATTCTGTCTTTTTTTATTTATTTTTTACGCCAGTCACCGTAGGGGATAAGTGTATTTTCAATGAAAAAAAAGTGTAATTTTTTTTATTGAATAAATGTGTTTTTTTTATTACTTTTTTTTTATCACTTAATAGTCCTACAAGGGGTCTATAACAGACAGCTTTTTGATTGATTTTAAAATGCGATGTATTTTAATGTCAGTGCTGTTTCGACATTGACCTGCAGGCTGCGCCAGAGAGGCGCAGCATGCTTGAAATTACTCAAGGCTGATCTACACGAGACCCCAGCCAGCCTTCACACACATCGGCACACCGGAATCGCATTTGCGGGGGGGCCGATGGGAGACAGAGGGAGTCCGCTCCATCTGTCAGCACTTTACATGCGGCCATCGCGCCATGTAAAGTGTTAAACAGCCCGGATCAGCACTCCTGCCGGTCCGGGATGTTAGAGCAGGGCCGCCACTCTCATGTGAGAGCCGTGCCCCCGCTCCACGGGTGACCCTTGCAGCGCTTAGACTGGGCCGCCGTAAAAAAGCGTTGGCCCAGCCTCAGGCCCCTTAGTGACCACAGTAAAAAGGCGTATGGGTGGTCACTAAGAGTTTAAACCCCAAGGAATTTAAAACAATCGGGTTAACAGATAAACGTCTAAAAGCTGAATTCACATATGTTTTAGCTAAAAGCGCTGTAACCAAATTTCTGCAATAATTTGCACGTATATACCACGGATACTAAAGAATTATCCACCTCATCATTCAAAGATGATTTCTCCGCAAAATACAAATGGTTGAGTAATCTGCAGCTAACTGCCTCCTTTTTCGGTACAACAGCAAAAAGTAAATATCTGAAATTGGCAATAAAAAGAATAATATATATATATATATATATATATATATATAGAACCCTTTGGAATTATATGGATTTCTGCACAAATTAGTCATAAAATGTGATCTGATCTTCATCTAAGCACTATCCTTATTTGGCAATATTTGGGGCCAAACCCACAGGTATACGTCGCCTTCTTTATTTCAAAATATTATTATTGTGGAGACGCTAAAACTTTATTTAATCATCTATTAAAATCTATTCACAGGGGGAGGTTACAAAAATAACGAAAACTATTAGAGAGGAGCCCAATTGTGCAGGACCCCCATCTCTAATCTACAGCAGAGTTAATAGGGGAGGTGTGTGCCCACAAACCGCCGGCTACACACCAGTATTTGGCAGCAATTCACACTGTAATTTGGCAGTGATTCCTCCTCAGGGTTCACTACCTTCTCTCCTGCCCCCCACTCTGAACCTCTGCCTATACGTGCCAACACCTCCAGACTAATTCAGCTTAATATTCCCTCTTAATAAAAAACGCCTGGCTCTCCTCGGCAATGCGCTCTAGTCAAGCGTTTCACTTGTATTAGGCGATGTCTGGAGGGTCCCTATCTGATGCGCTGTAACTGCATTCCTAGCTCCTATCGCTCATTACTGATCTTCATCTAAGTCATAGCAATAGACAATCACAGTCTGCTTAAACTAATAACACAAATAATTAAATGTTACCATGTTTTCATTGAATACACAATGTAAACATTCACAGTGCTTCCTAAAGTGCTTCCTAAAATGTGGCTTGAAGGGTTAAAAAAAAAAAAAAAAAACTCACCTTATCCACTTGATCGCGTAGCTGGCATCATCTTCTTTCTTCTCCTTTCAGGACCTGCAAAAGCACCTTTGGTGACGTAATTGCATTCAGCACGTGGTGAGCGCGGTCACGTCAGCGCAGGTCCTGCTGAATGAAGATAGAAGATCCTACTATCTTTATTCATCAGGACCTGCGCTGACATCACTGCGCTCACCACGTGTCATGTGACTTTAGTGTTGCAGGGTCTCAGGTGTGAATGGGGAGAAGGTGCGTTACATTCGGTGTTATTGCTCTCACACTCTCTCATACTGGTCACTGGAAGATCAACATGGCAGCTCATGGCAAAAAAGTTTTGCATAGAATTGTTGCTCTACATAAAGATGGCCAAGAAAATTGCCAACACCCTGAAACTGAGCTGCAGCACAGGGGCCAAGACCATACAGCGGTTTAAGACAGGTTCCACTCAGAACAGTCCTCACCATGGTCAACCAAAGAAGTTGAGTGCACGTGCTCCGCGTCATATCCAAGGGTTGTATGAGTGCTGCCAGCATTGCTGCAGAGGTTAAGAAAGCCAGTAAACAGTTTGCTGAAGACAAGCAGACTAAGGACATGGACTACTGGAACCATGTTCTGTGGTCTGATGAGACCAAGATAAACTTATTTGGTTCAGAGGGTGTCAAGCATGTGTGGCGGCAACCAGGTGAGGAGTACAAAGACAAGTGTGTCTTGCCTACAGTCAAGCACAGTGGTTGGAGTGTCATGGTTTGGGGCTGCATGAGTGCTGCTGGCTGTGGGGAGCTACACTTTATTGAGGGAATTGAGACTGTGATTGTCTATTGTTGTGACTTAGGTGAACATCAGATCACATTTTATAACCAATTTGTGCAGAAATCCATATCATTCCAAAGGATTCACATACTTTTTCTTGCAACTGTATGTATATATATATACAGTTGTGTTCAAAATTATTCAACCCCCACTGAAATTGAGTGTTTTGGCCAGTTTGACATTGATTTTGATCATTTCAGTCATCTTGTTTACAATTAAATCACAGAGGCCCTTGTAAGTCAGACAAATATAACATAACGTTTATAATGAAATAACCACAAATGTCTTTTCTGTGCTCACATCATTATCAGTTGTATTCAACCCCCAAGTGACATTCAATCTTAGTACTTAGTACAACATCCTTTCCCAGTTATAACAGCTTTTAAACGTGAAGCATAGCTTGACACAAGTGTCTTGCAGCGATCTACGGGTATCTTCGCCCATTCTTCATGGGCAAAAGCCTCCAGTTCAGTCACATTCTTAGGCTTGCGCGCTGCAACTGCTTTCTTTAAGTCCCACCAGAGGTTCTCAATCGGATTTTAGTCTGGTGACTGCGATGGCCACTTCAAAATGTTCCAGCCTTTAATCTGCAACCATGCTCTAGTGGACTTGGAGGTATGCTTGGGATCATTGTCCTGTTGAAAGGTCCAACGTCTCCCAAGCCTCAGGTTTGTGACGGACTGCATCACATTTTCATCCAATATCTCCTGGTACTGAAGAGAATTCATGGTACCTTGCACACGCTGAAGCTTCCCTGTACCTGTAGAAGCAAAACAGCCCCAAAGCATGATTGACCCCCGCCATGCTTCACAGTAGGCAAGGTGTTCTTTTCTTCATAGGCCTTGTTCTTCCTCCTCCAAACATAGCGTTGATCCATGGGCCCAAACAGTTCTAATTTTGTTTCATCAGTCCACAGAACACTATCCCAAAACTTTTGTGGTTTGTCCACATGACTTTTGGCATACTGCAGTCGACTCTTCTTATTCTTTGGAGACAGCAAGGGGGTGCGCCTGGGAGTTCTGGCATGGAGGCCTTCATTACGCAGTGTGCGCCTTAGGCCCCTTTCACACGGGCGTTGCGGGTGCACTCCGTCAAACAGTGCGGGTGCGTTGCGGGAATCTCCGTGATTTTTCCCTGCGAGTGCAAAGCGCTGTCATGCGTTTTGCACGCACGGGAGAAAAATCGGCACTTTTGGTACCCAGACGCGAACCTGCACTTCTTCACAGAAGTGCATGTTCGGGTCCGAAATTGTCCCGCTGGTATTATTTCACATTATAACATAGTTATAATGTAAAATAATACCTTTGGCCATCTTCCTAATGTTGAACCCGGTGCTGAATGGGTTAAAAATAATAAACTAATCATAACTTACCTGGTCCTTGATCGCAAGCTCGGCATCCTCTCCGTTAGCTAGTTACTAGGTGAGGACCTGATGATGATATCACATGAGTCACATGGCTCAATCACATGCTCCATGATGGAGCATGTGATTGGGCCATGTGACCATGTGACATCATCACAGGTCCTTTACCTAGTAGCTAGCTAACGGAGAGGATGCCGGCCTTCGCGATCAAAGGGACCAGGTAAGTTAGGATTAGTTTATTATTTTTAACCCATTCAGCACCGGGTTCAACATTAGGAAGATGGCCAAAGGTATTATTTTACATTATAACTATGTTATAATGTGAAATAATACTGAACCGGTTACACATCCCGATGGTTGCATAGCAACCATGCGGGAAAATCGCAACGCATCCGCACATGATTGCGGATGATTGCGATTTTCCCGCATCCCCATTCACTTCTATGGGGCCTGCGTTCCGTTAAAAACGCAGAAGATAGAGCATGCTGCGATTTTCACGCATCGCAAAAGTGATGCGTGAAAATCAACTGTCATGTGCACAGCCCCATAGAAGTGAATGGGTCCGGATTCAGTGCGGGTGCAATGCGTCCTCCTCACGCATTGCACCCGCGTGGAAAACTCGCCCGTGTGAAAGGGGCCTTATTGTCTGAGCTGAAACTTCAGTACCCGCATCTGACAAATCTTTTTTCAGTTCTTCAGCAGTCACACGGTGACTTTTCAACACTTTGCGCTTCAGGTAGCGCACAGCAGTCGAAGTCAGCATCTTCTTTCTGCCACGACCAGGTAGCGTTTCAACAGTGCCCTTTGCCTTGAGTTTGCGAATGATGCTTCCTATGGTGTCTCTTGGTATGTTTAACATCTTTGCAATCTTCTTATAGCCATTGCCCTTCCTGTGAAGAGAAATCACATCTTCTCTTGTCTTCCTGGACCATTCTCTTGACTTTACCATGTTTGTAAACACACCAGTAAATGTCTAGAAGGAGCTGAGTATCACAGTCATTTTACATCTGCCTAATTATAGAAACATAGAAACATAGAATGTGTCGGCAGATAAGAACCATTTGGCCCATCTAGTCTGCCCAATATGCTGAATACTATGGATAGCCCCAGGCCCTATCTTATATGAAGGATGGCCTTATGCCTATCCCATGCATGCTTAAACTCCTTCACTGTATTTGCAGCTACCACTTCTGCAGGAAGGCTATTCCATGCGTCCACTACTCTCTCAGTAAAGTAATTCTTCCTGATATTACTTTTAAACCTTTGCCCCTCTAATTTAAAACTATGTCCTCTTGTAGCAGTTTGTCTTCTTTTAAATATTCTCTCCTCTTTTACCGTGATGATTCCCTTTATGTATTTAAAAGTTTCTATCATATCCCCTCTGTCTCTTCTTACTTCCAAGCTATACATGTTAAGGTCCTTTAACCTTTCCTGGTAAGTTTTGTCCTGCAATCCATGTACTAATTTAGTAGCTCTTCTCTGAACTCTCTCCAAAGTTTCAATATCCTTCTGCAGATATGGTCTCCAGTACTGCACACAATACTCCAAATGAGGTCTCACTAGTGCTCTGTAGAGCGGCACGAGCACCTCCCTCTTTCTACTGTTAATGCCTCTCCCTATACACCCAAGCATTCTGCTGGCATTACCTGCTGCTCTATGACATTGTCTGCCCACCTTTAGGTCGTCTGATATAATGACCCCTAAATCCCTTTCCTCAGATACTGAGGTTAGTACTGTATCACTGATTTTATATTCTGCTCTTGGGTTTTACGCCCCAGGTGCATTATCTTGCACTTATCGACATTAAATTTTAGTTGCCAGATTTTTGACCATTCCTCTAGTTTTCCTAAATCCTTTTCCATTTGGTGTATCCCTCCAGGAACATCAACCCTGTTACAAATCTTTGTGTCATCAGCAAAAGACACACCTTACCATTGAGGCCTTCTGCAATTTCGCTGATAAAGATATTAAACAATATGGGTCCCAGAACAGATCCCTGAGGTACCCCACTGGTAACAATACTATGGTCTGAATATACTCCATTGACTACAACCCTCTGTTTTCTGTCCTTCAGCCACTGCCTAATCCATTCAACAATATGTGAGCTCAAGCTCAAAGACTGCAGTTTATTGATAAGCCTTCTATGTGGGACAGTATCAAATGCCTTACTAAAGTCCAGATAGGCAATGTCTACTGCACCTCCGCCATCTATTATTTTAGTCACCCAATCAAAAAAGTCAATAAGATTAGTTTGACATGATCTCCCTGAAGTAAACCCATGCTGTTTTTTATCAATCAACCCATGGGTTTTTAGATGTTCCACAATCCTCTCCTTGAGTATGGTTTCCATTAATTTCCCCACTATTGATGTCAGGCTTACTGGCCTATAGTTGCCTGATTCCTCTCTACTACCTTAATTGGTGCTTATTATGCTTGATTGCTGCTCCTTGACATCCACAGGTGTTTTCAATACCTGATCGAAAACACTTGAATGAACCTCTGTTACTAAGAGTGGTAGTCTTTAAGGGGTTGAATAATTATGTCAATGAAGAAATCACAAAAAAAAACATTTAATACTGTATTACAAAAACAATTAATGTCGTTTAAGTTGCATTTGGTTCTTTAAAAAGTCCTTGTAAGATTTCATTTTGAACACAATTACAAATGTACACTAAATTCCCTAAAACCCTTTACAGCATTGGGGGTTGAATAATTTTGAACACAACTGCATATATCTTTACTACTTGCCTACCTCTGCACGACTACAGTATATACATAGTGGCAGTAGACTGTTAACTGTAACCTGATGTATTAAAGTGTCATGCTATATTGCGATTTGCTGGCTCCCCTGGCACTTCAGATCGCCGTGATTGTGATTTTAATATACAGCTGCGGTCACAGTGAAGAAACTGGGGACCAATCAAAGTTGTTCCTGGACATATGATCACTGGGACAGCCTGTCATTGTTAAAAACAGAGTGTAAATAAAGAAGAATATTCAAAGACACCACAGCCTCTATATGCTAAGATTGTTTTATTTCTTGGTGTGAGAGAGACCCTGCTGGCTACAAAGTTACTTCAGGACACATTAGAAACAGAGTTCTGCCCTGAATCTGTATGTGTATCTGTAAAATAAACACATTTCTCCTCCCCTCTTTTTCTTTCATAAAAAGCGTATAATTATATCTCTATAGTTAGTTTTAACAATAGCGGACACTGGGGGACATTTATCAATAATGGTGTACCATAATTTGCGCCAAAAAAATACTAAAGTTACAAATCAAAACTGGTGATTTGTTTCACCTCATATATCAAAAGGCGCACACCACTTGCAAAATGGGACTTTTTAAAATGTCAGCTTGATTATCCGCCCATATCTCTGTTGATTTGCAACATTTTAACACCAAGAGCACAAATTTTTCCTCAATTGATTTTTTTAAACTTTTTATCACTGAGGAAATTGTACATCAAATTTATATGCTCAGAAATATTTGGCAAACAATCCAAATTAATCTTAGGCAAAACCCAAATTTTGGAAGCCAACTAATATGCTAGAAATAAAAAAATCCTTGACCTAACGTTCCACATACAAAAGACAGAGTGGGGGAGCCAACTGGTGTGAGTATCATACGTGTAGCGGAAGGGTCAGGGGCTGAGCCACCTTACCAATTGTGGTTGTGCAGAGCCAGGCACAACACTAGTAGTAAGTGGAGGGTCTTCCAGCTGGGAGAGTGATCATGCAGATGCGATCCACAGTCGGAGTATAAAAAAGGATTGCGCTGCACTGGGTCTAGATGGCATACACCCCTATATCCTCAGAGAATTAAAGAGGACCTTTCATCACTTCTAAAGATATTAACTAACAATGCTCACATGTAGAGCGGCGCCCAGGGATCTCCCTGCACTTACTATTATCCCTGGGCGCCGCTCCGTTCTCCCGGTATAGGCTCCGGTCTCTGTGCTCACAAAGTTATAGTAGGCGGGGACTTGGTTATAGTAGGTGGAGCCTGCCCTTCATCTCCTTCTCCCAGGCTGTAGCGCTGGCCAATCGCAGCGCCGAGCTCATAGCCTGGAAGAAAAAAAACTCCCAGGCTATGAGCTCGGCGCTGTGATTGGCCAGCGCTACAGCCTGGGAGAAGGAGATGAAGGGCAGGCTCCACCTACTATAACCAAGTCCCCCAAGTCCCCGCCTACTATAACTTTGTGAGCACAGAGACCGGAGCCTATACCGGGAGAACGGAGCGGCGCCCAGGGATAAAAGTAAGTGCAGGGAGATCCCTGGGCGCCGCTCTACACGTGAGCATCGTTAGTTAATATCTTTAGAAGTGATGAAAGGTCCTCTTTAAGTAATGTCATAGACAGACCCATATTTGTCATATTTAACCACTACCCGACCGCCTAACACAGGGATGCGTCCTGCGGGCAGCCAGGTTATTCCTCCTTGACGCGCCGATGCGTTATCTCGCGAGAGGCGAGATTTCCTGTGAACGCGCGCGTTCACAAGATCGCATCCGGAAGAAGTTTTACTACAGCCTGCACAAGTTTGGCTTTTGTTTTACACAGTTTTTTTTTTAATGGTGTTTATCGGATGGGGTGGATCATGTGATATATTTATAGCGCCGGTCGTTATGGACGCAGCGATACCTAATACACTGTATGTCTGTTTTTTCTTTTTTTTCAATTTTTTTTATAAAATCAGGGGAAAGGGGCTTTTTTTCTTTTTTTTATTAAAAACACTTTTTTTTAACTTTTTTTTACTTTTTTTTAACTTTTATTTCTGTCTTTATATTTTGGGGGTCTGATCCCCTCTTCGATGCAGTACAATACATCGGTATTGTAATGCATTGCCTGTTAGTGTATTACACAAACTAATACACTAAGAGTACTTTCACACTTGCGGCATGGCAGATCCGGCAGGCTGTTTCGGCAGGTGAACAGCCCGCCGGATCTGCCATGCCGCTAGTACTCGTGTGCTGCCGTGCTGCCGCTCCATCCCCATTGACTATAATGGGGGCAGAGCTACGGCGCAGCACGGCAGTGCACGGCCGGAGATCGCCAGACTAAAATAACTGCATGTCCGACTTTTTAGTCCGGCGATCTCTGCCGTGCACTGGTGTGCTGTGCCGTAGCTCCGTCCCCCGCCCCCATTATAGTCAATAGGGATTGAGTGGCAGCACGGCAGCACACTTGTATCTGCGGCATGGCTGATCCGGCGGGCTGTTCACCTGTCGGATAGCCATGCCTCAAGTGTGAAAGTACCCTAACAGGTTGCCTAGGAGACCCAGTCTGAGGCTGGATCCGCTGGGCACCCATAGAAGGCAGGTCCCGATGCTGTGCAAGGCATTGGGCAGCCTCTGCCTCCGGCCCTGTCTGCAGTGTAAATCTCACGCCTTCGCCGGCCCGTTCAGTATACGGCACTGGCACATTGAATAAAGGGTGCTCGCTGGCTGCCAGCTTCCTCACTGCACCTGTGCCGAATACTGAACGGCGCAAGATCTCTCCAGCGCACAGGGCCGGCAGGAGAAGGTGAACGTTGCCTTGCCCTGTCAATCTAGTGAAGCAGGGCGTGGCCAGAGGTGGGAGAACGGAGCCTCTAGGAGCAGAGGCAACGCCTCCCCTGCTCCTAGAGGCTAATTAGCATATTATAAAAGTTTGTTTTTCTCAATAACGGTGCCTGGCAGTGAGATGGCACTAATATAGTTATGTTCAGTTGACATTAGCACATCGCTAATGTCAGCCAGCTTAACACCCATTTTTAAGGTGACAGAAACCCTTAAACAGTTACACAATATCTTCTATAATCCTATGAAAAGTATTATAAGACACATATTGACGCATGTACTGTACGAATGATGTCACTGAGTACAGTTTTGGCACTAAGGGCTTTTGCTGACATTTTTGCATTAGTAAATGCTTTTATTCCTTATGAAATTGTATGAATAAACTGACAATTGGGTGTTTTAGCAATCTTTTAATCGTAGAATATTGCATAGGGGCAGTGCAGGAACAGTGTTGGAAGATCGTGGGGAGAGTTTTCAGACACTACTACTGATTGCCTGATTGGAGTCAGGAAGGAATTTTTTTCCCCTTAAGTGAGGAAAATTGGCTTCTGCCTCACAGGGGTTTTTTGCCTTCCTCTGGATCAACTTGTAGGAAACAGGCCGAACTGGATGGACAAATGTCTTTTTTCGGTCTTATATACTATGTTACTATGTTACAGGGAAAGCATAGGGAGATTGCAAGGACAGTGCAGGCTCAGTGTAATCGCCCTGTGCATTGTGTTCATCTGCTCTACCCTTTATACTTAATCCATTCAGTTATACGTAGACTTACTGTTCATCAGACTCATTGCCAACAGGGGGTCTAATTAATAGGCACGTTTACCTAGTTCATCTAGGTATGATTTGTTTTGTTATACATAGACTTACTGTTCATCAGACGTAGGGACACATTTATGAGGCCTCTTTATAACTTTGGACGATCCTTTTTTAGACCTGCCGTGAGCGGGGAGAAGTTGCAGATTTGGGTGCAATCTGCGCCTGAGATCCGCCTAATATATGCATATTTTAGCTTAATAAATGACCTTCTTAGTCTCAATAGGCAGTCTACTATATAGGTGTATTTATCTATTTCACCTACTGCACCTTTAACAATTAATCTTTTCAGTTATACATAGACTCACTGCATCAGACTCATTGTCAACAGGCAGGTTAATATATAAGCTCGTTTACCTAGTTCATCTGTTGCGCCATTCATACTTAATCTGTTACATTACTGATCAGGTTACTGCACACTATGGCCAACAGACAGTTATCTGGGCCCTCAAAAGGAAGGGGCAGTGGCATAAATGTTGCTGTAGCTGACATAAGTAGCATCAGAAGAAGTGGTGGTGGTAGCAACAGCCACCGCAACAAGCCAGCCTGCCACTGTCATCCAGTGGCCATGTTTTGACCAACAATCCAGCTGTACTGGAATAGTTGACGTGCTCTTAAACATCATCTCAGGAGACAACATATACTCTGATACCACACTTAGTTTGCATGGCCCAGGAACAACCTCTGTGTCGTCACCTGTCCTGTAACTGCCTCTTTCTTTACTGCTCCTTCTGCTCGGAAAGTAATGCATGCTGCTGGCTCTACTCCGCTTTTCAGCAAAGAGGATCTTAGTGAGGACAGTCAGCAGCTACTGGCCAGCGATGATGACAGTCGAGGTGGAGCATGTGTTGCGAGCGGTCAGGGACATAGTCATGAGACTGGTAAGGGTGACATAATTGTCGGCCAGATAGTAGTGGATGATGTAGCCGATCGCACATGGGAGCCGGGTGAAGAGGGGGCATTATCAAGGGATGAGGCAGACTACAGGCCCGGAAGACAGCAGCAGGGTGGCAGCGTGCTGATGAGTCAGTAGGGTCGAAGCAATGGGAGAACTGGAGCCAAAACAAGACCGGGGTAGACCGTCTGCTACCCAGGAGCCCACCTGTCAGGAAACAACTAGCTGTGCATGGGTTCATAAAGGCAGCAGCAGGCAGTCAGGGTTGGGGGCAAAATGCCATACTTGGCAGTGTGAGAATTTTTTTTCAAGTCGCTGGAGGATGTTAGTGTGGCAGTATGCAGGATATGTGGGCAGATGATGAACCGTGGTCAGGGTGCTAATGTTGGAACCACGGCTTTGCCTTTACACATGAAGCATCACTGTAAAGTGGCCTGGGAAAACCTTGGCACTAATGTAGTGGTAAAGACTGACGCAGCAACCACTGCATCTCCCAGTGGCCCAGCACACCTTCTGTAGCTGTCAGGGCTCCTCAACCTCAACAGAAGGAAGCTGTTATACCTTCCCTTTGTCTAAAGCTCCTGATGCTCCTCCTCCTCCTGATCACGTGTTTCGCCAGGAATCGATCGCCAAGGTGATTGCAAAAAAATTGTATGCGTCCACTCATCCAATGGCACAGAAGCTGAACGTTCACCTGGCCACGCTGCTGTTACTACAGTCCCTGCCTTTCCATATCATTGACTCTGGACATTTCAGAGAACTCATGGCTTGTGCCCACCCAAGGTGGAGAGTCCTCAGCTGTCTTTACTTCTCTAAAAAAAACTATACCAGCCCTGCACAAGTATGTTGAGCAGAAGGTGGGCCAGTCCTTGAGCCTATCGATGTCTGGTACAGTTCATGCCAGCGCTGACATGTGGACATGTGTGTCTTTTACAGCCCACTGGGTAAATGTGGTGCCCATCCAGGCACACCAGCAACTTGGCCAGGTGATGGCAATGATGACACCTCCGCCATGTAATTGTGGGATTTCTGCACCAATGTCCTCCTCTGCCTCCTCATCTTCGACCTTGTCTTCGGCCTCCACTGTAGGCACAGTTTAGAGTGGTCCTCCAGCATACCACCTATGCAAAGCATGGCATTGTCATGCGGTTCTGCACCTGGTCAGCCTGGGTGAACTGTCACATCGGGTAGGAACTGCTCTGCGTCATTAATCAAGAAATTGAATCCTGGCTGTCTCCTTACCGACTGAAGATAGGAGCCATGGTAACATTCGGTCTGTGCTGTGTCAAGGAGGACTGACTCATGCGCCGTCCATTGTGCAACTCTTCAAATCTGATTGTCACCTGGTTCCTGAAGTCTTTCATCCAACTGCAAGACGTCTTAAAAATGTCAAGGAAACTGTACATGCATTTCAGCCACTCTTACCGTGCAAAACATGCCCTGCTTGACCTGCAAAGGAAGAATGGTGTTCAACTATATCACCTCCTATGCAAGGTTTCCACATGTTGGAACTCCACGCTTCATATGTTGGACAGACTATATGAGCAGAAGAACCCGTGATCGATTTCTTGATGATGCAGACAGACAGGACTACTCCCCGGTTTAACTTTGACATTAGACAGTGGCAGCTCATGCGTGACACTTTCTGTTTGCTCAGGCCCTTTGAGGAGGACACTTTATTTGTCAGTCACCAGGACCACAGGATAGGGTTGAGCTTTAGGGTTTTTGGTAGCTGGACCCGAACATTTTCCTAAAAGTTCGAGTTCGCTGTTCGGCGATTTAACGGCGCTTGTTGAAAGCTTGCAGGGCAGCCAATCAACAAGCGCTTAACTAGTGTGCCTTTAGAAGCCATCACACCTGCCTACTAATGGCATGGCTGTGATTGGCCAAGTGCAGCATGTGACCCAGCCTCTATATAAGCTGGAGTCACGTAGCGCCGCACGTCATTCTACTCTTACTAGTGTAGGGATAGGATGCTGCTGCTGTGAGTGAGAGATTAGGAAACAATTCTGGTCTGGTGTACTTGGTGTTAAATCTGCAAACTACAGCGATTAGTTTTGTGGGTGCTCTGCTACATTTTTTTACCCATGAGCCCAATGACACAGAAAAATAAGTTTTATCCGTCTGTTAGTTGGGTGTCGCCGGCCATTTTGTGCAAGTGTAGTGCACTTGCACCTTCATATGTGCCAGGGACAATAATTTAATCCTGTTCTTTTAGTTCAGTGGGCAACATATACCCATTTGTTAAGTGCACCTGCACTGCATATGTGCTAGGGGAAGGGAAAATAATATAGTTAATCCGTCTGTGACTTCAGGGCCCCAGGCGGGGGACATATTCCCACTTTTTTCTGTGAACTACCCCTGTGCTGAATATCTGACAGGGAAAGTCTATTCATTAAATCCATCTGTTAGATTCTAGGGGGACAAATTCCCTTTTTTTGGCGGTCAAGTTCCCCTGCGGCCTGAAGTGCATACCTGGCAGTGAAAATAATTAAATTACATTAGTCTGGCACATATTTGTGTGACTTAAAGCGTTTTTTTTCTCTTTCTGACACCGGTACTAAATATCTGAAAATAAAACCAGTAAATACTGCTGTTACATTGTCAGTTGACAAATTATCATTTTTTGTGCTAGATACTACATTTTTTTGGCCTGCGCTGCATTTCTGACAGTCCAATAAAACTGTTAAATACTGCATTTACATTTTTAGTTTAAAAAAGCACACTTTTTGTGCTAGATAGTACATTTGCAGACTGCACTGCATTTCTGACAGTTCAATAAAATTGTTAAATACTGCGTTTACATTTTTGGCAGAAAAAAAGCACACTTTTTGCACTAGATAGTACATTTGTGGCCTGCATTTCTGACAGTGATTGAAATACATAAATTAATCATCCGCACAATGCTCCATTTTGTGTAGGATGCCTTTTGACGTGCATGTGGTCCGCGCGGGCATCCTCCATTGTACGCATTTTTTGCTGGGTATGGTCGTTTGCTGCAGTCCACATGCAGTGGGACTGCTCCCCCAATGAGAAACACGCTACAGTGTTTGGGGTCTGAGCAGTTCCCCCATATTGGCCACTATATTTCTGTGATAGTGATTGAAATACACTTAAATCCATCTGTTTAATTGTGTGTGAAAAAAACACCTTTTTTCGGCAATAAAGTACCTTTGCGGCCTGCACTGCATAGCAGACGGCAATAATTTTCAAAAATTCGTCTGTTCCACTGTTGGGTGACATTAACCTATTTTTTGCTGTTTTGTAGCCCTGCCATAAATAGCAGACAGGGTAATAATTAAAAAAATTCTTCTATTACATTGTTGGGTGACATTAACCCAGTATTGCTGTATACAAACCCCTGCTCTG
The DNA here is from genome assembly GCA_033119425.1 of Bufotes viridis. Taxonomy (NCBI): domain Eukaryota; kingdom Metazoa; phylum Chordata; class Amphibia; order Anura; family Bufonidae; genus Bufotes; species Bufotes viridis. The sequence continues at coordinate 182,149,495 of CM065591.1, forward strand.
CATAGGTGACAGGGAAATAAATTTCTACAATTGGTCTATTAAGGCTACATGCACACGACAGTTGTTTTTATCGGCTTTTGTTTAAGGTTTTTTTTGCGGATAGGACAGGGACCCATTTATTTCAATGGGTCAGCAAAAAAATGCTGACAGTTCATCCATTTGTGTTCCGCGTCCGTTGTTCGTGTTTCCCTTTAGCAAAAAAAGTAGTGCATGTCCTACTTTTTTCTCATTTGCGGACGAGGATAGGCATTTATTACAAGGGATGTGTGAAAACAAAAGAATCCTCCAAAAAAACTGATGGACCATCAGTTTTTTTTGTGGATCCCGATTTGTGCACAGCAAAAAAACAACTGTTGTGTGCATGTAGCCTAAATTGGTGGTTGACTGCTCTGCATAGGTGACAGGGACCTATATTTCTAAAAATTGTCTGTTACATTCTTGGGTGACATTTTACCATTTTTGCCGTATACAAACCCCTGCTCTGCATAAGTGACAGGGACCTATATTTCTAAAAATCCTCTGTTCCATTGGTGGGTGACATTAATTCATTTTTGCCGTATACAAACCCCTGCTCTGCATAGGTGACAGGTACCTAGATTTCTAAAAATCCTCTGTTACATTTTTGGGTGACATTTTACCATTTTGCCGTATACAAACCCCTGCTCTGCATAGGTGACAGGGACCTATATTTCTAAAAATCGTCTGTTCCATTGGTGGGTGACATTAACCGAATTTTGCTGTATACAAACCCCTGCTCTGCATAGGTGACAGAGACCTATATTTCTAAAAATCGTCTGTTACATTCTTGGGTGCCATTTTACCATTTTTGCTGTATACAAACCCCTGCTCTGCATAGGTGACAGGGACCTATATTTCTAAAAGTCATCTGTTGCATTAGTGGGTAACATTAACCCAGTTTTGCCAGTGAAAAACCCCTGCTCTGCATAGGTGACAGGGACCTATATTTTTTTAAATCGTCTGTTCCATTCTTGGGTGACATTAACTCAGTTTTGCCGTATACAAACCCTTGCTCTGCCTAGGTGACAGGGACCTATATTTCTAAAAATTGTCTGTTACATTCTTGGGTGACATTTTACCATTTTTGCCGTATACAAACCCCTGCTCTGTATAGGTGACAGGGACCTATATTTCTAAAAATCGTCTGTGGGTGGGTTCCATTGGTGGGTGACATTGGCACCTGCAGGCCATGGGCATCTATCTAGCACCTCACCCCCCTTGCAAATCAGCCAAGCAGTCTGAGCCCCAAGTCATGCAGCAGTCTCTTATGCTTTTTGACGACTCTGCTGGCAGGGTTTCCCAGAGCCATCCACCTAGCCCTGCCCCAGAAGTGGAAGAGATTCAGTGCACCGATGCCAACCACTTATGTTTCAGGATGAGGACATGGGAAGACCACCGCAGCACGTCTCTGATGATGACGAAAAACAGGTGCCAACTGCTGCGACTTTCTGCAGTGTGCAAACCGACACGGAGGGCAGGGGTAAAGACTGGGTGGAGGACGATGAGGTCTTAGACCCCACATGGAATCAAGGTCATGCGAGTGACCTGTGCAGTTCGGAGGAAGAGGATTTGATCGCACAGAGCCGCCAACACAGCAAAAGAGTGAGCAGGGTGCAAAAGCAGAGCGGCCGTCCTCTAGACAGTACGCCTGCTACTGCCCACTGCACCCAGGAACCGAGCACAACAAAGCCAGCTCCAAGGAGTTCCCTGGCGTGGCAGTTCTTCACACAATGTGCAGACGACAAGACACGAGTGGTTTGCACGCTGTGCAATCAGAGCCCTGAAGCGAGGCATAAACGTTCTAAACCTGAGCACAACCTGCATGACCAGGCATCTAAGTGCAAAGAATGAGCTGCAGTGGAGTAAACACCTCCAAAACCAAGAAAGGTCTCAGGCTCCTCCTGCTCCCTCTTCTGCTGCAGTCTTGGCCTCTTCCTCTACCTCTGGAGGGACAGCGGGACCGGCCACCCCGCAACGCCACCACGTCCGTCACCTTCAACAAGAAGCACTACAATGTCCCATGGCAGCATTCAGCTGTCCATTTTCCAAATAATGGAGCGAAAGAAGAAGTATCCCCCTACTCACCCGCGATCCCTGGTCCTGAATTCCAGCATTTCAAAATTCCTGGCCTTTGAAATGCTGTCATTCCATCTGGTGGAGATGGAGACTTTTAAAAACCTTATGGCGTTGGCTGTTTCACAGTACGTCGTTCCCAGCCGCCACTATTTTTAGAGTTATGGACGGGCATGGAACAACAAACCGATGAGTGGTTGGTGCCACGGAGCCTCAAGTCCGGCCTGGTGGTGTGCGATAATGGACAAAATCTCCTAGCAGCTCTGGGCCTAGCCGGTTTGATGCACATCCCTTTCCTAGCGCATGTGCTGAATTTGGTGGTGCAGAAATTCCTGAAAAACTACCCCGATGTGTCAGAGCTGCTGCAGAAAATGCAGGCCATCTGTGCGCACTTTCGGCGTTCTCACCCTGCTGCTGCTCGCCTGTCTGTGCTGCAGCATAACTTCGGCCTTTCCGCTCACCGCCTCATATGCGACGTGCTCACAAGGTGGAATTCCACCTTGCACATGATGGAGAGACTGTGCAAGCAGCAGAGGGCGATAGTGGAGTTTCAGCTGCAGCACGCACGGGTAAGTTGCTCTGCGGAACAGCACAACTTCACTGCCACTGAGTGGGCCTCCATGCGAGACCTGTGTGACTTGTTGCGCTGTTTTGACTACTCCACCAACATGGCCAGTGCCGATGACGCCGTTCTCAGCGTTACTGTCCCACTTCTATGTCTCCTTGAAAAAACACTTTGGGCGATGATGGGAGAGGATGTGGCACAGGAGGAAGAGGAGGAGGAAGAGGGATCATTTTCACGGTTATCAGGCCAGTCATTCACAAGTGGCTCAGAGGGTGGCTTCCTGCACCAACATAGGCCAGGTACACGATTGTCCAGCCAGGGCACTGTTCTGGAGGATGAGGAGGAAGGCGAGGATGAGGAGGAACAGTGTTCACAGCAGGATGGCACCCAAAGCAGCTCAGGGCCATCACTACAGCGTGGCTGGGGGGATACCGAGGACACAGACGATACACCTCCCACAGAGGACAGCCGAGTTGCCCACATTCTAACTTGTGCTGATTACTGGGTGGCCACCCTGCTGGATCCCCGTTACAAGGACAATGTGCTGTCCTTAATTCCCTCACTGGGGCGTGATAGGAAGATGCGCGACTACAAGCGCACGCTGGTAGACGAACTGCTGATGGCATTCCCATCTGTGGGGGCTCAGAATAAGCACAAGGCGAAGGCAGAGGAGGAGGAAGAGGTCGCCAATGCAGCTGGGGCACCGCCAGCACCTCAGAAGGCAGGGTTAGCATGGCCGAAATGTAGAAAAGCTTTGTCACCACGCCACAACAACCAGCAGCTCCAGCTGATATGCAACGTCTTAGCAGAAGGCAGCATTTCAGCAACATGGTGGAGCAGTATGTGTGCACACGCCTACACGTACTGACTGATGGGTCTGCCCCATTCAACTTCTGGGTCTCCAAATTGGGCACATGGCCTGAACTTGCCCTTTACGCCTTGGAGGTGCTGGCCTGGACGTCCTCCTCCTAGTTCAAGATTATTATTTTTAATTTTTATTTATTTTATTTTAAGTCATTTCCCTATCCACATTTGTTTGCAGGGCACTTGTCATGCTCTTTCCCACATTTTGCTGCCTTTTGCAGCCCTCTAGCCCTTTCCATGACTCTTTCCGAGCCATTTTAGTGCCCCAAAGTTCAAGTCCCCATTGACTTCAATGGGGTTCGGGGTCAAGTTCAGGTCCCGAACTCTAACTTTGCGACGAAGTTTGGCCGAACCCGGTGAACCCCAACTTCCAGGTGTTCGCTCAACTCTACTACGGGATGAATGATGTCATTCCATTCCTACATGTCCTGGAGGGAATGCTGATAAACCTGGCTGGCGAGGGGACATCTCACAGCCACCTGAGATCTGTGGAGGCTGAACTGGCACAGGAGGATGAGGAGGAGGACATAAACGCCTAGAAATTCTATACAGAACTACAGGGAGTGCAGAATTATTAGGCAAGTTGTATTTTTGAGGATTAATTTTATTATTGAACAACAACCATGTTCTCAATGAACCTAAAAAACTCATTAATATCAAAGCTGAATATTTTTGGAAGTAGTTTTTAGTTTGTTTTTAGTTTTAGCTATTTTAGGGGGATATCTGTGTGTGCAGGTGACTATTACTGTGCATAATTATTAGGCAACTTAACAAAAAACAAATATATACCCATTTCAATTATTTATTTTTACCAGTGAAACCAATATACATCTCAACATTCACAAATATACATTTCTGACATTCAAAAACAAAACAAAAAGAAATCAGTGACCAATATAGCCACCTTTCTTTGCAAGGACACTCAAAAGCCTGCCATCCATGGATTCTGTCAGTGTTTTGATCTGTTCACCATCAACATTGCGTGCAGCAGCAACCACAGCCTCCCAGACACTGTTCAGAGAGGTGTACTGTTTTCCCTCCTTGTAAATCTCACATTTGATGATGGACCACAGGTTCTCAATTGGGTTCAGATCAGGTGAACAAGGAGGCCATGTCATTAGATTTTCTTCTTTTATACCCTTTCTTGCCAGCCACGCTGTGGAGTACTTGGACGCGTGTGATGGAGCATTGTCCTGCATGAAAATCATGTTTTTCTTGAAGGATGCAGACTTCTTCCTGTACCACTGCTTGAAGAAGGTGTCTTCCAGAAACTGGCAGTAGGACTGGGAGTTGAGCTTGACTCCATCCTCAACCCGAAAAGGCCCCACAAGCTCATCTTTGATGATACCAGCCCAAACCAGTACTCCACCTCCACCTTGCTGGCGTCTGAGTCGGACTGGAGCTCTCTGCCCTTTACCAATCCAGCCACGGGCCCATCCATCTGGCCCATCAAGACTCACTCTCATTTCATCAGTCCATAAAACCTTCAATAAGTCTTGAGATATTTCTTGGCCCAGTCTTGACGTTTCAGCTTGTGTGTCTTGTTCAGTGGTGGTCGTCTTTCAGCCTTTCTTACCTTGGCCATGTCTCTGAGTATTGCACACCTTGTGCTTTTGGGCACTCCAGTGATGTTGCAGCTCTGAAATATGGCCAAACTGGTGGCAAGTGGCATCTTGGCAGCTGCACACTTGACTTTTCTCAGTTCATGGGCAGTTATTTTGCGCCTTGGTTTTTCCACACGCTTCTTGCGACCCTGTTGACTATTTTGAATGAAACGCTTGATTGTTCGATGATCACGCTTCAGAAGCTTTGCAATTTTAAGAGTGCTGCATCCCTCTGCAAGATATCTCACTATTTTTGACTTTTCTGAGCCTGTCAAGTCCTTCTTTTGACCCATTTTGCCAAAGGAAAGGAAGTTGCCTAATAATTATGCACACCTGATATAGGATGTTGATGTCATTAGACCACACCCCTTCTCATTACAGAGATGCACATCACCTAATATGCTTAATTGGTAGTAGGCTTTCGAGCCTATACAGCTTGGAGTAAGACAACATGCATAAAGAGGATGATGTGGTCAAAATACTCATTTGCCTAATAATTCACATGCCCAAGTGAGAGGAGAGGATCAGGAGGAGCATGAGGAGCTACGACGACTATGACAATGCAGATGACCAAGACAGACAGACCGTGGCAGTATTCAGTGGAGATAAAGGCATAGAGTCCGTCCCAGTCCCTTATGCTGCGTTGCTTGTGTAGTGGCAGCCGCATTAATAATAATAATAATAACGATCTTCACTTCTTCACTTACTACATGGTGAGGCAGGAGGCCGGGCGGGCAGGCAGCCAGGCACTGGTAGCGTAACTCACTAAATGAAGCAGGCAGTGCAGGTACATGACGTAGTGAGTTATGCTACCAGTGCCTGTAGAAAGTGAAGAAGCGAAGATCCCACTGCTTGGTACCGCTCTCCCGGCAAACATGGCTGCTTTCTTTTGAGGCTTACGTTTTTTCATCTGTGGTGTAAAAAAAAAAAAGAAATTCCTTTTAAATCCTGGTTCGTATTCACACAGATTGGTCTCCTTTTACTCCTGGTTCGCATTCACTCGGATTGGTCTCCTGCCTAGTTCAACAAAACAGCTTCTCAGCGGAGGCCAGTGGGCCAATAGGAGCGAGTTTCCTACCATGTTTTCACAAGCTGTTCATTTGTTTGTCGCGATAAGGTACTTCGCTGAGCAAACTTGCAATGCCTCAGGCGCTTGTTTTTATCCCATCTCTGTTAAGTGTATTATTTATGCACGTTGTTTCGGATTACCAATGTCTATATTTTCAATGCCTTTTGGCAGTTGTGTTTCTTTTAGGCCACTTTTAGCCAATCCAGTCATCCAAATTGCCGCCTATCCCATCAGGTCTGGCTCAAGTTTTAATCACTTCTCGTCACTGTCACGTCATTCAGATCAGTCTCTTGGCTCCGCGGGCTCGATGACTACTTCGGCCGCATGGCTTAGGGGCCACTTGACTGCCCCAGCCTCATGGCTCTGGGGCCCTATGACTGCTTCGGCTCCGAGGACCCAATGACCGCTTAGCTCCGGGGGGCCCTATAACTGCTTCGGCCCCATGGCTTCGGGGGTCCAATGACTGCTTCGGCCCCATGGCTTCGGGAGTCCGACGACTGTATTATTTATGCACGTTGTTTCGGATTACCAATGTCTATATTTTCAATGCCTTTTGGCAGTTGTGTTTCTTTTAGGCCACTTTTAGCCAATCCAGTCATCCAAGTTGCCGCCTATCCCATCAGGTCTGGCTCAAGTTTTAATCACTTCTCGTCACTGTCACGTCATTCAGATCAGTCTCTTGGCTCCGCGGGCTCGATGACTACTTCGGCCGCATGGCTTAGGGGCCACTTGACTGCCCCAGCCTCATGGCTCTGGGGCCCTATGACTGCTTCGGCTCCGAGGACCCAATGACCGCTTAGCTCCGGGGGGCCCTATAACTGCTTCGGCCCCATGGCTTCGGGGGTCCAATGACTGCTTCGGCCCCATGGCTTCGGGAGTCCGACGACTGCTTCGGCCCCATGGCTTCGGGGGTCCGACGACTGCTTCGGCCCCATGGCTTCGGGGGTCCGATGACTGCTTCGGCCCCATGGCTTCGGTGGTCCGACGACTGCTTCGGCCCCATGGCTTCCGGGGTCCAACGACTGCTTCGGGCCCATTGCTTCCGGGGTGGTCCGACGACTGCTTCGGCCCCATGGTTTTGGGGGTCCGACGACTGCTTCGGCCCCATGGCTTCGGGGGTCCGAAGACTGCTTCGGCCCCATGGCTTCGGGGGTCCGACGACTGCTTCGGCCCCATGGCTTCGGGAGTCCGACGACTGCTTCGGCCCCATGGCTTCGGGGGTCCGACGACTGCTTCGGCCCCATGGCTTCGGGAGTCCGACGACTGCTTCGGCCCCATGGCTTCGGGGGTCCGACGACTGCTTCGGCCCCATGGCTTCGGGGGTCCAACGACTGCTTCGGCCCCATGGCTTCGGGGGTCCGACGACTGCTTCGGCCCCATTGCTTCGGTGGTCCGACGACTGCTTCGGCCCCATGGCTTCGGGGGTCCGACCACTGCTTCGGGCCCATGGCTTCGGGGGTCCGACGACTGCTTCGGCCCCATGGTTATGAGGGTCCGACGACTGCTTCGGCCCCATGGCTTCGGGGGTCCGAAGACTGCTTCGGCCCCATGGCTTCGGGGGTCCGACGACTGCTTCGGCCCCATGGCTTGTGGGAGTCCGACGACTGCTTCGGCCCCATGGCTTCGGGGGTCCGACGACTGCTTCGGCCCCATGGCTTCGGGGGTCCGACGACTGCTTCGGCCCCATGGCTTCGGGGGTCCGACGACTGCTTCGGCCCCATGGCTTCGGGGGTCCGACGACCTCTTTGGCCCCATGGCTTCGGGGGTCCAACGACCTCTTTGGCCCCATGGCTTCGAGGGTCCGACGACCGCTTCGGCCCCATGGCTTCGGGGGTCCGACGACTTGTTTTCAATCCTGCCTGGTTGGTTGACCATCCATGATTCCAGGCTGATTGGGCCCAAATGTCTCACATTCATATCTGCTTCCCTGATCTCCTGCATACGGCCCATGTTTTTAAACTAAAGTCTGTCGCCTGCAGTGTTCAGTCAGGTTCACTTGTTACTCAACTAGGTTTCCTGCTCCTTATGTTCTTTAGGTGTTACACTGTATTCATGTCCATTGTCCGCCATGCTCCAAGATCACACTTCAATTACTGGAGCTCAAGTCTTTAGGGTCACCTGCCTTGTTGGTCAGGTTACATTTTTGCAACAATATTCGCCTGCCACGGTATTCGAGCCATGTAGGTTCAGTTCAGGTTCCGTCTGCCACGTTAGCCAGGCCCACTGTTCAATTGCCAGCACGTTATTGAGGCCACATGTTATAGTCATAATTTCCTGTTGTCTGCTAATTCATGTACAGTATGTTCATATACAGTCATATTCTCTTCTGCTCAATTCAGGCTCCCCTGTCCATATCACTGTACCGCTGGACAATCCTCTTCATTTCAGTCTTCATCACTGCTAGTCCCCTCGACAGTCCTCATTTCCTTAGCTGGTCTTCCTTTCATGGCACCGCCCCCTCCTGCTGGTCTCTCCTCTCCGTTGCCCTGCTCCCTTTGCCACTACACTGGTCTTAGCGCACTGCTCCCTCTACTGGAGAGTCTTTTTTCTGCATGGCTGCATCCGCTGTACAGTTGGTATTATTGGTCATTACTGCACTGCTCCCTCTACTGGTCAGTCTTCTTAACCAAACGGCTCCCTCTGTTGGACAGTGTTTTCCATACGGCTTCCTTTGCAGGTTGCTCCTCATTGCTGCACTGCTTCCTCTGCTGTTCACTCCGCGTGGCTGTCCCGCTCCCTCCGAGGGCAGCTATCACAACGGCAGAATTTGTGCAGGTCATGCCGGAGGAAGAACAAGTAGGGTAATTCCCTCTAGCATTTCAGTCCCTGTTCGTAGTCGAGCATACCTCGTCAACCAAGTTCCCGTACAAAGTCTTTTTTTCTTTTACTACATCTAGGAATTCATTTTCGCCCGTAGCTTTGTCGCAAATTTTGTATTCCCTCACTCACGGGAGGGCATAGACAGGATCTATACTATGGCTTCCTAGCTTCTTGCCATACTAATACCAGACTCTACAACACATCGAATCAACCAATTCCTCATGATAGATTCAGATACCAGGTCGGTTTTCCCGTTTCAGCATTAAACCATTCTCAGGGGTTCACAGAAGAACACAGGGACCATAGCAAGCAGATAGATGATGTCTGGGGAACTATTCAAGGATTCCCTTCCTACTTCCATGGTTTCTTTTGCCCCTCACTTCTTGCATAGTCTAGGCAGTCGGGTTTCTCTTTCGGTTCCACAAACTCCTGAGGCCAGGGCAATTGTCAGTACTAGAACCACAGTTCACCAGGTTCAGTTAATATTTTATGCTCCATTCCACAGCGTATTCCCAGTTCTTCATTCCGCTTCAAGGCACTATCTGCAACATCGAGCATCATGTCTCCGGTTTCGTCATTTGCAAGCTGTGATGTACGTCTCCTTATGGTTTTGCATCATACATCCTGAACGTGCGGTCAAGATTGCCGATGCCTTGCAGTTGGTCAGGGATTTGTTTGCACTTTCTATTGTGTTTCTTTTATAACCTACTTGGCTTTTGCCCCCTTTTCTAGGCCTACCCACGGCTATGGCTAAGGGCACACTTCAAGCCATTAAGTTAGGTTAGCTAGCACACGGCTAGCCAGGTTAGGTTGTTCTTGATGTTTATCTCCCTAGGGTTCATTAAGCATCGTTGGCCGTAGCCATGACCACAAGTAGTAAGGCTGACTAGTCAGCCTGCATTTGTGGGAGGGGCGGAGGCTCTTCTTAAACAAGCCACTGCCTCACTCCTGGGCGTGTGTTCTTCAGGTGCCCCACCCTCCCTCCCTTCTCTTTTCATTTCCACAGGGTATGCCCCCTTTTCTAGACCTACCCACGGCTATGGCTAAGGGCACACCTCAAGCCATTATGTTAGGTTAGCTAGCACACGGCTAGCCGGGTTAGGTTGTTCTTGATGTTTATCTCCCTAGGGTTCATCAAGCATTGTTGGCCGTAGCCATGACCACAAGTATAGATGTAAATGCAGCTGAACAGGAATATTTGCAAACACATCTGTTTGGGACCTCTGTGGCTTCCCTTATAGCACTCTCCCACCCCTCCAATCTATCCTCAACTCTGCCGTCTGACTAATCCACCTCTCCTCCCTTTACTCTCTGGTCTTTTCTCTTTGTCAATCCCTTTACTGGCTCACCATTGCCCAGAGAATCGAGTACAAAACACTTAATATGACATACAAGGCCGTTTACAACGTGTCCCCTACATAATTTGCGATCTGATCTCCCAATACCATCGTACACACAATCTCAGTTCCTCTCAAGACCTCCTTCTCTCCTCTTATCTCCTCTTTCCACAATCGACTCCAAGATTTCTCCCGTGCAGCCCGAGTCATCTGGATTTCTCTACCACATGCATGATGTGTCTGCAAGGCCCTTCCTTTACGCTTCCCACCCCGGACTCCACAGAGGAGCAATAGCATATAGTGGCACTCAGCTACGCTACTGGCTGGTCTCTACTGTACCTCGCACCTGCCATAAATGAACAAAGGTATTTAAATGTACTGAGAGTTTGTGTGTGACCAGATTGGGGGTGGGGAGATGGGGAAACGAGCAGGTGATCAGAATGGGACTAGGGCCAGGAAGGTAAGTTTGGGGAGACGGGCATGTGACCATACTTGGGGGGGGGGGTTTTGGAAGATGGGGGAATGAGCATATGGCCAGATTTGCAGTGGGGGGAGGAAGGTAAGCTTAGGGAGAAGGGGGAATGAGCACTGTGACTAGATTGGGGATGGGGGGAGGTTGGTAAGCCTGAATGCGATTGCTGGCGGGATAGGGGAGGCTGATTATGAAGGGACTACTTTGGTGGATTTTTTTTTAAATCGGCGTACAAAAAAGGTTGCCGACCCCTGACCTACAATATCCCTGCTGCTGTTATACCACCATGACCAACTTTACCCTCACCTACTGTATCCTTCTCCCATCCCTTGTTGAAGGATACATTGTAAGCCCTTGCGGCAGGGTCCCCTCTCCTTCTGTACCAGTTTGTAACTTGTCCTGTTCATGATAATTGTACTTGTTTTTATTTTGCTTCTATAATCCATATCATATGTACAGAGCCATGAAATTAAGGGCACTTTAATATTAAATAATAATAATTATCCTGCAGGACTTGCATGTGGCAATTGTTTTCTCTACTAGCCCTGTGGAGAAAAAAAAAACGCCATATGGGATATACTTGCACAGAGCTAGCAAGAGGCCAAACTTGTGTCTGCACCATTGGCATCAGTGGCATCGCCACATGTGTTGTTGGCTCTTCTTAGGAAACAATATAGGTGTCCCACTAGGAGGGGCCATTCAAAACAGATGACGCAAGTGAAAAACTTCTCTGGAGCCGGAGTAGGAGAAAGCAGGAGAAATGTGTTAACCCCTAGTTCAAAGCACAGTGTCAAAGGTGACGACATCATTAACATCATCCTGCTGTGACTGAGCGGATGAGTGAGCCATCCACTCCATGATGTCATCCTCTCTGTCCTCTTTATCCTTAAAGGGGTTGTGTCTCTTTAGCATTTGGCATTCATCATGTAGAGAAAGTTAATACAAGGCACTTACTAATGTATTGTGATTGTCTATATTGCCTCCTTTGCTGGCTGGATTCATTTTCCTACCACATTATACACTGGTCGTTTCCATGTTTACGACCACCCTGCAGTCCATCAGATACACACTATAGCAAAAAGCGTCATCTTCTCTGGTGACCGGGACCATGGTAGCTCACATAGGCTGGTGCTTTTTTCTATAGTGTGCAAACACGGCCACCGCTGATGGATTGCAGGATGGTCTGTAACCATGGAAACGAGCAGTGTATAATGTGATTGAAAAATGAATCCAGTCAGCAAATAAAACAATATGGATAATAACAGTACATTAGAAATTGGATTGTATTAACTTTATCTACGCAATAAATTATATTTGCTGAAGTGACACAACCTCTTTAATAATCTGGCACGAACTTCTGTTACTGGTTGGATGTGTGGTGCCGACTGTGCTGCTTCTGCTGTTTGCACTGCTACAGCCACCCACATTCTCATTTATAGATGACAAGACACTGGTTTTTTTTTCCAGTCTGTCTTTTTTGCTAGACATTTTATTATAAGGCCTATATACAAATGAAAAGTCACAGATTTGGTACACTGACTAATTAATGGCAGCAAAGCTGCAAACTTTTTTTGGTAATTAACAAACAGACACAATTAAACGTCCCCTTCTATGAACACACTGCACACTGTGGAAAATGGAAAATTGTGCTGGATTAAACTGGTATATTTACGCACTTCAATGCATTTAATTAAACTGGTATATTGACATAGTAAAATGCGTTGAATTAAACTGGTATATTGATGCAGTAAAGTGTGTTGAATGAAACTGGCATATTACTAACGTGCTAAAATGCATTGAATTAAACTGGTATGTTGACACAGTAACATGCTTTAAATTAAACTGGTATATTGACACACTCCTCCTGAAGAAGCTAAACGCGAAACGCGCGTAGAGGGGATACCTGTATCTTCCATTCTGGTGTCCATCATCTTGGTGGGTAGGTTCCATTCGATTGTTACGTTTCAGTCTATCAGAAGTGGGTTTGGGGGAACAGCGGTGTACATTAGGTTAGCCGCTAGTCCTATGATGGAATAAGAATCAGGCTGCACTTAGCGGTAGTTGTTCACCCCGGCTTGAACTTCGGTCATTCATCTTATCTATTCTGTTGGAACACATGTGCGCAGTGTTGTTCTGACCATAGTACTGATGTATAAAGCATGAATGTATTCATGTTAGTATCCACGGTTTTATGTTGAATATGAATACTGGTGTGGTTGTACAGGTGTTGTAAGTTTTTGCTCTCCGTAATGATGATTTGGTACTTTGAGTTGAATACAGTAAAATGTGTTGAAATTAAACTGGTATACTGATGCAGTAAAATGAATTTGATTAAACTGGTATATTGACAATAAAATGCATAGAATATATTGACGCAGTAAAATGCATTGAGCTGCACAATTATAAATACTAGCAAAATTGTTGTAACTGGTGTTTAGAAATAGAAAGGAGTAATAGTGCAATGTATCTAGCAAACAATTTGGTGTTGGGGTTGGTGCTGTGAATATACTTATAAAAAAAACTTATGAACTGTAAAAGCTCAGGTTTTGAAAAAATAGGCTGGTTACTCCTGAACCGAAAAAAATATCTTTGTTAAATATCTTGAACAGCTTTCCATTTTCCAGCAGTTGCCCTCCCTGTAAAACAGAAAGACACACACACACTCTAAAAATAAAACTTTTTTACCTATTAATTCAATCTACCTAAATATATCCCTAAACTCTGCCTGCAACACCCTAATATGGATGGCTTGTGTCTATAATTGGTGTCTGCCAGACATATGGCACCCACATCCTCTCACATCACTGGCTGAGCTCAGAAGGATGTCGGGGATTTACTCTGAAGGACCAGCCAGTATCCTGCCCCTGATCGGCTGACAGGCTGCCTACAAAGTACTGTGGGATGATAGCCACCTGGATGAATAAACATAGACATTGCATCTCAGTACTAGCACTGAAAAGTGCCAATAAAGGTATATTGGAATAGATCCACTGCATAAACTGGCCATTGGGATTTTGCCAACATCTGTCCTAAACCCACGTATTATATATAAAACACAAGGTGTCCTAACAGCACAAGCACAGTGCAGGAAGCAACACTGTGCACATTACTCCAGACTATTGTATTTTAGATAAAATGTACTATAAGGGATTAGAGAAGTATTGTCTATGAAGTAGTATACTGTTACGCTAGACTCTTGTATTTCACAGATCATACACTCTACCAGTGTTTCTCTAATCCAGCATAGGATCTGTAAAACGCAAGAAGTGACATAATGTACATAGGTAAGGGAGGCACTGCTACTGTATGCATACTATATGAATTACATAAGCACTGGGCTGTGCATCATCAGTTTGGGGGTTCCCACTCAGACCAGATACCAACAAGTGTCTATATGAGTGTCTGCACATATACCCCTTTATGTTTTTCCAGTGTAAGCTGGGGCTCCGATCGGTTACCATGGCAGCCAGGATGCTACTGAAGTCCTGGTTGCCATGGTAAGTACTCCTTCAGTGTACTTACCTGCGCTGCAGCCGCCGGGTGCTCCTTCATGATGTCAAAGGTTCCCGCGGCGCATTGATCATGATCTAATTTTTAAAGGCCAAAAGGAGACTTGAACTCAGGCCTACTAGACTCAAGACAAGTGCTTTAGCACTGAGCTATAAGCTTGGTTAGTTTTATCATGGCATTTTATTCATCTATGCCATTCAGTATATGAAAAGTAGAATGAACCTAAAATTAATAGTGAGGCTGACGCCTGACTTTTAGGTCAGTAGTCAGATATCAGCATCACACATGACTTGAATTTGCCTCATATATAGGGCCTAATAAAATGTTAAATAGTTTAAAGGCTGAAAGGGGTGTTGAACCAAGGCCCACTGGACTCAAGACAAGGGCATTAGCACTGAGCTATAGGATTGGTTACTGTTTAACATGGCATTTTATTCCTCTATGCCATTTAGTATATGAAAAGTAAAATTAGGAGCGAGGCTGACGCCTGACTTAGGTCAGTAGTCAGATATCAGCGTCACACATGACTTGAATTTGCCTCATATCTAGGGCTTAATAAAACAGTTACATTTTTTTTCACAGCACTCAAGACAAGTACACTACCACTGAGCTATAAGCTTGCTTAGCATTAGCCAGGGATTTTATTCATCTATGCCATTAAGTATATAAAAAGTAGAATAAACCTAAAATTAGGAGCGAGGCCGACGCCTTACTTAGGTCAGCAGTCAGATATCAGCGTCACACATGACTTGACTTTGCCTCATATCTAGCGCTTAATAAAATGGTAAATTTTTTAAAGGCTGAAAAGGGTCTTGAACCCAAGCCCACTGGAGTCAAGAGACACGTACACTACCACTGAGCTATAAGCTTGCTTAGTGTTAGCCTAGGATTTTATTCATCTGTGTGATTTTGCACACAAATACATAGTATATCTATAACTCATTCTCACTTTGACCCTGACCTATGAAGAGCATAATTCAAACTCAGTTGTCAGGGTCAGGTATCAGGGTAAGGTGTCAGAGTCAGGTGTCAGGGTCAGGTGGCAGAGTCAGGTGTCACACTGGCATTATTTTGATACTTGACTATGATATCTGACCATGTCCTAAAATTAACACTGTACCACAGCAGCCAGTCAATGTCCTCCACAGCATCCCTGTATAAATCACCACAAATCTTTTTGTACACAAATACCTTTATCTACTGTACATTTCTTTAGCAAACTGTTAATAGAAATAGAAGCAATAAATTCAGTGCATAATACATGTACTACATGATTATATGAATCTAATTAACCTGAATACAATTGTTTCTTCTTATGAAAGCAATATGAATTTAAAATGCTTCTAAATTTAAAAAAGGTTAGCAAATAAATAATAAACAAAATGCAGAGGAATAATTGAATTAGGCAAGGTTTGGAATGCTAAACAATATAATCACATCAACATAAACAATAAAAAAGTTTTCTGAGATTTTAATACCGATGACCTAACCTCAGGATAGATCATCAGTGTCAGATCAGCAGGGGGTCCCACACTGGGCAGCCTCGACGATCAGCAGGTTGATGCGAAGGCTGCACTCCGTGTGAGCACAGCCTTCCCTTTATTGTTGCCTGCTCACTGTCGACATTGCAGTGATGAGTAGGTGTAATTACAAGCTGACCCAATAACTTCAATGGGATGACTCTTTCTTATTCAAGTGTATAGGAACGAGCTGTTCCATTGAAGTGAAAGGGATGGCTTGTAGTTACACCGTCTCACTGCTACAATGCTGCAATGAAGATCCAAGCTATTTTTTTTTGTTCTTTGTATGTTTCTAACTATGCAAATGTAAGGGGTTTTCAATTCACTTACTTCATCTACAGTGGCTCTGTTCTCCTTGCTACCTGAGGTCACATGACCTGTGATGTCAGCTTCTTTCCCTGATCTGATGACATTCCGTGCACAAGCCTGAGGGAGCAGGTCTGCCTCTGTGCACAGAATGTCACTGTGACGGTTGTGCTAGTTGGAGCGATAAAACATGGCCCTCTGCACTGCTGATCTTCTGGCTGAGTGTCTGCTGCATTTTTCCCCTCCCACTGGATTCTTCAGCAACACCTTCTACCATTTGAAGCACAGACTTGGGGCTGGAGGCTCTGCTTCAGGTATTGAGCAGATGTAGGATTTCCTCTTTTCCAGGTATTGAGCACAGGATCCAGATAGGAGAAAGATCCTGTTTGTATCAGCAATGTCAGTGTACTGTACAGCTGGGACTTACACATACAACATGAGTATTCCAGCAGTCAGACTGCAGACAGGGCAGTGATTTTAATCACTCTTTTGCAGCACAGGGGGAGGCGAAAGGCAATCTTTGTTGACACCCCCTATAAAAGGAAGGATTAAGGTTTTTGTTCCCTCTAGGACAGTCGTACACACTGTGGCTTAACATGTTGTTTATTAATAAAATATTTATTGTGCACTAAAATGTCTTTCACAGATACAGTCTATATATATATATATATATATATATATATATATATATATATATGTATATATATACAGCAGCAAAAATCAGGTCAACACAGCCAATGTGACAAACATCCAAATTATGATAACAGAAAAAAATATCCATAGCACATTCTAAATAAGTAAAAATAGCATGGTGTCCTTTATTCACCCAAGTAGCGATGTTTAAGTCCTCTTACTGGGACTGTTCTCAAGCAAGTGAGTACATCCAAGTGTGAGATATTTAAAGGTATAACAACATTTGCATACATAATTGATATTATAAAAATTACATATTGTTCCCAAGTGTAGCCATAAACATACAATTACAGTGTTGATAAAGTGTTACCAAAAATGCAACAGTGTATTTATAAAAAGTACCTTAAAATAATCGATATATCTGATATAATAGCTAAAATGATCATCAATGTGATTAATATCCCATTCAGCTATGCCTATACGGAGTGAACATGTACTTGTGTGTGGTCTAGGAGAGTGTGCATAACTGCTACACCTCTTGATCCTCCAGCTAGTGTACAGCCCAGTATTGGCAGTTAATACATATGATGATTTATTAATGATACTATTAGTCTACAAAAAGTTGCAATATTTAGTAGTGTTTCTTTTTTCTTTTTATTCATGTTTTTACTTTGCCCTATTATATTCTGTATTTGCTCTGATGTGGTAGGCATGTGCTGTGTGCACCATGATTTCATGCACTTCACAGAGCTGTCAACAGGTAAATGATCTGTAGTTGCTCATAGATACCACAATTTGCACATGGAATATTAATCACACTGATGATCAATTAAGCTATTGTATATGATATATGGATTATTTTATTAATTTATTTTAATTTTATTTTATATACATTAAAATAAAGCTGAGCAGATTGATATATAGTTTTGTGGATAAAGATTCATGGGAGTGGCGTTATCAGTGACTGACAGCTATCTCTGTATATACACTTACACAGAGAATGCGCTATCAATCACTGATAACACCTCCCCTGTGAACTGCAGTCAGAAAGAGGAGAGATTTAAATGTATACATTACAAGTTATATTGAATCTTTTCCCACAAAGCTATATTTGAATCTGCTCAGCTCCTCCAGCTCTATAATATGCTGCCTGCAGATTACATTGTGTTTTGTGGTGACAGATGCTGTAAAGGGGATGCATTTACTCAGTTCCTTCTATGCTGCCACACTATGTGTAAAGTTAAAGGGGTTTTCCAGGCTCTATCTATGGATGACCTATCCTCATGATAGGTCATTAATATCATATTAATATCAGCCACTCAGCACTCGAAAAAACAAAACCAAAACAGTGGACAGAGCAGGAAGCAGACACTGCCTAGCACGGTAAGTACACAATGTGCAGAATTTCCAGTTCTATCTACTGTGTTATTTTTAGTGCCGTGGAGCTTCATTGGTAGAAATACAAAAAAATAAAAAATTTGCATTACTCATAATATAGTATCTGACACAGGAATGCAGTTTTCAAGCTGATCGTCTTGCACCACTCATCGGGAGGTATTTAGAGCAATGTGGAAAGAAAATGAAGGACACATCTATACAGATTCACCTTTATTTTACAGTGTCGAAGGTTAGTGATTTCGAATACAGAAAATATTATGGAGAGAAAATATGTCCATATATTGATGACATTGGTAAATTGGCTATTTATTTTATTCATTTATGTAGCCCTTACATATTCTACAGCAGGGGTCGGCAAGCTTTTTTGTACAGTTCCAGAAAAAATAAATCTATCATATTTTTTGATGCACCGGCCGCCAGTAATACGCACCTAGGTTCTAGAGGAGGACAATAAAAAAAATATTTTTCATTAGACCTCAGATGAGACCAGCAATCAGACCCCCAATATTAATCAAACCTCAGCTCGCAGCCCCAATCAGACCCCCAATTTTAATAAGACCCTCAATCAGACCTTAGATCAGACCCCCAATGTTAATTAGACCCTTAATCACACCTAAGATCAGACCCCCAATGTTAATAAGACCAAAATCAGACCTTAGCTCAGACCCCAATCTGAATAACTCCCAATCAGACCTCAGATTTGAGCCCCCCATGCCTCATATCAGCCCCCCATTGTCTCATATCAGCCCCCCATTGCTTCATATCAGCCCCCATTGCCTCATATCAGCCCCCATTGCCTTATACAGTATCAGCCCCCATTACCTCTCATATCAGCTTCATAGTCTCTCATATCAGCCCCCATTGCCTCATATCAGCCTCATTGTCTCTCATATCAGCCCCTATTGCCTCACATCGGCCCCTATTGCCTTATATCAGCCCCCATTGCCTCTCATATCAGCCACATTGCCTCTCATATTAGCCTTATTGTCTCTCATATGAGCCCCATTGTCTCCCATATCAACCCACTGTCACGGTGCGGTTCACCGTGATGTGGTTTGCTGTGCAGACTGGCTGCACGCCTTTTGTTTACTGGCTGCGGGTATTTCCATGTAGGCTGGTTGCTTTAGGCTGCGTGCTGGCTGCGGTATCTAGTGTGTACCTGCCCGTGTGTGTGTGTACCCCTTTGGCTGTATCGTCCTCCTGTGGGTATGTCAGGGTGGTTGCGCTCTTGCGTACTGGCTGAGGTGTGCTGTGCATTCTGGTTGCTAGGGGCAACGTCCTGTAGCGCAGCTTGGTATTCTGTGGTTTCTGGTTACCCCTGACCTGATTTGGTACCTCTCTGTTTGATGGGGTTAACCTCCCTTGGTCGGTTCCAGGGTGTGTCCTTTCAGGTGCGCTCGTTAGTTTGCTATTTCTGCAATTGAGCGTGGAGTGTTGAGGTCAGTCTGTTCTGTCTTGTAGGTGTGTTACCTTTCTGCTCTGTGTAGTCTGTCTACATTTGTCTTGCCAGGTTTTGCCCTTTGCTGCTGACCCAAGGGGTCCTACCATCTACACCTTGGTATGTTCCGCCTGGTTCTGTATTGTTGTCTTCATGCCTTGTACTTTGCCTTTGTTCTGTATTTGTATAGCCTAGCAGAGCTTATCTGTGTCTGGATAGCCTAGCAGAGCTTATCTGTGTCTGGATAGCCTAGCAGAGCTTATCTGCATCTGGATAGCCTAGCGGAGCTTATCTGCGTCTGGATAGCCTATCAGAGCTTATCTGCATCTGGATAGCCTAGCAGAGCTTATCTGCGTCTTGTTAGCCTGGCAGAGCTGATCTGTGTCTGTTCCTGTTCATGTCTGTTCATGCCTGTTTCTGTTCATGTCTGTCTGGCAATCCTTACGGCTACTGGTGTTCCGTTCGTGTTTGTCCATGTCCGCCTTTGGAAGAGGGCTCCTGTGTTCCCCGGAGGGGGAATGCCCAACCTCTGTCTCTGTTTCGTTCTGCCTGTCTGTGGACTCAATGTACTGTCGGTACCTTGTCTGGTATCTCCGTGCCGCCTGATCCTGAGGCCACTGACTCGGTTTACGCACTGGAGTAGCCCCTGGCAACTACCCTACCAGCCCAAGCCTATTCTCTCCATCTGAGGCTCTAGTGAGGACCAGGTAGCTGCTTAGTTACGCCCCTCCAGAGTATTGCTAGTCAGTGGCGCAGTGGGTTCATATCCACTGATCAGTTTCAGTACATTAAGGTCTTTTGTTATAGTCATTGTCACGTGTCTTGGTTCCTCTGTAATAAATTATGTATTCCGTAGTCCTTGTCCTGTTTTCCTTGTATCCTGCCCGTCTGACGTCTCAGAGGTCCCCCTTGGGACCCCCGGCACGTGACACTCACATTTCCTTATATCAGCACCCATTGCCCCTCATATCAATCCCTATTGCCTTATATAAGCCCCCATTACCTCATATCAGCCCACATGCCATAGAGCACATAAAATTAAAAAAAGCCACTTACCTCTCCTGCTCCGGACGCTGCCGCTCCTCACCTCCAGCGCTCTCTCTCTCTCTTCTTGAAATAAGAAGAGATAAGATGCAGGAAGATAAGACGCAGGGACATTTTTGCACTACTCACAAAAAGCTGTTTGTGAGTCAGGCCTTACGCTCCCGTAATGCCCAACGGCCCCTGGTATTGCCCATACGGCACAGGTAGGTTGAGTGGTAGGGCCTTGGGCTACTTGAGAGATCTTGACGTGGTGTCCGAGCTTAAGACATGTCCTCCTAGTAGGATATGTCGAACTAACCTCTCAATTTTAACATCAGTGTGAGGGTTTAGTATTGCCGAAGAGTGCACCTGCCTTTGCTATGGTTATGTTTTTGATTGTTCTCCACATCCACATTATTGTTATCGTATGTAGGATAGTTATTGTGGTACTTGTAGTCGGTTGCTGGCATCTTCCATTGTATGCATTTTTTGCTGTTGATTGCCCCTAGCAACGGACTACAAGTGCAGGATGTGCTCCCCTATATACATGCACAACTGCATATGGGTTGAGCATATCCTGCTTGTTAAACACCACACCACGTTTTCTAATAAACCCTCCATCATCCATACACTTACTGACAGTGGGAGAGAGCAGCTCTCTCTCATTTAACTGACTGAGGGCTGCCCTCCCCCAAAACTGTCCGCCATACACAGGTGCCCCATGCTCACCCCCATGCACCAATCACATCCAGATCTCACCCCACACACAGAGTAATCCCACCAGCAATCATTTTTAGGCTCACCACTCCCCCCCCCCAATCCCCCAAAGTAGTTAGAAAGCTGGTTTCCCATCATAGACAGCCCCTAATCCCCCTAGCAATCATGTTCAGACTCACCATCTTCCCGCACCCTCTTCCCCCCAAGATTTGCATGCAAGCTCACTATCCCCTCCACCCCCAAGTAGTCAGAAAGCTTGCTCTCCATCATCCCCCCAGAAATGGAATGCAGGCTCACTACCCCCCGATACACGCATACCCCAAAGTAGTCAGAAAATTGGTTGCTCATCATCGCATAACCATAGCAAAGGCAGGTGCACTTTGCGGCAATACTAAACCCTCACACTAATGTTAAAATTGAGAGGTTAGTTCGACACATCCTACTAGGAGGACATGTCTTAAGCTCGGACACCACGTCAAGGTCTCTCAAGTAGCCCGAGACCCTACCACTCAACCTACCTGTGCCGTATGGGCGATACCAGGGGCCGTTGGGCATTACGGGAGCGTTAGGCCTGACTCACAAACAGCTCACCAGTGACCTCCAGCATGTAACCATGCTTGCAATGGGAGGTGGGAGGTGCCTGTGAGCCCCACCCGAGACCGACTGATATGGCCCAGAGCCTCCCAGGTGCACCTGAATGTAGCCTGTAGATGAAAAGCAGGCACATTTAAATTGGAGTTTATACACCTCCAAACATATTATACAAACCATTAGAAAACGGGGTGTGGTGTTAAACAAGCAGGATATGCTCAACCCATATGCAGTTGTGCATGTATATAGGGGAGCACATCCTGCACTTGTAGTCTGTTGCTAGGGGCAATCAACAGCAAAAAATGCATACAATGGAAGATACCAGCAACGGACTACAAGTACCACAATAACCATCCTACATACGATAACGATAATGTGGATGTGGAGAACAATCAAAAACATAACCATAGCAAAGGTAGGTGCACTCTGCGGCAATACTACACCCTCACACTGATGTTAAAATTGAGAGGTTAGTTCGACACATCCTACTAGGAGGACATGTCTTAAGCTCGGACACCACGTCAAGGTCTCTCAAGTAGCCCGAGACCCTACCACTCAACCTACCTGTGCCGTATGGGCGATACCAGGGGCCGTTGGGCATTACGGAAGCGTAAGGCCTGACTCACAAACAGCTCACCAGTGACCTCCAGCATGTAACCATGCTTGCAATGGGAGGTGGGAGGTGCCTGTGAGCCCCATCCGATACCGACTGATATGGCCCAGAGCCTCCCAGGTGCACCTGAATGTAGCCTGTAGATGAAAAGAAGGCACATTTAAATTGGAGTTTATACACCTCCAAACATATTATACAAACCATTAGAAAACGGGGTGTGGTGTTAAACAAGCAGGATATGCTCAACCCATATGCAGTTGTGCATGTATATAGGGGAGCACATCCTGCACTTGTAGTCTGTTGCTAGGGGCAATCAACAGCAAAAAATGCATACAATGGAAGATGCCAGCAAGGGACTACAAGTACCACAATAACCATCCTACATACGATAACGATAATGTGGATGTGGAGAACAATCAAAAACATAACCATAGCAAAGACAGGTGCACTCTGCGGCAATACTAAACTCTCACACTGATGTTAAAATTCAGAGGTTAGTTCGACACATCCTACTAAGAGGACATGTCTTAAGCTCGGACACCACGTCAAGGTCTCTCAAGTAGCCCGACAAGTGCAGGATGTGCTCCCCTATATACATGCACAACTGCATATGGGTTGAGCATATCCTGCTTGTTTAACACCACACCCCGTTTTCTAATGCTCATTATCGCACCAGCAATTACATGCAGGCTCAACATCCACCCCCAAACAAGTCCCCGAGAACATTCCATCATTTTCCCAGGTTCACCAACCTCGCAAACTAGTCACAGTGCATGTTCCCCCATTTCACTATCCTCTCCCCACCCGCAAACTAGTCGCAGTGCTTGTTCCCCCATTTTTCCAAGTTCACCATCCTCTCCCATACCCCTGAACTAGTTACAGAGCTTATTATGATTTCAGAATGACCTTGTGTGGAGAGGGATCTAAATCAATTTTGGGGTCTGGTCAGCGGTTTAAATTGATTTGTGGATCTGTCTGGGACATAATTCAATTTGTATTTGTGTTGGGGGTTATAATTTATTAAGGGAACTACTCTGGGTGTGAATTAATTTAGGGGTTCTCCACCCACCTGCAAACTAGTTGTTAGGACCAGTAGGTGAGTCAATCCAGAGAGTGAGGATTCTCTGTGTCAACCAAGGGATGGCAGCCACTAACCCTTAGGCCTCTTTCACACGGGCATCATGTTTGACGCCCGGATAAGAGGCAGGTGCGTTGCGGGAATATGCACGATTTTCCCGCGCGGGTGCAAACGTTTGTAACGCGTTTTGCACACGCGTGAGAAAAATCGCCATGTTTGGTACCCAACCCGAAGCCGGACTTCATCACTGAAGTCCGGTTTCGGGTCTTCTGGAGAATTGATTATTTTCCCTTATAACATGGTTATAAGGGGAAATAATAGCATTCTTAATAAAGAATGCATTGTAAAATGAAGTGGAAGGGGTTAAAAATAATAAAAGTTAACTTACCTTAGCCACTTGATCGCGTAGTTGCGATCTGTCCTCTTTCCCTGCATCAGCTAAGAACTAAAGGACCTGTGATGACGTCACATCACATGGTCCATTACCATGGTAAGATGTAAACTACGCGATCAAGTGGCTAAGGTAAGTTAACTTTTATTATTTTTAACCCCTTCCACTTCATTTTACTAAGCATTCTTTATTAAGAATGCTATTATTTCCCCTTATAACCATGTTATAAGGGAAAATAATAGAGATCGGGTCCTGTTGCTAAGCAACCATGCGGGAAAATTTTTCCCGCAGCCCCATTCACTTCTATGAGGCCTGCGTTGCGTGAAAAACTCACAATATAGAGCATGCTGCGATTTTCACGCAACGCAGAAGTCATGTGTGAAAATCACCGCTCATGTGCACAGCCCCATAGAAATGAATGGGTCCAGATTCAGTACGGGTGCAATGCGTCCTCCTCACACATTGCACCCGCGCGGAAAACTCGCCCGTGTGAAAGGGGCCTTAGGGTGTTACTCAGCAGTCTCATAGGAAACAGGACAGAAAGCATCAAAAGCGAAACTGAACCACTACCTACAGGATTCGCTAATATGGTTGACAGCTGGCTCTCAGAGTCAGACAACAGGTAACACTCCAGTAGCTCAAGTTGCCGTAACAACCGCAGTTAGTGCAAACTGAGTCCAATATCAGACACGGAGGTGAGAAGTGGTATTGCAGAGAAGACTGAAGTAAAGGCAGTAGCTGCTGATGATGATGATTGCCAGAGGCAGAAACTGAAGCGTGGCCAGAGACAAGCCAGAGGTCAGAAGCCGGTATCAGATAGCAGCGTGGTACAGAGGATCATACAGGCTCAGGCTCAGACGGGTCCAGTAGTCGATGTAGGCGGCAGGCAAACAGAATGGTTAAACAGGCAGGGTCAAACACAGAAGATCAGATCAGAACACCTTTGCAATTACTATTAGTAACTCAACGCTCAGGAAACTTCCTGGAAGAGGAAGGAGCAGAGGTAGCAGGCAGACAGCAAAGTAGCAGAGTCCGACACTCTGCTATCGTTCCTCTGTGCAGGCCTCGGCAGGACCTATTAGATGCGTCATGTGTGACGCGTCTAAAGGTCTTTTCATTAAGATACAGCCAGGCGACAGGGCAACTAACAAATGGCGACAAGACTGAAAAGTCTTGCCATCATTTGGCATACCAGCAAAATGCAATCTGCTGACCCCTTTTCTACAGCATTGTACAGGGACTGTCATCATTTTCATCATTCTAGTTCCCAATAATGCTCACAATCTAAATTCCAAAGTTAAACTATCTGTTTTTATTGTTGTAGAAAACCCATGCAAACATGGGAAGAACTTAAAAACTCACGCCAATATTGCCCATGTGCAGTTTTGAACCCAGAACTGCAGCGCTGTAAGGTAACAGTACTGAGCAACTGTGCTGCCTTAGATAGATGTATGATGTTAAAAATTGAAAGTGCTTTGTTGTGAAATTTCATCTAATAATAAAAAAGATTCATCTGTTAAAATAGGCTATTTTGAGAACATTCTGTGATATTTTTTTTGGGGAATGCTATATATATTGTTTTATTGTTTACACATGGCAAGTAAACTAGTAAGAAACGTGTTCCTAAAATAGACACTAAAAGACATCTATACAAACAACACCTGGTACTGTGAAAGATTTCAGTTATCATTTGCACCAAAATATTGGAATAAATGATGATAAATGTTCCAGGGCCAGTGGTTATGCCCACACCTGCCCTCGACATACCCTCTAAATTTAGTTGCAGTGGCATTTAAAATGTTGCAAACCTGCAGTTTGCAACTATCCAAAGTCAATTTTTTGCAAAGGGTGCATAACAATTGACCCCTGGGATGTTTCAGTAAAGGAGACTGGGACTATAGTAGCATATCACATAACCTACAACAGTGTCGGAGTTGGGTGCCTAGTGCCCAGTGGCGTATCTATCACGAGGCAAACAAGGCATTTGCCTAGGGCGGCACTTCCAATGGGGCGGCAAGATGCCTTGTTTGCCTCAGTGATAGATTTTTTTTTTTGTCCGGGCTGCGCTGCTGGGGGTGCGCCGGCGCCGCTCCTCCCCGCCCAGCGCCGTTGTAGGTAATTTATTCACTCCACTTGCCTGAGAGAAGCGCCGGAAGACTCACACAGGCGCACTGGCAGAGGCATTGAAGTGCGCATGCGCCTGCCAGTGCGCCTGTGAGTCTTCCGGCGCTTCTCTTCTCAGGCAAGTGGAGTGAATAAATTACCTACAACGGCGCTGGGCAGGTAGGAAATCTGTGGAATCGGATGAAACTGGGGGGAGAATCTGTGGATGACACTGAGGGGGAATATGTGGATGACACTAAATGGGGGAATCTGTGGATGACACTGAGGGGGGAATCTGTGGATGACACTGAGGGGGGGGGACCTGTGGATGACACTGAGGGGGGGAATCTGTGGATGACACTAAGGGGGGGGGGATATGTGGATGACACTAAGGGGGGGGGAATATGTGGATGACGGATGATGACACTAAAGAGGGGGGGGGAATCTGTGGATGACACTGAGGGGCGGGAATCTGTGGATGACACTGAGGGGGGGAATCTGTGGATGACACTAAAGAGGGGGGGGAATCTGTGGATGGCACTTAAGGAGGGGGATCTGTGGATGGCACTGAGGGGGGGGGATCTGTGGATGGCACTTAAGGAGGGGGATCTGTGGATGGCACTTAAGGAGGGGGATCTGTGGATGGCACTTAAGGGGTGGATCTGTGGATGGCACTTAAGGGGTGGATCTGTCTGTGGATGGCACTTAAGGGGGGGATCTGTGGATGACACTTAAGGGGGGGGGATCTGTGGATGACACTTAGTGGGATCAAGGGAGGGGTGTGAGGTGTGGCTGTCATTATTCACTTTTAAATACAGGAATACAGGAAAGGATGGAGCCTAAAAGGAAGGGCGGGGTTTACAGAGAAAGGGGTTTGGCCTTGACAGGAAGGGGCGGGTCAAATTTATATTAGGGGGTGCCCGAGTTTAGTCTCGCCTAGGGCAGCACAAAACCAAGATACACCACTGCTAGTGCCCACCATTAAAATTCATTTTGAGTCTACTGTACAGATACCTGCAAATATTACCTGCTCACACAGTGGCAGCAGTAGCAAGCACTACAAGATGATGAGTTATGAGAGTCCTTGCAGTGACTTTGAGAGGTTAGGTAACTGGGGAAAGAAGATACTGGCTTTCCTGCCTCTGTACCTAGAAGTCTTCTCCATGATCTGATGTGTGTATAATAATAAACTGGGTACTTTGTTAAATAATATGCCTAGTTTTATACAAATATAGGCTGGTATCTGTTTGTAGTGCAGTCTGTCTACTGTACCATGTACCACTTGTGCAGGGGATGGAGGAATATAGGCTCACCTTGCTCAAGGGCCCACCGGGGGATTCACCTGTTCCCCTGTGGCCCAGTGCGAGCCTGACCTACAACACCCAACAAAGGGACAGAAGTAAAATGAGCCCAAATCTGTATAGAAAAATGTTAAGCTTTTATCATTAGTGAATATCACAAAACTATCTCTACAGTATCTTCATATTAAAAAATACTGGTCAATACTGGTTGGCAAAGATGTCAAGCCCTAATAACACAAAAATACAGGCTCCCTGTTAAGCTTTGGGTCCTTCAAAAAGTTAACACACATTCATAAGGGGATATGTTCATAATACATATATAACCACACATATTTGTATAATCAGTAATCATTTTGAGTCATATATCAATATTGCCGTAAAAAATAAATAAATAAATCACAACCTTTAAATAGCAAGCACCCCTCTTTTTTTGGAAGTCCCATAGAAATGAATGGAGAGTGCAC
Source organism: Bufotes viridis (assembly GCA_033119425.1). Taxonomy (NCBI): domain Eukaryota; kingdom Metazoa; phylum Chordata; class Amphibia; order Anura; family Bufonidae; genus Bufotes; species Bufotes viridis. The sequence continues at coordinate 182,177,403 of CM065591.1, forward strand.
CACGCAAGCACGGTCACTGCTCCATTCACTTCTATCGGACTACCGGAGGTACTGAGCCAGCCGAGCCAGAATGTGGCTATATTCAGCCAGTGGCGTACTAAGGTAGTGTGGGGGGGGGGGGAGGGGTGCCAGAAGCAATGAGCGCTCCCATCAATGCAGAAGAAAAGGGGGTGCCAGAAGCAATGAGCCCTTCCATCAATGCAGATGGAAGTGCTCATTGCTGGAGCGCTGGGAGCTGCGGTCCTGTCACTCACTGCTCAGCTCCCAGCGCTCCTCCCCTCCTTCAGGCCGGCAGCACACAGAATGGTGAAGCAGGAAGACTTCTCCCCGTTCCACTATTCAGCCTGCAGGCACAGATCGCACTGCCTGCCTGTGTGGGCGGAGCCTGCACCCCAGAAATCTGCATAAGCTCCACCCGCATAGTGCTGCAGAGCGATCTGTGCCTGCAGGGAAAAGAGGAATGTGAGCTTCAGGAGGTGGACAAGGTGAGTAGTTACTGTGTTCTCATATACTATTGTATTAAATTACAGTAGTGTATGGGAGAAGTAATCTAAAGATCGCATGTTTAGGTCCGCTAGCAGTGTCCCAAAACACCTGAATTATTAAAATAAACATATTTATCCTGTACAATGTCATAGCAAGGGAAAAAATTTTTATAAAAAGTTGTGAAAAAAATAATAAAAAATGGTATTATTAAAAAATACACATCAACCCACAAAAAATTAGCCCTCACACAGCTCTATACACATAACTATTTTAAAAAGTTATAGGCGTCAGAATATAGCAATGAAAAGAAAAGATCATTTTTTTAAAGTATAAAAACTCAAGAAAAACTATATAAATGTGAAATTGCTATAATCGGACTGACCCAGAGAATGAAGGTCATAGGTCAGTTTTACCAGATAGGGAACGCCATAAAAACGCAACCCAGTCATTTTGGGCATATTTGTGACGAGGGGACATCCTCTGCATCTGGAGGAAAGAAGGTTTGTACACAAACATAGAAAAGGATTCTTCACTGTAAGAGCAGTGAGACTATGGAACTCTCTGCCTGAGGAGGTGGTGATGGTGAGTATAATAAAGGAATTCAAGAGGGGACTTGATGTATTTCTGTAGTGTAATAATATTACAGGCTACAGGTACTAGAGAGGGGTCGTTGATCCAGGGAGTTATTCTGATTGCCTGATTGGAGTCGGGAAGGAATTTTTTTCCCCTTAAGTGGGGAAAATTGGCTTATGCCTTTACAGGGGTTTTTTGCCTTCCTCTGGATCAACTTGTAGGAAACAGGCCGAACTGGATGGACAAATGTGTTTTTTCGGTCTTATATACTATGTTACTATGTTACTATAAAACTGTGGGGGAATTCTTTTTTTTTAATTGCCCAAAAAATAGAAAATTGTTGCATAATGAAGGGATTTAGAGCAGTTAGATAATTAAAAAAAATTGTTTCTATGGGCATTTTGAATTGAAGAAATCTGATTGGTTTCTATTGGTATTTTAAAGGGAGTCTGTCACCTAATCTGAGTGTTTTAGACCGCCCAGATCAGGTTATAGACTCTTTGACCCTTATTACAATGGTACCTTTCTTTTCTGTGTCCCTCGTCGAGATGATGAAAACGACACTTTTTAAACGTATGCAAATAAGATTCAGCAAGTACCCAGGGGCGGCGTTACTGCCGCAAGTGCCCAGGCCCTTCGGCAATGTGCCCAGAAAAACACACCTCCTTCAGCCCTCTGGCCCACCCTTCTTTCCTATTATTACCTCCTCTTCTGCCTCCAGCCAGCGGTAGTAACGAGTGGCACCAGAGGACAGCAGGCTGGCAAGTCTCAGCGTAGTTGTCTTTAGTTGGCCGGTGCATGCGCAATATGAAAAGCTGTTCCTCTGCCCATAATGGGCAGATCAGAGTACAGGTGTGGGCCAACTGTGGAACAGTGCACAAGCGAGATCTTGGAGGCAGAGGAGAAGGTAATAGTAGGAAAGAAGGGTGGGCCAGCAATCAGACCCCCAATGTTAATCAGACCTCAGCTCACCGCCCCAATCAGACCCCCAATGTTAATCAGACCTCACATCAGACCCCCAATGTCTTAGATCAGACCCCATGTCAGCCATCAGCCCCCATGTCAGCCATCATGCCCCCATGTCAGCCATCAGCACCCCCCATGTCAGCCATCAGCCCCCATTGTCAGCCATCATGCCCCCATGTCAGTCATCATGCCCCTATGTCAGCCATCATTCCCCCCATGTCAGCCATCAGCCTCCATCCATAAGCCCCCCATTTCAGCCATCATGCCCCCATGTCAGCCATCATTCCCCCCATGTCAGCCATCAGCCCCCATCCATAAGCCCCCCATTTCAGCCATCAGCCCCCATTGTCAGCCATCAGAACCCATTGTCAGCCATCATGCCCCCATGTCAGCCATTATGCTCTCATGTCAGCCATCAGCCCCCCAATGTCAGCCATCAGAACCCATTGTCAGCCATCATGCCCCCATGTCAGCCATCATCCCCCCCATGTCAGCCATCAGCCCCCATGCATCAGCCCCCCATTTCAGCCATCAGCCCCCATTGTCAGCCATCATACCCCTATGTCAGCCATCAGCCCCCATTGTCAGCCATCATGCCCCCATGTCAGCCATCATGCTGAGGTCACATGGTGCGCAGCCCTGCACAACAAACATCCGAGCGGAGGACCAGAAAGCGGTAAGTACAGATCCTTCATCGCTTCCATGTCCTCCGGTACTAATGAATAGCTTCCAAAATGAAAAAAAACTGCGTGTTATGGGGCAAAAATTACGGGGTATTTAAAAAAAAAAGTTTCATTTTTCCGCAATTGGGATATATAAACGACTTAAAGGGAACCTGTCACCTGGAAAAGACAATTTACACTAATCACAGTACCTTAAAGTATCTCTCAAAGTGTGCCCAAAGATGTTTTCATATCTTCTTTCTGGGTTTTGCGCAACAATTTTTATAATGCTAGTGTATGGTGTCGCATTGCAACGAGCGATATGCTGCGACAGCGGTACGACAGTCGCAAAAAAATCCATTTAAGATGGATTCTTCTCTGACTGTCGTGTCGCAGTCGCAGCATTTCGCATGTCGGTATGCGACATCATAGACCACACCGTTCGCCAAACAGAAGCGATGGACGGGCGTGAGTGCGCTGTATGGGAACGGCGCAGGCGCAGTGAACATGAAGATGCCAGAGAGGGAGGGAGCCATAGCCGGGATCGCGCTGTGGCAGGACGCACACGGCGTATGCGTGAGAAGAGCGCGGTCCTGGCTACAGGGAAAAATGTCCATCAATATGCGGAGGAGCAGGACTTCAAAAAAGTTTTATAACTCGTTTTTACGAGAGAGCAAAACGCAGAAAGAAGATATGAAAGCATCTGTGGGCACACTATAAGAGATACTTTAAGGTACTGTGATTAGTGTAAATCATCTTTTCCAGGTGACAGGTTCCCTTTAAATGATCACTAACTTTTCACACAACTTACAGCTTTAACAAATCAATTGTAGAAGTGATCATAAGAAAGTTTGTAATATGTTTTAGCAGAGAGAAATATGTAGTTCTCATGTAATCAGTTGTTCAACACCCCCCCCCCCCCCCCACCCGACACACACACACTGTTCTGTCCCAGCACTGGGAGATTCATTTCAGTGTTATTACAGATCACATCTGCTGTATTCTGTAGTTATTAGTTAGGTAAGAACACCATCTAGCGGTGGTAAAAATGTATTTTCTTGTGTATTGTGGGGAGTGCTATGCATTGTGGGAATGAGAAGTCTACATACATAATACAGGACATCAGCAGAGCTGTTCCATGCAGTTTTCCTTCTTAAACTCCATCATCCTTGTACATGCATATCTGGTGAGAATTCTATCTTTGTATCAGGGATATTTTTATTGGATATTAGATATGTAATCCTATGTATAGACAGTAATTTTGGGCATATGCTCAGCGTTAATGTAATGTTGTAGTACATGTTGTTCTATGCTTTCTGCTGTATATGCTATCTTATATGCCTTATACTTATACATGTCATTTGTATTCATGTAGTTTTACCAATTCACAATCCTGTTGACCAATAAACAAGTTAGACTACAGAAAACAGTCCTCTTATTTGGAAGACAGGAATGGTTTATGCTGAATGTCAGACTGCACACTGTATGAACATGTATGAAGACAGAATACACACCTTCCTTTCTAAATGCTTTTCTCATTGAAATATGCTTTGAATCCACCCAGGATGGGAGCAGATCACAGAAGGATCATATTATACATGTCAATAAAAGCCTATGGAGAGGGGAGGGAGGAGGAGGGAGCAGAAGCAGAGTGATACAGATTCCAGGAGAAACAACAGCTGCAGATAAGGGTAGGTTCACACCGTTAAAATCAAGCACTCATTCTGTAATGCGGCTGGATAGCTGCCGGATCCTATAAGAGTCAATGGGTCCAGAGGTGAACAGCAGTATCTGGCTAGACCAGATCCGGTGAACTCCAGCAGGCTGTTCCGCAAAGAGCTAAATCAATTAAACAGAGGTGTGAGCCTAAATAGCGAGTTTATAGCTGACCACAAGTCCTTTATGTGCAACTAGAGATGAGAAAAGTTTGGATGCTTTGCCAAATTTTCTCAAGAAATTTGCTTCAATCTGAAATAATTCGTCACAAAGCGAGTTAAATCAGCTATATTCCGGCCTGCATGGAGAGTGTATTTCAGTGTACATCAGTGTGCATTGCAGCAACGTGCATAGCTAGTCCTTTCTGGTAATGAAACAAATCCAATTTGAGAATCAAGGCCTAATAGAATTGCTTATTTAATGAACAAGGTGGACATCCCAATAACAGTAGAACAAGACAGGTTATTCACCACAATTTGAGAATCAAGGCCTAATAGAATTGCTTATCTATTAAACAAGATGGACACCCCAATAACAGTAGAAGCAGACAGGTTATTCACCCCAGTTTAAGAATCAAGGCCTAATAGAATTGCTTACCTATTAAACAAGGTGGACACCTCAATAACAGTAGAACAAGACAGGTAGTGATGGACGAACATCCGCCGGGACGTTTCGCGAACGCGCATTCGCGATAACATGTTCGCGAACCGCGCGTTCGCAGCGGGCCCCATTCACTTTAATGGCAGGCAAACCTGAAAAACCTTCAGGTCATATTTGCAGCCACCAAATACTTGCTAGAAGTGCACAAATAGTCCCACAACATGGACAGTGACATACCAGAGGGGGATCAATGGCAAAAATTCCCACAGAAAAATATGTATTTTAATCATGGGCCATTTTTATGCTTCTTAAAGGGAAACTCTCAAATATGTGCCTTGCTGGAGCCTATGAAATTTTTATTTTAGGCCATGGGAGTACGGGCCCCAAACATTAGGCATTCACTGGACAGAAAAGAACAAGTGATTATGTGGTTGGAGGTATATTAGGCGGTCAGTGAATAACAATTCCAGCTTCCAGTTCCTGCTCCTCGACGGATGTGTCATGGGTCAAAGAATACTATATGTTCGCATGTTTGGCGAATCGTGAACGTGTAAAGTTTGCCGCAAAACAACCGCCGGGGCGAACTGCAAGGCCATCTCTAAAGACAGGTTATTTACCCCAATTTGAGAATAAAGGCATAGTAGAATTGTTTATCTATTAAAGAATGTACCTGCACAGTCTAAAAATGGCAGCACTGACTGGATAAAGTGAGACTGTAGAGTAAGACACACCCCCAACTGGTTACCACCCCTCTGTACTCTTACTGCAGACTGCTAGAATAAAGACATAGTAGAATTGTTTATCTATTAAAGAATGAACATAAACAATCTAAAAATGGCAGCACTGACTGGATAGAGTGAGACTGTAGAGTAAGACACACCCCCAACTGGTTACCACCCCTCTGTACTCTTACTGCAGACTGCTAGAATAAAGACATAGTAGAATTGTTTATCTATTAAAGAGTGAACATAAACAATCTAAAAATGGCAGCACTGACTGGATAGAGTGAGACTGTAGAGTAAGACACACCCCCAACTGGTTACCACCCCTCTGTACTCTTACTGCAGACTGCTAGCAATTCATAACTTCTAGAAGAAATAATAAAGAAAGTTTCACATCATAGAGTCAAAAGAATAGATGCTCCAGAATTGTTATGGCATGGGGAATGCATGGAGCTATTAAAACAGGCATGTCAGGAGTGATGGCAGGTCCTCTTTAAACAATGTGGACAACCCAATAACAGTAGAAATAGACAGCTTATTCAACCCCAATTTGAGAATCAAGGCCTAATAGAATTACTTATGTAATAACCAAGGTGGACACCCCAATAAAAGTTGAACTAGACAGCTTATTCACCCCAATTTGAGAATCAAGGCATAATAGAATTGCTTATCTATTGAACAAGTTGGACACCCCAATAATAGTATAACTAGACAGCTTATTTACCGCAATTTGAGAATCAAGGTGTATAATAGAATTGCTTATCTATTAATGTGGACACCCCAATAAGGTAGAACTAGACAGCTTATTCAACCCAATTTGAGAATCAAGGCGTAATAGAATCGCTTATCTATTAAACAAGGTGGACACCCCAATAAGAGTAAAATTAGATAGCTTATTAACCCCAATTTGATAATGAAGGTGTAATATAATTGCTTATCTGTTAAAGAAGGAGGACAATGTTTAATTACATAGCTCTGTGCCCTACACAGGGATTGATGCAAACTGCACTGTCTCCTATGGATCTTTTCAGCTTCAGATTACAGTCTCTGCACTGTCCCTGTAAATACTATCCCTACGATCTCCCTACACTGTCCCTGCACTCTCCCTATTTAATATTCCACAATTAAAAACTTTTAGCAACACTGTCCCTAACGCTTGTCATGTCTCTCCCTATGCTCAGCTCATAATGAAATGGCGGAGACCGCGGGGGATGAGGCTTTTAAAGGGCTGTGATATCACAGGAGCTGGCTAGCTGTTGATTGTCTTTCTTCCCGACATTATGGGTGATCTTCTGTTCCTGGGCTTCTCACTTTCACTTTGTATCGGCCATTTTAGGGAAAAAACGATTCATTGCCACAAAGTAGGAGCAAATTCAGATTTGTAGGTAAATCATATTTTTCCTAAATTTCTGATCGAATTCTACTTCGGATGCTTCGATTTGCTCAACGATATTCAGAACCATACAAATCAGTGTCTCCATTTAATGTCCTCCATGATCCTGGGGCTGTTTCTGAGTGAGTTGGAGAAGGTTAGAAAGCAATTTCTCCTCTACTTTCTGTGTGCTGTGGCTGGTAGCTGGTCTTCACCAACCATCTCTTAGAGAACTGCAAACTAAACATTCAACATGCACAAGGGAGGTCCACTTCAACATTTACCCTAAATTATTGTATGTCAGGTTAGCCAGCGGAAAACACCTAATTCTGGGAAGCCTATTCCAGTAGTAACATCAGTGAAGGAGAAAGTGACTAATACAGTCAACCTGGACATATCTGCATGGAAAGCATGAAAAACATTGATATACATTTCTGGAAATACTGTATACTTTAATTTTCTGTAAATGCTAAAGCTTGTCCAGTGGGTAGAGTTCATAAAATTTTTTGATATTGTGTATCTTAGTAGAGTATCCTATTTCTTTCCTGCTCCACATTACACCACAATATTTCAGCGGGGCTGAGGTCAGAATGCTGACTTAGCTGTTCTGAAATACAATTTTTTCTGTTCTTGTCTTCATGTTACTGTATTTTCTGTTCTTGATTGCATGACTCAATCTTTTTGCGTTTTAGAGAATCACAGGCAGGCTCACTGGCATACTGCTATATAATTTCTTAATATATGTTGGAATTTATTGGTTTCTCTATGATTATAAGCTTTGGTGGCCCTGAGGCTTTTAAACAACTCAGCCTGTACCACTATATTTTGTTCCAAAATGCTTCACAGTTGGAATTTTGGTAGTATAATGTTGTTTTATGGTATGTTAGCACAGACATTGTACAACAAAAGGCATACTAAAGAGTGAGAGCATTTCAACTCCACACTTGATTAGATAGTCATGTACTGTTTCTCAAGAGGTCATTGCAAGTACTATATATCGTAGTATGATAATTAAAGTGATAGGATTTGGTATTCTGCTGAGATATTTGGGTATCCTACTAACAGGCCCAGATATACAGGATATCCTGACCCAACATTCCTCTGTTATATTTCGAAGGGGAAACCCATTGGGGATTTTCTGGTACACAATCATTACTAGAACCAGAGAGAAAGTTGGAATGTTTCCCTCTGGAGGCTGTATTAGCTGTCTGTATGTTTTGAGATTGAAGAGCTTTGGAAGCATTTCAACGGCAAGGGTGTAATTGATAAGAGATTATTTGAACTGTAAAACAAATGGGCTGGTTTACTTACGTAGAAAATAGTCCAGCATCTCAGAATCTACATAAATCAGGGCTTTATTCAAGTGGTTGCAAAAAGATCCAAACAATTCCACTGCATTTTAAACAGTTTCCGTGTCCTTACTCATGGCAATGTGTTTGGTACAATCTTTTATGTTTTAACCCCATCAGTCTTCAGTGATTTTCCATTTTTGCACTTCCGTTTTTCATTTCCTGCCTTCCTGTATAACTTTTTTATTTTTCCATTCACATAGACGCATAAGGGTTTGTTTTTTGTGGGAGAAGTTCTACTTTTTGATGACACATTTACTATTGCATACAATGTAGTGGGAAGCTGGGAAAAAAATTGAAATAGGGTGGAATTAAAAAAAACAAATGCAATTCTGACGCTTTATGGGTTTTGTTGTTTTTGGTATTCCCTATTCAGTAAAAATTACCTGTTAACTTTATTTTCCAGGTGTGTACGATTACAGCAACACCATATGTATATAGTTTTTCTCGTGGTTTAATACGAAATAATAAAAACGGTGAAAAAATTTTTTTTTCCTTTTCATCACGATATTCTAAACCCCAAACTTTTTTTATAGTTATGTTTATGGAGATGTGTGAGAGCTCACTTTTGCGGGACGATCTGTAGTTTTTATTGATACAATTTTGGGACAAATATCCACAATTGGCATTATCGCCAATCGCAGACATTACTCCTGGGCCTCTGCTGTGTAAAAAAGCTGAAATCTGGCGATTATGGCACCCGCTGAACTCGCGAGCGGGCACCATCTTTAAAGGCCAGACTTCTGCCCTACATGTATGATGGAGGTCCAGAAAAGGTTAAAATACGGTACCTGACCCACATAGATCCCCATACTTTTAAGAGTAGTTAATTGCATATGTAATTCATCTGCATCAATCTCTCATGTGTTCATTAATTAGCCTTTAGTGTAGAATATATATTTGAGAGAACATACAAAAAGTACAGGAGGAACCTCATGTCAGTAACATAATCAATTAAACTCATACATTTAAAAACCAACAGAAAAATTGCACTGTCCAGAAGTAAATCCATGAGTTGCAGATTCCAAGTGTGAGTATGGTTCTAGACCTCGAATAAATTATTCAAAAAACAAGTGTGAACAAGGTTCTTACTGCTAACAAATTCCAGGTCACTTGTTCAAGTGTAAACATGGTTCTTACTAAATCGGCTGTTCAAATACCAAGTTCAACACCGTAGTTCTCGTTTGTAACATTAGGAACTAAATCAATTTTTTTCAAATACCAGGTTTTTATTATTAGGGCCCATATATACGGTGTGGCAATGTGAACACTGGGGTGTGCAGTGAAACCCCAGGGAGGCAGTCAGAGAGCGCGTGTCACCAAGGTGCCTGGCCTTGGGGGAGTGAAAGCCCAAGTACTAGTGTTAGTATAGCTGGCTCAGCCAGTTCCAGGGCGGGCTTTTACTGGGAACAGGCAATGTGCTGGGTGGGTGCCTGTTCCCCATGCTCCAGTCCAGGATTTTGGACAATGCCCATGTCCAGGGAGGATATTTAATCCTCTTGTTGGACATGGGTGGGGCCCCACTCTGGAGAGAGCTTTTGGAGACAGAGGCTCTGTGTGAGTGGTCTCGGCTGAGTTGGCTGAGGGGCCACGGGGCTAAGCGATAGCCCGGAATTGGGGGACACAGCGACGCCTGGAAGGGTCGCAGGGCCACAGTCAGGAGGTCTGGTGAGCCTGAATTCCCCAACGGACACTGATCTGAGGCTGTGTGTGAACAGTGCTCTGAACAGCCAGGAGGCTGTGGGACATTGGGCTGGAGAAAGCCGCAGCAGTTCACAGGGTGTGAACTGTACCCACTAGGTGAGTGAGGGACCCAACTAATATGTTTAGTTAGAGCCTAGCCGGGCCAGTGTTTATTGTTTTGCACCTGTTGTGTTGTTTCTGCTATAATAAACGCACTGTTTGGACGTGAAATCCGTTGTCCGGAAGGAAGTTTTTGTGAACGATCCTCGAGACCAGAGCTAACTCCCACATTTGGTGTCAGATGCGGGCAAGTCGTCCCTGCTGGATAAAGGTAAAAGTGTTGCTGGGGGCAACGACAGGACAGAGGAAAAAACTGTGCGATTGCTGTATTGGAGCTTAGGGCCGGAAGCCTGTTTGTTCGGTGGAGCGGGTGCTGCTCGTGTGGTCCTGGACACTTTGCTGGGTTGCAAAAGAACTGCTGTCTGGACTGTTTTTTTCCCTGTGGTGCAAGCGGTGCGAAGGTTTAAAGGGCCAGAAGCACAAAAGAGGGAAAAAGGAAAAAAAAAACTGACCTGTGGAAATTTTTTTGCTCAAAATGGCGTCCTGGGTGAAAGATATTTAGGTGTGGCGGAAGCTGCTTATGCCAAAGGTGATGCCATATGTGAGAAGTGGCCCGGTTTGGCGGAAAACCAAGGCCACTGAGGGTGTAATGGAGCAGCTGGTGCTGGAGACTGATCGGTTGGTGAGAAAGCCGAGTGCGGCACTTGGAGAGGCGGCTCTGAGTGGACTGTTCGAGGTTATATGTGCCGTTGCCAAGGGCAACCGTCGGGAAGACAAAGAGGTGGAGAGCAGTGCGTTTCTCAGGAGTGCCTATTTTCCCTGCGACTGTGCACAGAATCCTAAAGGGTGCGGCTGGAATGTCCGTCCAGAAAAAGACAGGAGACAAGTCCAAGGCGTCTCCCATGGCAACTACTGCATTGAGGAGAAGGGTGATGACCGTGCTGGAGATATTCCTGGACTACCCTTATCTTCCGGGAGTGCCGAGTCAGTGACGACAATCGGTAAGACTGTTCCTATTGATAATTTTGTGGCAGACCCTGTGACAATGAGCCGGCGGCAGTTGCTACCTGTGTAGCACCCCCAAGTCAGGGCAATGTGTGGAACTAACCTGGGGAATGCCAGTGATGGAGAGGCCGGCACGCTGCTCCTCTGGGGCACTCTCTGGGTTCTTGAGGGACACAGCCAGGTGGAAGGTGAGGTGCCCTTGGTGTTATAGTTTAACGTGCCTATGGCTAAGTCCCTGATATGTCGTGACGCCAGTGCCAGTAAACGGTGGCACACCGTATTTACAGTAGGAATAACAGAGGTGCAGACTGGTAACTTGAAAACAGAATTCAAACTTTACTGAAGACAGTGATGATACAGTAAGCAGTCTTTCCAACAGTTCCTTTTTGCAGACAATCAAAATTGCAGTGGTCTTACATCCAGCAAGGTTAAACAGAGGGTGGTAATACAGGACTTGAAATTGCAGGTGAACCTTACTTTCTTCCTGACTCGTCCTGACTGGAATTGATGCTTCAAGGCCCCAATGCCCTACTTCTGGCTTATATCCTTGAATCTCCAGTTTATAATTTACCTCCACTTGACGCTTAGTACCTCCTTGCTCTAGGGATTGCCTCTGGGTTCTGCATTCCTTCTCCTAGGGCACCATCTTCCTAGGGTGGATGCCTCACAGGCCGTGAGGCCTGGGTTTGGCCTTCACAGGCACATGGCCTGCACTTGTCTAAGGCACACTCTAGACTAGACTACTTTCCCTTCCCCTGACTGAGCCTTATATAGACTAGGGCAACCTAGCTCCCTCTAGTGACTAGAGCTGGAATTACATCCCTAGCCGGCCTGCACATAGGACATTTCACAGTAACAGGAGAATTAAATACATTGATTTACATTGCATGGTACAAATAGCACCTTTACCAGCCTCCTCCTAAATAAGAGGAGCGACAGCAGCCAAGTGACCCTTCCGTAGTGACGGGCAGTACAACTCCCGCACACTACATACCCCGCTGCTTTAAGCTGAGTACGCCCTCGTACTCTACCAGGGTACCGCCCTACTGGAATTTCCACCTGAAAGAGACAAAAGAAAAACATGCAAGAATACATACATATCAGTACTCAATTCTATCTGCATCGACAATTGTCATCAGGTCCAGCTGACTGACGGAGAAGTGCGGTGACAAGGGCGTCGCTCTCTTTCTTCAGGATAAAGAGTGGAACTGGGGCGCTGACCTGGCACAGCGGATGTTAGGGAATACCAGGATAGTCCATGACAATGAGTGAGTCCATAAAAGCATATCACAGAGACTCGCACACAGGGGGTCCATCTCTGGGCACATAGACTTAGATAAAATATGTTTTAGCAATAAATACGGTCAGCAGCACATACATAAAATCACAATACAGGACTCTGACAATACCAGGGCCATGTTATCCTGGCAAGTCCTGCGTATATTTAAAGTGCTGACATAAAAGAACCCTTTTCAACCTGAAATGGGGGTTAAAAGGGGGTAAAGTGCAAAATAAAAGCACAACTTGGATTTATTAAAGTACTTGACGCCACAATGTTAGCAGCAGGCAGGATGTCCCGGAACAGAAAGAGGCAGGCTGGGAGCAGTGGTTCCACAGTGGCAACTTATCTTCACAAAAATGCCACCGGCCGTGGGGAACTGGCAGCAAGCTCTACCAGCCTGGCAAACTTAAAGGAACAGTTCCTGCAACATGTATGATGTCCCTGTGAGGATGAGCAAAAATGGCCTAGCAGGCCTGCTCACAGGTACGTGTCAAATTCTTCTGACTCCTCTGTGGGTGACACGGGTGGCTCCTGAGCCTGCTGATCATGCGGAGCAGGCCACAGCTGGGTGCCATCCGGATGGAAAACGATAACAGGCACCGAACTCCCCGCGGTCACATCTGGCTCAACTTCCTCTTTAAGGCCGGCAACTCGTCGGCGGCAACATGCATAGCTGAGCTCCGGTCTGTAGGGTATTGCTGGCTCCGCTGGACGGGATGCTGCAACTTGGCGCAGGCCATCAAGGTCTGTTGCGATCTGTTCTTCCAGCGCGTCGTTCCCACAGCTGGATTCCGGTTCAGTCGCAGCAGGGACCGGGAAGTCTCGTCACTTTTCTTTAACAGCTCCGTATCACTCCGCCGGGCAGCACGTACCGCATCTTTCAGGGCCTCCCCTGCTTCAGGAGGCCTCGCCCTGCATCGGACCCGCCCCTAGATACTTCACAATCGGGTAGGCGGTGCTCACATTGTAGTCCACATACAGGGGCGGCATCCCGGACAGTTTTCTCCTCCCTCTTGAGGGTCTTGGCGCTAAATCTTCGCGCCACTGAGGACAGTGATGGCGCAGGAAGAAGTCCAATAGCGCCGGCGGCCATCTTGGGCGCCATGATGCATCAATTCAATGACAGCAAGCAGCGGTAGTAAAACAGCCTAAAAGTCCACAAAATGCACTTTGAAGTGGCGATTTTCTTCCTCTTGATAGCGCAACACTGCACAGCGCTTTCTGGAGGTTTTTGGGACACTTTTCTGTACGCTTTAGGTCCGCAAAGTTCACTTCAAATAAACAGGCGTTTTGTCACTTGGCAAACTGGTTAAGGCACAAAGTTCACGTTTTGATCACAGTCCGTAAAACGTGCGTATCCTGTTCGTGACGCCAAAATGTAGCACCCCCAAGTCAGGGCAATGTGTGGAACTAACCTGGGGAATGCCAGTGATGGAGAGGCCGGCACGCTGCTCCTCTGGGGCACTCTCTGGGTTCTTGAGGGACACAGCCAGGTGGAAGGTGAGGTGCCCTTGGTGTTATAGTTTAACGTGCCTATGGCTAAGTCCCTGATATGTCGTGACGCCAGTGCCAGTAAACGGTGGCACACCGTATTTACAGTAGGAATAACAGAGGTGCAGACTGGTAACTTGAAAACAGAATTCAAACTTTACTGAAGACAGTGATGATACAGTAAGCAGTCTTTCCAACAGTTCCTTTTGCAGACAATCAAAATTGCAGTGGTCTTACATCCAGCAAGGTTAAACAGAGGGTGGTAATACAGGACTTGAAATTGCAGGTGAACCTTACTTTCTTCCTGACTCGTCCTGACTGGAATTGATGCTTCAAGGCCCCAATGCCCTACTTCTGGCTTATATCCTTGAATCTCCAGTTTATAATTTACCTCCACTTGACGTTTAGTACCTCCTTGCTCTAGGGATTGCCTCTGGGTTCTGCATTCCTTCTCCTAGGGCACCATCTTCCTAGGGTGGATGCCTCACAGGCCGTGAGGCCTGGGTTTGGCCTTCACAGGCACATGGCCTGCACTTGTCTAAGGCACACTCTAGACTAGACTACTTTCCCTTCCCCTGACTGAGCCTTATATAGACTAGGGCAACCTAGCTCCCTCTAGTGACTAGAGCTGGAATTACATCCCTAGCCGGCCTGCACATAGGACATTTCACAGTAACAGGAGAATTAAATACATTGATTTACATTGCATGGTACAAATAGCACCTTTACCAGCCTCCTCCTAAATAAGAGGAGCGACAGCAGCCAAGTGACCCTTCCGTAGTGACGGGCAGTACAACTCCCGTACACTACACCTGCCGGGCTGGTCAGTGATAAAGCGCTGCGGCGTGAAGATGTCTCAAAAATGAGTGACTATGGGAAAAATGCTGTGTCTGAACAGGCTGGTAAGCCTGTTGCGGTTGCTCTCTCGCAGGAATCTGCAGGGGAGAAGCTCAAGATGTTGTTTAAAGTGCCTGTGACCAAGGCTAGATTTGGGATGGTGAAAATCAGAGATCCCATGCTAGCCTGGGTAAGAGGTAGAATGATGTTTGTCCGGGACAATTATGTGAATCCTGTGGACTATCCAGTGGTCCGCACGGAGGGTGAGACCATGGTGGGAACAGAGACTGATGGACTTGATGTTGGAAATAGGCTCATGCGTGATGTAATGTGGGGCAATGGAGACACTTCTGTAGGAAGTAATCAAGCTCCTACAGAACCTGTACCTGTCCCTTTAAATGAAGGTGTAAGGGAAATGCAGATAGGAAGCAATGGTTTAAGTGAAATGACCATTGGAAACAATGGTGCCGACACGGTGCCAAGTGAAGGTGCAGAGTTTGATGAAATGTATAATGATAATGTGGGTCTATGTGCAAGAAGTGATGAGGATGATGACAGTCCTTTTCCTTTGCAGGCTGTGATTGGGGAAAAAGCTCCCCCTGTTGGTAAAAATGTGGATGGTATAAAAATGCTAATTAATATTGAGAGCTCACAACTGAGGGAACCCACTGTGACAAATGTGCAAGTACATGGGGCGGTCCTAGAGGGTGTACCACACGTACTAGAAGTGGATATGCAGTCTCCACAGGTTTCTATGGTTAATAAAATGTCCCAGGTGGGGATTAACTCATCGGTGCCCCTAGAGGACGGAAATGAGAATGACATGAGCAGTATATATGAAGCAGGTGCTATGACCGACAGCAACTCTGAGAGAGAGGCTGCCATGTTGAGGTCTTGCCAAACTGACGTGGTTACTGGTAGCAACCAGACGATAGTTATACCTGATGTGACAAGAGTACAGTCGGGTGACGTCAGCCTAGTGTCTGAAGCTCATGTCCAGGCAGTCTTAGATGACCTGACAGGACAGTACAGCGGCAAACAGGAGGCTGCCCTCCCTCTCGCCACACGGTCCCTAGATACGATAGAGAAGGGACAAGCTGTCGTCACAGGGTCACCGAAGAAGGCTGCAGAAGGGTCAAAAGAGGAGACCCCAGAAAAGATGAGTGAACTGAAGGGTCTACCTCCTGGTGTCCTGGGGAGGGAAAAGACTCCAGAAAGACACAAAAGTCTATAGTAGACATCAACAATGGGCTTGAAGAGTCCCTGGGTGGAAATCCCACAGAGTGTCTAAGAAAGAATGGTGGTACTCCTACAACTGCTGTTACACCGAAACAGAGTGAAGAGCAGCTGGACCAGAAGGCCCAAGAGCGGGCGCTGCTAACAAGCTAGTGCGAAAAATTAAGAAGAAGACCAAGGCCCTCTCCTTGACTAGAGCCCTTGGAAAAGTGCTTAAGGAGCAAGATGAATTGGAGAGGCTGAACAAGCAACTCAGAGCAGAGATGGAAGATCTCAGGAGCTCAAAAGATGAAGTCTATGAGTTGGAGAAGCCTAAGCGTGCTCCTGCGCAGCAGGTGGAAGAAAATGAGAGGCCTGAAGAGGAAGGTCCTCTAAAAGATGCCAAGAAGTCAGAACCCGTTAAGAATGGGTCTGGAGGTGGTTGCGCTGTGGTGCCAGCCGAGGCAGAGAAGATGGAAGATGTATCTGCTGAACCAGATGGTGGTGCTGAGGTGGATGCAGAAACCCAGAGACTCGTGGCAGTGTGTGGCCAGGACCTGGTCATGAAAGACGTTCCCTCTGCTGTCAATGCCTGCCAGAAAGCCAGCAGTCTGCTGGGGAAGAAATACGAGGGGACCGACAACCAGTATGAGGGTCCTGTCTACTCCGATGGGCTGGCTCCCCTGAATCCTGCCCGAAAGGAGAACCATGTCCCGGGTGAACCTCTGCAGGGATTGCCAGAAGACGACGAGTCTGGCGAAGGTCCTGATGTCCCCGGTGCCTCCAACCTTGATGAGAAAGAGGAGGAGGAGTTAAGAAGGAAAGCATATGATGCCATGTCCGTGAAGCATAAGACGGCTAATAAAGTGAATGGAGACTCCAAAGAAAAGACTGGAAAAGAGTCTGCTGAAGTGGGGAGTACCACTGAAGAAGCAGAAGATTCTGAAACTGAAGCCAAACCTGACATAACCCCTGGGGGAGTAAAGGAAAAGAAAGATGCTATCTGTTGATAAAACAAAGAGACAAAAAGAGGCTGACAGGTCAAGGTCCGCTAAAACTGTGGTAGTTGCTAGTAGCGACCAGGTGTCTCTAGTATGGGACAAGATGACTGGTAGGGTAGTAAGCTTCGTGTTTGTGACGAACTGGGTTCTGCTGGCGTGGTTGTGGCAGAATAAGGGGAAGCCTGTGAGGCTGGCCACATCTTCCAGGGGGACCCTTGAGCTTAAAGATGGCAAGATAATGCGGGTGCCCTATCACGAGCGACCAGGCGGTACATGTGTTCACCCCCACAGGTGTGAACAGAGGGGGGGGATATGTGGCCATGTGAACACTGGGGTGTGCAGTGAAACCCCAGGGAGGCAGTCAGAGAGCGCGTGTCACCAAGGTGCCTGGCCTTGGGGGAGTGAAAGCCCAAGTACTAGTGTTAGTATAGCTGGCTCAGCCAGTTCCAGGGCGGGCTTTTACTGGGAACAGGCAATGTGCTGGGTGGGTGCCTGTTCCCCATGCTCCAGTCCAGGATTTTGGACAATGCCCATGTCCAGGGAGGATATTTAATCCTCTTGTTGGACATGGGTGGGGCCCCACTCTGGAGAGAGCTTTGGAGACAGAGGCTCTGTGTGAGTGGTCTCGGCTGAGTTGGCTGAGGGGCCACGGGGCTAAGCGATAGCCCGGAATTGGGGACACAGCGACGCCTGGAAGGGTCGCAGGGCCACAGTCAGGAGGTCTGGTGAGCCTGAATTCCCCAACGGACACTGATCTGAGGCTGTGTGTGAACAGTGCTCTGAACAGCCAGGAGGCTGTGGGACATTGGGCTGGAGAAAGCCGCAGCAGTTCACAGGGTGTGAACTGTACCCACTAGGTGAGTGAGGGACCCAACTAATATGTTTAGTTAGAGCCTAGCCGGGCCAGTGTTTATTGTTTTGCACCTGTTGTGTTGTTTCTGCTATAATAAACGCACTGTTTGGACGTGAAATCCGTTGTCCGGAAGGAAGTTTTTGTGAACGATCCTCGAGACCAGAGCTAACTCCCCACAACGGTCATAGTTTCAGTCTGCATACGATCTGCATTTAGGACTCTTTCACACAGGCGTCATGTTTGACGCCCGGATAAGAGGCAGCAGCATTACGGAAAAAAGCGCAATTTTTCCGCGCGTGTGCAAACTGTTGTAATGCGTTTTGCATGCGTGTGAGAAAAATCGGCATGTTTGGTACCCAGACCCGAAGCCGGACTTCATCACTGAAGTCCGGTGTCGGGTTGAGTATTCTGTATATTTTATTATTTTCCCTTATAACGTAGTTATAAAGGAAAAAAATAGCATTCTAAATACAGAATGCAAAGTAAAATGGGTGATTGAGGGTTAAAAAAAAAAAAAAAGTAACTCACCTCCTCCAATTGAGCGCGTAGCTGCCGGTCTCCTGTTCTGTCTTCAGCTGGGGGGGTAAAGGACCTTCCGTGACGTCACTAGGTCACATGGGTCATATGGTCCAATCACTTGCTCCCAGGTAAAATAATAAAGATCAGGTCCATATCCCGCGATCGTCTCCTAGCATCCATGCAGGAAAATCGCACCACATCCGCACTTACTTGCGGATGCTTGTGATTTTCCCGCAGCCCCATTTACTTTTATGGGGCCTGCGTTGAGTGAAAAACACAGAATATAGAACATGCTGTGATTTTAACGCAACGCAAAAGTGATGCCGGAAAATCACCGCTCATTTACACTACCCAATTGAAATGAATGGGTCCGGATTCAGTGCGGTTGCAATGCGTTCACCTCACGCATTGCACCCGCACAGAAATCACGCCCGTGTGAAAGGGGCCTTATTGTGGATCGAATGCGAACCCATTCATTTCAATGGGGCCGTAAAAGATGTAGACAGCACAACCGTGTGCTGTCCGCATCCACAAGTCCATTTCACGGCCCTACAAAAAAATATAACATCTCCTATTCTCATTCTTTTGGAAAAAGGATAGGATATTTCTGCAGGAGTGAAAAAAAAATGGCGGCATGCACTTGGCCGGTATCCGTGTTTCGTAGCTCCGTGATTTGTGGACTGCAAAACACTTATGGCAGCCCCTAGTAGTATAAACTGGATTGATTTCTCAAATACATGAACATGGTTCTAATTATTGGCAATGACAGTTAAATCAGTTGTCCAAGTACCAGGTCTGAACATGAATCTTGTTACTAGCAGTAAAAACTGAATCAATTATTCAGATACCAAGAGTGAACACAATTCTTATCAATAACAATAAAAACAAAGTCAGTTCAAATTTCGAGTGTGAACATTCTCTTAGATGGTGCAAGCATTGTGTGGTGTATGTATGAAGTTAAAGAGAAATATGCATAGAATTGTTGCCTTAACCCTGGGTTCACACCTGGGCGTTTTACAGCGTGTTCGTACGCGCTGTAAAACGCTCAACAGAAGAAAAACCATGCTTTCCTATGAGGCTGGTTCTCACCTGAGCGTTTTACAGCGCGTACGAACGCGCTGTAAAACGCCCTACGCCCAAAGAAGCACAGGAGCTTCTTTGGGGCGTTTTGACGCGCGTTTTCTCCCATAGGCTATAATGGGAACGCGCTAATATGGGCGTCTGAGCGTTTCCTGGTATTAAAAACGCGCATACGAACGCGCGTTTTCAAATTACAACTTGCCCAGCAAACCACTCCCACACTGACACCATAGCAACTAGTAAGATAAGGTTCAGGGCCAGGAAGATGATGGAGGACACATCAGTGTGTGATAGTGAGTCCCTGATCCGCATGGTTCAAGAAAAGCGTTGCCTGTATGATATACAGGACCCCAAATATAAAGATCGCACAGTGAGACAACAGGCCTGGGAAGACATTGGGCGGAAAATCTGGCCTGAATGGACAAGTTTTTCAAAGCAAGCTAAAGAATCCAAAGGTACACTTGCTTATCAGGATCCTGATCAGTCCTCAAAATGCTTTAGGGTTAGGGATCATGCACACGGCCGTGGTAACCCAGCCTGGAATGCAGCAGATAGCAGGGGTGCACGGCGTCATTGGTTGCTATGACGCTGTGCGCTTCATACCACTGCTGGACTACAGTAATACACCCGTATTGTACGGTGTAATTAAATGGGGCTTAAACTACCATATGTGCAATTAAAAAAATAAAATGCATTTCTGTCTGTATGTGTGTCTAGAGCCTAGACGTTATTTATGCACGACCAAACGACTGGACTGATCTTCACCCAATTTTGCACACAGGTACATCAGGTGTCCGCTAAAGTTTTATACCGGGTATCAACTCTTTTGGACATATCATTCCTGAGATATTCTCAAAATATCTGTTGAAGGGGCGGACACTGTTAAAGGGACAGACGGCGATTACTGTGGAGGTCACTGTTAAAGGGGCGGTCACTGTTAACCGCTTGCCGACCGCCTAACGCACGGATGCGTCCAGGCGGCGGCAAGTTTGTTCCTCCTGGACACATCCGTGCGTCATCTCGCGAGAGCCGAGATCTGCTGTGAACGTGCGCGCGCGAGTTCACAGCAGAGCGTGGCTCTGCAGTTGTACTACAGCCTGCCAGCGATGATCAATCGCTGGCAGGCTGTAAATGTAAAATAAATGAGATCAAAGTGGTATATCAGACGCTGTGTTGCTAACAGCGTCTGATATACCTAATACCTGGTCCTCTGGTGGTCCCATTTACTGGGATCGACCACCAGAGGACCAGGTAACAATGTAAAGTTGCACCAAACACTACACTAACCCCACCCCCCACCCCCCCTCACTTTATAACCACTATTAACCCCTTGTTAACCCCTGATCACCCCATATAGACTCCCTGATCACCCCCTGTCACTGATCACCCCCTGTAAGGCTCTATTCACATGTCCATATGTGTTTTGCGGTTCGGCGGATCCACAGATCCGTGCCACGGATCCGTGGCGCGATCCGCAAAACACGGACACCGTCAATGTGCTTTCCGCATTTTGCAGATCCGCACATTGCCAGAACTATATAGAAAATGCTTTTCTTGTCCACAATTGCGGACAAGAAAAGGGCATGTTCTATATTTTTGCGGAACGGAAATGCAGACTCAGTAAGTGCGGATCCGCAATTCGGATCCGAGCGGGACAAAGTCTGTCCCCATAGAAATGAATGGGTCCGCAATTCCGCTCGCAAACAGAATTTCGGACGTGTGAATGGGGCATAAGGGTCCCTTATCACCGCCAGTTAGTTAGCTACTTGTTAGGTAGCTAGCGCCCACCGCACCGCACCGCAGTCACTGATTTTGGCAGAGATTTTTTCATCCACATTGATCGATGCGAATGAAAAAATCTGTGCCGTTCATTTTTTTATTTTTTTTTTCAGCCCAGAGGCTGAACGGAAAAAAAAAATCTCATTACCCGTATGCTCAATATACGGAGAATCGCAGAAATTCCTAATGCTGGCCATACGTGTAATGATTGCGGAGACCCTCAAATGCCAGGGCAGTACAAAAACCTCACATGTGACCCCATTTTGGAAAGAAGACACCCCAAGATATTCCGTGAGGGGTATGGGGAGTTCATGTAAAATTTTATTTTTTGTCATAAGTTAGTGGAATATGAGACTTTGTAAAAAAAATAAAATAAATAAATTTCCGCTAACTTGTGCCAAAATTTATTTTTTCTGTAAACTCGCCATACCCCTCACAGAATACCTTGGGGTGTCTTCTTTCCACAATGGGGTCACTTGTGGGGTATTTATACTGCCCTGGCATTTTAGGGGTCCTAAAGCGTGAGAATCCAAATGCGTAAAAATGCCCTGTGAAATACTAAAGGTACTCATTGGTTTTAGGGCCCCTTTGCGCATCTTGGCTGCAAAAAAGTGTCACACATGTGGTATTGCCGTACTCAGGAGAAGTAGGGCAATGTGTTTTGGGGTGTATTTTTACATATACCCATGCTGGGTGAGAGAAATATCTCTGTAAATGACAACTTTTTAAATTTTTTTATACAAAGTTGTCAATTTACAGCGATATTTCTCACACAAAGTATGGGTATATGTAAAAATACACCCCAAAACACATTGCCCTACTTCTCCTGAGTACGGCGATACCACATGAGTGACACTTTTTGCAGCCTGGTGCGCAAAGGGGCCCAAATTCCAACGAGTACCTTTAGCTTTTACATGGCTGCTCACAATTAGCCCCGCCCAAAATGCCAGAACAGTACAAACACCCACATGTGACCCCATTTTGGAAAGAAGACACCCCAAGGTATTCGCTGAGGGGCATAGTGAGTCCATGAAAATTTAACTTTTGTCAAAAGTTAGCAGAAAGGGAGACTTTTGAGAAAAACAATAAAAATCAATTTCCGCTAACTTGTGCCAAAAAAATCTTCTGTGAACTCGCCATGCCCCTCATGGAATACCTTGGGGTGTCTTCTTTCCAAAATGGGGTCACATGTGGGGTATTTATACTGCCCTGGCAATTTAGGGGACCTAAAGCGTGAGAAGAAAAATGCATAAAAATGCCCTCCTAAAAGGTACTCATTGGTTTTAGGGCCCTTTGCACATCTTGGCTGCAAAAGTGCCACACATGTGGTATCACCGTACTCAGGAGAAGTAGGGCAATGTGTTTGGGGTGTATTTTTACATATACCCATACTGGGTGAGAGAAATATCTCTGTAAAATGACAACTTTGTATAAATTTTTTAAAAAGTTGTCATTTACAGAGATATTTCTCACACCCAGTATGGGTATATGTAAAAATACACCCCAAAGCACATTGCCCTACTTCTCCTGAGTACGGCGATACCACATGTGTGCCACTTTTGCAGCCAAGATGCGCAAAGGGCCCAAATTCCAATGAGTACCTTTAGGATTTCACAGGGCATTTTTACTCATTTTGGATTCTCACGCTTTAGGGCCCCTAAAATGCCAGGGCAGTATAAATACCCCACAAGTGACCCCATTGTGGAAAGAAGACACTCCAAGGTATTCTGTGAGGGGCATGGCAAGTTCACAGAATTTTTTTTTTTGGCACAAGTTAGCGGAAATTGATATTTTTTTTTTTTTTTTACAAAGTCTCATATTTCACTAACTTGTGACAAAAATAAAATTTTACATAAACTCACCATACCCCTCACAGAATACCTTGGGGTGTCTTCTTTCTAAAATGGGGTCACATGTGGGGTATTTATACTGTCCTGGCATTTTAGGGGCCCCTAAAGCGTGAGAAGAAGTCTGGAATCCAAATGCGTAAAAATGCCCTGTGAAATCCTAAAGGTACTCATTGATTTAGGGCCTTTACGCACCCAGGCTGCAAAAAGTGTCACTCATGTGGTATCGCCGTACTCAGGAGAAGTAGGGCAATGTGCTTTGGGGTGTATTTTTATATATACCCATACTTTGTGTGAGAAATATCGCTGTAATCGACAACTTTTTAAATTTTTTTAAACAAAGTTGTCAGTTTACAGAGATATTTCTCTCACTCCAACATGGGTATATGTAAAAATACACCCCAAAACACATTGCCCTACTTCTCCTGAGTACGGCAATACCACATGAGTGACACTTTTTGCAGCCTGGGTGCGCAAAGGGCCAAAATTCCAACGAGTACCTTTAGCTTTTACATGGCTGCTCACAATTTAGCCTCGCCCAAAATGCCAGAACAGTAAACACACCTCACAAGTGACCCCATTTCGGAAAGTAGACACCCCAAGGTATTCACTGAGGGGCATAGTGAGTCTGTGGGAGATTTCATTTTTTTTGCCAGAAGTTAGCAGAAATGGAAACTTTATTATTTTTATTTTTTCCTCAGAAAGTGTCATTTTCCGCTAACTTGTGAAAAAAATGAAATGATACATGAACTCACCATGCCCCTCCATGAATACTTTGGGGTGTCTTCTTTCTAAAATGGTGTCATTTGGGGGTATTTATACTATCCTGGCATTCTAGCACCTGAAGAAACATGACAGGTGCTCAGAAAGTCAGAGCTGCTTCAAAATGCAGAAATTCACTTTTTGCACCATAGTTTGTAAACGCTATAACTTTTACCCAAACCAATAAATATACACTTATTGTATTTTTTTATCAAAGACATGTAGAACAATAAATTTTGCGAAAAATTTATATAGAAATGTAGTTTTTAAAAAAAAAATTACAACAGAAAGTGAAAAATGTCCTTTTTTTGCAAAAATTTCGGTAATTTTTGATTAATAGCAAAAAAAGTAAAAACGTCAGCAACAATGAAATACCACCAAATGAAAGCTCTATTAGTGAGAAGAAAAGGAGGTAAAATTCATTTGGGTGGTAAGTTGCATGACGGAGCAATAAACGGGTAAAGTAGTGTAGTGCAGAATTGTAAAAAGTGGCCTGGTCATTAAGGGTGTTTAAGCTAGGGGGGCTGAAGTGGTTAAACAGGTGATTACTGTGGAGGTCAAGGGCGGTCACTGTTAAAGGGACAGACACTGTTAACCAGTCCCCGACCGCCGTACGCAGGATTGCGTCCTGCGGGCGGCCGGGATCTTCTGTTTGGACGCATCGGGGCGTCCTCTCGCGATGCGCGAGATTTCGGGCACAAGCGCCCGCGCATGCGCAGATCGCGCATAGCAGTGAAATCAGAAGAACTTGGTCATCAGCCTGCCAGCCAATCGGCAGCGCTGGCGGGCTGATGACATTCAAAAAAACGAATCAGGAGCCATTTAACCCATCATATTAGTAAATATGATGGATTAAATGGCTTCTGTGCTCTCTCCTGGGTCCTTTTCGTCGGTTGGACCCAGGAGAGAGCACACCTCTACAGTGAGTACACCAAGCACCACACATAGCCCCCTGATCAGCCCCCCATCACCCAAATTAACCCCTTGATCACCCCTTTCAGCACCTGTCAATCATCCAGTGAAAGGGAAAAAAGTGATCAGTGTAAACTGTCACTTTTTTTTTCCACTAAGATTGACTGTTAGGTTTAGCTTAGTTTAGTCCCCTTTGGTAGGTAGTTAGCGTTAGCGCCAAGCCCACCGCACCGCAGTCACTGGTTCGCTGATTAGCGTAGAGCTAATCAGCGTTTGTACTTTTATAGTATCTGTAAGTGATCAGAACTGATCACGGTCAGATATATAATAGTACTAGTGTCACTTTAGTTCGCCCTCCACCCCAAACGCAGTGTTTGCCCGATCAGGCCTGATCGGTCGCCCACACGTGCGCTCACCCACGCCCACCTCGCCGCAGTGACAAAAAAATTTTTTTTTGTAATCACTGCACAATCCCTTCACAAGC
Source organism: Bufotes viridis (assembly GCA_033119425.1). NCBI lineage: Eukaryota > Metazoa > Chordata > Amphibia > Anura > Bufonidae > Bufotes > Bufotes viridis. The sequence goes on from CM065591.1 coordinate 182,202,659, forward strand.
GCTGCGGCGATAAAAAATCAGTTTTGATATTTTTATCAATCGCAGCGGCTTCTGTACTTCGCTACCCTCTCAATTGTAAGACAGGCTTGCTTTTTTTCTTGGGTAGTCTCAGGGAATACCCCTAAATTTAGACGGCCAAATGTCAAACAAGGGGTATTCCTCTGAAGAGGCCTACAGGATTCTGACCCAGTCGGATGAGGAGTGGGAACCCTCATCTGACGAATCCAGCGGGTCAGAATACCAACCTGTAGAAAGCAGTGGCTCTCTGACCCAAAGTTCTGACGAGGAGGTGGAGGTCCCTGATAGAACCAGGCGTACCCGGCCCCGTGTCGCTAGACCACAGGTTGCGCAGGATCCGCTTCAAGGGCAGCAGAGTGGGGCTGGCGCTGCCGGATTACGTGGTGAGGCATACACCAGCAGCGCAGCCCGTCCTGGACCTTCTACCAGCACTGCCGTAGAACATGGTGAAGTGGCGAGCACCAGAAGGGCAGTAGAAGCTGGTACGGTGGCACGTGCAATAGTTTCCCGTCGCAGCCACCGCAAAGACAACAGGCCCGTAGAGCCCCTAGAGTCCCTGAGGTGCTGGCAAACCCTGATTGGCAGCCCCCATCTTCAGCCGCACCAGTAGTTCCCCCTTTCACCGCCCAGTCAGGAGTTCGGTGGAAACAGCTCAGATAGGATCGGCGCTGGGGTTTTTTGAGCTGTTTTTCACTGCGGAGCTCTTTGACTTAGTCGTGGCAGAAACAAACAGATATGCCACTCAATTTATCGCCGACAACCCGGGAAGCTCTTATGCCCAGCCTTTCCGGTGGAAACCAGTCCAAGTTTCCGAACTTAGAACTTTTCTGGGCCTTCTCCTCAGCATGGGCATAACCAAAAACATGAATTGCGGTCATATTGGTCCACGAACCCAATTCATCACATGCCCATGTACTCTGCTGCCATGTCCAGGACACGTTTTGAGACCATCCTGCGTTTCCTGCACTTTAGTGACAACACCACCTCCCGTCCCAGAGGCCACCCAGCTTTTGACCGGCTCCATAAAATTCGGCCCCTCATAGACCATTTCAACCAGAAATTTGCAGATTTGTACACCCCTGCTCAAAACATCTGCGTAGACGAGTCCCTTGTACATTTTACCTGGCGCCTTGGCTTCAAGCAGTACATCCCGAGCAAGCGCGCCCGGTATGGGGTCAAATTGTATAAGCTCTGTGAAAGGGCCACAGGCTATACGCACAAATTTCGGATCTATGAGGGAAAAGATCAGACCCTGGAGCCGGTCGGTTGCCCTGACTACCTGGGGAGCAGTGGGAAGATAGTCTGGGACTTGGTGTCACCCTTATTCGGCAAGGGGTACCATCTTTACGTGGACAACTTTTACACAAGTGTGGCCCTCTTCAAGCATTTGTTCCTAGAACAGATTGGCTGCTGCGGCACCGCGCGACCTAGTCGCCGGGCTACCCCCAACGGCTTCTTACCACCCGACTTGCAAGGGGGCAGAGGGCTGCACTGTGTAACGACGAACTGCTCGCGGTGAAATGGAGAGACAAGCGTGACGTTTACATGCTCTCCTCCATTCACGCAGACACGACAGTACAAATTCAACGGGCAACCAGTGTCGTTGAAAAGCCCCTCTCAGTCCACGACTATAACCTCCACATGGGAGGGTGGACTTCAACGACCAGATGTTGGCCCCTTATTTGGTTTCCCGAAAGATAAGACGCTGGTATAAAAAGTGTCTGTTTATCTGATTCAATTGGCTCTATATAATAGTTACGTTCTCTACAGTAAGGCTGGGAGAACTGGATCTTTCCTAAAATTCCAGGAAGAGATCGTCGAGAACCTCCTGTACCCAGGAGGTTCCGTGGCCCCATCCACCAGTGTAGTTAGCCGTCTACACGAGCGGCACTTCCCTAGCGTTGTGCCGGGTACCTCAAACCAACCGCCACCCCGAAAAAAATGTCGTGTCTGTAGCAGGAGTGGAATAAGGCGTGACACCCGTTATTTCTGTCCTGACTGTCCTGACCACCCTGCCCTATGCCTTGGAGAGTGTTTCCGAAGTACCACACTCAGGTACACTTAGGGACCTAGGGACAGCACTACACAGGTAGTTTTTTTCCACTCAGGCTCTAGGGTCTCTCAGGACACTAGGTTTTGAGAGACCCTAACACATAGGGACGGTGCTGGTGTGCTACAGCAGAAGTGTGAAACGGTAGAAACCTCTCCTTTCACTTGGGATAACGCGTATAATGTACTTCGCACCATCTCTGTGTGATTTACACTTTACACATTGTCCCATGGGAAAGGAGAGGTTTCTGCTAGGAAAATAAAGAGTGAAATGGTAAAAAAAATAAAAATTAAACAGGTAGCAAGAAAAAAATCTTGAGTTAGTTCAGGTTTTTATGTTCATGTTTTATAAAAGTTTTAAAATGTTCTGGTTTTATAAAGTTTGCAACGTTCAAGTCATGTGCCTGCTGCCTGTTTTTTCTTCTTTTTTTTTTTTTCCCCATAACCACCCTTTATTTTCCAGGTATACCAACAGACCAACGGACCAACCGACGAAAACGCCGCAGCACTGATGTGAATTCTGAGAGAAGCATTGAGCTGCTGTCAGAAGACACGTGAAGTCAGTGTATGCGGCGCTGCAAGACGAGATTTCTCCTCTGCAGGACAGGTACGCTTGCCCTGGCATGTGAGCTGAGGAGAGGTGTTGGAGTTCATATGCTTTGGCAAACACTTTGTATCAAAAATCTGGCAAAGATAGTCTTCCTCCACACCGATCGATTGATCGATGTGAATGGAGAAATCACGTTTGCCAGGACATAGGAGCTGAGTGGGTATGGATGTTTGGGCGGAGCCCCTATGTCCTGGCAATCGCCAGGCCCCTCTATTTTTTCTTGCATATTTTTTGGCAGAGATTTTTTCATCCACATCGATCGATGCGAATGAGGAAATCTGTGCCGTTCATTTTTTCTTTCAGCCCAGAGGCTGAACGGAAAAAAAAATCTCATTACCTGTATGCTCCATATAAGGAGAATAGCAGAAACTCCTAATGCTGGCCATACGTGTAATGATTGCGGTGACCCTCAAATCTTTTGAACACTCTGAACAACAAAAAAGGTTTTGTTTGTGTCTTGAATGAATCAGAGTAAGTTTGAATCACACAGTGTGTGTACCTCAAGTCTTGCTTTCCAGCGCGCTGCATCTAATTGGGGACCTTCTGGCAGACTGAGGCCTTAGGCCCCTTTCACACGAGCGAGTTTTCCGCGCGGGTGCAATGCGTGACGTGAACGCATAGCATCCGCACTGAATCCTGACCCATTCATTTCAATGGGTGTGTGTACATGAGCATTTTTTTTCACGCATCACTTGTGCGTTGCGTTAAAATCGCAGCATGTTCTATATTCTGCGTTTTTCACGCAGCCCTAGTCCCATAGAAGTGAATGGGGCTGCGTGAAAAACGCATTGCATCCGCAAGCAAGTGCGGGTGCGTTGCGTTTTTCACTGATGGTTGCTAGGAGATGTTGTTTGTAAACCTTCAGTTTTTTATCACGCGCGTGTATCATCGCACAGTTTTCACTGAACGCATCCGCAACGCATCCGGACCTAATCCGGACACGCTCGTGTGAAAGGGGCCTTAGTCTCAATCTAATCAGTCAGGTGCGATGTCTCCCTGGCCCACCATTTCCTCAATTAGGCTTAACGCTGGGTTCAGACCTGAGCGTTTCTGAGTCGCGCGTTTTTGGCAATAGTAAACGCATGTTTTACACGCGTTTGTGTGATTGACTGCAGTGTTGTCCAATGACCAAATATCCCTGTCTATATGAAGTTTGGCCAATCAGAACTGGGGTTTGGCCTTTCCAGCATGTTGCAAATTCATAAATGCGCGTTCGAACGCGCGTTTTCAGTGTCAAAAACGCACAAAATACGTTGCGCGTTCCCATTGAAGTCTATGGGCCAAACGCCCCCAAAAAAGCTCAAGTACTTGTTTATGCGTCAGGCGTTTTTCAGCGCGTTCGAACGCGCTGTAAAACGCGAAAATGTGAACCAGTCCCATAGGGAAGCATTGGTTTGCATCGGTTATGCGTTTTACAGCGCGTTCAAACGCGCTGTAAAACACGCAAGTGTGAACTGAGGGTAAGTCCTAGTTCCTGTATCCTATCAAAGGCCAGTGTCAGTGCCTGAACCGGGTTGCATAGAGATCAGGGCATAGACTATGTCTTGCACTGCATCGCTGACAGCAGAATGGAAATAAGTATTTGAGTTTATTATTTTTATTTGGCAGCATGCTGTTAGGCCACAATGGGGTGGGGACAAAAGCACTATGGGGACATTGTGGCAGTAAAAAGGACCATTTTTATACTGGCACACATTATAAGGGGGCCACTATGGGGACATTTGTTCTACTGGGGGCACTAAAAGGGTTACATTTTTGTACTGACACACATTATAAGGGAGCATTTTTTTATCTGGCACATAAGGGGACATACTTTGTACTTAGTGCACATTGTAAAGGAGCATTTTTGTGCCGCCACAGATTATAAGGGAGCATTTGTTTGGCACACATTGCATGGGGGAATTATTTTACTGGCAAACATTATAAGGGGTAATTTTTTTTGTACAGGCACACATTATATCGGGAATTATTCCTACTGGGGGCACTATGGGGGACATTATTACTTCTGGGGGCAAAATGAGGGACATTATTACTATTTTGTGCACTGTTACCGCATAGTGCACTCTGACAGAAAATTATTACTATTTTGGGAGGACTGTTACTTTGGGAGGTACCCTACCACAGTATCAGCTTCAGGGACACTATTTGCTGGGCACAGTTATTTTTTAGGGTACCGTGTGGCAATAATTATTGAAGGGGAACTCTCTGTGTGGTAATAGTATTTTTAGAGGGATTATCTGTTTCTCTAGTATAGTATTGGGGAGCATAGCAGGCACAGTATTAGAGGAGGCAGGATGAGGTGTTCAGAAGGTGGGAGGATGTTGGAAAAACAGGAAACTAAGGCTAGTTTCACACTAGCGACACGGAGTGAACGTGTGCCCCTGGGCTACCGCTCCGACCCCATTGACTATAATGGGGGCAGGGCGGAGTTCCGGTGGAGGCATGGCAGCGCATGCCGAGAGGCCGCCAGAATAAAACTACAACGCCGTAGTTTTATTCCGGCAGCCTCTCGGCGTGCATTGCTGTGCCGCCGCTGGAATTCGCACCGTCCCCATTATGGTTAATTGGGCCAGAGCTGTAGTCCGCGGGCACACGTTCACTAGCGGCAGGACGGATTCCACAGGCTGTTCAAACGACGGAACAGCCTTCCGGAGGTCCATGCCGCTAGTGTGAAACTAGCCTTAGATGTCTTTTTGTCAAACTCTTCAGAGAGAATAGATGGCTGAAAGAAATCATCATGGTGATCTGGTCTGAATGGAGAAGATAAAGAAAAGAACGTCTACATCAGAGGACACATCACTGGATGTAAGAGGTATGTGGCGCTGTATTACCCTCTATGTTCTGCAAAAAAATTAAAAACAACAGATCACCCCATAAAAAATTAACCCTCACAAAGCCCCACAGATTTAAATATAAAAAAGTTATAGGAGTGAAAACTATATAAATGTGGTATCGTTGTAATTGTACTGGCCTGGAGAATGAAGGTAACAGGTCGATTAACTACATAGGCATCATCAAAAAAAAAAACATAAAACTTGTGCAATTTGTTTTTTTCCAATTCCACCCCATTTGAATTTTTTTTTTCTAGCTGTATGCAATATTAAATGGTGCCATTACAAAGTAAAACGTGTCCCACAAAAAACAAGCCCTCAACTAGGTATGTGAGGGGAATTATTTAAAAAATGGTATGGCTTTGGGAAGGCAGGAGTAAGCATGAGCGAAACAGTTAATTCCAAACTTTGCTATTTTTTGGATGAAAGACGAACCCGAATCTTTCCAGGTTCATTTCTGACGAAGCCACTAAAACGTCGCTTAGCCGCATTTTAATGCCCGTGTCAGCGAGAAAAAAGCACTAGGGAGGAAAAAGAAGGGTTCTCACATGACGCTGGCTAGGATTGTGTACAATTGTGTACAATAGAGAAAAGCAGGGCAGCTGACAGACAGGGAAAGAGGAGACAGAATGTCTGGCTGGCTGTGCCTGCTATCAGAAGTGCAGGTGAATCTAAAAGACAGTGACCTACAATACATTCATTTTGTTTCCCTATTTTCACAGAAATTATATATATTATAATGATATAATGACTTGCAAAAGGGTAACAATGTTTTGAACTTTTGACTTTCAGACTCCATATCTCATCATCCACTACAGCTTCGAACATGAGACTACCATCATTTTATCATTTTCAACTGTTTTGCTCCTAGAATTCTAAATTTTTATTTTTATTGTTTTGTTAGTATTTTGTAAATTCAACTTTAGCTTTTAACACTGCCTGAATCCTTCTGGGAATGCGCTCAATCAGATTGAAGCATGTTTCGACTGAAATCTGTTCCCAGGTCTCTTCTGCACGTTCCCAATGTTGGTACATACTGGTCGACTCACTTGGATACGAATACAGCTTTTTCTTCAACTCTACCCACAAGTGTTCGATTGGGTTGAGGTCTGGGGACTGTGGGGACCAAACCAGCACCTCTACTTCATTGTCATTGAACCATTTCTTCGCCAATCTCTACGTATGCTTCAGGTCGTTGTCCTGCTAGAACACTCTGTCGCCCTTTTCATACCCATAGTACTCGATGTACACTCGTCTTATAGAATACTCACATATATCTCAGCAATGAGACCACCATCGAACCTGGTCAAGTATCCAATGCCTTTGGCTGTGAAACAACCCCATATCATCAGGCTTCCTCCACCAAACTTTCCAGTTCCTTCAATTTCTCGTTCACTTAGCCCCTTTTGCCTTGTTTTTTCAATACCCATTTACACCCATCAGAGCCCAGTCTATTGACTTTTTTCTCATAGCTCCAAAATACCCATTTACAATCTTCTACTGTCCACTGTTTGTACTTTTTTGTAAACTCAAGCCGACGCTTCTTATGACGATATTGAAATTGAGGCTTCTGCACCTTTTTCAGGCCATCATTCCAGACTTGTGTAATGCGCGTTGCACAGTGCTTGCATGGATGTCTGTGATCTCACTATTATGACGCATACAAGCCACCTCTACTGCCATGTTTTGACGCCAGAACTGATAGCCCTTGTGATGAGCCAACTTGTTGACTCCAATATTTTGCCTGGACGTCCTCCTATTGGCTTTGGAATGAATGGACGGAATTCATTTCGTATTGTTCCAACTGTCATGCCACTCACATGATGCAGTTTGGCAATTTTCGTGGCCGAGATACCGCTATCAATGAACTGGATGATGCTGTTTCTCTTTTGTGGGAAAAATCATCTTCATGGCTTCCTGGATTTGATCCAGTTGACGAATTGTGTGAGAAAGTGTTTATGCTGCTCTAAGGAGGAGGTGGAGGAGGAAGCTGTAGACCCCAGACAACGCCATGTTGGTGGTGGTAGTAGTAGTGGCCCCCATAGCCACGCTATTTGCACTGGGGGCAGTGACAGTGGCAGTCGGGAAGAGCAGGGGGGCCAAAGAACCCACCATGATATCCCACAGTCTGATAGAAGCAAAAGAAAGGATGAATGACGATTGTGTGCTGGACAGGACCTGGGAGCCAGATCAGGGTGTTGAGGAGGAGGAAACATCAGGGGAGGAGGGTGATGGGGGCAGCAATAAAGAGCAGCGGCCACTACCTCCCAAAGAACAGCCAGGGCAAGCCATGCAAGAGCAAATTAAAATGTGGGCAGGCAAGCACAAACACCAGCACCACAGCTCTATTAAACCACAGGAAGTGGCACCACCCCATCCCGTGGGCAAACAGTTCCATCTTGTGGCAGCTCGACCACATCCATGAGCAGTAAAGAAAAATTCGATTTGTGATGAAGTCCATTCCTTTGTATATAGCAGGCACAATGATGAAAAAAGGAGATCAAAGCGCCCCCCCCCCCCCCCGTCAATGAACCCCTCAGATGCCACGTTTATTGCTGATTGAGACATCTGAGATTTAAATGAAGGCCTTTCAGGGGTTAATCTCGTTAAACTAATACCTTATCATTTGGCTCATAATTGAAGACAGTGCGAAATCTCGCTGGTCAGGCGAGGTATCTTCAATCAAGGTGGCCGCGACGGCCTCTCCATGAGCAAATGGATGGGGTTAGTATGTTTTGGGTTTTTTTTGCTGCCATTTCAGGAAAAATTGATTCATTACCACGAAGCTAAAAGAAATCCGGCTTTGCAGCGAATCAAATTTTTCCTGAAATTCAGATCAAAGTCAATTCATTTGGCTTCAATTCGCTCAACACTAATTGTCGTCATCCTTTTCCGCTTCTCCCACTCATACTCTTCCAACTCTGCTCCATCATCAGCCATCGGCCAAACCAATGACCTCAGAATGACCATAGGATATGTGTGGCCACCATACAACAAACACCAACACAAGTCCACACATATAATATAACAAAACTTCTTTATTGATCATCATACAACATATAAATAGTTAAATGATTGAAAATAGCAGCAATTACAGGTGATATTGCGACAAAAAGGTGCCCCCTAACACATACCGGATCCCATATGCACGTAGCTGAATCAACGCCATAATACACCCCCAAGAGAAAGCAGAAGCGAAACGCATCGGAGTGGTGTTCCTGCTGTGCTCCGGATCTGTATGTCTACCAGCATTTACGTGTTATATTCGTATTAATGGGGCAAGTACCGTTGGTGGGCAGATTGGGTGTATCCTCACTGCTATAATTATGCTCAGTTACCATTGTTTTATGCGTTAGATTTTTGCTGGGTAAGGATCGATTGCAGCCATTACTGCTGCTTGGTGTTGGGCCAGTGTATTATGGCGTCAATACACTTATGTGCATATGGGATCTGGTGTTTTCAGGGGGGCAGCTTTTTGTCGCAATATCACCTGCAATTGCTGCTATTTTTAATCATTTACACTATTTATATGTTGTATGATGATCAATAAAGAAGTGTTGTTACATTATATGTGTGGACTTTTGTTGGTGTTTGTTATCATCAGCCATCAATAACGTGGAATGCGTGGCCAGGAAACAACTCTAGGCACCCAGCAATCCAACGGTGTGCAAGCTTAATACCCATCTAGCCAAGTTGCTGGCAGTGCCATACAATTTAGTCGAGTCTCCTGCCTTTAGGGAGCTAATGTTGTGGGCTCAGCCTCGCTCTAAGATTCCTAGCCAGCATTATTTCTCCCAAAAAGCCATTCCTGCCTTGGACTCTCATGTGGTGGACAACATGGACCGCTCCCTGCGATTCATACTGTACAGCAAGGATTATGCCATGGTGGACTCCTGGAGCAGCTTTTATGGGGAGAGACAGTACATGTCTTTCACAGCCCACTGGGTCAATGTTTTTTCCAGCTGCGGCAATGCAGCACCCCAGCAATGAGGCCAGGTCCTTTTAACCCACCATGATTGTGTCGGCTTGGCTCCCACACTAGATACTTATCTGCCTCCTCTTCCTCCATCGACCCGTTCCCATCCCCAATAGCAGCTAGGCACAGGGTGGTTCACACTACCCCTCCTTCCTATCACATGTCAGGTCAAGCGTTGCCATACCTGATCGGCCTGGGAGAGAGTAGCCACAGTGGAGAGCAATTGCTGAAGTACCTCAAGCATCAAACATCCCACTGGCTGTCACCTCGCCGACTCCAACTGGGCAAGGTGGTCAGCAACAATGTGCGTAATATTGTGGCTGCTCTTAACCTGGGCGAAATAACCAATGCTGCCTACATGGCGCACATTATCAACCTAGTGGTGCAATGCTTTCTAAATAAGCACACTGGCTGGCACAAGATGCTGGCAAGGTCCAGGAGACTGCCCAAGCACTTCAGTCACTTACATAGTGAGGAATGCTATCCTGTATCCGCAGCAACAGAATGGCCTGCCGCTACAACGCTTAATCCGCAACATGCCAACTCGCTGGAATTTAACATTGCACATGCTCAAGCGTCTGTACGAGCAACAGAAAGCCATGAACTTCGAGGTCAGGCAGTGGCAGCTCATCTGAGACGTCTGTTCGGTGCTAAAGCCCTTCAAAGAGGCCATAAAGTTTGTCAGCAATGGCAACTACAGCATGAATGACATCATCCCTCTCATTTTTATCTTAGAAAAGATGCTGATGATAATTCTGATGCTCATGCAACAGAAGACCAAAGCTGAGGAAGAGCAGCTGACACATTTTGCTGTTCCTATAGCTGTTGGGGACACCCAAAGGGAATTTGCCATGGAGGAGGAGGATGACGAAGATAAGAATGAGGGGCTGCCACCGCAAGAGGAGGAGGAGTTAAAGGTGGATGAGCAAGAGGACGATGATGAGGATGCCACCGTGTAATACCCCAGAGTGGTATTACTATCCCTTTATCCTCCTACTGTCTCTAATGAGCTAACCACAATGTCACCTGTGTATTTATTCCAGGTACTCTTACACTGTGCATTAATTGTTCCGCTATGTAACTGTTATTTGTTGTATTACATGTTATATGCCTGGTTCACCAGCAGGTGGCAGCGTATATATTGCAGAGAGATCTTTAAATAGAATGGAACTTACCATTCCATTTTCCACCTTTTGGGCAGAAGTTCGCCAGTCCTGTTTCCTACCAGGGGAGAAGCGGCAGGAAGTGTTTTAGTTATTCTATTTCAGTTCAGAGGTGACTGTGGAGCTGTAAAGACACATGAAAGATTTTGCAGTGAGGAGAAGGTTCCGCCTTCTGCAGCTGGAATCTCTGAAGTAGCTCATAGAGCACCATGACTCCTTACATTAAGAGACAGAGTACTATGAGGAGGTCAACAGCCAAAGGCACCCCACTCCAAAGGTACCAGAACAGCGTTAAAGTCCAGCTACCAGACTAAAGCGGAGTTTAGCACAGCAAACAGAGGGAGAATGCAGAATATTCAAGTGTGCATGCCAGTTTATACCAAAACCTGCTGGAACCAAGAGAAAGACTGCATATTGTCTGGATACAAGTTGATTCAAGTAAAGTTGTTTAATATTATAAAGTCTGGACTCGGCTTATTCTTCACCTCCACCGTTATTCTTCCCTTTAGTGCTTCAGAGCCAAACCCAGGGAATCGAGGATATCCAGGTAGAATCATACTCAGTGGTCATTGTGCCACTCTGTGGCCTACTCATGCTGCTGCCACCTCTAGACTCTGTCATTGTGCCACTCTGTGGCCTACTCAAGCTGCTGCCACCTCCACACTCTGTCATTGTGCCACTCTGTGGTCTCCTGATTCTGCTGCCACCTCCAGACTTGTGCCGCTCTGTGGCCTCCTCATGCTGCTGCCACCTCCAGACACTGTCATAATGCCACTCTGTGGCCTACTTATGCTACTGCCACCTCCAGACTCTGTCATTATGCCATTCTGTGGCTTCCTCATGCTACTGCCACCTCCACACTCTGTCATTGTGCCACTCTGTGGCCTCCTGATCCTGCTGTAGCCTTCAGACTCTGTTATTGTGCCACTCTGTGGTCTTCTCATGCTGCTACCACCTCTACACTCGGTCATTGTGCCACTCTGTGGCCTCCTCTTGATGCTGCCACCTCCAGACTCTGTCATTCTGCCACTCTGTGGTCTCCTCATACTGCTTCTACCTCCTCATGTTACTTCCACCTCACCACTATGTCATAGGTCCACTCTGTGGACTTCTCATGCTGTTCCCACCCTCCCCACATCATGACCGGTCCACTATTGTGGCTTTCGGCCTGGCTGACATCAACATTTATTTGACTTTTCTTCTGATCTGTCAGAAGCAAGGAAAAATGAGACACACAACGGATCATGTCTGTGTAGCAGCTGTAAGGCCTGTATGGTCCCATCAGAATTGGCTTATGATTTAGTAGCCAAAAGCAGGAATGGGTACAAAACACAGAAGACATGCAAATATTCCATTCACGTGTCATCTCTGTTTTGGATCCACTCCTGTTTTTTTTGGCATTAGCAATACTGATGGATTATTGGCCAAATCCTGACCAAGTAAAGGCGTATTCTTCACAGACAGGATCCGTTTTTTGTGGGTTTTTGTTCTGACAGATCAGAGGAAGGGCAAATTAATCAGTGACGTCGCTGCTGACACCCTCTACACTCTGTCAGGGGGGGCTGTACTTGTATAAGAGTTTAATAGAACAGGTTCTGTAGACATCTATGTGAAATCAGCTGATGAGGGTGTAAAAGGAGTGTGCTTCTTGTTGACGCTAACATCTACCTGTAAGGCTCAGTTAATACCTGAGTTATTTGGTCAGTTTTGGCCCTGTGACTGCCCAAATAAGTGAAGTATGCACTGATTCTAAGAGTGACCCTTGTCATCTGCATGTCATACTGACTCACAGTATTATTTTACTACCACAGCATGTGTTACTGCAAGGCACAGTGTTCTACACCCCTATAAAGGCTCTCTGCAGCCTGGAAATAGCTCGCTCCATACAGTATTGAAACAAAGTTTTATGCGAATCGACTTTGGTTGTTTCATCCGAAGTCGATTCACTCATCCCTACTAGAGATACCACCTAGCCTTAAACTACATCAGTATGCAATAAAGCTACAGAGCCCAGGGTAAGAGACTGGCCCTACTTTTGTTGTGTCCTGTTGGCTAAAGCCTTCCCTCTGACCTCTGTTCTACGGGACTTTACCTCACACTGTGAAAGTTATGCAACTTTCAAGTAACAGTACCCAGGGAATGCAAGTAAGCCCCATGTTCCTTCTTTTAGAAGTTTTCCATAGGTTGTTCTTGAATTTTTTACCTTATGACTATTTTTGACAGTTAAGGACTTTATCCTTTTCAAGATAGAGCATCGCCCCCATACAGCCTTTCAACTTATGCCGTGTTGCATCCGTGGTTTTAATCAACGCATTGACTATAATGGGTGTTATAGATCCGTGATAACGGACAAAATAGAGCATGCATTCCTGCTAAAACCAAGGGCCCACATATCATGGTAAAAAACTGATGTCTGAATACTAGAGATGAGCGAATTTTTTAAAAATTCGATTTGCAGGTTCATCGAATTTTGGGGAAAAATTTGGTTCAATCCAAATTTATTCGCGGCGAATTTAATTTAAAAATGGCTATTTCCTGGCTGCAGAGAGCCTTTATAGTGGTGAAGAACACTGTGCCTTGCAGTAACACGCATAGGGAGTCTGCTTTGGTAGTGAAATAATACTGTGAGCCCGTATGACATGCAGAAGACAGGTGTCGCTCTTAGAATCACTGCACACTTCACTTATTTGGGCAGTCCCAGGGCCAAAACTGACCAAGTAACTCAAGTATGAACTCAGCCTTACAGGTTGATGTTAGCGACAAGAAAAAGTGCACTCCTTTTACACTGTCGTCAGCTGATTCCACATAGATGTCAACAGAACCTGTTCTATTAAACGCTTATACAAGTATTGCTCCCAAAAGAGTGGAGAGGGTGTCAGCAGTAAGTTTGTGTTGACATCACTGATTATTTTCCCCTTCCGTCAGAACAATAACCCCCAAAAAACAGATCCTGTCTATTGAGCATCCACCTTCACTCGGTCAGTAATCCATCAGTATTGCTAATGCCAAAAAAAACAGGAGTGGATCCAAAACAGAGATGACACGTGAATGGAATATTTGCATGTCTTCTGTGTTTTGTACCCTCTCCTGCTTTTGGCTACCAAATCACAAGACAATTCTGATGGGACCATACAGGCCTTACAGCTGCTACACAAACAGGATCCGTTGTGTGTCTCATTTTTCCTTGCTTCTGACAGATCAGAAGAAGGGTCAAATAAATGATGATGTCAGCCAGGCCGAAAGGCAAAATAGTGGCTCAGTCATGAAGTGAGGAGGGTGGGAAAAGCATGAGAAGTCCACACAGTGGACCTAAGACATAGTGGTGAGGTGGAAGCAGCATGAGGATGCCACAGAGTTGCACAATGACAGGGTCTGGAGGTAGAAGCAGTATGAGGAGGCCACCGATTGGCACAATGACTGAGTCTGGAGGTGGCAGCAGTATGAGGAGGTTACAGAGTGGCACAATGACAGTGTGGAGGTGGCGGCAGCATCGGGAGACCACAGAGTGGCAAGGTGACATAGTGGTGAGGTAGCAGCAGCATCACGAGACCAGAGAGTGACCCGGTGACAAACTGGGGAGGTGGGTGGAAATAACAGTACCCGCTGACAATGGTGGGTGTAAGAAGGAGCACTTGGCATCAGATGTGTGGCATCAGGCGGGTGGCAGTATCAGAATAGTAGCTGAGACAGGTAGCCAGAAGAAACCGGTCTCTTTTGTCAAGGTTTGGGTGAGGCGGCATTGATGATCTAATCTGATGCATCAGGCATTGGTGGATGGAAATCCTGGCTGATCCACGCCTGGTTCATCTTGACAAAGGTCAGTCTCTCCACATTTTGGGTAAACAAGGGCAAACTCTGCCAGTTGCGGCCACAAATCAAGTTTGGCTGCCCAATAGTCCAGTGGATCTTCAATGTGGGGTGGCAGGGTGCTGTCCAAGTATGCCACCATCTTCTGGTTCAGGTCCTGCTCCAGGTCTACCTGCTGCTGCTGGTGAGTAGTTTCTTCACTAGGCGGGTGAAGAAAGCTGCTCATCATCGACTCTAGACTCAAGTTGCTGCTGATGGAGCTGGAACTGCTCCAATGCCCCCCCCCCACCCCCACCCTGCCACAGCAGCCATGGCAGAGGAACGTTAGCACAGAGGGCCCCCCAGTCAGACCTGCGAGAGGATGGACGATGGCGCAGATAGGCAGCGGCCACCTGACTACATAGGATGTCTCTATAATAGTTCAGTTTGTCCTCCCTCTCAGCTTGTGTAAAAAAGGCCCCCATTTTGCACCAGTAGCAGGGCCGGGCCGACACAGAGGCTGGGGAGGCTCCAGCCTCAGGGCGCTCCAGCCTCAGGGCGCAGGCAGGGGCCGGCGAGAGGGAGAGGGACTGACAGGGGGGAACCGCTCAGCGCTCCCTCCTGTCATTCCCTGAGCCAGGCCCTGTCAGAGCGCTCCTCTCACCTCCATTATGCTGCTTCAGGCCCCCAGCATCAGGCCCCGCTGCCTCTGGCTCTAACTAGAAACAGAGTAAGCAGGTGGGCGGAGCCTAACGGACCTCCGTTAGGCTCCGCCCACCTGCCTAATGTGAGGCAGCGCTGGGGCCTGATCCTGGAAGCCTGGAGAAGTGACCATAATGGAGGTGAGAGGAGCGTCTGATGGGGCCCGGCATTAAGTACAGTGAAATGCCGGGCCCCCTTTCATTAAGTCTGTGACAACATGGGGGCAGAAAGAGCATGACAACATGGGGGGTAAAAGAGCATGAAAAGATGGGGAGAATGACGGGGCAGAAAAAGCATGACAAGAGGGGGGCATGACAAATTACTATGTGGGGCACTGCTGTGTGGTTGAGGGGGTGTGGGGGACATTACTGTGTGGGGGCAGTGTGGCTGACATTACTGTGTGGGGGCAGTGTGGCTGACATTACTGTGTGGGAGGGCAGTGTGGCGGACATTACTGTGTGGGGGCAGTGTGGCGGACATTACTGTGTGGGGGGCAGTGTGGCGGACATTACTGTGTGGGGGCAGTGTGGCGGACATTACTGTGTGGGGGCGTGTGGCGGACATTACTGTGTGGGGGCAGTGTGGCGGACATTACTGTGTGGGGGCAGTGTGGCGGACATTACTGTGTGGGGGCAGTGTGGCGGACATTACTGTGCGGGGGCAGTGTGGCGGACATTACTGTGCGGGGGCAGTGTGGCGGACATTACTGTGCGGGGGGCAGTGTGGCGGACATTACTGTGCGGGGGCAGTGTGCGGACATTACTGTGCGGGGGCAGTGTGGCGGACATTACTGTGTGGGGGCAGTGTGGGGTGGCATTATACAAAAGCTCTGCAGATGCAACTCCCATGTATTGGGTCACCACAATTTGGGTGGTCAATCACTAAATGAACCCTGTTATGGGGAGAATCTGTGGATGACACATATTTGTCCCACAGACACCCCCTCCCCCAAAACAGGGTTAATTTACTGAATGACCACCAATAAAAGAGGTGGGGGTCACATATGCTATTTCATAATGACAGCAGGGCTCGCGCAGTGACTGTATTCTACTACCCCCTATCCCCTCGCTCACTGGATATAATCTTATTAACTATATAACTGTAGCAAATCACTACAGTTATATAGTTAAGATTATATACAGTGTGTGTGGGGAGGGGGTGTAGTAGAATACAGTCACTGCACGGGCCCCGCTGGCGCTGTCATCAAAAAAGCAGATACAACCCCACAGCCTCACCCCTTGTATTGGGGGTCATTCCTACATGGACCCTGTTATGGGGAGGGGGGATCTGTGGATGACACAAATGTGTCATCCACAGATTCCCCAATAACAGTATCATTCATCACAGATCCCCCATAGCAGTGTCATCCACAAGTTGGAGGGGGGGGGGGGCGCACTTGGGCAGCTCAGCCTCTGTTGGTGGTGGACCTTGTCCCAGCCCTGACCAGTAGCGAGGGTCCAACAAGGTGGAGAGCCAGAAGTCATCCCTCTGAGCATGCATTGGGCCATTTGTGCAAGTGACTCGGAGGGACTCCTTGCCTCAATTTCCACTGCCACAATGTGTCTGAGTCCTCTGCCTCATCTTCCTCATCGCCCTGTAGCTCCTCTGGCTGGTAATGCTCCTCCTCTCCTGTCACCTGTGTAGAAAAACCACCCATTTCGCTACAAATTGCTTGTGCTCCAATGTCCTCCTCCTCTAGTTCAGCCCCCTCATGTGGCCGTGAGACCTAGGCACGTCTCCAGTCCCTTGACCAGCCAGATTTACCAGCATCTGTTCCAGGACATAAAGCAGTGGGATGACGTTGTTCGTCCCGTAGTCCTGGCAACTGTCAAATGACGTGGCAAACGGTAGGTGTCACGCATGAGCTGCCTCTGGCTGACATCGAAGTTACACAGGGGAGTACTCCTGTCCGCTTGGATCATTAAGAAATAGTTTATGGCCTTTCTCTGTTCGTATAGTCGGTCTAACATATGGAGGGTGGAATTCCAACGGGTGGAAACGTCAATAATCAGCCTATGTTGATGGGATGCTGTTCTGCCACAGCAGCTCAAGGAGGATGAAGACACGGTCGAGGATGAGAAGGCAGAGGCGCAAATTGTCGCAGGACCAACGGCGTGACAATGTGGAGGCGGAAGTGGCTTCACCTGGCTAAGTTGCTGGTGTGGCTGGGCAGGAACTAAATTTACCCAGTGGGCCGTAAAGGACATGTATTGTCCCTGACCGTGGTTACGGTTCCACACATCGGCGCTGCAATGCACTTTGGCAGACACCGACAGCCTCAAGGACTGGAGCACCTTCTGTTCTACATGTGTGTGCAGGACTGGTTCTGCCTTTTTGGCAAAGAAATGACAGCTTGGGACTCTCCACCTCGGCTCGGCAGAAGCCATCAGATCTCTAAAAGGTGCAGAGTCCACTACTTGGAAAGGGAGGGACTGCAGCACCAGCAACTTGGACAGGAGCACATTCAGTTTCTGCGCCATTGGATGAGTGCACGCATACTGTTGTCTCTTGGCAATCGCTTTGGTGATTGATTGCTGAAGGAATGACTGACGAGGAGTAGGAGGAGCAGGAGCGTCAGGCGACAAACAGATTATAAGGACAGACAGCTCCCTTCGGGTGAGGTGGTGGAGCCTTCACTGCCTGAAACCGGGTGCCTGCCACTGGGTGAAGCAGCGGTTGCTGCGGCAGACTGGACCATTACATCCGAGCCACGGTTCTCCCAGGCATATGTTGACGCAGGGCTGTGGTGCTAACATTGGCACCCTGGCCACTCTTTACCTTCTGCCCACATATTCTACATATGGCCAGGTACAACTCCTCCGGCGGCTTAACAAAAAACTGGCACACCACCGAGTAGGTGATTTTCCCCCCAACACTATGCACTGACTGACTGCTACCGCCACTGCCTCCGTGAACCCGTACACCGCTATTTCCCAGGCAGGTGGGCTCCTGCGAAGCGAGTGGACTATAGGGCACGTTTGGCTCCAGGCCTCCCACTGCTTCCACCGTGCTGACTCCCGGCCACTCTAGAGACTTGCTGGCTCCACTGCTGGCTCACGGGCAAGCTGCCACCCTCTTCTCCCGATGATGATGAAGCCCCTTCGTCACCCGGCTCCCAAATGCGATCATCTACATCATCATCTACATCATCATCATCGAGTACTGTCTGCACGTCACTGATGTCCTTCTCAACCGTCTCTGGGTCAGGAGATTTCAGGCAGTCAAGGCTCCACCACCTCAGCCGAAGGGAGCTGTCTGTCCTTCCCATCATCTACCAGTTCTGATGCTCCTGATCCCCGCCCTCCTACTCCTCGTCAGTCATTACGTCAGCAATCACTCATCGAAGCGATTGCCAAAAGACAACAGTATGAGTGCACTCATCCAACGGCGCAGAGGCTGGCCAAGTTTGTGGAGCTGCAGTCCCTCCCTTTCCAAATGGTGGACTCTGCACCTTTCAGAGAACTGATGGCTTGTGCCGAGCCGAGGTGAAGAGTCCCAAGCCGTCATTTCTTTGCCAAAAAGGCGGTATCAGCACTTCACACACATGTAGAACAGAAGGTGGTCCAATCCTTGAGCCTGTCGGTGTCTGCCAAAATGCACGGCAGCGCCAACGTGTGGAGCTGTAACTGCGGTCAAGGACAATATATGTCCTTTACGGCCCACTGGGTAAATGTGGTTCCTGCCCAGCCAAACCAGCAACTTGGTCAGGTGATGCCGCTTCTGCCTCCATGTTATAATGGCATTGGTCCTGCGACAGTGTCCGCCTCTGCCACCGTGTCCTCAGCCTCCACTGCAGAGACAGTTCACAGTGCTCCTCCAGCATACCACATGTGCAGGGCATGGCGGTGCCACACTGTTCTACACCTCGTTTCCCTGGGCACACAATGGAGGAACTGCTCCGTATCCATCAGCAAAAAATCGAATCCTGGCTTTCTCCGCGACAAATCAAAATCGGAACCATGGTGACCAACAACGGGAAGAACATGGTGTCGATGCTGTGTCAAGGAGGGCTGAGCCATGCGCCCTGCATGGCGCACATGTTCAATCTGGTTGTCAAGCAGTTCCTGAATTCTTCCACAAATCTCCAAGACATCCTAAAAATGGCCAGGAAACTTTGTATGCACTTCAGCCAATCGTACACCGCCAAGCACACCCTCCCTGTGCTACAGCAGCAACATAGGCTGATATGCAACGTTTCCACCCTTTGGAATTCCACCCTCCATATGTTGGACCGACTATACGAACAGAGAAAGGCCATAAACGATTTCTTGATGATCCAAGCGGACAGGAGTACTCTCCTGTGTAACTTTAATGTCAGCCAGTGGCAGCTCAGGCATGACACCTGCCGTTTGCTCAGGCCCTTTGAGGATGCCACGTTATTTGTCAGTCGCCAGGACTACTGGATGAGCGTAATTCCACTGCTTCATATCTTGGAACAGATGCTGGTAAATCTGGCTGGTCAGAGGTCTGGAGATGTGGCGCCTACATCTCACGACTACATGAGTCCTGTGGGGGCTGAACTGGAGGAGGAGGAGGAGGACATTGGAGCACAAACAATGTGTAGCAAAATGGGTGGTTTTTGTACACAGGTGACAGGAGAGGAGGAGCAGGAGCATCCGGAGGAGTAAGAGGGAGTAAGAAAGACATGAGGAAAACGAGGCAGATGACCCAGGCACACCGTTCGGCAGAGGGATGACTTATGGCACTCCACCTTGTTGGACCCTCGCTACCAGTCCAAAGTGGGGGCCTTTTTTACACCCGCTGAGAGGGAGGACAAACTGAACTATTATAGAGACATCCTAAGTAGTCAGTTGGCCGCTGCCTATCTGCCCCATTGCCCATCCTCTCGCAGGTCTGACCGGGGGGGCCCTCTGTGCTCTCGTTCCACTGCCATGGCTGCTGTGGCAGAGGGGGGGGGGGGTGAAAGCAGTACCAGCTCCATCAGCAGCAGCTTGAGTCTATAGTCGAAACTACTCACCAGCAGCAGCAGCTAGAGCTGGAGCAGAACCTGAACCAGCAGATGGTGGCATACTTAGACAGCACCCTGATAACCCACATTGAAGATCCTTTGCACTACTGGGCAGCCAAACTGGATTTGTGGTCGCAACTAGCCAAGTTTGCCTTGGAAATGCTTTCCTGCCCGGCCAGTAGTGTGGCATTAGAGCCGGTGTTTAGGTTCCCAAGGAGAACTCGCCTGTCCACCCAAAATGTGGAGAGACAGACCTTTGTCAAGAGGAATCAGGCGTGGATCAGCCAGGATTTCCACCCAGCAATGCCTGATGCATCAGATTAGATCATCCATGCTGCCTTACCCAAAAATGGGTTACAAAACACAGAAGACATGCAAATATTCCATTCACGTGTCATCTCTATTTTTGTTCCACTCCTGTTTTTTGTTTTTTTTGGCTTTAGCAAAACTGATGGATTACTGACCAAATGCTGACCAGGTAGATGCTCAACAAACAGGATCTGTTTTTCTTTTTTTTTCTTTTTTTATTAGGTATCCCCGTATAAATATACTTTGTTACAAAATCATAAGTACTGTACATAAAAGGAGTCAGTGATAGATTTTACATTTTTTCATGAACATTAGAAAACTTCCCCTCCCTATCCCCTAAACCCTAAACCTCAGGATGTCCGTTAGGATTCCTTCAGTACTGTTATTTTAACAACAAGTAAAACCATGCATTTCAAGTCATATTACATCCCTATATTCAATTTTCCCAGAGTGCCCTGTAGTACTTATTTTGCATACCACTCTGTATGTTTAAGCGTATTAATAAGAGATGTGATTTCCGTTTGTGTGTAGTGCATCCTAATAAAAACTTTCCATTTACGAAAAAAGTGCTTGGTCTTTTTGCGATTCTGAGTCTATTTTATCTATATGCATAAAATGTGACATTTGTGCTATCACCTCTTTGACTTGAAGTATGGTCGGTTTCAGCCAGTGCTGTAAAAGGCACCGTACAGAGACCAACAGTGCTATGTCCACTATTAGTTGAGGTTTGAGATCTACTGCAAAAATGTGGAAAAGTATTGTTTGTGGTGTTTTATCTAATACAAATTTCCATGTGTCTGCAATCCATTTTATGACCCTTTCCCAGAATTTAAGCATTGCCAGATGCAGTGTGTCAGATCTGCTCCCTCCAGATCACATTTGGGGCAGGCTACGAGGTGATCTGTAATTTCACTTTTTTTCGTAAAGTTGAAAGCATATATGGCACAGTGCATCAAACGGAAGTGAGATTCCCTCCATCTCTTGCAAGGGATAGCTTTGCAGATTCTGTTCCATCCCTGCAAAAAGTCAGCTGTTGTTGCTATGACATGAAGCTGCTTTCCCCATTTTTTGAAAAGAGTAGACTCAGTTTTCTTGTCCCGTTTCCCGAAGTAGTTGATAAATGGAGGAAATGGACTCCTTGGTGTTAGCAAGTTGCATTGAACCTAGTAAGGAGCTTCTGTTACATTCAGAAGAGATATTAAGTAGTTTGAGCGGACACCTGGATGTTCGGGATTGACGGGTTCGGCCAAACGTCGGAAAAAAGTTCGAGTTCTGGACCCGAACTTGACCCGAACCCCATTGAAGTCAATGGGGAGCCGAACTTTTGAGCACTAAAATGGCTGTAAAAATGTCATGGAAAAAGCTAGAGGGCTACAAATGCCTGCAAAATGTTGTTAAGAGCATGGCAAGTGCTCTGCAAATAAATGTGGATAGGGAAATGACTTTAAATAACATAAAATAGGTAAAAATAAAAAAAAACAATCTTGATCTAGGAGGACGAGGTCCATATGGAGTAGGAGGTTGAAGTGGCGGTGTAGGTGGAAGCGGCGGTGGAAGAGGAGGAGGTAGCCTACACTGCTTTTTGGTTTTAAATTTTATTTTTAAAATTAGGGTACACCCCAAAACATTGGGAAATTTAACCTGTGATAACCACCTCCAGTCATGCTAAACACACGTTCAGACAATACACTGGCTGCAGGGCAGGCCAGCACCTCCAAGGGGTAAAGGGCAAGCTCAGGCCATGTGCCCAATTTGGAGACCCAGAAGTTGCATGTTCCCAAGTAGTTAATGTATTTTTAATAGAGTGATTAATAAAGATGAAATTTTACCTATTACTAGTCAGAGAGGTTGCAAAAGTTACACTTGGCCCAAGTGACCACCTAACCCCTCTTCCAGAAGTTTCAGGGCCTGACCCCTGTCAGTCAGTTCGTGTAGGCGTGTGCACACTTACCACCTCACCCTGTCGCACGTCTCCGTGATGTTCACAATCCAATTTGATATCTGCTCTATCAACTTTCGATGTTCTTTTATGCGCCTACCATGGTGATCACGGTGTGTCGGGGAATCAGGGTTCCAGGCCAGAGAGGGAGCCTGAGAAAAAGAGACCAAATTTAAGGGAGATAAATGTCAAAAAGAAAATTGGGATCGAGCATAAATGTGTGAAAAGCTATTGAGGCGCAAATGTGGGACTAATTATAGAAGCCCAGTGTGGGCTAAAAGAGGCAGAAATGTTGGCCAAAAGAGTATAGCGGAAATGTGGGACAAAGTATTGAAGCTTAAAGGGAACCTGTCACCTCCAAAACACATATTAAACGGCCATCATTACCTTACAGTGGCCACCAGTGTGTTCCTAATCGTTTTTTTCTTTCCTCCATCGGTGGTTGTAAACTTTAAAAAAACGCAGTTTTAATCTTGATTCTCTCTAACGTCAGAGCCAGCTTGAAGTCAAGGAGGCAGGGGCCTCCTTGCTTCAAGTCAAGCTAAGCCCGGCCCTTACCCGTCCTCCCTTCACTGTAATTGACATCCTGCTGTGAGGCCGGAATCGCGCAAGTCTCGCGCATGCGCAGTGCGCTCCTTTTCACTGCGCGATCCCGTCTCCGTCTCCCATACTCACTGGCCGCTTTCCTCTCTGTGCGCATGCGCCGGGATTTTTCAACGTGCGCGCCCAGCAATTCTTCTCCTTAGCGTGAGCACAGAGAGGAAAGCGGCCGGTGAGTGCGGTAGCCGGGATGTCAATCACAGTGAAGGGAGGACAGGTAAGGGGCAGCTTAGCTTGACTTGAAGCAAATCAAGATTAAAACTGCGTTTTTTTTAAGTTTACAGCCACCGATGGAGGAAAGAAAAACACGATTAGGAACACACTGGGGGCCACTGTAAGGTAATGATGGCCGTTTAATATGTGTTTTGGAGGTGACAGGTTCCCTTTAAATGTGGTACAACTTGTTTAAGTTTAAGCATTGAATCAAAGGAGGTGGCGCGCATCAATTAAAGAAGCATTTCCGAAATTTTATTCCCTGTTACCTATGCAGAGCAGGGGTTTATTCACATCTAAAATTGTATAATGTCAACCCAAGAATGTAAAAATTACTGAAATTAATTAACCTGTCTACTTGGTAGAGCAGGGGTCTATGACAGAAAACAATTGTTTATTGTCACCTGAAAATGTAAAAGAAAAAGAAAAATTATTGAAATTTATTAAGCTGTCAACTAGGTAAAGGAGGGGTATATTACACCCATAAATAGGTGAATTTGACCATAAAATGTAACTGACAAATGTTTTTTGTTTTTTTTCCGGTCTACTAGGTAGTACTATACACCCAAAAATTTGTGAATTTCACCAGAAAATGTTAATGACAATTTATATATATTTTTTAATGGCCTACTAGGTATAGCAGTGGTACTATACACCCAAAAAGTGGTTAATTTCACCAGAAAATGTAACAGATAATTTTGTAAATTTATTTTACCGGTCTAATAGGTATAGCAGTGGTACTATACACACCAAAAGTTTGGAGTTCCATATGGAGTAGGAGTTTGAGGAGGCGGTGGACGCAGCGGAGTAGGTGGAAGCGGTGGTGGAGGAGGACGAGATAGCCAACACAGGTTTTTGTTTTTAATTTAATTTTGTAAAATTAAGGTACACTCCAAAAGAGTGTGAAATATCCAAAATACAAACATGAGCAATTGCGCTGCAGTAGAACAATGGCTGGTTAGTTCCGGTATACATGTCTATTCTGCACAAGGTACGGACAAGTCCTGAGGGATCCATGCCTGGTTCATTTTTTTTTTTTAACTGTTTTATTGACAGAATCAAAACTGCAATGACATATTAAGAATACAACTGTAGTACAACATATAGATATCAATGCTTAATTCCAATTACCTATGTCAAAAAAAAATATAGATATCCAGTACAAATGTAATGACAATTATACATTCATGTAAAAGTAACCCAGATGTTGTTATCCAATTATTTTACCGTGTCATATCATGTTTATTGATTTCCATTGAAGATGTAAGTGTAGGCCCATCAGATAGAGATAGGAAGAGACAAAGCTGAACCCAATTTAAGTTGTCGGGCCCGTAGCTGTTGATACGGCTTGTCGCAATCGCGAAACTGAGTACATTGTTAGAGCTGAGTCGCACCAAAGCCCCCATACTTTATCAAATTTTTGCAGTTTATTACGATGTTTGTACACCAAAGCTATGTATGGTAAAATCTGGTTTATTTGTGATTTCCACGCAGATAGAGTGGGTGTGTTCAGGCTGTACCATCTCAAGGCAATACATTTGCGTGCCAAGAACAAAGATTCCCTTATAAAGATTGTCGCGTGATGGTCCCAGTAGTCCTCCAGTTTTATACCCAGGAGACAAACCTCAGGAGTACAGGGTACCCGACTCGGCAAGAGAGAGGACAGAAGACCTGTAGTCTCCTTCCAGAATTTGGCAATAGGACTGCAGCTCCATATCATGTGCCAAAAGTCAGCCCCCAAATCTCCGCACCTCGGGCACGCAGTGGACACCACTCTGCCCATCTTAAATAGTCTGATTGGCGTCAGATATGATTGGTGAACAATGTACAGTTGGGTCAGTCTATTATTTATGGCCGGTGACACATGTATAGGTGATTCTAATAAATCTACTACATCTTCGTCTGACAGTGTTGGAATTTTTGCTTTCCATTTCTCAATGAGTGGTAATAGGTCTAGTTTAATTCTTATAGGTTTCGATCCCAGTCCCCCTTAGGTCTCAATGAGAGACTCACCTATACTTGCTTTCTCTAAATTATATATTTCCCTGTCAAAATGTATAACTAGTCTTCATGAGTGATATACACACCTGACTGGACCTATCAGTGCGCAAAGCACTAATGTACGGGTTGTTACATCTCTAACAACCTAGAATCTATAATTGTTCTGGGCTCACCTTGCTCAGGGATGCTCTCCCTGGACAGGAGTGAAGCGCATAACAATTTATCTGTTAATGATATAATGATGAATATTCATAGAATTTCTCCCTGTATGGGATTGTGCTGCTCTCTTTATTTGAGAGGCCCTGCAAGGTAGGAGCATATACCCGCTGTACCTCAATGGTTAATCTCCTGCCGAGTGGTCACTCTGAGCACCGGAAGCGGCGCCTGCGCAATGCAGCGGTGTCCGCCCCTTAATGATCGGGATCCTCTGTGCGCTCCATTACACCGGAAATCCACCTACCGGAAGTGGATGCGCTCCAGCGTGCGAGCCATTTGGCGGAAGCCAATGCGCTCCAACATGCGGGTCAACTGGCGGATACCGGACGTGAGGCGACCGGAAGTAACTTGTGCGCATGTTCGCCGCGGCGCTTTAAATAGAGGCAGCGCAGGTAGTGGTGTTGTGACTCAGGCATGAGAGGACTACGGTCGGCATCATTGTAAGCAGGGCTGGGACAAGGTTCACCACCAACAGAGGCTGAGCTGCCCAAGTGCGCCCCCCCCCCCCCCCCCAACTTGTGGTCTTTACTAAATACTGTTGTAATCACACATAAATATGCACAGTTTAATGTATCAATTAATGACGCACTGTTATGGAGGATCTGTGGATGATATTGTTATGGGGGGGATCTATGGTTGACACTGTTATGGGGCGGATCTATGGATGACACTGTTATGGGGGGGATCTATGGATGACACTGTTATGGGGTAATCTGTGGATGACACTGTTATGAAGGATCTGTGGATGACAATGCTATGGGGATCTGTGGATGACACACTTATGGGGGATCTGTGGACGACACTGTTATGGGGGATCTGTGGATGACACTGTTATGGAGGATCTGTGGATGACACTGTTATGGGGCGGATCTATGGATGAAACTGTTATGGGGAGGATCTGTGGATGACACTGTTATGGGGGATCTGTGGATGACAATGCTATGGGGATCTGTGGATGACACACTTATGGGGGATCTGTGGACGACACTGTTATGGGAGATCTATGGATGACAGTGTTATGGGGGATCTATGGATGACAGTGTTATGGGGGATCTATGGATGACACTGTTATGGAGGATCTGTGGATAGCACAATGTTATGGGGGTCTGTGGATTGCACTGTTATGGGGGATCTGTGGATTGCACAATGTTATGGGGGATCTGTGGCTGACACTTATGGGGGATCTGTGGATGACAATGTTGTGGGAGATCTGTGGATGACAGTGCTATGGGGGATCTGTGGATGACACACTGTTATGGGGGATCTGTGGATGACACACTGTTATGGGGGATCTGTGGATGACACACTGTTATGGGGGATCTGTGGATGACACACTGTTATGGGGGATCTCTGGATGACGCATTGTTATGGGGGGATCTGTGGATGGCACTGTTATGGATTGTGACTCACAATGGATATTGGGGGCCAGCAAATTACAAGGAAGGCGGGGGTGGGGGATGATTGATAACATACATATCTAAATGGCTGGGGGGGTGAGGGCTTGACTTGAGCCATCTACTGATCAGAGCATTAGAATAGCAGGAATAAATAACATCTAAATGTCTGGTGGGGTAGATGGGGGTAGGACAAGGGCTGATGGGGGAAGGGGGCTGGGTTAGATAATCTATACTGACATACATTTGACACACATATATACTGGCATATATATGACACACACATACATACTGACATACATATGACACACACATATATACTAACATACATATGACACACATACATACATACATACATATGACACACACATACATACTGACATACATATGACACACACATATATACTGACATACATATGACACGCACATATATACTGACATACATATGACACACACATACATACTGACATACATATGACACACACATATATTCTGACATACATATGACACAGACACATATATACTGACATACATATGACACACACCTACATACTGACACACATATGACACACATATATACTGACATACATATGACACACACATACTGACATACATACATACTGACATACATATGACACACACATACATACTGACATACATATGACACAGACACATATATACTGACATACATATGACACACACATACATACTGACATACATATGACACACACATACATACTGACATACATATGACACACACATATATACTGACATACATATGACACACACATATATACTGACATACATATGACACACACATATATACTGACATACATATGACACACACATATATACTGACATACATATGACACACACATATATACTGACATACATATGACACACACATATATACTGACATACATATGACACACACACACATACTGACATACATATGACACACATACATATATACTGACATACATATGACACACACATATATACTGACATACATATGACACACACACATACTGACATACATATGACACACATACATATATACTGACATACATATGACACACACACACATACTGACATACATATGACACACATACATACATACATACATACATATATACAGACATACATATGACACACATACATAAAAACACACAATATGCACATTACTGCCATTCCATTCCCTTTAACCCCTTACATTTTCTGCACATACAGTCTCTGGTGACTTGGAGGGAGAGGCAGGATGCAGAGTATTCCTCCTCCTCCTCCTCCTTCTCTGTCCCGACGCTGCTCTTCTCTCTGTGCTGGGGGAGGGGGTTGTGAATCTCTGGTGCACACACAGGCAGGAAGTCAGGGGCTGGGGAAGGTACGGAGCTGCAGCACACTGCACTAGACTGAGGGAGGGACGAAGAACACCACTAGGGGGCGCAGGACCGGCTGTTACAGCAGCAGAGCGCAGAAATGGATGCTCTGCTGCTAATACAGCTACACGGCAGCAGCAGGGACTTGGTGAGAGTGGCCTGCGCCCTGAGGCTTGAGCGCCCTGAGGCTGGAGCCTCCTCAGCCTCTGTGTCGGCCCGGCCCTGATTGTAAGTAACTAAGAAGTGTATCCCTTATGTATTAGATTGCTATGTTGTTATAACTCATACCGAAATGTCCTTTACAGGCTTATAATAGCAAGAAGTCATTGCCTGAGCACCACCGCCATCAGTATGCATCTAACTGTGAGTACCCTGCTTCTTTATTGATATCTGAGTATAACCACCCCCTGATGAACCTTTTATAGGTGAAACGCGTTGGGGTTAACCATTTTTGCAATTGGGCTATGACCGGCACTGATCTACGAACCGGTTGTATTGTCTTATGCCCTTGGATTATATATTTTTGATCTATAAGTGTATCAGTTTATGTATATGATACTTTGGTGGAAGTGTGGGAAGGTTTTTAACAGGGATCAGTGAGGACTAGGTTCGAGGACAGGGAGCCCCCACCATTAGGGGGTCACCCTGGGCTGAGTAAGTCTTTAGGGACCCATAGGGAAAGTATCTCTCCCACCCTACCTAGGACTATACAGTACACTCCTCTCCCCTACCTGGTCCCACCCTATGGATATTTTTGGGATTACAATCCCCTTCATCAATTACTCGAGCACGAGTGTTTATTTTTGGTAATTGCGGTACATAAATACCGATACCCCCGTAATTGGACAATAAAGGTATTTTTAAAAGTCACGTATATTCTGGAAAGATAGTTTAATTCTTACCTGAAGTAAGTGAGAGTATATGGATGAAACTAATTCTCTGGGTCCTTGTGTCTTAACAATCCCTATGAGCGGATAACTAGAGATTTTGGTATCATTATGCGGGAACTTAGCTTGAATTGCTGTTCTGAGCTGTAGATAAGAGAAGAAGTGGGTGCGTGGAACATCAAATTTTTGGGTCAGGTAATCAAAAGTTGCCACCACTCCCTGTTCACATATGTCCCCCAATGTCTGTATTCCAGCTGCCTTACATTGATCCGTCCCCATCACATTTCGAGTAGATGGAATAATCTGGGTCTCCCACAGTGAAATGTCTGAAACTACATCCGTAAACTTAGTCACTGTCTTAGCTTCTTTCCACACCATCTGGGCTAACCTATGCATAGGTAGAAGAGCAGGTTGAGGTCTAGTTTGTCCCTCAAGTACCGCCCATAGAGTGTTACAGTTTAGGTATTTCCTCAGGAGCTGTTCAGATAGTGGGTATTGCCCTCTAACATACCAGGAAGAGATTAGTCTAAGTTGACCTGCTAGGTAATATAGAAAAAAGTCTGGCAGTGCCATTCCCACCTCAGTTTTGGGGCGTTTCAGAACACTCAGACTGACCTTGGCCCTCGACCTACCCCATATCAATTTTCTGGTTGCAGAGTCTAGCTCATTGAATAATGATTTCGGGATCGGAACCTCAGAATGTTGCACCATATATAGTATCTTTGGGAGAATGATCATTTTGACCAAATTTATTCGCCCAGCTACAGAGAGAGGCATTGGTTTCCAATTTCTAAATTTAAGTTCAACTTGGTCCTGAACTTTGCGCAGATTAAGGGATAATGCCTGAGAGTGATGTTTAGTAATCATGACTCCCAAGTATTTAAAGGAGGTAACTACTTTTAATTGGTGAACTTAAGAGGGCCCATCCCAGGGTGTTCTACCTAGCGGCATGTATACTGATTTCCCCCAATTAATTTTTAGACCTGAATAAATACCGAAATCGTCAATCATGTGTATTGCCGCCGTTAGTGACTCATCTGGCGAGGATAGATAAAGAATCATGTCGTCTGCATATAGGCCAATGCGTGTCTCTATCGCCCAGCTGCACACCCGTGATCCTCTTGCTGTGTCTCACTCTGATTGCCAGTGGTTCAATTGCTAGTGCAAATAAAAGAGGGGATAGCAGGCATCCCTGCCTCGTACCTCTATGGAGGGGGAAACTACTGGACAGCTCACCATTTATTAGAAGCCTGCTAGTTGGTTCTCTATATAAGATCTCAACCCATTTGAGGAAGTGAGGGCCAAAGCCAAACCTTTTAAGGCATTCAATGAGGTATGGCCATTCGATGGAATCGAATGCCTTGGCTGCATCCAGGGACGCCATCGCCCAGTCAGTATTCAGGGCATACCCCACCTGCATCACTACCTGCGCCCGCCTGATGTTGTCAGTAGTAGACTTGCCCGGCATGAAGCCCGTTTGATTCTCGTGGATTAGAGATAAGATTACTTTGTTTAAACGAGATGCTAAGATTCTCGTTAATATCTTGTAATCCACGTTTAGTAATGCTATTGGTCTATATGACCCGCAGTCAAGAGGGTCTTTCTCTGGTTTGAGCAGGAGTACTACCGTGGCTTCTTTAAATGAGTTAGGGAGAGTGCCCGCCTCAAGGATTGAATGAAAAGTAGTCAACAATTGTGGGGCTAGTACCTCAGCATATCTAGCATAAACTTCCTTTGGGAGACCATCCGGGCCCGGGGACTTCCCATTATTGAGGTCCGCTATGGCTTGCTGTACCTCCTCTAGTGTAATAGATTGGTCTAGTTGAACATTTTGTTGCGTAGTAAGTGTGGGGAAGGATATATCTCTCAAATAATGAGTGATGTCTGCCTCAGAGACTGTCAGAGTAGATTGGTACAAGTCTCTATAGAAAGAGGTGAAGGCATTGCGTATGGTTTCCTGAGTGGAACAGTCTGCCCCAATATGATCCTTTATGGCTATAATTGCTGAGGAGGGGGAGTCGTTTTTAATTAGCTGTGCCAGTAGTTTGGCTGATTGATTCCCAAGTTTAAAAGAGGTTTGCTTAGCAAAGAATAATTTCCTGTCTGCTCTGTCCTTAAGGAGTGTCAGGTACTGCCTCCCTGCTTGTAGCCAGTCATGTCTATTGGTATGCCTGGTTCATTTTAATGAACGTGAGCTTGTCCACATTGGCTGTGGACAGGCGGCTGCGCTTGTCTGTGATGACGCCCCCTGTTGTGCTAAACACACATTCAGATAATACACTGGCTGCAGGGCAGGCCAGCACCTCCAAGGCGTAAAGGGCAAGCTCAGGCCATGTGCCCAATTTGGAAACCCAGAAGTTAAAGGGGGCAGACCCGTCATTCAGTACGTGTAAGACGTTCCATATCAGCTGGTGGTGCTGTGGCGTGCTGACAAAGCTTTTCCACATGTCGGCCATGCTAACCCTGCCTTCTGAGGGGCTGACGGTGCCCCAGCTGCTTTAGCAACCTCTTCCTCGTCCTCTGCCTTCGCCTTGTGCTTACACTGTGCCCCCGCTGTCAGGTGGGAGTGCAACCAGCAGCGAGTCTACCAGCGTAAGCTTGTATTCGCGCATCTTACGATCACGCTCCAGTGACAGAATTAAGGAAGGTACGCTGTCCTTGCAACAAGGATCCAGCAGCGTGGCCACCCAGTAATCAGCACAAGTTAGAATGTGGACAACTCTGCGGTCATTGCGGAGAAACTGCAGCATGTAATCACTCATGTGTGCAAGGCTGCCCAGAGGCAACGAAAATCTGTCCTCTGTGGGAGGTGTATCGTCTGTGTCCTCTGTATCCCCCCATCTACGCAGCAGTGATGGCCATGAGCTGGTCTGGGTGCCACCCTGCTGTGAACATGGTTAGTCCTCCTCCATCTCCTTCTCCTCATCCTCCACCTCGTCATCCTCCAGAAATTTGCCCTGGCTGGCAATTGTGTACCTTGGGCTTGTGTGTGCAGTAACCCAAACCCTACGAATCACACATGCCCTGAATCAGTGTAGACCTGAAGTAAATATATCTTTGCACTAAATAGCTGTATTTAAAATGGCTGTATTTTAAATGGCTGAATCAAACCCCTGTATGTATAGGGAGGATCACACATGCCCTGAATCAGTGTAGGCCTGAAGTAAAAATATCTTTGCACTAAATGGCTGCATTTAAAATGGCTGTATTTCAAATGGCTAAATCAAACCCCTGTATGTATAGGGGGGATCACACACGCCCTGAATCAGTGTAGGCCTGAAGTAAATATATCTTTGCACTAAATGGCTGTATTTCAAATGGCTGTATTTCAAATGGCTGTATTTTAAATGGCTGAATCAAACCCCTGTATGTATAGGGGGGAACACACACGGCTTGAATCAGTGTAGATCTGAAGTAAATATATCTTTGCACTAAATGGCTGTATTTAAAATGGCTGTATTTAAAATGGCTGAATAAAATACCTGTATGTATAGGGGGGATCACACACGCCCTGAATCAGTATAGGTCTGAAGTAAATATATCTTTGCACAAAATGGCTGTATTTGAAATGGCTGTATTTCAAATGCCTTATTTAAACCCCTGTATGTATTGGGGGATCACAGACGCCCTGAATCAGTGTAGGCCTGAATTTAATATATCTTTGCACAAAAAGGCGGTATTTGAAATGGCTGTATTTCAAATGCCTAATTCAAACCCCTGTATGTATAGGGGGGATCACACACGCCCTGAATCAGTGTAGACCTGAAGTAAATATATCTTTGCACTAAATGGCTGTATTTAAAATGGCTGTATTTTAAATGGCTGAATCAAACCCCTGTATGTATAGGGAGGATCACACATGCCCTGAATCAGTGTAGGCCTGAAGTAAATATATCTTTGCACTAAATTGCTGTATTTAAAATGGCTGTATTTCAAATGGCTAAATCAAACCCCTGTATGTATAGGGGGGATCACACACGCCCTGAATCAGTGTAGGAATGAAGTAAATATATCTTTGCACAAAAAGGCGGTATTTCAAATGGCTGTATTTCAAATGCCTAATTCAAACCCCTGTATGTATAGGGGGGATCACACACGCCCTGAATCAGTGTAGGCCTAAAGTAAATATATCTTTGCACAAAATGGCTGTATTTCAAATGGCTGTATTTCAAATGGCTGAATCAAACCCCTGTATGTGTAGGGGGGATCACACACTCCCTGAATCAGTGTAGGCCTGAATTGAATATATCTTTGCACAAAATGGCTGTATTTTAAATGGCTGTATTTCAAATGCTTACTTTAAACCCCTGTATGTATAGGGGAGATCACACACGCCCTGAATCAGTGTAGGTCTGAAATAAATATATCTTTGCACGAAATGGCTGTATTTCAAATGGCTGTATTTTAAATGGCTGACTCAAACCCCTGTATGTATAGGGGATCACACACGCCCTGAATCAGTATAGGTCTGAAATAAATATATCTTTGCATGAAATGGCTGTATTTAAAATGGTTGTATTTCAAATGGCTGAATCAAACCCCTGTCTGTATAGGGGGGATCACACACGCCTTGAATCAGTGTAGATCTGAAGTAAATATATCTTTGCACTAAATGGCTGTCTTTAAAATGGCTGTAATTAAAATGGCTGAATAAAATACCTGTATGTATAAGGGGGGATCACACACGCCCTGAATCAGTATAGGACTGAAGTAAATATATCTTTGCACAAAATGGCGGTATTTCAAATGGCTGTATTTCAAATGCCTTATTCAAACCCGTGTATGTATAGGGGGGATCACACATGCCCTGAATCAGTGTAGGCCTGAAGTAAATATATCTTTGCACAAAAAAGCGTTATTTCAAATGGCTGTATTTCAAATGCCTAATTCAAACCCATGTATGTATAGGGGGGATCACACACGCCCTGAATCAGTGTAGGCCTGAAGTAAATATATCTTTGCACTAAATGGCTGTATTTCAAATGGCTGTATTTCAAATGGCTAAATCAAACCCCTGTATGTATAGGGGGATCACACACGCCCTGAATCAGTGTAGGCCTGAAGTAAATATATCTTTGCACAAAATGGCTGTATTTCAAATGGCTGTATTTCAAATGCCTAATTCAAACCCCTGTATGTATAGGGGGATCACACACGCCCTGAATCAGTGTAGGCCTGAAGTAAATATATCTTTGCACTAAATGGCTGTATTTAAAATGGCTGTATTTCAAATGGCTAATTCAAACCCCTGTATGTATAGGGGGATCACACACGCCCTGAATCAGTGTAGGCCTGAAGTAAATATATCTTTGCACTAAATGGCTGTATTTCAAATGGCTGTATTTCAAATGGCTAAATCAAACCCCTGTATGTATAGGGGGATCACACACGCCCTGAATCAGTGTAGGCCTGAAGTAAATATATCTTTGCACTAAATGGCTGTATTTCAAATGGCTGTATTTCAAATGGCTAATTCAAACCCTGTATGTATAGGGGGATCACACACGCCCTGAATCAGTGTAGGCCTGAAGTAAATATATCTTTGCACAAAATGGCTGTATTTCAAATGGCTGTATTTCAAATGCCTAATTCAAACCCCTGTATGTATAGGGGGATCACACACGCCCTGAATCAGTGTAGGCCTGAAGTAAATATATCTTTGCACAAAATGGCTGTATTTCAAATGGCTGTATTTCAAATGCCTAATTCAAACCCCTGTATGTATAGGGGGATCACACACGCCCTGAATCAGTGTAGGCCTGAAGTAAATATATCTTTGCACAAATGGCTGTATTTAAATGGCTGTATTTCAAATGGCTGAATCAAACCCCTGTATGTATAGGGGGATCACACACGCCCTGAATCAGTGTAGGCCTGAAGTAAATATATCTTTGCACAAAATGGCTGTATTTCAAATGGCTGTATTTCAAATGCCTAATTCAAACCCCTGTATGTATAGGGGGATCACACACGCCCTGAATCAGTGTAGGCCTGAAGTAAATATATCTTTGCACAAAATGGCTGTATTTCAAATGGCTACATGCAATTCAAACCCCTGTATGTATAGGGGGATCACACACGCCCTGAATCAGTGTAGGCCTGAAGTAAATATATCTTTGCACTAAATGGCTGTATTTCAAATGGCTGTATTTCAAATGCCTAATTCAAACCCCTGTATGTATAGGGGGATCACACACGCCCTGAATCAGTGTAGGCCTGAAGTAAATATATCTTTGCACTAAATGGCTGTATTTCAAATGGCTGTATTTCAAATGCCTAATTCAAACCCCTGTATGTATAGGGGGATCACACACGCCCTGAATCAGTGTAGGCCTGAAGTAAATATATCTTTGCACTAAATGGCTGTATTTCAAATGGCTGTATTTCAAATGCTAATTCAAACCCCTGTATGTATAGGGGGATCACACACGCCCTGAATCAGTGTAGGCCTGAAGTAAATATATCTTTACAACAAAATGGCTGTATTTCAAATGGCTGAATTCAAACCCCTGTATGTATAGGGGGATCACACACGCCCTGAATCAGTGTAGGCCTGAAGTAAATATATCTTTGCACTAAAATGGCTGTATTTCAAATGGCTGTATTTCAAATGCCTAATTCAAACCCCTGTATGTATAGGGGGATCACACACGCCCTGAATCAGTGTAGGCCTGAAGTAAATATATCTTTGCACAAAATGGCTGTATTTCAAATGGCTGTATTTCAAATGCCTAATTCAAACCCCTGTATGTATAGGGGGATCACACACGCCCTGAATCAGTGTAGGCCTGAAGTAAATATATCTTTGCACAAAATGGCGGTACTTCAAATGGCTGTATTTCAAATGCCTAATTCAAACCCCTGTATGTATAGGGGGGATCACACACGCCCTGAATCAGTGTAGGCCTGAAGTAAATATATCATTGACTAAATGGCTGTATTAAAAATGGCTGTATTTCAAATGGCTGACTCAAACCCCTGTATGTATAGGGGGGAATAACACACGCCCTTAATCAGTGTAGGCCTGAAGTAAATCTATCTTTGCACAAAATGGCTGTATTTCAATTGGCTGTATTTCAAATGCCTAATTCAAACCCCTGTATGTGTAGGGGGGACCACACACGCCCTGAATCAGTGTAGGTCTGAAGTGAATATATCTTTACACAAAATGGCTGTATTTCATATGGCTGTATTTCAAATGCTTACTTTAAACCCCTGTATGTATAGGGGGGGATCACACACGCCCTGAATCAGTGTAAGCCTGAAGTATATATATCTTTGTACAAAATAGCTGTATTTCAAATGCCTGATTCAAACCCCTGTATGTATAGGGGGGATCACACACGCCCTGAATCAGTGTAGGCCCAAAGTAAATATATCTTTAAACAAAATGGCTGTATTTCAAATGGCTGAATCAAACCCCTGTATGTATAGGGGGGATCACACACGCCCTGAATCAGTGTAGGCCTGAAGTAAATATATCTTTGCACAAAATGGCTGTATTTCAAATGGCTGTATTTCAAATGCGTAATTCAAACCCCTGTATGTATAGGGGGGATCACACACGCCCTGAATCAGTGTAGGCCTGAATTAAATATATCTTTGCACAAAAAGGCGGTACTTCAAATTGCTGTACTTCAAATGCCTTATTCAAACCCCTGTATGTATAGGGGGGATCACACACGCCCTGAATCAGTGTAGACCTGAAGTAAATACATCTTTGCAAAAAAAGGAAGTATTTCAAATGGCTGTATTTCAAATGCCTGATTCAAACCCCTGTATGTATAGGGCGAATCACAAACGCCCTGAATCAGTGTGGGCCTGAAGTAAATCTATCATTGACTAAATGGCTGTATTAAAAATGGCTGTATTTTAAATGGCTGAATCAATCCATTGTATGTATAGGGGGGATCACACACGCCCTGAATCAGTGTAGGTTTGAAGTAAATATATCTATGCACAAAATGGCTGTATTTAAAATGGCTGTATTTCAAATGGCTGACTCAAACCCCTGTATGTATAGGGGGGATCACACACGCCCTGAATCAGTGTAGGCCTGAAGTAAATATATCTTTGCACAAAATGGCTGTATTTCAATTGGCTGTATTTCAAATGACTAATTCAAACCCCTGTATGTGTAGGGGGGGGGGGGGGGGGTCACACACGCCCTGAATCAGTGTAGGCCTGAAGTGAATATATCTTTGGACAAAATGGCTGTATTTCAAATGGCTGAATCAAACCCCTGTATGTATAGGGGGATCACACACGCCCTGAATCAGTGTAGGCCTGAAGTAAATATATCTTTGCACAAAATGGCTGTATTTCAAATGGCTGCAATTCAAATATCTAATTCAAACCCCTGTATGTATAGGGGATATCACACACGCCCTGAATCAGTGTAGGCCTGAATTAAATATATCTTTGCACAAAAAGGCGGTATTTCAAATGGCTGTATTTCAAATGCCTAATTCAAACCCTTGTATGTATAGGGGGGATTACACACGCCCTGAATCAGTGTAGGTCTGAATTTAATATATCTTTGCACAAAAAGGCGGTACTTCAAATGGCTGTATTTCAAATGGCTGAATTCAAACCCCTGTATGTATAGGGGGGATCACACACGCCCTGAATCAGTGTAGACCTGAAGTAAATACATCTTTGCAAAAAAAGGCTGTATTTCAAATGGCTGTATTTCAAATGTGTAATTCAAACCCCTGTATGTATAGGGGGGATCACACACGCCCTGAATCAGTGTAGGCCTGAATTAAATATATCTGTGCACAAAAAGGCAGTATTTCAAATGGCTGCATTTCAAATGCCTAATTCAAACCCTTGTATGTATAGGGGGGATCACACACGCCCTGAATCAGTGTAGGTCTGAATTTAATATATCTTTGCAAAAAAAGGAAGTATTTCAAATGGCTGTATTTCAAATGCCTGATTCAAACCCCTGTATGTATAGGGCGAATCACAAACGCCCTGAATCAGTGTGGGCCTGAAGTAAATCTATCATTGACTAAATGGCTGTATTAAAAATGGCTGTATTTTAAATGGCTGAATTCAAACCCTTGTATGTATAGGGGGATCACACACGCCCTGAATCAGTGTAGGCCTGAAGTAAATATATCTATGCACAAAATGGCTGTATTTCAAATGGCTGTATTTCAAATGGCTAATTCAAACCCCTGTATGTATAGGGGGATCACACACGCCCTGAATCAGTGTAGGCCTGAAGTAAATATATCTTTGCACAAAATGGCTGTATTTCAAATGGCTGTATTTCAAATGCCTAATTCAAACCCCTGTATGTATAGGGGGATCACACACGCCCTGAATCAGTGTAGGCCTGAAGTAAATATATCTTTGCACAAAATGGCTGTATTTCAAATGGCTGTATTTCAAATGCCTAATTCAAACCCCTGTATGTATAGGGGGATCACACACGCCCTGAATCAGTGTAGGCCTGAAGTAAATATATCTTTGCACAAAATGGCTGTATTTCAAATGGCTGTATTTCAAATGCCTAATTCAAACCCCTGTATGTATAGGGGGATCACACACGCCCTGAATCAGTGTAGGCCTGAAGTAAATATATCTTTGCACTAAAATGGCTGTATTTCAAATGGCTGTATTTCAAATGCCTAATTCAAACCCCTGTATGTATAGGGGGATCACACACGCCCTGAATCAGTGTAGGCCTGAAGTAAATATATCTTTGCACAAAATGGCTGTATTTCAAATGGCTGTATTTCAAATGCCTAATTCAAACCCCTGTATGTATAGGGGGATCACACACGCCCTGAATCAGTGTAGGCCTGAAGTAAATATATCTTTGCACTAAATG
This sequence comes from Bufotes viridis, assembly GCA_033119425.1. Taxonomy (NCBI): domain Eukaryota; kingdom Metazoa; phylum Chordata; class Amphibia; order Anura; family Bufonidae; genus Bufotes; species Bufotes viridis. Next base: position 182,241,542 of record CM065591.1, read on the forward strand.
GCTGTATTTCAAATGGCTGTATTTCAAATGCCTGAATCAAACCCTTGTATGTATAGGGGGGATCACACACGCCCTGAATCAGTGTAGGCCTGAAGTAAATATATCTATGCACAAAATGGCTGTATTTAAAATGGCTGTATTTCAAATGGCTGACTCAAACCCCTGTATGTGTAGGGGGGATCACACACGCCCTGAATCAGTGTAGGTCTGAATTTAATATATCTTTGCACAAAAAGGCGGTACTTCAAATGGCTGTATTTCAAATGCCTAATTCAAACCCCTGTATGTATACGGGGGATCACACACGCCCTGAATCAGTGTAGGCCTGAAGTAAATATATCTTTGCACTAAATGGCTGTATTTAAAATGGCTGTATTTTAAATTGCTGAATCAAACCCCTGTATGTATAGGAGGGATCACACATGCCCCGAATCAGAGTAGGCCTGAAGTAAATATATCTTTGCACTAAATGGCTGTATTTAAAATGGCTGTATTTTAAATGGCTGAATCAAACCTCTGTATGTACAGGGGGGATCACACACGCCCTGAATCAGTGTAGGCCTGAAGTAAATATATCTTTGCACAAAAAGGCGGTATTTCAAATGGCTGTATTTCAAATGCCTAATTCAAACCCCTGTATGTGTAGGGGGGATCACACACGCCCTGAATCAGTGTAGGCCTGAAGTGAATATATCTTTGGACAAAATGGCTGTATTTCAAATGGCTGAATCAAACCCCTTTATGTATAGGGGGGATCACACACGCCCTGAATCAGTGTAGGCCTGAAGTGAATATATCTTTGCACAAAATGGCTGTATTTCAAATGGCTGTATTTCAAATGCCTAATTCAAACCCCTGTATGTGTAGGGGGGATCACACACGCCCTGAATCAGTGTAGGCCTGAAGTGAATATATCTATGCACAAAATAGCTGTATTTCAAATGCCTGATTCAAACCCCTGTATGTATAGGGGGGATCACACACGCCCTGAATCAGTGTAGGCTCAAAGTAAATATATCTTTGCACAAAATAGCTGTATTTCAAATGGCTGAATCAAACCCCTGTATGTATAGGGGGGATCACACATGCCCTGAATCAGTGTAGGCCTGAAGTAAATATATCTTTGCACAAAATTGCTGTTTTTCAAATGGCTGTAATTCAAATGCCTAATTCAAACCCCTGTATGTATAGGGGGGATCACACACGCCCTGAATCAGTGTAGGCCTGAATTAAATATATCTTTGCACAAAAAGGCGGTTTTTCAAATGGCTGTTTTTCAAATGCCTAATTCAAACCCTTGTATGTATAGGGGGGATCACACACGCCCTGAATCAGTGTAGGTCTGAATTTAATATATCTTTGCACAAAAAGGCGGTACTTCAAATGGCTGTATTTCAAATGCCTAATTCAAACCCCTGTATGTATAGGGGGGATCACACACGCCCTGAATCAGTGTAGGCCTGAAGTAAATATATCTTTGCACTAAATGGCTGTATTTAAAATGGCTGTATTTTAAATTGATGAATCAAACCCCTGTATGTATAGGAGGGATCACACATGCCCCGAATCAGTGTAGACCTGAAGTAAATATATCTTTGCACTAAATGGCTGTATTTAAAATGGCTGTATTTTAAATGGCTGAATCAAACCTCTGTATGTACAGGGGGATCACACACGCCCTGAATTAGTGTAGGCCTGAAGTAAATATATCTTTGCACAAAAAGGCGGTATTTCAAATGGCTGTATTTCAAATGCCTAATTCAAACCCCTGTATGTATAGGGGGGATCACACACGCCCTGAATCAGTGTAGGGCTGAAGTAAATATATCTTTGCACTAAATGGCTGTATTTAAAATGGATGTATTTTAAACGGCTGAATCAAACCCCTGTATGTATAGGGGGATCACACACATCCTGAATTAGTGTAGGCCTGAAGTAAATATATCTTTGCACTAAATGGCTGTATTTAACCCCTTAAGGACACGGCCCTATTTCACCTTAAGGACCAGGCCATTTTTTCAAAATCTGACCATTGTCACTTTATGTGGTGATAACTTTAAAACGCTTTTTCTTATCCAGGCCATTCTGAGATTGTTTTTTCGTCACATATTGTACTTCATGACAGTGGTAAAATGAAGTCGAAAAATGTCATTTTTATTTATAAAAAAATAACAAATTCAACAAACATTTTGAAAAATTTGCAATTTTCCAAGTTTCAATCTCTCTACTTCTATAATACATAGTAATGCCGCCCAAAAAAATTATTGATTTACATTCCCCATATGTTTACTTCATGTGTCGATCATTTTGAGAATGCCATTTCATTTTTTGAGGACGTTACAAGGCTTAGAAGTTTAGAAGCAAATCTTGAAATTTTTCAGAAATTTTCAAAAACCCACTTTTTAGGGACCAATTCAGGTCTGAAGTCACTTTGTGAGGCTTACATAATAGAAACCACCCAAAAAGGACCCCATTCTAGAAAAACACTCCTCAAGGTATTTAAAACTGATTTTACAAACGTCATTAACCCTTTAGGTTTTCCACAAGAGTTAATGGCAAATGGAGATAAAATTTCAGAATTTAGATTTTTGGGAAAATTTTCCATTTTAATCCATTTTTTCCAGTAACAAAGCAAGGGTTAACAGCCAAACAAAACTTAATATTTATTCCCCCGATTCTGTAGTTTGCACGAACACACCATATGTGGTCGTAAACTGCTGTATGGCCAAACGGCAGGGCATAGAAGTATAGGAACGCCATATGGTTTTTGGAAGGCAGATTTTGCTGGACTGGTTTTTTGACATCATGTCCCATTTGCAGCCCCCCGATGCACTACTAGAGTAGAAACTTCATAAAAGTGACTCCATCTAAGAAACTACACCCCTCAAGGTAGTCAAAACCGGTTTTACAAACTTTGTTAACCCTTTAGGTGTTCCACAAGAGTTATTGGCAAATGGAGATGAAATTTCAGAATTTCTATTTTTTGTTACCTTGCCTCAAAAAAAGTGTAATATAGAGCAACCAAAAATCATATTTACCCCAAAATAGTCCCAACAAATCTGACACCTTATCCCGTAGTTTCCAAAATAGGGTCACTTTTTTGGAGTTTCTACTGTAGGGGTGCATTAGGGGGGCTTCAAATGGGACATAGTGTCAAAAAACCAGTCAAGCAAAATCTGCCTTCCAAAAAGCATATGGCGTTCCCTTCCTTTTGTGCCCTGCCGTTTGGCCATACAGCAGTTTACAACCACATATGGGGTGTTTTTGCAAACAAGAGAATCAGGGCAATAAATATTAAGTTTTGTTTGGCTGTTAACCCTTGCTTTGTTTTTGAAAAAATGGATTAAAATGGAAAATTTACAAAAAAATAGCTGTTTTGGGACAGTTTTGTATTTTTTGTTATTTACATCGTTGAACTGACAGGTTAGATTGTGTGCTATTTCTAAAGAGCATGTTGTTACGGACGCGACAATACAAAATATGACTACTTTTTGGGAGTTTTTGTTTCAGTTTTACATAATAAAGCATTTTTGAAAAAAATTATTTTTTTGTGTCTCCACATTCTGAAAGCCACAGTTTTTTTTTTTGGGCGACTGTCTTATGTAGCGACTGATTTTTTGCGGGATGAGATGTCGGTTTGATTGGCACTATTTTGGGGTGCATATGACATTTTGGTCGCTTGCTATTACACTTTTTGTGATGTAAGGTGACAAAAATGGCTTTTGACACCGTATTTATTTTTTATTTTTTGCTGTGTTCAGCTGAGGGGTTAGGTCATGTGTTATTTTTATAGAGCAGGTTGTGACGGACGCGGCGATACTTAATATGTATACTTTTGTTCTATTTATATAAGTTTTACACAATAATATCATTTTTTAAAACAAAAAAAAAAACGTTTTAGTGTCTCCATAGTTTGAGAGACATATTTTTTTTTGGGGGGGCGATTGTCCTATGTAGGGGCTCATTTTTTGCGGGATGAGATGGTGGTTTGAATGGTACTATCTTGGGGTGCATATGACTTTTTGATCGCTTGCTATTACACTTTTTGTGATGTAAGGTGTTAAAAAAATGGCTTTTTTGACAACGTTTTTATTTTTTATGTTTACGGAGTTCACCTGAGAGATTAGGTCATGTGATATTTTTATAGAGAAGGTCCTTACGGACGCGGCGATACATAATATGTATACCTTTTTTTATTTATTTTGGTTTTACACAATAATATCCTTTTTGAAACAAAAAAAAACATGTTTTAGTGTCTCCATAGTCTGAGAGCCATATATTTTTCTGTTTTTTTTTGTCTCAGGTTGGGTATAATTTTTTCGGGATGAGGTGACGGTTAGATTGGCACTATTTGGGGGGTCATATGACTTTTTGATCGCTTGCTATTACACTTTTTGTGATGTAAGGTGACAAAAAAAATTGCTTTTTGACAAAGTTTTTTTTTTTTTTTTTACAGTGTTTACTTGAGGGGTTAGGTCATGATATATTTTTATAGAGAAAATTCTTACGGACGTGGAGATACCCAATATGTCTACTTTTTACGTTTTTTTTACATTTAACACTAAAAAGCATTTTTGAAACAAAAAAAATCATGTTTTAGTCTGAGAGGCATAGTTTTTTTATTTTTTGGCCAATTGTTTTAGGTAGGGGCTCATTTTTTGCTAGATGAGGTGACGGTTAGATTCGCCCTATTTTGGGAGCATACGCCTTTTTGATCACTTTGTATTACACTTTTAGTGATGTAAGGTGCCAAAAAATTGCTTATTTACACCATTTTTTGTGTTTTTGTTTTTTATGGCGTTCACCTGAGGAGTTCAAAAAAATTGCCAAAAAATTGCTTATTTACACCATTTTTTGTGTTTTTGTTTTTTATGGCGTTCACCTGAGGAGTTCAGTCATGTGATATTTTTATAGACCAGGTTTTTACGGACGCGGCGATGCCTAATATGTGTTGTGTATTTTATTATTTTGTTTATTATTATTTTTTTTTCAGTGATGTGTTTTTCTTCATTTTTACTTTTTTACATTTTTTTTGACCCAGACCCACTTGGTTCTTGTAGATCCACTGTATCTGGTGTCTGTATAATACAGTACAGTACACTATATAGTGCACTGTGCTGTTTTTTTTACTTTACAAAATCTGAATAGACCTTTAGCAGGTCTTTTCAGACTTTCAGTATCATGGAGAGCAGGACGCTTCTGAAAGCGTCTTGCTCCCATGGCAACCATCACCCGCTGCTATAAGAGAGCAGCGGGCGATGGGGAGGGAGGGAGGGGGGCTCCCTCCCTCTGCGATCCCATCCTGTCGGGGGGCTGCAAAGGCACAGCAATATCATTGGGGGCTGCAAGGGGGGTTAAAGTTTACAACTTTGGGGGCATTAACTCTCTGATCCCCGCGGTCACAGATGCCTAATTCAAACCCCTGTATGCCTAATTCAAACCCCTGTATGCCTAATTCAAACCCCTGTATGTATAGGGGGGATCACACATGCCCTGAATCAGTGTAGGCCTGAAGAAAATATATCTTTGCACAAAATGGCTGTATTTCAAATGCCTACTTCAAACCCCTGTATGTATAGGGGGGATCACACACGCCCTCAATCAGTGTAGGTCTGAAGTAAATATATCTATGAACTAAATGGCTTTATTTAAAATGGCTGTATTTCAAATGGCTGAATCAAACCCTTGTATGTATAGGGGGGATCACACACGCCCTGAATCAGTGTAGGCCTAAAGTAAATATATCTTTGCACAAAAAGGCGGTATTTCAAATGCCTAATTCAAACCAATGTATGTATAGGGGGGATCACATACGCCCTGAATCAGTGTAGGCCTGAAATAAATATATCTTTGCACAAAATGGCTGTATTTCAAATGCCTAATTCAAACCCCTGTATGTGTAGGGGGGATCACACACGCCCTGAATCAGTGTAGGCCTGAAGTAAATATATCTTTGCACAAAATGGCTGTATTTAAAATGCCTAATTCAAACCCCTGTATGTATAGGGGGGATCACACACGCCCTGAATCAGTGTAGGCCTGAAGTAAATATATCTTTGCACTAAATGGCTGTATTTAAAATGGCTGTATTTTAAATGGCTGAATCAAACCTCTGTATGTACAGGGGGGATCACACACGCCCTGAATCAGTGTAGGCCTGAAGTAAATATATCTTTGCACTAAATGGCTGTATTTAAAATGGCTAAATCAAACTCCTGTATGTATAGGGGGGATCACACATGTCCTGAATCAGTGTAGGCCTGAAGTAAATATATCTTTGCACTAAATAGCTGTATTTAAAATGGCTGTATATCAAATGGCTAAATCAAACTCCTGTATGTATAGGGGGGATCACACACGCCCTGAATCAGTGTAGGCCTGATGTAAATATATCTTTGCACTAAATGGCTGTATTTAAAATGGCTGTATTTCAAATAGCTGACTCAAACCCCTGTATGTAAAGGGGGGATCACACACGCCCTGAATCAGTGTAGGCCTGAAGTAAATATATCTTTGCACAAAAAGGCGGTATTTCAAATGGCTGTATTTCAAATGCCTAATTCAAACCCCTGTATGTATAGGGGGGATCACACATGCCCTGAATCAGTGTAGGGCTGAAGTAAATATATCTTTGCACAAAAAGGCGGTATTTTAAATGGCTGTATTTCAAATGCCTAATTCAAACTCCTATATGTATAGGGGGATCACACACACCCTGAATCAGTGTAGGCCTGAAGTAAATATATCTTTGCACTAAATGGCTGTATTTAAAATGGCTGTATTTTAAATGGCTGAATCAAATCCCTGTATGTATAAGGGGGATCACACATGCCCTGAATCAGTGTAGGCCTGAAGTAAATATATCTTTGCACAAAAAGGCGGTATTTCAAATGGCTGTATTTCAAATGCCTAATTCAAACCCCTGTATGTTAAGGGGGGATCACACACGCCTTGAATCAGTGTAGGCCTGAAGTAAATATATATTTGCACTAAATTGCTGTATTTAAAATGGCAGAATCAAACCCCTGTATGTATAGGGGGGATCACACACGCCCTGAATCAGTGTAGGCCTGAAGTAAATATATCTTTGCACAAAACGGCGGTATTTCAAATGGCTGTATTTTAAATACCTAATTCAAACCCCTGTATCTATAGGGGGGATCACATATGCCCTGAATCAGTGTAGACCTGAAGTAAGTATATATTTGCACAAAAAGGCGTTATTTCAAAAGGCTGTATTTCAAATGCCTAATTCAAACCCCTGTATGTTAAGGGGGATCACACATGCCCTGAATCAGTGTAGGCCTGAACTAAATATATATTTGCACTAAATGGCTGTATTTAAAATGGCAGAATCAAACCCCTGTATGTATAGGGGGGGGATCACACAAGCCCTGAATCAGTGTAGGCCTTAAGTAAATATATCTTTGCACAAAAAGGCGGTACTTCAAATGGCTGTATTTTAAATACCTAATTCAAACCCCTGTATGTATAGGGGGGAGGACACATGCCCTGAATCAGTGTAGGCCTGAAGTAAATATATCTTTTCACAAAAACGCGGTATTTCAAATGTCTGTATTTCAAATGCCTAATTCAAACCCCTGTATGTATAGGGCGGATCACACACGCCCTTAATCAGTGTAGGCCTGACGTAAATATATATATGCACAAAAAGGCTGTATTTCAAATGGCTGTATTTCAAATGCCTACTTCAAACCCCTGTATGTATAGGGGGATCACACACACGCCCTGAATCAGTGTAGGCCTGAAGTAAATATATCTTTGCACAAAAAGGCTGTATTTCAAATAGCTGTATTTCACATGCCTAATTCAAACGCCTGTATGTGTAGGGGAGATCTCACAGGGCCTGATCCTCTGTAGGCCTGAATTTAATATTGGTGCACCAAATGGCGGTATTTAAAATCTCTGAATGTAACTCAAATGTATTAAGTGTGTATCTCATAATGACATCTGTGTCAAAGGCTGCCAACTAAATTTTTTGTTCCCAAACGATTGTTTGTTTAACCACTTCAGCCCCCCTAGCTTAAACACCCTTAATGACCAGGCCACTTTTTACAATTCCGCACTACACTACTTTACCCGTTTATTGCTCCGTCATGCAACTTACCACCCAAATGAATTTTACCTCCTTTTCTTCTCACTAATAGAGCTTTCATTTGGTGGTATTTCATTGCTGCTGACATTTTTACTTTTTTTGCTATTAATCAAAAATTACCGAAATTTTTGCAAAAAAAATGACATTTTTCACTTTCTGTTGTAAAATTTTTCAAAAAAAACTACATTTCTATATAAATTTTTCTCTAAATTTATTGTTCTACATGTCTTTGATAAAAAAGTCCAATAAGTGTATATTTATTGGTTTGGGTAAAAGTTATAGCGTTTACAAACTATGGTGCAAAAAAGTGAATTTCGGCATTTTGAAGCAGCTCTGACTTTCTGAGCGCCTGTCATGTTTCTTCAGGTGCTAGAATGTCAGAAAAGTATGAATACCCCCCAAATGACACCATTTTAGAAAGAAGACACCCCAAAGTATTCACGGAGGGGCTTGGTGAGTTCATGTATCATTTCATTTTTTTCACAAGTTAGCGGAAAATGACACTTTCTGAGAAAAAAAAAAAAAAGTTTCAATTTCTGCTAACTTCTGTAAAAAAAAAAAATCTCAGACGGACTCACTATGCCCCTCAGTGAATACCTTGGGGTGTCTACTTTCCGAAATGGGGTCATTTGTGGGGTGTGTTTACTGTTCTGGCATTTTGGGCGTGGCTAAATTGTGAGCCGCCATGTAAAACCTAAAGGTACTCGTTGAATTTGGGCCCTTTGCGCACCCAGGCTGCAAAAGCGGCACTTATGTGGTATCGCCGTACTCAGGAGAAGTAGGGCAATGTGTTTTGGGGTGTATTTTTACATACACCCATGTTGAGTGAGAGAAATATCTCTGTAAATTGTCAACTTTGTATAAAAATTTTTAAAAGTTGTCGTTTACAGAGATATTTTTCACACAAAGTATGGTATATATAAAAATACACCCCAAAACACTGCTCTACTTCTCCTGAGTATGGCGATACATATGCCACTTTTGCAGCTTAGAAAGGGCCCTAAAACCAATGAGTACCTTTAGGATTCACAGGCGTTTTACGCATTTGGATTCCAGACTTCTTCTCACGCTTTAGGGGCCCCTAAAATGCCAAGCAGTATAAATACCCCACATGTGACCCCATTTTGGAAAGAAGACACCCCAAGGTATTCTGTGAGGGGTATGGTGAGTTCATGTAAAATTTTATTTTTGTCACAAGTTAGTGGAATATGAGACTTTGTAAAAACAAAATTAAAAAAACAAAAAAACAATTTCCGCTGACTTGTGCCAAAAAATAAAAATTCTGTGGACTCACCATGCCCCTCACAGAATACCTAGGGGTGTCTTCTTTCCAAAATGGGGTCACATGTGGGGTATTTATACTCACCTGGCATTTTAGGGGCCCCTAAAGTGTGAGAATCCAAATGCATAAAAATGGCCTGTGAAATCCTAAAGGTACTCATTGGTTTTAGGGCCCCTTTGCGCATCTTGGCTGCAAAAAAGTGTCACACATGTGGTATTGCCGTACTCAGGAGAAGTAGGGCAATGTGGTTTGGGATTGTATTTTTACATATACCCATGCTGCGTGTGAGAAATATCGCTGTAAACGACAACTTTTAAATTTTTTATTCAAAGTTGTCAATTTACAGAGATATTTCTCTCACCCAGTATGGGTATATGTAAATACACCCTAAAACACATTGCCCTACTTGCTCCTGAGTACGGCATACACATGTGTGACACTTTTGCAGCTAAGATGCAAGTGTCTCTAATCCACGAGTACCTTAGGAGGGCATTTTTACGCATTTTCTTCTCACGCTTTAGGGCCCCTAAATGCTAGGGCAGTAAATACCCACGTGTGACCCCATTTTTGAAGAAGACACCCCAAGTTATTCCATGAGGGGCATGGCGAGTTCATAGAAGATTTTTTTGGCACAAGTTAGTGGAAATTGATTTTTATTGTTTTTCTCACAAAGTCTCCCTTTCCGCTAACTTTTGACAAAAGTTTAATTTTTCATGGACTCATTATGCCCCTCAGCGAATACCTTGAGGTGTCTTCTTTCCAAAATGGGGTCACATGTGGGGTATTTATACTGCCCTGGCATTTTAGGGGCCCTAAAGCGTGAGAAGAAAAATGCGTAAAAATGCCCTCCTAAAAGGTACTCATTGGTTTTAGGGCCCCTTTGCGCATCTTGGCTGCAAAAAAGTGTCACACATGTGGTATCGCCGTACTCAGGAGAAGTAGGGCAATGTGTTTTAGGGTGTGGGGGGGGGGGGTTGTGTGGTGATTGGTGCACTTTGATATTTTTTCTCTGGTGGTCCCAAGCAAAGGGACCACCAGAGAAGCGGGCTTTTTTCTGCCATGCGATTTTTTCTGCCATATACAGCCTGCCAGCGCACGATCGGCGCTGGCAGGCTGTAGTATAACTTCATGCGAGCGCTCCGATGGCGCGCATTGCGCATGTGCGGGCGCGTCCTCGCGTCATCTCGCGTCTCGCGAGATGACGCCTAGATGCGTCCGATCAGAGCTACAGGGCCGCCGCCAGGACGCAATCCTGCGTGCGGCGGTCCTGTAGCGGTTAACAACTGAATTTGACAGCAGTATATAAGCCTGTAATTTTACACGTGCTGATGCTGCAAGGCCTGAAAATAGTGTTTTTTGTCAAAAAGTGTGTTTTTTAAACCCCAGAAAATGATGGGTATATTTCTATCTTAAATTGCAAACTGACTAATACAGATGTTGTAGATTGCCTAAAATGTCTTTTTTTGCTAACAGAATATAAATGCTGTATATATTAAACTTGAATTTAACACTTGCAGATCTGGAAGATACTATTTTTTGAAGAAAAAAAAAGTGTGTTTTTCAAACCCCAGAAAATGATGGGTGTATTTCTAGCTTAAATTGCAAACTGACTAATACAGATGTTGTAGATTGCCAAAAAAGTATTTTTTGCTAACAGAATATGAATGCTGTATATATTAAACTTGAATTTAACACTTGCAGATCTGGAAAATACTGTTTTTTGAAAAAAAAAGGGTGTTTTTCAAACCCTAGAAAATGATGGGTGTATTTCTTGCTTAAATTGCACACTGACTAATACAGATGTTGTGGATTGCCCCCCAAAAATGGTGATTTGCAATGTCCCAAAAGCTCAGATGCTGTGCTGGTGCACTGAGCATGCATAAAATGGCCACCGCCACCCACCTAACTAACAGAATTCTAAAAGTTAGTATTTTTTGGTCAATGAGCTCAGAGGAGGGTAAAAGGATAGTGCCCTGCACCCACACAACTATTTCTAGGTAGATCGCTGAGTTAGATTCTCTCCTATTCTCTCTCTGAAATCACAAGTCCAGCAGCATCCTCTCCCTACACTTGTAACAGCAGAGTGACGTACAGCGCTATGTGACTCTTATATAGAGCCTGGGTCACATGCTGCTCTGGTCAATCACAGCCATGCCATTAGTAGACATGGCTGTGATGGTCTCTTGGGGCAAGTAGTATGACGCCTGTTGATTGGCTGCTGTGCAGCCTTTCAAAAAGCGCCAAGAAAGCAGCGAACACCGAACCTAAACCCGAACTTTTACGGAAATGTTCGGGTTCGGGTCCGTGTCCCGAACACCCCAAAATTCGGTACGAATCCGAACTATACAGTTCGGGTTCGCTCAACCCTAATATCAAGTAATCTCTGCCTAAAAAATGAAGCACCTACTGATACGGTAAGAAGTGTGCCTTACATAGTCCATACCTCCTACAGATCTCAGGGAATGTAGGGTATCTATTCTCCGAGACCTGTAGCATGTCAAAAAAAAGTATTGATTCCCTTCTCCCTCAGATATTAAACATCCTATTTTGTGACCCCCTCCCTTGTCACTTTCATTTCTCAGTCCCCCTCCCTCCCTAGTCACTCTCATTTCTCAGACCCTCCCTCCCTTGTCACTCTCATTTCTCAGACCCTCCCTCCCTTGTCACTCTCATTTCTCAGCCCCCCTCCCTCCCTTGTCACTCTCATTTCTCAGAACCCTCCCTCCCTTGCCACTCTCATTTCTCAGAACCCTCCCTCCCTTGCCACTCTCATTTCTTAGTCCACCTCCCTTGTCACTCATTTCTCAGCCTCCCCTCCCTTGTCACTCTCATTTCTTAGCCCCCCTCCGTTGTCACTCCCACCCCCCCCCTTTCTTGTCACTCTTTTTTCAGCGCCCCTTCCTCATCACCTTGTCACACTGTTATTCATTACTCACCCCCTCCCCTAGTGTAGCGTGGCCGAGCTCTGTGAGGTCCGCGGTACAGGAGCATTTGTTTCCTGTACCCGGCCGGACTGATAGGAAGCGCACACTAAGTGAGCACTTCCTGTCAGTCCGGCCGGGTACAGGATACAGGAAACAAAAGTTCCTGTACCGCGGACCAGACAGAGCTCGGCCACGCTACACTGTCAGTCCCTCTCTTCGTCCGCCGCAGCTCCACCACCTCCTCCACTGGGAGGGGGTGGCGGCGCCCTGTTGAGCCGTGAGAAACGGCAATAACACCCGGCGGGCCGGATCAGTTTCCTCGGCGGGCCGCATATGGCCCGCGGGCCGTAGTTTGAGGACCCCTGGACTAGAGGGAGCTAGTGACCGCCCTGCAGAGATATAGACAGGTCTGGGTCTAGTCAGGGAGTTGAAGTGTGGACCACCTGAAGTGAGGAGGCTAGTCATCCTGCAGCTGCTAGTGGTGTAATTTACGTGAAGCAATCTTCCAGCAAGAGAATATATATTTTCAGAGGAGCTTTCCCCAAGGATAAAGCAACCCTTTCTGCATTTGGGCCTTGGGAGAATTGAGTTGCAGGAGTCGAATTATTAATCACCGCACCAATACAACTACTGAGTTACCAGGGATCAAGTCAAGTCCTGTCCAGTAAGCATTTTACCCTCTGTCTACCTTGCTAGGATTAGCCTATTCTTTACCAAGCCTGCGTACCAGAAAAATCACTGCATTTATACCATTTGTATTCAAAACTGAATTACATAAAGAACTGTATATAATTTGCCGTTCAGTAAAGAAGTTAATGATCAACGGAATCCGTTGTACCTAAATTATTCCTGCTGCAAATCGGTTGTGCCACCGTAAAAGGCACTGGCATCACGAACTGCAAGGGACCTTGCCACAGGCACGTTAAACCTTAACATCAAGGGCACCTCACAGACCACCTGGCCTGTGGCCCTTCAACTAGAGAGTGCCCCAGAGGACCCACGTGCTGACCTCTCCATCACTGACTGCACGTCTGCCCAGGGACTTTATAACTGTGAGTACAAATCTCATCCCCTCGGTCTGCCTGCCTATGTCCGTGACCTCACAGGTCGCTTACCCTGAGGACTGGCATACTGCCCCAGCAGTGGACCGTGGACAATCCAGGACAGTCAAGCGCATGTCTCCTCAGCGGTATTTGAGCTGCGATTTTTAGCGAACTTGTTCCCTGTGTGGATACGTGCCTTCTATTTGTTGTTCTGGGTTCCATCGCTCTTGAATTCGACTGGTCTGAATAGGTCATCAATATCAGATCTGTGGGGGTCCCAGGTGTTTGATCAGTTTTTAAAAGAGGCGATGCTCTGTCAGTGCCGCAGCCTCTTCCTAGGCCATGTGACGTCACAGTATTTTAGTTACATGGCCTAGTTGCATCTTAGCCTCATTGAAGTTAATAGCTGCAATACCAAAGCTGCTGGGAGCCAGCTGCTCTAACCAGAACTCTGGTGAGTGCAGCAGTTCCCTGACACAGCTGATCGGCGGGGGTGCCGGGACTCGGACCCCTGCCGATGTGATAATGACCTGTCCTGAGGATTGGTCATCATTATCCATGGCTGCATAACCCCTTTAAGGGGATAGTCTCACCTCAAACATTGGTGGCATATTGCTAGGATATGCCACCATGTCAGATAGGTGTGGATATCTCTAGAACAGAGCTCCCAAAATGAACAAGAGCGCAGGCCGCTGCCTCCATTCATTTCTATGGGCTATGGGACTTCTGAAAATAGCGGAGCACGCTGCTTGTTTATTTTAAACACTTTAATAGCAATGAATTGTCTCACCTCAACATTAGTGGCATATTGCTAGGATATATGACCAATGTTTGAGGTGGGACAACCCTTTTAACTGTATTAACTACCATCTGCTACCACCAGTGGGCAGCTCACTTCAAACAGATATATGACTCTAGCTTCCTTATACAGATACACTATATCAGTGATGGCCAACCTACGGCCTTCCAGCTGTTCTAAAACTACGATTCCCAGCATCCCTGGACAGCTTACAGCTATCAGTCTATAGCAGGGCATGGTGGGAGTTGTAGTTTTACAACAGTTGGAGGGTCGCAGGTTGGGCATCACTGCACTATATGAACAAAAGAATTGGGACACCTACACATTACACCTACAGGAGCTTTTATTACATCCCATTCAAAATTCATAGGTAATAATATGTAGTTACCATCTGCCACCACTAGGGAGCAGCTCACTGAAAAAAGATATATAACGCTACAGTAGCTTCTTTGTACAGATACACTATATGAACAAAAGTATTGGGACAACTACACCTACAGGAGCTTTTATTACATCCCATTCTAAATCCATAGGCATTAATATAGAGTTGACCCCCCCCCCCCCCCAACTCCACTCCCCAGCCACCACCACCAATCCCCACCCCCTTTGCAGCTAAAACAGCTTCTACCCTTCTGAGAAGGCTTTCTACACAATTTTGGAATTTGATTTTTTGCCCATTCATCCAGAAGAGCATTTGTGAGGTTAGAAAAGAGGACCTGGCTCTCAATTTCTATTTTAGTTCAGCCCTAAGATGTCTAACGGGTTTGAGGTCAAGGCTCTTTGCGGACTACTCAAGTTCTTCAACATCAGACTCAGGCCTCTGTGAATCTTGCTTTGTGCACTGGGATAGAGTTATACTGGAACAGGAAAGTGCCTTCTCTAAACTGTTCCTACAAAGTTGGATACATACAATTGTCCAACATGTCTTGCTGTGCTGGAGCATTAAGATTTCCCTTCACTAAAAACTAAGGGGCTTAGGCCAAGCCCCTGCGAAACAACTCCATAGCATTATCCTTCCTCCACCAAACTTTACAGTTGACACAGTGCGGTCAGGCAGGTGACATTCTCCTGGCATTGGCCAAAACCAAACTCGTCCATCAGACTGCCAGATAGAGAAGCCATATTTTGTCACTCCACAGAGTCGAGTGGTGGCATGGGTTACAACACTCCATCACAAACTTGGCATTGTGCTTGGTGATGTAAGGCTTGCATGCAGCTGCTCAGCCAAGCCATGAAGCTCCTGGTGCACAGTTTTTGTGCTGCTGTTAATACTAAAACGGTTTGGAACTCTGCAGTTACTGAACTAGCAGAGCGTTGGCAACTTTTGTGCACTTAGTGACTCCGCTTATTAACTTTAAATGGTCTACCACTTTTTTGGCTGAGGTTCCTAAACACTCTCACTGTCAAATAATACCACTCACAGTTGATCCTGGAAAAAATTTTATGAACTGACTCGTTACAACCATAACATCCTATTAGACTAATTTCACACAGAAACACTAAAAGCAATTTCAGACAAAACTTATTAAACTTGCATGAAAAAACACATCAGTTTTTCACTGAACAGACCCTGATACGTTCTGTATTGTTCATGTAAAGTGGCCTTACAGTACCACACTGGAATTCAGTGAGCTCTAAAGAACAACCCATTATCTCACAATTGTTTGTAAAGCCAGCCTGCATGGCTAGGTGCTGGATTTTATACACCTGTCGCAATGGGACTTAATGCAACCCTTGAATTCAATGATTGATGGGTGTGTTCCAATACTTTTGTCCATATAGTGTATGTTATGCAATCAAATAGAATCGGTTTGGACCTAAAATGTTATAGAGTTAGTGCTTTATTGGGTATGGAGTCTAGTCCAAGTTTTATTTCTTGTACATTCCTACATATGATACAGTCTATAAGAAGTCATGTGATAAATTCCATTTTGGCAAGCTCTTTACTTTTGGCTTGTACACATCAACTCTGTACATCACCACAAACAGTGGCTTAGCTTCCGTGGAGGCAAACCACACACGGCTAAGAGGCCAGGGGGAAGGGGGTGCCTGGTCCTAATCTGCTTCTGTTAGCAACATTAAAACAAATCTGCCGCATGTGTCATGCAGAAGCCACTAGGGCTAGAGCTTAGTGCAAAAATATTATTACAGTTTATACTGCAGACAATGGTAACCATATACGTTCCTATGCACTGAGCTCCCTCTAGTGGAGGTTGCAGGCAGCCAGCTTTGTAATATCTTATGTGAAAGAAACAAATGTTATAAGTGTAGTTTTGCCACTTGTGTGGTGTAAATACATTCATAAGCAGGTATTCAGAATAAGCGCCCTATTTTTGAAGCACATGGGTGACTTTTTTAATTACATTTTTTATTAAAACATTTACAGCTTAACGGGGTTATCCCATGAATAATGTAAAACAATGAAAATCAGATATCATCTAGTAAATGACTATGACTTAGAACTAGAACTAGCCCTGTACCTCCCATGGATCCACAGATCTCCATATTTATTGGTGCAATCGCTCTGCTAGATTTATTTCAAACTGGCAGCTCAGGGGGTATGTCCTTTCTGCTGCCTCTTATGGCAGTTGAAGGATGGAACTGAGCATGTTTGTCGACCACAGCATTTAGAAAATGGCCAAACAGCAGGTGGCGCTATACATATAGATTTCAACTCTGCGGCTATACTCAATTTTTAATTATATGCAATTACAAAAGTATTCAGATCCACGTACTGGTTTGGGACATGTAGAACATTTTTCATAGGACAACCCCTTTAATGAAAAAAGGAATACATTCAAAATGTTGTGCTTTGCATTCTGCGTTACTTGCACATGTACTGGGAAACAAGATGGGGGACCCATGTTTTCCTATGAGACGTATGGATGCCCCTGACCTTAACTGATGTAATACAGTGTTAATGGAGGTGAAAACACCTTTCATTTAATCTTTATATGAAATCTGAGCCCATGTCCTGCATATTGTCTTCAGCTACTGTTAAAGGTCCTAACCCCTATTATGTAACCGCATTCCTTCTTTTTCTTATTCCGCTGGTGTCTTTTGTCTTTGTCATTTGCTCTGCACAGCTGCTTGTCTCCTGATGTCACACAACTGTGTCTGTCCTTGTCTTCAGCTTTGTATCCTGCTGCCAAGCAACTGTCTTTCTCTTTGTCACTTTGAGTCCTGCTGCCATGCAGCTGTCTCATTCTGTCTCCTCTCACATAGAGATATCTGGCCAATCACTGCCTATTCTGCAGCATATAAATGTGACCCCTATCGCCAGGCATAACGTATTTTTCCATTCACATTTCTGCGCTGCCTCCATAAGAATGTCTATGATCACCTCTCTGTGTCCCCCTGTCTGTCACTCAAGGACCTTTATTGCTGCTCCAATTTTTAACGGATGTATTTTTGGGTCCTTGTGTCATAGCAACGTGATCATGTGACAGTTTTGAATATTCATGAGCTCCTCACGTTCCCAGCAGCAAGGGACTCTGGGAGACTGCTCACTGGGGAGACACTGGAGCTATTAACCGTCATTATCATTATTTATTTAGAAGGACGGCAGCCTTTTCACAATGTCTGTACACAAAGTAACACTCAGCGCAGGAGCAATGACATTTACATACCGTATACTCTTCTGACGGCAGTGTTACAGCCTTTAGACAAGATACAGCAGCTAAAAAGCTTCCTGCGTCAGTGTGATGGTTTCTTGACAGCAGGCTAGACGCTAGTACTGCCTACAGCCTGTCCAAAATATGCTGTGTAATATATATATATATATATATATATATATCTTGGCCCCCTGGCCGAAAGGGATAAAGATCAGAATGAGTTAAAGAAACCCAATCCTCTGCCCGTACGAGATGTTTTGCCCCTTGATATGGAACTTAAGTCTGGATATGTAGATACTGTACCACAACGTCACTTTTTAACAATGCTGACACAAAAAGGCGTCTTCAGGTTTATGCAATTTTCTGTGACTGGACCTGAATGAGGTTGATTCGTGAACATTCCTTCCATACTGCCCCATTATAATGTATGGAAAGGATTTTCAGCCACAGACTTTCTACAACAAATCTGCCGCATGTGAACATACCCAAACCTTATTAGAACTTCTAGATTAAACATCCACCAACTACCAAAGCAGATAACTGGAAATCTACTAACCCACAATCTATGCCTTAAGGTGTCCATACACATTAGATACAAGTTAATACAAGATACAAATTATCTGGTGAACGTTCCTTTCGCAGACACGGCCATAAACATTTACAGTAGGTCCATATTGGCCGTTACAGTTCTTCAAACCGGCAATACATGTTCAATGAAACCAGGCGATGGATTAAAGATCTTTCCGGGGACATTCTGTTCATGAATGATCTTTCTTTGAATGAAAGAGCTTTTGTTCAACTATCGGACGAAAATATTGAATGTAGCCAACTTGTTTTCAAACGATAATGGTCTGTCTTACATCTGTCAACTAAAACTATTGTTCGTTCTTAAATTTCGGCAGACGAAAGCTTGTTTTGGTTTAAATCGTCCGCTTTGATTACCTTTAGACTGATGTTTATGGGCCAAATTGTCAGCTACAGATGATCGAATTTTTAAAAAATTCGATTTCGCCGGTTCAATTCGCCGGATCGCTGGTTCAATCCAAATTTATTTGCAGCCTTTATAGTGGTGTAGAACACTGTGCCTTGCAGTAACTTGCATAGGGAGTCTGCTGTGGTAGTGAAATAATACTGTGAGTCAGTATGACATGCAGATGACAGGCGTCGCTCTTAGAATCACTGCACACTTCCCTTATTTGGGCAGTCACGGGGCCAAAACTGACCAAATAACTCAAGTATGAACTTAGCCTTACAGGTCTATGTTAGCGCAAGAAGAAGCGCACTCCTTTTACACCATCGTCAGCGGATTCCACATAGATGTCAACAGAACCTGTTCTATTAAACGCTTATACAAGTAGAGCCCCCTCGACAGAGTGAAGAGGGTGCGAGCAGTAAGTTTGTGTTAATGTGACTGATTATTTCCCTTCCTCTGATCTGTCAGAACAATAACCTCCCAAAAATTGGATCCTGTCTGTGGAGCAAACGAGGTGCAGAAGGGTAGGACAGACAGCTCCCTTGGGCTGGGTTGGTGGAGCCTTGACTGCCTGAAATTGGCTGCGTGCCACTGGGTGATGCAGCGGTTGCTGTGGCAGGTTGAACCACCACATCAGAGCCACAATTCTCCCAGGCCACTTTATAGTGACGCTGCATATGTTGACGCAGGGCCGTTGTGCCAACATTGGTACCCTGGCCACTCTTCACCTTCTGCCCACAGATTCTACATATGGCAATGTTCACCTCCTCTGGCGGCTTAACAAAAAACTGCCACATCACCGAGTAGGTGATTTTCCCCCAACACTACGCACTGACTGACTGCTACCGCCGCTGCCTCCGTGAACCCGTGCACCACTACTTCCCTGACAGGTAGGCTCTTGCGAAGCGGGTGGTCTACCCCTGGCATGTTTGGCTACCTACCTCCCCCTGCTGCCACCCTGATGACTCCTGGCCACGCTAGTGACTTGCTGGCTCCGCCGCTGTCTCACGGGCAAGCTGCCACCCTCTTCTCCCGATGATGAAGCCCCTTCGTCAGATGCGGTGAAGATGTGATGACGTAGGTTTGCTACGTCGCTCCCCCCTCTGACTGTTCTATCCCGCCGCACTATGCAAGACATAAGCCTCTCTATCTGAACCGCGGGACATCCTTCTGATGTTTCGGTCTCCGCTGCTTCCTGCCAACCCCCTCCTTGGATCTTCGGTGTCGGCTGGGACCTGGTTACAGGTTTGAAGTTTGAAGTGTAGAATATATGTTGCTTCGTATCCTGCTCTGCCTCCATGTTTGACCCCTCCTCCCGATGCCCTGTGTAATCGTTTTCTCGATCTCCCGCTTCGCCTATTTATTTATAGGGAATATGGGACAGAAGGTTAAAATTTCTCAACTTTATAAAGTGTTGTTTAATACATGATTTAATAATACATGTTCCCAGGGACAAAGGGCTTGACAAATTGATTGTCCAGGAATTTCCCTCGAAGATTGGGATAATATATTGGCGAATTTAAGTTTAAGACAGTGCCTGTCTCAAATATAATTCCATATACTTATCACATTGACAGGGTGAGTCAACTAGACAAGAGCACTACGTCTATAGCAACAGGGGGTGAGACCCTATATTTTGTCTTTATTTTGAATTTAGTTTCTTAAAATTAGTTCACTTTAATATTTTAAATTTAATTTAACAGATTGGGGACAATTCGATTTGATAATTGGCGGCAGTCCTTGTAATGGCTTATCTGTGGTTAACCTACAACGGAAAGGCCTTGATGGGGGCAGTGGACAACTGTTTTTTGACTTTCTGCATTACTCAATAAAGTGTTGCCTAAGACAGGAGAGAATTGGCCAGTCTTTTGGTTATTCGAGAACGTGGTTTGCGATGGAGAAAGCATTCCAAAAAACTATTTCTCTCCACCTGGTGACGAATCCTGTCAAGATTGATGCAAGTTAGGAATCGGCTGCTCATCAAGCCAGATACTTCTGGGCGAACCTCCCTGGCATGAACAGATTGAAGAATGGGGACAATTTGATCAGATAATTGGCAGCAGTCCTTGTAATGGCTTATCTGTGGTTAACCCGCCCCGGAAAGGCCTTTATGGGGGCAGTGGATAACTGTTTTTTGATATTCCGCAGTTACTTAATAAAGTGTTGCCTAAGACAAGAGAGAATCGGCCAGTCTTCTGGTTATTAAAGAAAGTGGTTGCGATGGAGAAAGCATTCCAAAAAACTATTTCTCTCCACCTGGAGACGAATCCTGTCAAGATTGATGCAAGTGCAGCATCGGCTACTCATCAAGCCAGATACTGCTGGGGGAACCTGCCTGGCATGAACAGGCCTCTAGTAGCTACAGACAATGAGAACACAAAACTTCAAGATTGCTTTGTCGCGAAGAGTTGCAAAGTTCATCAAGATTTAAACCATAACTACCAGCATCTGGTCTCTTCGTCAGGGAAAAAATCACCGGTTCCCAGTCATCATGGATGGGAAGGAGGACATCCTGTGGTGCACGGAGATGGAGAAGGTGTTCGGATTCCCCCGCACTATATAGACGTCTCAGAAATGAACCGCTGTTCCCAACAGAAGCTCCTTCGAAGGTCATGGAGCGTCCCGGTCATTCGGCATCTATTCGCCCGCTGAAAGATTATTTTGAAAGTGTGTAGGAGACTCACGGGGCCCCCATGCTGCAGATTTATCATGGAGACACCGGATTTTATAATATTACATTATTATATAAAGAAAAGAAAAAATATATTAAGCCCCTTCATCACCCGGCTCCCAATTGCGATCAACTACATCATCATCATCGAGTACTGTCTGCACGTCACTGATGTCCTACTCAACCGTCTCTGGGTCAAGAGCCTGACCACTTGCAACACCAGCAGCTCCCACGCCACTCTCCTCATCACTACTTGCCCTCCTACTGGAGGAAGCCGTGGATGTCTCCCTCAGATCTTGGCTGGGCAGTAGCTGCTGACTGTCCTCTAGTAGCTCGCCCTCACTGTATAGTGGAGCTAAGCCCACAGCATATAATACTTCTCTGGGTGAGGGAACAGAAAAGGACAGAGGCAGGTTGAGGACAGGTGAGGGCACAGGGCGTGCTCCCGGGCCATGCCAACTAAGAGATGTGTCTGACGAACCCACTGACTCTTGGCTGGGGGTGTCTGATGTCACTTGCGACGAAGTCGAAGATCGAGTCAAGCATTCAAGAACCGCTGCACAACAGAACGGCAATTAGGCCCTTTTTTCCACTTTTACACAACACAAAAGGCTTGTCAACAAATAAGTGCAACGATTAATGGCGAATATATTTTTATTTTGCCACTAATACACGACAAATTGTGCTTTAGAATATATCACTGCAGAATGGCAATTAGGCCCTAATTTTTTCCACTTTTCCACAACACAAAAGGCTTTTCAACAGATAAGTGCGATGAACGGCGAATATATTTATATTTCGCCACTAATACACTGCAAACTGGGCTTTAGAATATATCACTGCACCGCAGAATGGCAATTAGACCCTAATTTTTTTCTACTTTCACACAACACAAAAGGCTTTTCAACAGATAAGTGCAACGAAACTAGGCTTTGAATATATCACTGCACCGCACAAGGGCAAATATATTTTTCTTCTGCCACTAATACATGACAAAAAGGATTTACAACATATAACTGCACCCCAGAGGGCAAATAAGACATACTGTAGAAATATTTCCTTGTAATAAACCCTGTTAATGGCTGTATCAAACAGCACTTGCACCCTAATTACAAGAATGGTTTGCTCCCCAGTCAGTGCACCAAGGTGTAATAGGATTGTTCCTATTACCCAGTTTGTAACCTCCCCTACTGAACGCTGTTCTACATAAATGCATTCCTCCCTATTCTTTCCCTGCACTTATAAATAATTTTTTCACCATATCACTATCCCTAGCGCCTGCAGACACGTCTCTCCCTGCACTAAGTACGCTGGTAAATGGCAGAATCTAAGATGGCTGCCGCTATTTATAGGGCTGTGACATCAGCCCTTGCTAAGAGAGGAGCGCTGCGATTGAATGCGCTCGCTGCCAGAGAGAAGAGACACCGCCCACCATAACTAAATGAAACCTCCTACTATAACCAAGTTGCCTCATTAGCATAAGAGGCGCAGAAGATACCGGGAGCGCTGCGGGCGAACTGGGGGCGTTTGAAAATAAAACCTGTGTGCGGACATCAGCGGCAACAGCCCTGTAAGATGGTATAAGTATCCCATGAATATTTTTTTTACTTTAGAATATATCACTGCACTGCAGAATGGCAATTAGGCCCTAATTTTTTTCCACAACACAAAAGGCTTTTCAACAGATAAGTGCGATGAACGGCGAATATATTTATATTTCGCCACTAATACACGGCAAACTGGGCTTTAGAATATATCACTGCACCGCAGAATGGCAATTAGACCCTAATTTTTTTTCCACTTCTGCGCTGCCTCCATAAGAATGTCTATGATCACCTCTCTGTGTCCCCTGTCTGTCACTCAAGGACCTTTATTGCTGCTCCAATTTTTAACGGATGTATTTTTGGGTCCTTGTGTCATAGCAACGTGATCATGTGACAGTTTTGAATATTCATGAGCTCCTCACGTTCCCAGCAGCAAGGGACTCTGGGAGACTGCTCACTGGGGAGACACTGGAGCTATTAACCGTCATTATCATTATTTATTTAGAAGGACGGCAGCCTTTTCTACAATGTCTGTACACAAAGTAACACTCAGCGCAGGAGCAATGACATTTACATACCGTATACTCTTCTGACGGCAGTGTTACAGCCTTTAGACAAGATACAGCAGCTAAAAAGCTTCCTGCGTCAGTGTGATGGTTTCTTGACAGCAGGCTAGACGCTAGTACTGCCTACAGCCTGTCCAAAATATGCTGTGTAATATATATATATATATATATATATATCTTGGCCCCTGGCCGAAAGGGATAAAGATCAGAATGAGTTAAAGAAACCCAATCCTCTGCCCGTACGAGATGTTTTGCCCCTTGATATGGAACTTAAGTCTGGATATGTAGATACTGTACCACAACGTCACTTTTTAACAATGCTGACACAAAAAGGCGTCTTCAGGTTTATGCAATTTTCTGTGACTGGACCTGAATGAGGTTGATTCGTGAACATTCCTTCCATACTGCCCCATTATAATGTATGGAAAGGATTTTCAGCCACAGACTTTCTACAACAAATCTGCCGCATGTGAACATACCCAAACCTTATTAGAACTTCTAGATTAAACATCCACCAACTACCAAAGCAGATAACTGGAAATCTACTAACCCACAATCTATGCCTTAAGGTGTCCATACACATTAGATACAAGTTAATACAAGATACAAATTATCTGGTGAACGTTCCTTTCGCAGACACGGCCATAAACATTTACAGTAGGTCCATATTGGCCGTTACAGTTCTTCAAACCGGCAATACATGTTCAATGAAACCGGGCGATGGATTAAAGATCTTTCCGGGGACATTCTGTTCATGAATGATCTTTCTTTGAATGAAAGAGCTTTTGTTCAACTATCGGACGAAAATATTGAATGTAGCCAACTTGTTTTCAAACGATAATGGTCTGTCTTACATCTGTCAACTAAAACTATTGTTCGTTCTTAAATTTCGGCAGACGAAAGCTTGTTTTGGTTTAAATCGTCCGTTTTGATTACCTTTAGACTGATGTTTATGGGCCAAATTGTCAGCTACAGATGATCGAATTTTTAAAAAATTCGATTTCGCCGGTTCAATTCGCCGGATCGCTGGTTCAATCCAAATTTATTTGCAGCCTTTATAGTGGTGTAGAACACTGTGCCTTGCAGTAACTTGCATAGGGAGTCTGCTGTGGTAGTGAAATAATACTGTGAGTCAGTATGACATGCAGATGACAGGCGTCGCTCTTAGAATCACTGCACACTTCCCTTATTTGGGCAGTCACGGGGCCAAACTGACCAAATAACTCAAGTATGAACTTAGCCTTACAGGTCTATGTTAGCGCAAGAAGAAGCGCACTCCTTTACACCATCGTCAGCGGATTCCACATAGATGTCAACAGAACCTGTTCTATTAAACGCTTATACAAGTAGAGCCCCCTGACAGAGTGAAGAGGGTGCGAGCAGTAAGTTTGTGTTAATGTGACTGATTATTTCCCTTCCTCTGATCTGTCAGAACAATAACCTCCCAAAAATTGGATCCTGTCTGTGGAGCAAACGAGGTGCAGAAGGGTAGGACAGACAGCTCCCTTGGGCTGGGTTGGTGGAGCCTTGACTGCCTGAAATTGGCTGCGTGCCACTGGGTGATGCAGCGGTTGCTGTGGCAGGTTGAACCACCACATCAGAGCCACAATTCTCCCAGGCCACTTTATAGTGACGCTGCATATGTTGACGCAGGGCCGTTGTGCCAACATTGGTACCCTGGCCACTCTTCACCTTCTGCCCACAGATTCTACATATGGCAATGTTCACCTCCTCTGGCGGCTTAACAAAAAACTGCCACATCACCGAGTAGGTGATTTTCCCCAACACTACGCACTGACTGACTGCTACCGCCGCTGCCTCCGTGAACCCGTGCACCACTACTTCCCTGACAGGTAGGCTCTTGCGAGCGGGTGGTCTACCCCTGGCATGTTTGGCTACCTACCTCCCACTGCTGCCACCCTGATGACTCCTGGCCACGCTAGTGACTTGCTGGCTCCGCCGCTGTCTCACGGGCAAGCTGCCACCCTCTTCTCCCGATGATGAAGCCCCTTCGTCAGATGCGGTGAAGATGTGATGACGTAGGTTTGCTACGTCGCTCCCCCCTCTGACTGTTCTATCCCGCCGCACTATGCAAGACATAAGCCTCTCTATCTGAACCGCGGGACATCCTTCTGATGTTTCGGTCTCCGCTGCTTCCTGCCAACCCCCTCCTTGGATCTTCGGTGTCGGCTGGGACCTGGTTACAGGTTTGAAGTTTGAAGTGTAGAATATATGTTGCTTCGTATCCTGCTCTGCCTCCATGTTTGACCCCCTCCTCCCCGATGCCCTGTGTAATCGTTTTCTCGATCTCCCCGCTTCGCCTATTTATTTATAGGGAATATGGGACAGAAGGTTAAAATTTCTCAACTTTATAAAGTGTTGTTTAATACATGATTTAATAATACATGTTCCCAGGGACAAAGGGCTTGACAAATTGATTGTCCAGGAATTTCCCTCGAAGATTGGGATAATATATTGGCGAATTTAAGTTTAAGACAGTGCCTGTCTCAAATATAATTCCATATACTTATCACATTGACAGGGTGAGTCAACTAGACAAGAGCACTACGTCTATAGCAACAGGGGGGTGAGACCCTATATTTTGTCTTTATTTTGAATTTAGTTTCTTAAAATTAGTTCACTTTAATATTTTAAATTTAATTTAACAGATTGGGGACAATTCGATTTGATAATTGGCGGCAGTCCTTGTAATGGCTTATCTGTGGTTAACCTACAACGGAAAGGCCTTGATGGGGGCAGTGGACAACTGTTTTTTGACTTTCTGCATTACTCAATAAAGTGTTGCCTAAGACAGGAGAGAATTGGCCAGTCTTTTGGTTATTCGAGAACGTGGTTTGCGATGGAGAAAGCATTCCAAAAACTATTTCTCTCCACCTGGTGACGAATCCTGTCAAGATTGATGCAAGTTAGGAATCGGCTGCTCATCAAGCCAGATACTTCTGGGCGAACCTCCCTGGCATGAACAGATTGAAGAATGGGGACAATTTGATCAGATAATTGGCAGCAGTCCTTGTAATGGCTTATCTGTGGTTAACCCGCCCGGAAAGGCCTTTATGGGGGCAGTGGATAACTGTTTTTGATATTCCGCAGTTACTTAATAAAGTGTTGCCTAAGACAAGAGAGAATCGGCCAGTCTTCTGGTTATTAAAGAAAGTGGTTGCGATGGAGAAAGCATTCCAAAAACTATTTCTCTCCACCTGGAGACGAATCCTGTCAAGATTGATGCAAGTGCAGCATCGGCTACTCATCAAGCCAGATACTGCTGGGGGAACCTGCCTGGCATGAACAGGCCTCTAGTAGCTACAGACAATGAGAACACAAAACTTCAAGATTGCTTTGTCGCGAAGAGTTGCAAAGTTCATCAAGATTTAAACCATAACTACCAGCATCTGGTCTCTTCGTCAGGGAAAAAATCACCGGTTCCCAGTCATCATGGATGGGAAGGAGGACATCCTGTGGTGCACGGAGATGGAGAAGGTGTTCGGATTCCCCCCGCACTATATAGACGTCTCAGAAATGAACCGCTGTTCCCAACAGAAGCTCCTTCGAAGGTCATGGAGCGTCCCGGTCATTCGGCATCTATTCGCCCCGCTGAAAGATTATTTTGAAAGTGTGTAGGAGACTCACGGGGCCCCCATGCTGCAGATTTATCATGGAGACACCGGATTTTATAATATTACATTATTATATAAAGAAAAGAAAAAAAATATATTAAGCCCCTTCGTCACCCGGCTCCCAATTGCGATCAACTACATCATCATCATCGAGTACTGTCTGCACGTCACTGATGTCCTACTCAACCGTCTCTGGGTCAAGAGCCTGACCACTTGCAACACCAGCAGCTCCCACGCCACTCTCCTCATCACTACTTGCCCTCCTACTGGAGGAAGCCGTGGATGTCTCCCTCAGATCTTGGCTGGGCAGTAGCTGCTGACTGTCCTCTAGTAGCTCGCCCTCACTGTATAGTGGAGCTAAGCCCACAGCATATAATACTTCTCTGGGTGAGGGAACAGAAAAGGACAGAGGCAGGTTGAGGACAGGTGAGGGCACAGGGCGTGCTCCCGGGCCATGCCAACTAAGAGATGTGTCTGACGAACCCACTGACTCTTGGCTGGGGGTGTCTGATGTCACTTGCGACGAAGTCGAAGATCGAGTCAAGCATTCAAGAACCGCTGCACAACAGAACGGCAATTAGGCCCTTTTTTCCACTTTTACACAACACAAAAGGCTTGTCAACAAATAAGTGCAACGATTAATGGCGAATATATTTTTATTTTGCCACTAATACACGGCAAATTGTGCTTTAGAATATATCACTGCAGAATGGCAATTAGGCCCTAATTTTTTTCCACTTTTCCACAACACAAAAGGCTTTTCAACAGATAAGTGCGATGAACGGCGAATATATTTATATTTCGCCACTAATACACTGCAAACTGGGCTTTAGAATATATCACTGCACCGCAGAATGGCAATTAGACCCTAATTTTTTTTCTACTTTCACACAACACAAAAGGCTTTTCAACAGATAAGTGCAACGAAACTAGGCTTTTGAATATATCACTGCACCGCACAAGGGCAAATATATTTTTCTTCTGCCACTAATACATGACAAAAAGGGATTTACAACATATAACTGCACCCCAGAGGGCAAATAAGACATACTGTAGAAATATTTCCTTGTAATAAACCCTGTTAATGGCTGTATCAAACAGCACTTGCACCCTAATTACAAGAATGGTTTGCTCCCCAGTCAGTGCACCAAGGTGTAATAGGATTGTTCCTATTACCCAGTTTGTAACCTCCCCTACTGAACGCTGTTCTACATAAATGCATTCCTCCCTATTCTTTCCCTGCACTTATAAATAATTTTTTCACCATATCACTATCCCTAGCGCCTGCAGACACGTCTCTCCCTGCACTAAGTACGCTGGTAAATGGCAGAATCTAAGATGGCTGCCGCTATTTATAGGGCTGTGACATCAGCCCTTGCTAAGAGAGGAGCGCTGCGATTGAATGCGCTCGCTGCCAGAGAGAAGAGACACCGCCCACCATAACTAAATGAAACCTCCTACTATAACCAAGTTGCCTCATTAGCATAAGAGGCGCAGAAGATACCGGGAGCGCTGCGGGCGAACTGGGGGGGCGTTTGAAAAATAAAAACCTGTGTGCGGACATCAGCGGCAACAGCCCTGTAAGATGGTATAAGTATCCCATGAATATTTTTTTTACTTTAGAATATATCACTGCACTGCAGAATGGCAATTAGGCCCTAATTTTTTTCCACAACACAAAAGGCTTTTCAACAGATAAGTGCGATGAACGGCGAATATATTTATATTTCGCCACTAATACACGGCAAACTGGGCTTTAGAATATATCACTGCACCGCAGAATGGCAATTAGACCCTAATTTTTTTTCCACTTTCACACAACACAAAAGGCTGTGTTGCGGACATCAGCGGCAGCAGCCCTGTAAGATGGTATAAGTATCCCATGAATATTTTTTTACTGAAAGGTCCTCTTTAATGTTGTACGGCAGGCATGCTCAACCTGCGGCCCTCCAGCTGTTATAAAACTACAACTCCCACAATGCCCTGCTGTAGGCTGATAGCTGTAGGCTGTTCGGGCATGCTGGGAGTTGTAGTTTTGCAACATCTGGAGGGCCGCAGGTTGAGCATGCCTGTTGTACGGCATTAAAATGTATGGGTGAGGTGAAATTCGTTATCAATGAAGTCTTGCGAGACTTGCAAGTGAATAACTTCAGACTTTGATTTTTAAACTTGAAAGCCATTTTAAAACTTGAATCCGAAGTCGAATTCGGTACTTAAGCCGACTTCGGATCCAAGTTTTAAAATGGTTTTCAAGTTTAAAGATCAAAGTCCAAAGTTATTCACCAAAGTCTCGTGAGACTTCGGTAATAACAAATTTTCCTTGCTGGAGCTCATACCTTTGAATACTGTACAGAGGCAGATCTCCGTACAGCATTCAAATGAACGCTAGTTAGCTTCCTTGGCTCTTTGCTCTGAACATTTTCCCAGCCTCATCTCTATGCTCTGAGTGATGGTTCTAGCAGTCTCCTAATTGGACCCTACAGCCACCAGAGGGGTAGAGAAGTGTTCAGTGTAGAGAGCTGATTTCTTGGTCATGGAACCTGCAAGTATGCCTGCTCCCCTGTCATCTACATGTCACTGGTGACAGACTCCCTTTAGACAGCTGTGAGAGGTAAAAAAAAGGAACCATTACTAGGGTCATACTTACTGATACAAGGGCAAAATAAAACAGTTATGACAAAATGTTATAAAAGGTAGGTCCGCAAGTATAAAATACCAATGAACACACACTCAGACACCTATCAGGAAGGAGGTGGTTAATATTCTAATTTGCACACATATTACAAATAAATCTGCTATAAGGTGCCAGTCCCTGCGGTTATGTTTAGTGCACCATGCTGACTAATAGACTATTGATCACAACACACTATTAGGTCAGGAGGTCTTCCTTTTAAACATTACACATTAGTCGATATTTTGGAAAATCCTACGTAACCTGCCTAAAGTCTCCTTTTAACCTACATTAAAAGAAGAAAAATCACTGAAAAAGACATCAAAATGTCAGCGTATCAATGAAAAAGGTCATACACACTAGTACAAGGGCAGGTGGAAACACCAGTTCCACCAGGATGAAGACAAGCTGGACACTTGTGTTTTAACCTGTCCTTGTATCAGTAAGTATGAACTGTAGGCCTCATGCACATGGACATACCTGTGTTGTGGTCTGCAAATTATGTGAATACACCAAATCTGGGCGCAGACCGCGTGCTGTCTGCATTTTCTTTTGCGGATATGATCCGCATCTGTATGTCCATTCAGATTTAGATTACAAGCCTTATTTGTTCCAGGATATAAGGAGGGCACATCTCATTTTTTATACTGATATACACAACTTGTCTTGCTGTATGCAGACTAATAAACAGAAGCTAATATAAGATTTAAATGCTACATGTACCATGATACCATAAGAACTAGTGTCATACGCATGGGAGATTGGATCCCGCATTGTAATATTCTCACTGTGATGCTGTGTTAATCTGAGTGACTGTAGGACCCTGAGCCTGTCTGCTCCCTCACTGCAGTGCTGTGCATTAGATGGTTAGGGGCTGAGCTGCTTCTCTGGTCTCCTGCTCCCTGGATGCAGCTCCGGCTCCTGCAGACAGGTACGTGGGGAAATCAGACGGGTTCTGGGCATAGCCACAAATATGATTGCAAGGTTTGCTTTTATGTAACTGATGGTCAATACAAAAGGCATATGGCTCAGATGAACCTGGTAAATAGGGCTATATGCAGGTGTATGACTTAAAGGGTGGACAGATATGGAGTGGTATATGTTTGTATTTTGCTGTCTCTTTATATAATGACACATTTGCAATGTAATGACTATACGCTATATATATATATATATATATATATATATATATATAACACTATAGATTACCATACAAACAGAATGTAATGTATTTATCATCATGTATAATGCCCAACAGATTCTTCTTCTCACTAAAAATATATTGCATTTGGTTTCTTATTGCACTCAGCACATTTGTATTAACCCTTATTATCTCTCATTTTCAGGTCATATACAGTATATTTTCAGAACGCCAGGGGGTTACCTGTTCATATTTAAAGGAAAAGAAATCTCTATTTTAAAGACCCCTACAAACCTGGCATTCATCTACGTTGACCTATGTTTACTAACTAAGGAGCTGCCTTCTATTGTTGACAGAACCTAAAGGGTTAGTTCTTTGCATAAAGACATAAATTCCAAGAAAAGGTAATGAACTGGAGGGAGTAAATAATGATGCCTCGAAAAAATTACCTGCAAAATAAAGTACACTGTCATACAGATCGGTGAAGAGTAATGATCAGCTATAAGAAATATGATGAAGATTATCCTAATTCTCACACTGGATTAACTGTCAGCAACAAAGACCAAAAGGCCCAAATAAAAAAAATAAAAAACTTATCAGGAAGGACATAAATGAAGCAATGATTTTGCAAAAATATACATTCATGGCCAAAATGTATAGTACTTGCACAAGAAACATCTGTATGTGACAAATATTTACCCGAAATGTAACAAGTCTTGAAGGCACCTCCTTTTTCTCCCCTATTTCTCTCACCTTGACCTTTACCGTTTCCCAGTTACATTTTCTTTGTATTCCCTTAGTTCCCTTTACATTTCACTTTTTTATTACCATGTTTTCTTCTTTATGTTTTTTTTATTTTTTTTATTAGTTTTATTTTTTGTTTGTGTTTTATTTCTGCTCATTCTTTGCGGTCTTTCTGAGCTTTTACCGATTCTCTCAGGTCTTACCTCACTGCTTGGGGTATAATGGGTGATGGTCCCTTGAAAAAGAGAGTGATGGTGACCTTTTATCCAAATCATCCTCATGGATACCTCCCTTCCCTCTCTCACATGGAATGTTTCACTCAATGCTTCAGGGAGCCCTACTACAGCAAATCCCCATTATGGGGCCCTTTTTATAATGCTTCTTATGGACCTACTGGCAGTAGCTGGGAATGTGGCTGTCATGGGGGTCATCATGAAGACTCCATCCCTCAGGAAGTTTGTTCTGGTCTTCCACTTGTGTGTGGTGGATCTCTTGGCTGCACTTACGCTTATGCCCTTGGCTATGTTGTCTGGAAGTGGAGGCCCATCCCTGTATGAAATCCAGGGATTAGGACAAATGGCTTGTCGTGCATATTTGTTCTTGAGTGTCTGTCTTACCAGCACTGGCATACTATCAATCTCTGCTATAAATATTGAGAGATATTACTATGTGGTACATCCCATGAGGTACCAGGTCAAGATGACCATGGGACTAGTCAGTTGGGTACTAGCTGGAGTCTGGATTAAAGCTGTTCTCACATCCCTTATCCCTGTTTTAGGATGGAACCCTCCTGTCCCTGGACATTGCAGTTTACAGGCAGGTGGCAACAGTGTCTTCCGAGCAGGATTTCTTCTCTTCTATTCCTCCTTTTATTTCTTACTGCCTCTCATCATCATCATTGTTGTGTACTGCAGCATGTTCAAGGTGGCACGGGTAGCTGCTCTCCATCAAGGGCCTCTGCCCACTTGGATGGACACCTCACCTCAGCGCAGGCGCTCAGAATCTCTCAGCAGCCGTTCCACCATGGTAACAGGCTCAGAAGCCACACGTGAAACTCCTCAACAACGAGCGACAGGTGGTGGTTCTGGAAGTGGTGGGAAGGCAGCTGCTGTATTAGCTGCAGTAGGGGGTCAGTTTCTATTATGTTGGTTACCTTATTTTGGCTTCCATTTATATGCTGCACTGCGCTCTCCACCTCCACCCCCTGGATCACGAATGGAATGGATCGTCACATGGATGGGGTTTCTTTGCTTTGCCTCTAATCCAATATTTTATGGTTGCCTAAATCGTCAAATTCGCGAAGAACTGGGAAGGTGGGTGGGATGTTTCTTAAAACGGGGTGGTACTGGGGAGGACGAACTTCGATTGCCAAGTCGGGAAGGCTCTATTGAAGAAAATTTCTTGCAGTTTTTGCAGGGTACTGGCTGCCCACCAGACACTAGGGCAGTTGTTCATATCACCCCTAAAGGGGATCAACCAGCTGTAGACTTCCGAATTCCAGGGCAGATTGCAGAGGAAACATCTGAGTTCTTAGAACAACCGTGGGATTTGACAGCTGTGGGCAAAGACTATATTAATACTGATCCATCTCCAAAAACATGACCTCTAGCATAACTTTCCCTGCTCTTGACAATCTCTTTAAAAGTGTGATATAATGCAAAATTTCACTTAGAACATATATATATAACATAAATACCTTTAAATCAAAACTTGATTCCATGCACAAGAGTAATGTCCTCCTCTTCTAGTATATTGACTAGATCATGAAAGCCTTCCTACAGTATGCCAGTGGAAGAGGACAAGGATTTCACTCATTCTGAATCTGAGTAGTGCACACTTACAATTTGCCATAAGCCTTGAAAAACTGTTTTGGATTATAAGCTACATAGTGGTCAGCTGTGGTCCAAGAAGTGATAGTGAAAATTACATAGTTCCTGCACTGAAAATAAAACCCAGGAAAAACTTGAATAATGCAACAAAAATAGCTAATTTAAGAACAAAGTTGTAATTCTCTTTTAAATGTAAAGGGGTTGTGACATTTGTACAACCCCTGCTAACTAGGCACACCTCCAAATACATACAGTAACTTTTAACTTACTGTAATTCTTTTCAGAAAAATGCCACTATTACACGTTTGTTAAGACTGTGAGGTGGTTCAAAATTTGTAATGGATGTAAATAGTGTCTTGGAGCCCTAGATGTGGATATGGCAAATATGGCTGATCAGTCAGGACAAACTTACCTCCCTTCCGAGCTGCTTGTACCGTATAGCACAGACAGGTTGGGCCCTGCTATTTATACTAGTGTGCTTGGGACCATACAAATGGTTTCAAACACTGCATTTTATGGAGAAATGTTTTGATATATTTTTTTTTTCCAAAAACAGATGTTGATTCAAAAATGTAAAGGAAAAAATGTATCCTTTCTTGTGACCTTACTTCTGGCTGTAGGATTAAAATCCTGAATCAAAAATTCCAGTGCTGTTTTCCCCCAAACGAACACACTGGTCCAGATTTACTAATCCTTAGAGTCTGTTCACATGGCAAGCTTTACTGAAGAATTTTGGTGAAAACAACTTAACCGAAATTCCGCCAAAAACATGCAGGCATGTCTTTTCTGCCTCCCACACATCCCGATGAGAGGCAGCGCTGAGGATTGCTGAGCAGCGGTTTATTGCTGTTGCCACGGCGTTAATGGACATGTCCCTTTTCAGCGGCTTACAGACACGGCTACACCGAGAAGTAATATGTCCCTTCTCAGCACGGCCACAACTATACATTGAGATGTATGGGAGGCAGAAAGGACGGGGCCACCAGCAGGTTTTTGGCAGAACTTCGGCGCAGGTGTCTGCAGCAAAATTCCATGCTAAAACCCGCAGTTTGAACATACTCTAAATATGGCATAAGCTTATGCCAGTTTCACACTGGCATTTATCTTTTCGTACTACAGTGTACGGAACAGCCTGCCGGAAAGGATAGACTCCAGTGTAAAACTGGCCCTAGACAGATGTCTAGACCTGTACCAGGCTGGATGATAAATCTGTTGCAGGGATAGACACTTTTCTCTGACTCTATACCAACTATTGGTTGACTTACTCTCAGACATTTCTTTTTCAGCAGAATTGTGGTGCAGAAAAAGCACATCTTAAGCCCACTTCTTTTCCATGAAGCCCCACCCCATGTCATGTGTGTTAGGAAAAAGTTTTCAAACACTAGATGTGCCAAATTGCGTCAAATTGCGTTTTTTATACCGAGTTTTGGCTAAGATACATTAATAAATCTGAGCCAGTGTGTGTAACCACCCATGTAGCATTTTTAGGAAACAGACCACTTTCAGTGGCATTTTGCAAAGTTTTTCTTCTTGTATTTTTTCCACCAAAAAATGCAAAGGCTACATGTTTGCTGTAAGGCAATTGAGAGATATGAAGCGCTCTACCAATAGTGTGGCTTTTTCTGTAGCTTTTTTCTTACTTTTGGTGTGTTTTTGGGGTATAAACAGTTTTTTTTTATGCAACATTCTCTTTTCAAGACTTCTTTGTAGGAAAAAAATAATCTGAAAAACACATCAACGTATTTGACAAAAAAACAAACCAAAATAACTGCCATGAAAAAACTTAAGTGAAGAAAACCCAAGGCTTTCTGCACTTAAGTTTTTTTCATGGCAGTTATTTTGATTTGGGTTGCCTTCACATGTGGCAGATTTTGCAGTAAAAATTTTCTGTGTTTTAGGCCTCATGCACACGACCGTGTGTGTTTTGCAGATCCGCAAAACATGGGAGCCGCTCCGTGTGCCATCCGCAATTTGCAGAATCGAACGGGCAGCCCATTTTTTAGATGCCTATTCTTGTCCTCAAAACGGACAAGAATAGGACATGCTCTATTTTTTTTGCGGGGCCACGGAGTGGAGCAATGGATGCGGACACATGGAGTACTGTCCGCATCTTTTGCAGCCCCATTGAAGTGAATGGTTCCGCGCCCGAGCCGCAAAATATGCCGCTTGGACGTGGACCAAACATACGGTCGTGTGCATGAGGCTTTATAATTAGTTCCTTTCACCTCAGTGAGACTTGCTGCCAAAACATCTCCATTCAATTGAATGGAACCGGTTTTTAAATCACAGAAATTTCTACAACAAAATCTGTTGCATGTGAAGGCACTATTATACAAAAAAACTGGCAGACTGAAGAGACAAGAAACTTTTATGGAGTTAAGCCTACTTAATTTTTAGAGGTTGTACAAAATGTGAAACCACTTTGAATTAAACTGCCGCTCAACTTATAGTACAATATATCTATATAGTGTTTTTGTGTGTATAAATGAGTAAAGATATGATTCAAAATTTTTGTCCAATAATTCCACCCAAAAATTTCCAGCAGAATACCAAACTGATTATATAACTAAATTTGATTGTATTTATTTGTATTTTAGCGCATGTGAAAGAAATATACTTTACTACAATGTCAATTCTGGATTTGGAACATAATGCAAAAAGTTGCCAAAAATAGTTGCTGATTGCAGAATACAGTGTTTATGTTTTTACCAATAAATGTGTATTTTTTAATATTCATCTCATGTGGTCCTGTCCCTGCTTTTTAGTCTTCATAAGGGCTCGTTCCCTCGACCGTATGGTTTTCAAGGTCCTTTTTTAACGGACCCGTTTTTGGTTTCAGTAGTGTTTCCGTTTCCATTCCGTTTCCGTATGGATTCCCTTTGTGATCCGTTTTTTGCAGATCCCAAACGGAAACAGAAGCTAATAATAATGTTTTAACTCAAAAATTGGTCTGGGCATAACATTTTCAATAGATGCTTCCGCAAAAACAGAACGGATACGGAAGACATACGTATGTATTCAGTATGCATTCCATTATTTTTTACAGCCCCATCGACTTGAATGGAGCCACGGAACGTGATTTATTTGGAAATAATAGGACATGACTCAAAATGTAGCGGAATGGGAAAAACGGAAATACGGAAACGGAATGCATACGGAGTACATTCCGTTTTATTTTCTGACCATTGAAATGAATGGTTCCGTATATGGAACGCAAAAAACTTTCATGTTGATAAGCCCTAAGAGGAATATGTGTACCATCACAGGACTTGCGATGACAGTAGCATGCACAAAATGCTTAAAGGGTCACTGAGTTTTCAAAAAACTTTTGAAATGTCATAGAGACATATCAAAAGTTTTGATTAGTGGGTGCCTGAGTGCTTAGACCGCCGCTGATCCCTAGGATAAAAGCT
The DNA here is from genome assembly GCA_033119425.1 of Bufotes viridis. Lineage (NCBI taxonomy): Eukaryota > Metazoa > Chordata > Amphibia > Anura > Bufonidae > Bufotes > Bufotes viridis. The sequence goes on from CM065591.1 coordinate 182,278,507, forward strand.
CTGTCTCTATCTCCTTGTTTATGCAATTGTTGAAGGTCTCAGTGCTCAGACCCCACCGATTGAAACTTTTAATATATCTCTATCTCGATCTGCATTTCAGGAATGATTCGATTCATCCCGAAGTCGAATTTCCTCGCACTTCGTGGTAACGAATGAAATTTTTTCTAAAATGGCTGCTGCACATGATAGAGGGGGAAGTAAGAAGCCCGGGAACAAGGGAACACCCACAATGCCATGCAGATAGCCAATCAGCAGAAAAAAGTTATTAAGCAGTTCAGGGAAGTATTATTCATAGTGTAGGGAAAGGATAGGGGGGCATTATCCACACTGTATGGAGAGAGCAGGGACCGATAGGATAGTGTAAAGCCTGGGTAATAAGAGCTATTCTATTACACCTTGCTGCACTAATTGGGGTTACTAAAAGTGATCTATTACTACAGATTTTAGGTTGTTTGCATTCTTTAAAACATTAGTAATTCCAGTAATCCTAGCTTCTGTTATTGGGTTAAAAGTGCTGTCTGATACAACCAGTTTTGGGGTGCATTTATTTTATATAAGTGCGTTCATTCATCCTTGCTTCTGAGGTGAATTTGCAACCTCATACAACCAGTTTTGGGGTGTATTTTAAATATAAGTAAGTCTAATCACCCTTGCTTCTGTACTGAAAGTGCTGTCTGATACAACCAGTTTTGGGGTGTATTTAGTTGGTATATAACTACTTCCATTCACCTATGCTTCTGTACTGAAAGTGCTTTCTGATACAACCAGTTTTTGGGTGTATTTAGTTGGTATATAACTACTTCCACTCACCCTTGCTTCTGTACTGAAAGTGCTGTCTGAAACAACCAGTTTTGGGGTGTATTTAGTTTATATATAACTACTTCCATTCTTCCTTTCTTCTGGGGTGAATTTGCGGCCTGATACAATCAGTTTTGGAGTGTATATATTTTAAATATATAAAAGTATCTCCATTTATCCTTGCTTCTGGGGTGAATTTGCGGCCTGATACAACCAGTTTTGAGGTGTATTTATTATATATATATATATATATATATATATATATATATATGTATATATATATATATATATGTACTTCTGAAAGAAGACCGAGGGCTGGGCCTACAGGTACAGAGGGTACACAATACCACACAGACAACGGTTCTTTCCCAGCAGTTGAGTTTATTGAACAATGTAGTGAACAAGAAGCTGAGAATATATAAAACAGATTGGTAACAGAGAATAAACCAACGGTAAATGTAACACTGTCTAAAAATAAACCAGTAAAGGCTTGTGCACACGACCGTTGTAATTTGCGGTCAGTTTTTCATGGATTCGTTGATCCGCATTTGAGTTTTTTTGTCAATGATTTAAGTCCTCTTCTGTTCCGTTATTGCACAAAACATATCCGCATAGTTTACGTATTTGATCCGTTTTTTGCAGATTGGAAACGGAAACAGTAAGGCCCCTTTCACACGGGCGAGTTTTCCGCACGGGTGCAATGCGTGAGGAGGACGCATTGCACCCGCACTGAATCCGGACCCATTCATTTCTATGGGGCTGTGCATATGAGCGGTGATTTTCACGCATCACTTCTGCGTTGCGTGAAAATCGCTGCATGTTCTATATTCTGCGTTTTTCATGCAACGCAGGCCCCATAGAAGTGAATGGGGCTGCGGGAAAATTGTAAGCATCCGCAAGCAAGTGCGGATGCGTTGCGATTTTCTCGCATGGTTGCTTAGCAACGGGACCCGATCTTTATTATTTTCCCTTATAACATGGTTATAAGGGAAAATAATAGCATTCTTAATAAAGAATGCATAGTAAAATGAAGTGGAAGGGGTTAAAAATAATAAAAGTTAACTTACCTTAGCCACTTGATCGCGTAGTTGCGATCTGTCCTCTCTTTCCCAGCATCAGCTAAGAACTAAAGGACCATGTGATTGGACCATGTGATGTGACGTCATCACAGGTCCTTTAGTTCTTAGCTGTTCTTAGAATACTCTACCCGCTTCGGGTCTGGGTACCAAACATGGTGATTTTTCACACGCGCGTGCAAAACGCATTACAAACGCATATTTCCGCAACGCACACGCCTCTTATCCGGGCGTCAAACATGACGCCCGTGTGAAAGAGGCCTAACTTATTAATCACCAAACACATGAGCAATATGGGCTGGGCATAGCATTTCTACAGTATGAATCTGCAAAATACAGATGAAATACGGATGACATACGGATGTGTTCCGTGTGTGTTCCGTATTTTTTGCAGACCCATTGACTTGAATGGGGCCTCGGACCGTGATTTGCAGGCAATAATAGGACATGCACAATTTTTTTGTGGAACGGCCATGCGGACAAACGCAAACGGAATGCACACGGAGTAAATTCTGTATTTTCTATAGCCCCATTGAAGTTAAATGTTCCACATACGGACCGCACATAAAAACGGAATGGAAGCAGAAAGTAAATACGGTCGTGTGCATGAGCCCTAACTGTGATGTTTTCCCTCAAAGTCCATTAAGCAGCCTAGTTGCACTTGTATGTTCCTGGATGAGTTCCTTGTTGGAGTGCACCCTAAGTATTGCGCAATACTATTTGTAATCCACAGGGAAATGATGTCTGTCTCTTGTAACTTTAATCCATACTCCAACTCACAGCATACAGCACCCTATGAGCAGCCAGTGAGATAGGAAGGTGTCAGCGTATAAGTCCCTAAGGCTATGTATTAGCTTGCAGCCCTTACACCGCAATGTAACTGTACTTGGAGCGTTATTGTATGTCCAAATGCCACTTCAACAGTGTGGTGCAATGTGACTTGGCAAAGCCGCATCTACAGTTCCTTGAGCAGGTTCTTGGTGCTTTTTCGTATTACCTGGTCCACTCCAGAACTGGATCCAACAGACACGACACTCCTGGGGTCGTCGCTGCAAACCTCCCTTTCGTGTTGTCGCTAGTCTCCACTGTGAGCCAGTCCATTCACTTCCAGATTCAGCAGAGATGATGACTTGTGGTTTCCAGCAGCACCAAGCATAGCCTCCGTCACTTACTACTAGAGGAACCTCCTTCCCTTACACAGGGAGAGTGTGATGCAATAAGTCATTTGCTAAGTGCAGTGTCAAACCTGCATATTCAGTTTGCTATCACACTTGTAAGGGTCCAAAACAGCCCATAAATTAGCTATTTTCCAACTTTGCAAACTAAATAGGTTATTAGTATTCCTCTGATAGGCAGCTCCAATGTAGACTTTTATCATCTTATCCTTTGTTGCCATCTACTGACCAAAGTGAGATGTTGCAGTAAATATACAATTTACAACATAGCAGAGTAATACATTTAAGGTCTCTTGCCCCATATCCTCACATGCCACCCCAGTAGAATTTTGACAGCTCTACCAAATAAATTCATCTGCTGCATAGCGCTGAGGGGGAATACCTGCCTTGGAGTGCTCCGATCTGCGAAGTCCTGGGTCCTCTGTCATTCGTGCAGGATCAGGACCCCGACCCCTCCTGGGGTGGTAGCACATTTTCAGGAATAGTGTCCGCTATTTGACAATTGGGGGTGGACGACTCATCAGTCTGTAAAGGCAGCGTAGGGATTAGTCACCACCCTATGTCTCTTGGACTCACAGGCTTCGATTGCCTCTCCTGAACACCTCCAGAATTATCTGTCAGGGAACGACTCTATGAAAGACAAGGTCTAAGCATGTTAAGGTGTATTCTTCGAGTCGGCCTATCAGAGTCTTCCCTTTGGACATCATAGACTGGGCCTTCTGGATACATCTGTTGTTTCACAATATATGGCTGCGGTTCCCATCGGTCACCCAATTTATCATTTATCTGTGGGCGTTTAGCACGAACCAATACTCGGCGACAAGGGTGTAGTCTTCACAGGTTGATGATCGCTAAAGATTTGCTGTTGCAACTACTCATTGACCAACCGATAAACAGTCCTCAGTTTGTCTTGGTGCTTCTGCACCCATGAGTCAGCTGTCCTAACGAACTCTTCGAGAGAGGTCTAAGGTTCATTTCGGCAACTTCTTGCCCTGGACGACCGAACAGCAGCATGTGTGAAGTATAGCCGATAGTGTTATGAGCATGACTATTATACGCCCAGAGTAGTTCAGGCAAATACTCGGGCCAGCGCAACTTACGTTCTTTCTCCAGAGTATGGAGCATCTGTAGAAGTGTCCTGTTGAATCTTTCACAGGCCCCATTGCCCTGTGGGTGGTATGGCGTCGTCTGTGACTTCTCAATCCCATACAGCCTACACAGCTCTTACATCAACTTCCCTTGGAAGCAAGCTCCTTGATCAGAATGAATGCTCTTCGGGCATCCGTAAACATGGATAAAGTGTTTACACACTGCACGGGTGGCTGATTCAACCGTATGGTCACGGGTAGGTACTGCCACAAAGAACTTTGTGAAGTGATCAGTCATAACAAGACAATACTGTTGACCACTCACCGACTGGCCGATTAAGATTAATTCGATCATTAGGATCTCCAGTGTCACGGATGTTCAGATAACTTGAATTGGGGCTCTCTGTTCAGGAGGCTTCACCAGCTCGCATGCTCGACACTTCTTGCACACTTCACAGACAATCTGCTCCAACTGCGGGCAGTATACGAATCTCTGTACCCACTTGTATGTCTTTTGCTCTCCAAAGTGGGCACCCTTTCTCATGTCCCTCGAGAAGCGCCAGGCTACTAGGTATCACTATCTGCCACCTTTCTTCAAGATCAGTAGGCAGAAACATCTTCCAGTACATGATTCCATTTCGGATTCGCAGCCGATACCACTGCTGCAACAGCTTCCATCCATCTGAGGACAAGCAACTTCACTTTTCCAGTCTTCATCCAGTGTTTGATCTTCTTTAGGTCAGGATCATAATCTGCACTTGAGCCCATTCTTCCTCAGTCTTCCCCAGCAACAGAGTGCTGTCAGTAGCCACCCCACTTGAGCTGGCCACAGGCAACTGTAGAGGCACTTGACCAAGATCGGGTATCTCAGTCCCTTCATCCTCTTCGTTATCCTCACCTACTGGGACATCCCAGGTGACTCTAGACCACTTTTTACCAACCAGTGTGCCGCCAGCTATTGCAAAACTACAACTCCCAGCATCCCCGGACAGCCTTTGGCTGTGTGGGCATGCTGGGAGTTGTAGTTTTGCAACAGCTGGAGGCACACTGGTTGGGAAACACTGCTCTAGACCAGAGGTGGGTAAACTTTTCGACTCGTGGGCCACAATGGGTTCATATATTGGACCCAGGGGCCGGACAAAGAGTAGATGGATGGGGCATTTGTGTGAATTAATATAAATTAAATTTAAATTTCATAACATTAAAGGTTTAGTTTAATTCAAGGTAGAAAAGCATGAAAAGAGTTATTGTACAAAACTTTTATGCAATGTATTTCTTTCATAACATAGTATGTATTAATCACCTTCAATTTTAGTTGGAACAGTGTTGTTGGTCTCCCTTTTTTGCTAAGGTATCAAAGTCTGGAGTTAGCTTTGTTGTTGCAATTTGCAGAATAGATCTAGGTGTTGGTCAGTGAAGTGTCATCCACAGATCCCCATAAGTGTCATCCACAGATCCCCATAAGTGTCATCCACAGATCCCTATAAGTGTCATCCACAGATCCTCCATACGTGTCATCCACAGATCCCCCATAACAGTGTCATCCACAGATCCACTATAACACTGTCATCCACAGAACCCCCATAACAGTGTCATGCACAGATCCCTATTAGTGTCGTCCACAGATCCCCATAAGTGTCATCCACAGATCCCCTCCATTACAGTGTCATCCACAGATCCCCATAAGTGTCATCTAGTGACCCCTAACACTCTGCTTAAATTATACCACTATTAATGCTCTTTGTCAGAATCGGTTGGAGCCCAGCCGCACCAACGCTCTGGAGCCCAGCGCCGCCTCCTAGCTAATTTATTTATAAGCGCTGCAGAATATGGTGGCGCTATATAAATAAATGTTATTATTATTATTTTAGTATTATTATTATATTCACTTCAATTGCCACTGAGGTAAATGCAGAGAAGCACCATAATCTCACACAGGCACACTGGATACAGAAGTCTGCGCCCGTGCGGACTACTGGCAGAGGCATCGTGAAGCGAGGTGCGCTAGAAGACGGCGCATGCGCACTTCGCTCGACCATGCCTCTGCCAGTAGTCCGCACGGGCACAGACTACTATATCCAGTACGCCTGCGCGAGATTACGGTGCTTCTCTTCAATTACCTCAGCGGCAAGTGAAGTGAATAAATTAGCTTACCATCGCAGTGCAGCTCTGCGAGCCGGTTAAAAAGGTCCGCCGGGCCGTATACGGTCTGCAGGCCGTCGTTTGCCCGTCACTGCTTTAGACAGTGCATCCGCATTTGCGTTGTCTTTACCAGCACGGTATTTGATATTATAGTCAAACTTCGCCATCCATCTCTGCGTCAAGGCGCCCAGCTTCACATTCTGCAGGTGGGTCAATCAGTTAATGTCTGTTCTTACTAGGATCTGTGCCCCCATGAAATACCCTGAGAATTTTTCAGTCATTGCCCAGACTAACGCCAACAACTCAAGTTTGAAGGAGCTTTATTTTTTTTAGATTGCGCTCATAGTCCCATAGGGACCGACTAGCATATGCAATTACTCGTTCCTAGAAGAAAAAAGGTGGTGGCACACCTATCCGACAAGCACAGAAAAGGTGCACTCCTCAAGGATTACCCGTAAGTCCCAGTGAACATAGATATATGGATGGAGGGGCACTCAAATATCTAGGCCAAATGTTCAGAAAATAGCATTTAATTAATGTGCTACATACTATAAAACCACGAACAAAAGGTCAAAAAACTGCATGCAATAGACAAAGGTATTACACAGAATAAAACGTATTATAATACGATAAATGTAACTGGACCGTCTAAATAAGTCCACATGCACCCCTGATGTATTATCAGTCCACTTGATAGGTGCTATTAATGATGACAGATACACCGTCCTCTACCCCAGATCCCGCTGGAGATATTTGAACTGTAGGGTTACACTTGATGTAAAAGTAATAGTTCCAATAGTTCCAATAAGTTGCGTAAGTTATACAATCAAATTCAATGTTTGAACATACGGTACTTTACCGCTCCTTGAGACACCGCCGGCTGCTCGTGCGCTAGTGTGTTCGCTCTTCCAGGACCTTTCGCGGCGTCCCACGTGGTCCTCCGCGTCATACACCGTGGCGTCCCACGTGACGCGTGCTTCAAGTGCTGATTGGTTCAGCTTTACTTCAATGGAGCTGCTAGCACAGATACAGATAGAGCAGCGCTTTTTCAGTATGCGGTTTATGTGCGGTTTCGGACCTTCAACTTCAGCTCTCACTACTGTATATACCCAGACACGTTTCGGGACGTAGGACTGTCCCTTCCTCAGTGGTAACAGTAGTGAGGGAATAATGAGAGCTTTTTTATATACACTTGTTCCTAATTGGTCACAGTTACTTATTGGAGCTTTTCAAATCCACCCTAATTAGAATGTTGGGTGTGTCTTCCTTGTTTCTCTATTTTCTTCTTAAAGGAATATCCAACCCATTAACTCGTCGGTATACATTCAAAAGGGTCAGTATAAAAATTATAACAATAATAAAATTGCACATATATAAAATGATATAAAATGATTAAACAGAAATAGCTGAACAAAAAATTAGAAATTAAAAGATCAGAGGATTCCATTGATATGATCCCAATGTCGTTTTGGAGGAGGCTGACACTTGATGTTCATTAAGTGGAGTGGGCAAACGTTCCTGCCTGTCTTGTTCTTGGGCTAGTACTGCTCCCAGTCCGTGCAAACTTCCATCAGTGTAGAGTGTGAATGGTCTGTCATACTGAGCATATGGCAGGATGGGGGTGCTAATCAGGGCTTTCGTCAACTTATTAAACGCTTGCTGCTGTGGCAGCCACCATGATATGGGCCTTATCTTCAGACCCTGGGCAGTCTTCGATAGTAACTAGAGATGAGCAAATCGAAGTGGACAAAGTAGAATTAGATCCGAAATTCCAAAAATGGCGGCCACACGTGTTAAGACTGAGGACATCGGGCAAGGAACTCTGGGAATGCGGGATCACCCAGATTGCCATGCATGCATGCAGCCAATCAGCAAGCCAGCAAGCCCTGTGATGTCACAGCCCTATAACTACGGTGGCCATCTTAGAATCAGACATTTTCCAGCGTTTTGAGTGCAGGGGACAGACGTGAGAAGGCGCTAGGGACAGCTATTGGAAAAACCTCCTTGTGAAAAAAACAAACTGAAAAAACAATTTATAAGTGCAGGGAAACGATAGGGAGTAATCATTTGAGAGCATCTTAGTGCAGGGAGAGACATCAGAAGGCGAAGATTATTTGGGGATCCAAATAGCGATTATACAGCTCTGTTATTTCAGCAATTTGTTCTTGGGGTGCAAGTGTTATATTGAAAAGCTTTTAATGGCTTATATCTGTGAAAAAAGATAAATATATACGCAGTTTACTTCTAAAGATATATGTGGTGAAAGCATTTAATGTCGTATTTCAGTACTAACAGAAAAATATATATGCAGTTCACTGTTTCAGTTATTTGGTGTTAAAAGCATTTAGTGAGGTATTTCTGTACTCCACGAAAAATATATATGCAGTTCACTGTTGCTGTTATTTGCGGTAAAAGTGTTTAGGGGACTATTTCATTACAAAAAGAAAAATATATACGCAGTTAACTTCTGCAGTTATTTGGGGTTAAAAGCGTTTAGTGACGTATTTCTGTAGTACAAGAAAAATATATACGCAGTTCACTGTTGCGGTTATTTGCAGTAAAAGCGTTTAGTGGTCAATTTGATTACAAAAAAAAAATACATGCACAGTTCACTTATGCACCTATATGTACTGAGAGCGTTAAGTGAAGTATTTCTGTACGCCAAGAAAAATATATATGTAGGTCACTGTTGCCATTATTTGCGGTAAAAGTTTAGTGGCCTATTTCATTACAAAAAGAAAAATATATACTTAGTTCACTTCTGCAGTTATTTGGGGTCAAAAGCATTTAGTGAGGTATTTATGTACTGCAAGAAAAATATATACGCAGTTCACTTCTGCAGTTATTTGCGGTTAAAAGCGTTTAGTGACGTATTTCTGTAGTACAAGAAAAATATATACGCAGTTCACTATTGCCGTTATTTGCAGTAAAAGCGTTTTGTGGCCAATTTCATTACAAAAAGAAAAATATATACACGGTTCACTTCTGCACCTATATGTACTAAGAGCGTTAAGTGAAGTATTTCTGTACGCCAAGAAAAATATATATGTAGGTCACTGTTGCCATTATTTGCGGTAAAAGTTTAGTGGCCTATTTCATTACAAAAAGAAAAATATATACTTAGTTCACTTCTGCAGTTATTTGGGGTCAAAAGCATTTAGTGAGGTATTTATGTACTGCAAGAAAAATATATATACGCAGTTCACTTCTGCAGTTACTTGGGGTTAAAAGCGTTTAGTGACGTATTTCTGTAGTACAAGAAAAATATATACGCAGTACACTGTTGCGGTTATTTGCAGTAAAAGCTTTTAGTGGCCAATTTTATTACAAAAAGAAAAATATATACACAGTTCAAATCTTTAGTTATTTGGGGTTAAAAGCGTTTAGTGAGGTATTTCTGTACTCCAAGAAAAATATATACGCAGTTCACTGTTGCCGTTATTTGCAGTAAAAGAGTTTATTGGCCTATTTCATCACAAAAAGAAAAATATATACGCAGTTCACTTCTGCACCTATATGTGCTGAGAGCGTTAAGTGAAGTATTTCTGTACGCCAAGAAAAATATATACGCAGGTCACTGTTGTCGTTATTTACGGTAAAAGTTTAGTGGCCTATTTCATTATAAAAAGAAAAATATATACTTAGTTCACTTCTGCAGTTATTTGGGGTCAAAAGCATTTAGTGAGGTATTTATGTACTGCAAGAAAAATATATATACGCAGTTCACTTCTGCAGTTACTTGGGGTTAAAAGCGTTTAGTGACGTTTTTCTGTAGTACAAGAAAAATATATACGCAGTACACTGTTGCGGTTATTTGCAGTAAAAGCGTTTAGTGGCCAATTTTATTACAAAAAGAAAAATATATACACAGTTCAAATCTTTAGTTATTTGGGGTTAAAAGCGTTTAGTGAGGTATTTCTGTACTCCAAGAAAAATATATACGCAGTTCACTGTTGCCATTATTTGCAGTAAAAGAGTTTAGTGGCCTATTTCATCACAAAAAGAAAAATATATACGCAGTTCACTTCTGCACCTATATGTGCTGAGAGCGTTAAGTGAAGTATTTCTGTACGCCAAGAAAAATATATACGCAGGTCACTGTTGCCGTTATTTGGGGTAAAAGAGTTTAGTGGCCTATTTCATTACAAAAAGAAAAATATATACACAGTTCAATTCTTCAGTTATTTGGGGTTAAAAGTGTTTAGTGAGGTATTTCTGTACTCCAAGAAAAATATATTCGCAGTTCACTGTTGTCGTTATTTGGGGTAAAAGAGTTTAGTGGCCAATTTCATTACAAAAAGAAAAATATATACACAGTTAACTTCTGCACCTATATGTGCTGAGAGCGTTAAATGAAGTATTTCTGTATGTGTTGCCGTTATTTGCGGTAAAAGAGTTTAGTGGCCTATTTCATTACAAAAAGAAAAATATATACTTAGTTCACTTCTGCAGTTATGTCTGGTCAAAAGCATTTAGTGAGGTATTTTTTTGTAGTCCAAGAAAAATATATACGCAGTTCGCTGTTGCCGTTATTTGCGGTAAAAGCGTTTAGTGGCCAATTTCATTACAAACAGAAAAATATATACGCAGTTCACTTGTTCAGTTATTTGGGGTTAAAAGTGTTTAGTGAGGTATTTCTGTACTCCAAGAAAAATATATACACATTTCAATCTTGCCTTTATTTGTGGTAAAAGTGTTTAGTAGCTGATTTCTTTACAAAAATAAAAATATATAGGCAGTTCACTTCTGCACCTATATATACTGAGAGCGTTTAGTGACATATTTCTGTACGCCAAGAAAAATATATACGCAGGTCACTGTTGCCGTTATTTGGGGAAAAAGTGTTTAGTGGCCTATTTCATTACAAAAAGAAAAATATATACTTAGTTCACTTCACTTCACAGTTATTGAGGGTCAAAACATTTAGTGAGGTATTTCTGTACTGCAAGAAAAATATATATGCAGTTAAAGTTTACTGTTGCCGTTATTTGCGGTAAAAGCGTTTAGTGACCTATTTTATTACAAAAAGAAAAATATATACGTAGTTTACTTCTGCACCTATATGTGCTGAGAGCGTTTAGTGACGTATTTCTGTATAGCAAGAAAAATATATACCCAGGTCACTGTTGCCGTTATTTGCGGTAAAAGCGGTTAGTGGCCTATTTCAATACAAAAATAAAAATATATACGCAGTTCACTTTCTGCAGTTATTTGGGGTTAAAAGCGTTTAGTGAGGTATTTCGGTGCTCCATGAAAAATATATATGCAGTTCACTGTTGCCGTTATTTGCGGTACAAGCGTTTAGTGACCGATTTCATTACAAAAAGAAAAATATATTCGTTGCTTTTAGGGTTGTTTTAATTTTCTTTTAATTTATTTTGTTCAGCTAAAACTATGTCTGACAGAGAAGTGCCAGGCCATGCACAAAGGAGGCCTAAATGTTTCTGACGCAGGCTGAGGTCGCAGCAGAGTAAGGGGGCGTGGCAGCAGGAGTCGCAGCGAAAGGCCTGAGCTCCCGGTTTTATCTAGCTGTCGTGTCTTGACCAGAGGTTCTTGATTGGTTAACTTGGTCATCCACTTTATCCCAAGTGACATTAGACACCCACAGCCAACAGTGGGTGGGTTCGTCAGACACAACCCTTAGTTGGCATGGCCTGGGAGTATGCTCTGTGCCCTCACCTGTCCTCAACCTGCCTCTGTCCCTTTCTGTTTCCTCACCGCGAGAAGTATTATATGCTGTAGGCTCAGCTCCACTTTTCAGCGAAGAAGAGCTACTAGAGGACAGTCAGCAGCTATTGCCCAGACAAGATCTGGAAGAGACATCTGCCGCTTCCTCCGCTAGGCAGGCAAGTAGTGATGAGGAGAGTGGCATGGGTGGTGGTGTTGCGAGAGGTCAGGCTCCTGACCCAGATGCAGTTGAGGAGGACATCAGTAACATGCAGATAGTACTCGATGATGATGAAGCCGATCGCACTTGTTAGCCGGGGGCAGAAGGGGCTTCATCATCATCAGGAGAAGAGGGTGGCAGCTTGCCTGTGAGGCAGCGGCGGAGCCAGCAAGGTGCCAGCAGTGGGATGTCAGGGGTCAAACGTGCCCAGGATAGACCACCTGCTTCGCAGCAGCCTACCTGCTCAGGAAGTAGTTATGCAGTGGTTCACGGAGGCAGCGGCGGTAGCAATCAGTCAGTGCGGACTGTTGGGGAGAAAATCACCTACTCGGCGGTGTGGCAGTTTTTTTTTAAAGCGCCAGAGAAGGTGAACGTGGCCATATGTCGCATATGTCGTCAACATATGCAGCGTCGCCATACAGTGGCCTGGGAGAACTGTGGCTCCAATGTGGTGGTCCAGCCTGCTGCAGCACCGCTGCATCACCCAGTGGCATGCACCAGGTTTCAGGCAGTCAAGGTTCTACCACCTCAGCCAAAGGGAGCTGTCTATCATTCCCATCTTCTGCTGGTCCAGATGCTCCTCCTATTTCTACTCCTCATCAGTCAATCCGTCAGCAATCGATCACCGAAGTGATTGCCAAGAGACAGCAGTATGCGTGCATGCATCCAACGGTGCAGAAGCTGAATGTGCTCCTGTTCAAGTTCCTGGTGCTGCAGTTACTCCCTTTTCAACTGGTGGACTCCGCACCTTTCAGAGTACTGATGGCTTGTGCCGAGTCCCAAGCCGTTATTTCTTAGCGAAAAAAGCAGTACCAGCCCTGCACAAATATGTAGAACAGAAGGTGGGCCAGTCCTTGATCCTGTTGGTGTCCGCCAAAGTGCACGGCAGCGCCGACGCGTGGAGCTGTAACTACGGTCAGGGACAGTACATGTCCTTTACGGCCCACTGGGTTAATGTGGTTCCTGCAGAGCCACACCAGCAACTTGGCCAGGTCACGCCGCTTCCGCCTCCACGTTCTCACTCCGTTGGTCCAGCGACAATGTCCGCCTCTGCTTCCTCATCCTCCACCATGTCCTCAGCCTCCACTGCAGGGACAAGTCACAGTGCTCCTCCAGCATACCAGATGAGCAGGGCGCGGTGGTGTCACGCTGTTCTGCACCTCGTTTCCCTGGGTGAATGGAGTCACACAGGGGAGGAACTGCTCCCTGTGATTCATGAAGAAATCAAATCCTGGCTTTCTCCGCGACAACTGAAAATCGGAACTATGGTGACTGACAACGGGACGAGCATTGTGTCGGCACTGCGTCAAGGAGGGCTGAGCCATGCACCCTGCATGGCACACGTGTTTAATCTGGTTGTCAAGTGGTTCCTGAAGTCTTCCACCCATCTGCAAGACATCCTAAAAATGGGCAGGAAACTTTGCATGCACTTCAGCCAGTAGTACACCGCAGTTGTAGCGGCTGAACGGCATCCCCCAACATAGGCTGATATTCAACATTTCCACCCTCCATATGTTGGAATGACTATACGAACAGAGAAAGGCCATTAACAATTTCTTGATTATGCAAGTGGATAGGAGTACTCCCCTGTGAAACTTCGATGTTAGCCAGTGGCAGCTCATGCGTGACACCTGCCGTTTGCTCAGGCCCGCAACATTATTTTTCAGTCGCCAGGAGTACGTAATGAATGACGCCATTCCACTGCTTCATGTCCTGGAACAGATGGTGGTAACAATGGCTGTTCAGGGGACTGGAGACGTGACGTCTCGATATCACGGCTACATGAGCCCTGTGGAGGCTAAACTGGAAGAGGAGAGGGAGGAGTACAATAGAGCACAGGCAATGTGCAGCGAAATGGGTGGTTTTTCTACTCAGCTGACAGTAGAGGAGGAGCAGGAGCAGCCAAAAGAGCTACAGGACGATTAGGAAGACAAGACAGAGGACCCAGACACACCGTGGCAGTATGCAATGGAGATGGAGGCAGGGAATCCCTCCAACTCACTTGCACAAATGGCCAACTGCATGCTCACTTGCTTGCGTAGTGACAGCCAAATTATCACCGTTCGGCAGAGGGATGACTTCTGGCTCTCCACCTTGTTGAACTCTTGCTACCAGTCCAGAATGGGGGCCTTTTTTACACCCACTGAGAGGGAGGACAAACTGAACTACTACAGAGACACCCTGTGTAGTCAGTTGGCCGCTGCCTATCTGCGCCATTGTCCATCCTCTTGCAGGTCTTACCGGGGAGCCCTCTGCACTCATGTTTGCTGGGGAGGGGTGGAGTGGCAGGAGCAGTACCAGCATCAGCAGCAGCAGCCTGAGTCTCATCTCAAGTCGCTGCTAAGTAGCTTTCTTTACCAGCAAAGTGAAGAAACTACTCACCAGCAGCAGCAGGTAGACCTGGAGCAGGACTTGAACCAGCAAGTGGTGGTATACTTGGACAGCACCCTGCCAACCAACATTGAAGATTCACTGGACTACTGGGCAGCCAAACTGGATTTGTGGCCACAACTAGCAGAGTTTGCCCTGGAAAAGCTGTCCTGCTCGGCCAGTAGTGTGGCATCAGAGTGGGTGTTTAGTGCGGCGGGGGCAATAGTGACCCCAAGGAGAACTCACCTGTCCACCCAAAATGTGGAGAGACTGACCTTTGTCAAGATGCATCAGGCGTTGATCAGCCAGGATTTCCACCCACCAATTCCTGATGCATCTGATTAGATCATCCATGCCGCCTCACCCAATCCGTGAAAAAAGAGACCGTTTTCTTCTAGCTACCTGCCTCAGCTACTACTCTTATGCTGCCACCCGCCTGATGCCACACATCTGATGCCAAGTGCTCCCTCTTTCACCCACCTTCGTCAGCGGGTACTGGTATTGCCAACCACCACCCCACTCTGTCACTGGGTCAATTTGTGGTATCTTGATGCTGTTGCTGCCATCTCCACAGTATGTCCCCTTGCCACTCTGTGGTATCCTGATACTGCTGCCATCTCCATACTATGTCATCCCCAGCCGGCACGATCCCTCATGTATGCAAACTACTAGCCTGATGAAGGGCTATTCTTGTTAAGCCCGAAACGTCGCTAATGCCTGGCTGAATAAAATTTAATTGCATCAAAAATACAAAAATTGGTGTGCCGTCTCAAATATATGTATAAATGTCATCTTGCCACTCTGTGGTATCCTAATGCTGCTGCCACCTGCACACTGTCATTGTGCAGCTCTGTGGCCTCCAGATGCTGCCGCCACCTCCACACTCTGTCATTGTGCCACTCTGTGACCTCCTCCTGATGCTGCTACTGCTTCCACCACATCCAGACATTGTGCCACTTTGTGGCCTTCTCAGGCTGCTGTCACCGCCACACTCTGTCATTGTGCCGCTCTGTGGTCTCCTTATGCTGCTGCCACCTCTAAACTCTGTCATTGTGCCGCTCTGTGGTTTGCTCATGCTGCCGCCACCTGCATACCCGGTGGCCTACTCATGCTGCTGCCACCTCCACATTCTGTCATTGTGCCGTACTATGGTTTCCTTATGCTGCTGCCACCTCCACATTTGGTCATTGTGCCACTCTGTTGCCTCCTCCTGACGCTGCTGCTGTGGCTGCTGCAAATTCCAGACCTGTCATTGTGCCACTCTGTAGTCTCCTCATGCTGCTGCCACCTCCAGACTCTGTCATTGTGCCGCTCTGTGGTCTCCCCATGCTGCTGCCACCTTCTCACTATGTCACCTTGCCACTCTGTGGTCTCCTCATGCTGCTGCCACCTCCCCCCTCTGTGGTCTTTTGATGCTGCTGCCTCCTCCACACTGTCATTGTGCCACCCTGTGGCCTCCTCCTGATGATGCTGCTGCTACCTCCACACTTTGTCATTGTGCCACTCTGTGGCCTCCTTCTGATGCTGCCACCACCTCAAGACTCTGTCATTGGGCCACTCTGTGGTCTCCTCCTTCACGTGTCATCTCTGTTTTTGATCCACTTCTGTTTTTTTGGGCATTACCAATACTGATAGATTACTGACCAAATGCTTACTAAGTGAAGGCGGATGCTCAACAGACAGGATCGTTTTTGGGGGGTTATTGTTATGACGGATCAGAGGAAGGGCAAAATAATCAATGACGTCAACACAAACTTACTGCTGACACCCTCCGTACTCTGTCAGGGGCAGAGTATACTTGTATAAGCGTTTAATAGAACTGGTTCTGTAGACATCTATGTGAAATCAGCTGACGACGGTTCTTCTCGGCGCTAACATTGACCTGTAAGGCCAGTTTTGGCCCTGTGACTGACCAAATAAGTGAAGTGTGCAGTGATACTAAGAGCGACACCTGTCATCTGCATGTCATACGAACTCACAGTATTATTTTACTGCCAAAGCAGACTCCCTATGCGTGTTACTGCAAGGCACAGTGTTTTACCCACTGTAAAGGCTCTCTGCAGCCAGGAAATAGTCATTTTTTAACTAAATTCATGGCAAATAAGTTCAGATTTTTTCCCAAAAATTCGTCAAATCGAAATCTTGAAAGATTCGCTCATCTCTAATCATCTTCTTCTGTCGTGGAGGTACGGTGCAGGCTCTTCCATATGGGACATACACTGCTCCAACTGGCTTACTCTCAGGAGTGCTTTTACAGATACCGCATGTTCGGATCAACCTCTGGAATGCTCTCTGAGTAGGCTTGTGGGAAGTCATTTTCCTCTAATAACTCGGGCCCTCCTTTGTAAACATGAGCTGATCCTATTCCCACAGAATGTTAATTTCCAATACAAACACAGGTATAGCCGTCTGATTTATCGCCGTCAGCTTGATCACAGTGCCCTTGTTAGGCGTTATCAGGTGGCTGAAGTATCTCTCAAAGAACTTCACTGGCATCGTGGTCACTTCCAACACTGTGTCTACAAGACATTCCACCATCTTTTCCTCAATCTGCACCTTTAAGTAGGGGCTTTTGGTCACCAGGTCCCGGGGATCGTTAGGGGTAACCTGGCAACTGGCCTCCCCCGCAGTGTGTCCCACTACTGCGAGGAGTTCCCATTTAACGGTGGCTGTTCTGGATTCTGGGCCTCTTGTGGGCATTGACGGGAGATACAGTATGTCCTCTTTCTCAGCAAATCCAACACTCCAGCCCCCTTGCCCTCCAGTCCTTTGGAGGACCACATGTCTGTGCACCTGTAGGTGGTGAGAGATCAGCCAAGTGCATGGGAGAGCCTCTCACTCCAGCCTCTGGAGTTGCTCTATATAGTGGGGAATCCATAGGGGCAGCACCCCTTTTCCAGTAATCAGACTGAACTGGGGCCATCGATGGAGCCTGTAACTGTGCCAATTGCCTCTGAATTTCTCCTAGGGATGCACTTCACTGCCTCTCGCAGATCCTCTTCATCAGAGGGAGTGTTTTGACTCAGGCCACAGCCTCAGCTTGTATCTTCTGAAACTGCAACATAGCATCCACAAGGATATGTTCCCTGAGAGCCTGGCGAAATGGAGGGCTATGCAATCCAAGGACGAACTGGTCCAAGAGGAATTGATCTCCATTTTCAAGAATGTTAGCACCGCTGGCCTCTTGCTTCTGTACATGTGACCAGATCTCCTGCAGGGCGTTAGTAAACTGGGGAATAGTCTCATGTTCACGCTAGAAGTGAGTGAATAAACGGGACCTAAGGCTGCCAGTACTGGTCGTTTCTCCGTAAATAGACTCGAGAATCGAGAATATAGCATTCAGTGTCTTTCTTTCCTCTTCTGGCCAAAGCATTACAGTGCGTCTAGCATCCCCTTCCAAGGCGTTCAGCGCCACATTCGATTGTAAATCCGGAGCCAAGTTTACAACCTGTGGGGGCTCTTAAGGTGTGCGGCCCAGTCTTCTTACAGCATATTTTGGCCATCAAATCACATGAGCTGATTCAATATTGCCCCTGCGAGCAAACACATGTTCGGAGCTACTCCCAAGGCAGGAGGGGTGATGGGGGCCAGAACCGGTTGAGTTCTGCATGGCGATTAATGTACCCTGCTTGCAACGCCAAATGAAAGAACACCGAGGGCTGGGCCCACATGTACAGAGGGTACACGATGCCCCACAGACAACGGTTCTTTCCCAGCAGTTGAGTTTATTGAACAATGTAGTGAACAAGAAGCTGAGAATATTTAAAACAGAATGGTAACAGAGAATAAACCAACAGTAAATGTAACACTGTCTAACAATAAACCAGTAGTTGTGATGTTTCCCCCAAAGTCCATTAAGCAGCCTAGCTGCACTTCTATGTTCCCGGGCGAGTTCCTCGTTGGGGTGCACCCTAAGTATTGCCCAATGCTATTTGTAATCCACAGGGAAATTATGTCTGTCTCTTGTAACTTTAATCCTCACTCCAGCTCACAGCATATAGCACCCTAAGAGCAGCTAGTGAGATAGAAAGGTGTCAGCATATGAGTCCTAAAGGTTATGTATTAGCTTGCAGCCCATACATCGCAACTGTACTTGGAGCGTTATTGTATGTCCAAATGCCACTTCAACAGTGTGGTGCAATGTGACACGGCAAAGCCGCCCTTACAGTTCCTTGAGCAGGTTCTTGTGGCTTTTTCTTATTTCCTGGTTCACTACAGAACTGGATCCCACAGACACGACACTCCTGAGGTTGTCGCTGCAAACCTCCCTTTCATGCTGTCGCCAGTCTCCCCGGTGAGCTGGTCCATTCCCTTCCAGATTCAGCAGAGATGATGATTTGTGGTTTCTAGCAGCACCAAGCACAGCCTCCGTCTGCTCACTTCCTGCTTCTAGAGGAACCTCCTCCCCTTACACAGGGAGAGTGTGATGCAATAAGTAATTTGCTAAGTGCAGTGTCAAACCTGAGTATTCAGTTTGCTATCACACTTGTAAGGGTCCAAAACAGCCAGTAAATTAGCTATTTTCCAACTTTGCAAACTAAATAGGTTATTACTATTCCTCTGTTCAGGGCTCTCACAAGCGGTCCAAAGTTTGCATTCTAATGCATTCTGAATGGAAAAGGACCCGCTCAGAATGCATCAGTTTGCATCAGTTCCGCTTTGGAGACAGACACCAAAACGCTGCTTGCAGCGTTTTGGTGTCCGTCTGATGAAACTGAGACAAATGGATCCGTCCTGGCACACATTGTAAGTCAATGGGGACTTTCAATGGTGTTCAAGACGAATCCGTCTTGACTATGTTAAAGATAATACAAACGGATCAGTTCTGAACGGATGCAGACGGTTGTATTATCTAAACGGATCCGTCCATGACGGATCCGCACAAAATGCGAGTGTGAAAGTAGCCTAATACATTTAAGGTCCCTTGCCCCACATCCTTACACTTCCATTCAACCTTGCTTCTGTACGGAAAGTGTGCTCTGATACAAACATTTTGGGGTGTTTTAGTTAATAAATAACTACTTCCATTTACCCTTGCTTCTGTGCTTCTCTACATCCATTCCTTCTTGATTCTAGGGTTAAATTGCATTCTGATACAAACAGTTTTGGGGTGTATTTAGTTTATATATCAGTACTTCCATCCATCCTTGCTTCTGGGATGAAAGTCTGGTCTGGCATGCTGCACGGGTGAAGAAAGCAGGCCTCGGGCTAAAAAAAAAATCACCATAAAGGCCGAGAACAGATAACCCGAAAAGGGTTAGCCACCAAGGCCACGTTCCCCAAAGCAGAACACTTCTCTACACACTTTTAGGGTGGGTCAAATTCTTTTACACTTAATTTGATGCGTCAATCAGTAGTTGTAGAGTTGGTGTGAAATAGCGGTCTGATACTACACACTTTAGGGTGAGTTCACACCTCATTTTTCATGAGCCAAAGACAGTAGTGAAACATACTCAGAGATAAGGTATAATGGAAAGATCTGGACCTGTTCTTTGTTTTTGACACAAAACTGGTTTGATACTACATATTTTAGGGTGTTCAAATTCTTTTACAATTAATTAATTTGATACGTCAATCAGTAGTTGCGGAGTTGGTGTGAAATTGTGGTCTGACACTATTGCTCTTTTACCCTTGCAGTTAATGTTACAGTACAGTAAGTTCAACAGACAGGTGAGAAGGAGAGATCCACTGCTTCCTCCGGTAGGCGGGCAAGTAGCAACGATGAAAGTCACATGGGAGCTGGTGTAGCGAGCGGTCAGGCACGTGGCCCTAAGACTAGTGAGGGTGACAACAGTGACGTGCAGACAGTGGCAGATGATGATGTGGCCGATCGCACATAGGAGCTTCATTATCATCAGGAGAAGAGGGTGCCAGCTTGCGCGTGAGATAGTGGCTGAGCAAGCAGGGTAGTAGCGTGGTATTGAGTCAGCAGGGTGGCAGCAGTGTGAGATCTGTAGCCAAACGTGCCCGGGGTAGGCAGGAGCCTACCTGTCTGGAAAGAAGTAGCAGTGCATGGTTTCACAGGGGTAGCAGTAGCAGGCAGTCAGAATGGAGTGGCGGGGGGAAATGCCATACTCGGCGGTGTGGGAATTTTTCATCAAGCCACCGGAGGATGTCAGTATGGGCCACTCTGCGACTGAGCCACTGTGTTGAAGACTTATTCAATTCCTCATACGATTCTCACCCTCACCACTCTTTGATTGGGCCACTGTGTTGACGACTCATGCGATTCCCATCCTCACCACTTTGATTGGGCCACTGTGTTGACGACTTATGCAATTACCTCCCTCAGCTCTATGTGACTGGGCCACTGTGTTTACTCCTTATGTGATTTCCAACCTCACCACTCTGTGACTGGGCCACTGTGTTGACTCCTCATGCTGTTGCCACCTCACCACTGTGTCACTGGGCCACTGTGTTGACTCCTCATGCTAACCACACCAATGCCCACGTTGTACCCTCAGGATACTACACATTTATTTACAAAATGGTCACATAGACCTACTAAATCCTTTTAGGGGTTACAACATAGATATTAAAACGTAACCTTTATTATATTTTTATAAAAGCTGATACATTTATTTATACACCCAGTCCCATTAACCACTTCAGCCCCCCTAGCTTAAACACCCTTAATGACCAGGCCACTTTTTACAATTCTGCACTACACTACTTTACCCGTTTATTGCTCCGTCATGCAACTTACCACCCAAATGAATTTTACCTCCTTTTCTTCTCACTAATAGAGCTTTCATTTGGTGCTATTTCATTGTTGCTGACATTTTTACTTTTTTTGCTATTAATCAAAAATTACCGACATTTTTGCAAAAAAATGACATTTTTCACTTTCTGTTGTAATTTTTTTTTTAAAAAAACACATTTCTATATAAATTTTTCGCAAAATTTATTGTTCTACATGTCTTTGATAAAAAAAATACAATAAGTGTATATTTATTGGTTTGGGTAAAAGTTATAGCGTTTACAAACTATGGTGCAAAAAAGTGAATTTCTGCATTTTGAAGCAGCTCTGACTTTCTGAGCACCTGTCATGTTTCTTCAGGTGCTAGAATGCCAGGATAGTATAAATACCCCCCAAATGACACCATTTTAGAAAGAAGACACCCCAAAGTATTCATGGAGGGGCATGGTGAGTTCATGTATCATTTCATTTTTTTTCACAAGTTAGCGGAAAATGACACTTTCTGAGGAAAAAAATAAAAATAATAAAGTTTCCATTTCTGCTAACTTCTGGCAAAAAAATGAAATCTCCCACGGACTCACTATGCCCCTCAGTGAATACCTTGGGGTGTCTACTTTCCGAAATGGGGTCACTTGTGGGTGTGTTTACTGTTCTGGCATTTTGGCAGGGCTAAATTGTGAGCAGCCATGTAAAAGCTAAAGGTACTCGTTGAATTTAGGCCCTTTGAGCACCCAGGCTGCAAAAGTGTCACTCATGTAGTATTGCCGTATCAGGAGAAGTAGGGCAATGTGTTTTGGGTGTATTTTACATATACCCATGTTGAGTGAGAGAAATATCTCTGTAAACTGACAACTTTGTTTAAAAAAATTTAAAAAGTTGTCGATTACAGCGATATTTCTCACACAAAGTATGGGTATATATAAAATACACCCCAAAACACATTGCCCTACTTCTCCTGAGTACGGCGATACCACATGAGTGACACTTTTGCAGCCAAGATGCGCAAGGGGCCCTAAATCCAATGAGTACCTTTAGGATTTCACAGGGCATTTTTACGCATTTGGATTCCAGACTTCTTCTCACGCTTTAGGGGCCCCTAAAATGCCAGGACAGTATAAATACCCCACATGTGACCCCATTTTAGAAAGAAGACACCCCAAGGTATTCTGTGAGGGGTATGGTGAGTTTATGTAAAATTTTATTTTTGTCACAAGTTAGTGAAATATGAGACTTTGTAAAAAAAAATAAAAAATCAATTTCCGCTAACTTGTGCCAAAAAAAAATTTCTGTGAACTTGCCATGCCCCTCACAGAATACCTTGGGGTGTCTTCTTTCCACAATGGGGTCACTTGTGGGAGTATTTATACTGCCCTGGCATTTTAGGGGCCCTAAAGCGTGAGAATCCAAAATGAGTAAAAATGCCCTGAAATCCTAAAGGTACTCATTGGAATTTGGGCCCCTTGCGCATCTTGGCTGCAAAAAGTGTCACACATGTGGTATCGCCGTACTCAGAGAAGTAGGGCAATGTGCTTTGGGGTGTATTTTTACATATACCCATACTGGGTGTGAGAAATATCTCTGTAAATGACAACTTTTTAAAAAATTTATACAAAGTTGTCAATTTACAGAGATATTTCTCTCACCCAGTATGGGTATATGTAAAAATACACCTCAAAACACATTGCCCTACTTCTCCTGAGTACGGCGATACCACATGTGTGGCACTTTTTGCAGCCAAGATGTGCAAAGGGGCCCTAAAACCAATGAGTACCTTTTAGGAGGGCATTTTTATGCATTTTTCTTCTCACGCTTTAGGTCCCCTAAATTGCCAGGGCAGTATAAATACCCCACATGTGACCCCATTTTGGAAAGAAGACACCCTAAGGTATTCCATGAGGGGCATGGCGAAGTTCACAGAAGATTTTTTTGGCACAAGTTAGCGGAAATTGATTTTTATTGTTTTTCTCAAAAAGTCTCCCTTTCTGCTAACTTTTGACAAAAAGTTAAATTTTTCATGGACTCACTATGCCCCTCAGCGAATACCTTGAGGTGTCTTCTTTCCAAAATGGGGTCACATGTGGGGTGTTTGTACTGTTCTGGCATTTTGGGCGGGGCTAAATTGTGAGCAGCCATGTAAAAGCTAAAGGTACTCGTTGGAATTTGGGCCCCTTTGCGCACCCAGGCTGCAAAAAAGTGTCGGCAAGCGGTTAAAATTATCAGGGAAGGAATCAGATATTCCACTCAATACTGAATGTGTGTAATCCTCTTTTACTTGGAGGTACTGCTTATGGCTGCAGTTCACTTTGCTGTGTTATAATGTGTGCATCTGCCATAGGTTTATGCATATGTTTTTCTACATTCCTATCAGGAATCCAGCGCATTCGTTGCTCAACATTGTGCTTGATGGCAACCTACAGCTTTGTTGCAACACTGGAATGTGTAGCCAATTGCTCACTCTTTGAAGCTTCTTGGCAGTCAGATTCAGATTGTAAGTCAGTGTTGCAACAATGTGATTGTATAATAGAGCAGATTTCTATTTGCTCCTACTGTACTTATATTATGGCGCTGGAACCACTTGACTAATTCCTATGTTTGTGCACACATGCTTTGTCACACTATGGCTCATGAGAGAGGAAATAGATTCCAAAATTACCAGGGAATGGTTTACCTATTTTATCGTAAAGGGGGCGCCCACTGCTCACCCCTCTTTACTATGAGCCATATCCCACCAACTTTCTTAGCCACGCTGTTTAGCGCTTACCAACCACACATTCATTCATACAATTGTATGCTTCCGATTCGGTCCCTGTCTAAAAGCCAGCAGGCACTAACCCTCTAGACATGTTTCGCCGCATATGCAGTACCTGCTGGCTTTTAGACAGGGACCGAATCGGAAGCATACAATTGTGAAATTTTGGGAAATTCGGCAAACCCTCCAAATTTAATTTTGGAGAAATTCGCTCATACACTAGTTTCTGTGTATTCTGTAAGTTACTACTCACGTCAGGGCTGGCATCAGCACCCAGCCGATGCCAGGACCCACTGCTTCTCTCTGCAGTTACTGTGTAATTTCTCTTTCAGGTACGGTAGGAGACACTACACAAGACCTGGTTGAGCTCATACCCGTTGTGTAGATTCTCCACTCAAAATGGACATTTGGGGTTGGATCTATGTCATTTGGAGATGCCTCTATAATAATTTAACCTGTACCTTGTGCTTGCTGAATTAAAACACTGTCTCCACTCTATGGAAGTCAAAAACAATAACAGTGAGAAAAAGGCTAAAAACTGTTGAATGGAGCTCCCCCCCTCTCTCTAACCACTTAGACATTGTGATCAGCATTGACCAAGTCATCTAAGGAGGTTAAATGGCTGAGATAAGAGTTATTAATAGATATATATAATTAAATAAGAGTACTTTTACACTTGCGGCAGGACGGATCCGGCAGGCTATTCAGCCTGCCGGATCCGCCCTGCCGCAAGTGGCCATGCACTGCTGTGCTGCCGCTCCGTCCCCATTGACTATATACTAAAAGTCCTGCATGTCCGACTTCTCAGTCCGGCGATCTTTGCCGTGCGCAGCCGTGTTGCGCCAGCAGCTCCGCCCCCGCTGCATTATAGTCAATGGGGACGGAGCGGCAGCAGGCAGTGCACGGCCATGTAGGTAGGACGGATCCGGCAGGCTGAATAGCCTGCCGGATCCGTCCTGCCGCAAGTGTGATAGTACCTTTATTTAATAAAATATATATATTAATAACACGGCTGCGCACGGCAAAGATCGCCGGACTGAAAAGTCGGACATGCAGGACTTTTAGTATATAGTCAATGGGGACGGAGCGGCAGCACAGCAGTGCACGGCCACTTGTGGCAGGACGGATCCGGCAGGCTGAATCCGTCCTGCCGCAAGTGTGAAAGTACCCTTACATTTCAACCGCAAAAACTTGAATACAGTGGATACATAATTTGCGGTGATCGGCATATGTCATAAATAAAATGCCGCAATAGTTTTTTTTTCCCTACCTTCAAAGCATATTAAAGAGTTCAGTTTATTTAAAGTTATCCACTAACCCAGTGCTTCTCAATTATTTTCTGTCATGCCCCCCCCTAGGAAGAAGAAAACATTTCGCGCCCCCCGCGCGACTGTAAATAGTATCATTTCTCTATAAAATTGTTATAAGTACACCAATCTCCCCACAGGTGAGGGCCATTAACCCCCCCCCAAATCATGTGCAGGCTCCACTAACCCCCCCCCAATCATGTGCAGGCTCCATTAACCCCCCCTCCCCCCCAAATCATGTGCAGGCTCCATTAACCCCCCCCCCCCAAATCATGTGCAGGCTCCATTAACCCCCCCAATCATATGCAGGCTCCATTAACCCCCCTCCCCAATCATGTGCAGGCTACATTAACCCCCTCCCCCCAAATCATGTGCAGGGTCCAGGCTTCCCCTCCCCCAAATCATGTGCAGGCTCTCTCCCCCCAAATTATGTGCAGGTTCTCCCCCAATAGGGTCCAGGGTCCCCCACCTACCCAATACTTACCTCCCTGGAAGCGCTGGATGCAGGCCTCTTCCGGCCTGTGTCCCACTGTGCACTCTGCTCAGGCGGCGCGATGACGTCATCGCGCCGCCTGAACCGCTCTGATAGGCTGCGGGCCCAAGGCCCGCAGCCTATCAGAGGAGCAGGGGAGGGAGACGCCTCTCCCTTCCCTGCCGCACAGCACAGCAATCTGTATCGCTGTCCAGAGGACGGCGATACAGATCACTATGGAGATGAACGCTTCCACAGTGGAAGCGTTCATCTCCTGTCACCTGGAGCCCCCCTTTACGGAGCCCCACTATTTGAGAAACCCTGCACTAACCACAGGATAGGAGATTACTATTAGATTAGTGGGGTCTCACTGCTGGGATCCTCAGCAAGCATGCACACTTCCGCTTCATTCATCTCTATGGGGCTGCTGGCAATAGCCAAGTACAGCGGCTATCATTGTTTTTCCCTCCTTTCTACCAACAGCAAGATTTTCTTGCCTTTCATGTTTATTATTCATTCATTTCTTTCAATACAACATTTTTAAGTTCCTATTATTAATAGTTACATTTTGCATGGCACTCTAAAACACCTCTTTAGTGACAGCTATGTTTATAATTTCCCATTAAAGGTTATTTTCAGACTAGATCTAGTATATGTAGCTCCCACGTGGAGTAATAACACCTGTCGGCTTTTGGAGCCTCACTCTGCTCCACTCCAGTAATTGCAGATACAGTATAAACAGCAGGACAATACTCTTGTCCATATATATACCATATGTGAGCCAATACTCATGATGCATCCAGTACTATTAATATATAAGGTATCAAACCCTGATGATAACATCTCTGACTTAAACACTCTTAATATATAAGGTATCAAACCCTGATGATAACATCTCTGACTTAAACACTCTTAACCTGCACAACTTCAATCGAACACTTTCAAAACACCCATGCCTTAATCGGCCCCTAGTCGACTCTCTCCTATCAGCCCGTCATATCATATTTTACCCAACCGGTCTGGGCTGATATACATTTATATTTTATATCTTATTTTATTTCTTAATTTCATTTCATCTGTTATTTTATGTGGAATAATCCTGATTTTATATGATTATTTTATATGATTATTGAATTTATTAAATTTGTATAATTGTGACCCAGCATTCCAGAGTTTGAGTGCCATATCCTCCTATTTAGATGTACTTTTTCCTTTTCGATACATAGGAGCTTGTATCAATTGATATAGAGCACCATTTTAGTCCAATTTACACATCGGTGGAGCCACCTATTCACTATTAAAGAATTTTATTCCAAGCAGCTCCTTTTAGGTAGAGCTCACTGTGTATAAAATGGACATCTGGAGTCATGCTGAAAATAAACGTATGAATGTTGAATCATACAACTTTGATGTTCACAAAAAGAGGGAGGTGCCTGAACACATCTCGATGAGCGACTTGTTTAGGGAGGCGGAGACCCTTTTGTTGAAACAACTGCGACAAAGGTGGGAGATTAAATCTCTGCAACGATATATCCATGAAGATGCTATACCAAGGGGTTTACATCTAACGAAAACTCCTGCCCAAGATTTATGGGACCCCGATTTTGAAATAGAATGGAATACCCTATTGAAAGAACAATCAAAGTTGTTGATCCAACTAATTATTAAGCGTAGAACAGGAATATTGGAAGAGGTAACTGGTCACCTTAACCTTATAAAAGAAAAAATTGATAAATTGCAGAAAAATGAGGAATATGATGTCTGGCAGCAAAGATTGTGTAAAAGTCTAGATAGGGCTGAACACGAAATTATGGATAAAAATCCAGGAAAATAAAGAAGTACACATCAATGAACAAACAGGCAACAGATGAGCAACCTACACAAAGGGCACATAATAAAGATATGGAAGGTACACGAGAGAAATATCAACAGAGGACACAACACAGGGATGAAAATGAGAGATTAAATTCACAAGAAACTAATGAGAATAAGATTAGATATACAGTCCCTGTAAGTAATAGATATGAGACTTTAAGGGAAGAACAACATTTTTAGACAGAACACCACCACATTACAAAACACGAGGACGGGGGGAACACGTGCCCCACTATACGATCACCATCAGAATCAAATAGAAACACATCAATACAATCTCAGACACAGACCAAGGGATCAGGGGTACAAACACGGGGAAAATTCACAGAACAGGAACAATTACATGACACCGACCAAGGGATATGCTGCACAAAGAGGATTGAACTGGGGGGGAGGAAGAAGGGAACACGGAGAGGAAGAAGAAAGACAAACAAGGAGGCACAGATAGAAAAAGATGCTCATGAAAGTATAGTAAATTTGAGTGACACAGTATTAACAGAAACACAAATGAAATTATTAAGTAAGGGGTTGAAATTTGCACCCACAAATAAAATTAATCACTTTGATGCTTATATAGGAATTGAAAAATTCGTTAGAAAGTTATGCCTCAAGAAGTACTATTTGAGGAATCCAATTGAAAAAATCCCTTTGATGCCAGACAAATATACACATACGGATTTAAAGAAAAAATCGAAAAAATATCCAGTTCAGGAATTAAGTAAAGAGATAATAGCATTCCGTCAGGCCGTTGAATATGATATAAGAAAAATTAAAAATAGTGGACTACGGAATAATATTACAAATCAAGAAATTAAAGCGATTAAGGAATTACAGATGAAGGAGAAGTTGATAATTAGGCCAGCGGATAAAGGTGGGGCAATAGTGGTTTGGGGAGAGGAACACTATAACAAAGAATGTTTGAAACAATTGGGGATGAAACCACATATAAAAATTGCTATCTGACCCAACTCCGATATATAAAGAAGAGCTTAAACAACTGTGTGATGTAGGACTATCAAAAGGCATATTGAACAAGCAAGAATATGAATTTATCAATGACACACAGACAAGAATACCATTATTTTATTGTTTGCCAAAGTTGCACAAAAATCCAGTCCAACCTCCGGGCCGCCCAATTATATCTGGGATCGGGTCCGTCACAAGCAACTTGTCTATGTACATTGATAAATTACTCCAACCAGCAGTAAAAAAGATGAGATCATACATCAAGGATACAACTCAGATAATTAAAATTTTGGAACAGCTGGACTTTGATCCAAGATGGAGGATTTGCACACTAGACGTTAAGTCGCTATATACAATCATAGAACACCATCAGGGAATTGAAGCAATGAGAGAACAATTAACAAAGGAAGGAAGACTAGAAAGGGATCAGATAGACTTTGTGGACGATTGTGTGCGATTTATTCTATCTCACAACTACTTCCATTTCGGATCTGGATTTTATGTGCAGGAACGTGGTACAGCCATGGGTACCAGGTTCGCCCCAAGTTACGCTAATTTATTTATGGCGCACTGGGAGGAGTCATCCGTCTTCCCGTGCCTTGGGGCGAACCTGGTACTATGGTTCCGATATATAGACGATGTCATATTTGTATGGGATGGGAATGAAGAATCGTTGGATTCCTTTATCAAAGAATTAAATGATAATAATAAAAATATAGTCCTCTCCCCCAACAAATATTCAGAGAATTTGGAATTCCTGGATCTTAGAATTCATATAGAAGGGAACAAAATTGTGTGTTCCACGCTCCAAAAAATGTGGCCAAAAATAGCTTTATCCCCTTCAACAGTGGCCACCTTCCTAGGTGGTTACTGAATGTGCCATATGGGCAGTTTAGACGTGTGAAACGTAATTGCACGAGAGAAAATGACTTTGAGGAAGAGGCCCAAAAATGAAGGAGAGCTTTACAAAAAAGATTACCCCACAACACTTGTTGAGACCGCACTAGATAAGGTTCAGTATTCTAGATAGAAAGTCCTTCTTTGAAGAAACCGTTAAACAGGAAACAAACTCCACTGAAAAATCAATGAGGGTTATATTGCCGTTTAATGCTCAATACCGTAAACTACAACAAAGTATTAAGAAACACTGGCATTTCCTGAAAGACGATAAAACAATAGGTCCCTTCATACCTACAGTGCCCCAAATCATATATACTAAAGCACCCAATTTAGGTTTGAAGGTCGCTCCAACGGTTAAAACAAAACTAAATAAGAAAAAAGATCTACCTAGTATGATGGGCATGAAAGGTTTCTTCAGATGTGGCTCCTGTATAAATTGTCGTTCGACTGATTTCCCTAGAAAAACGATAGAGATAGCATCGTCAACCAATTCATATACATACAAAATAAAAGAATTCCTTACATGCAATACCTCGAGCGTGATTTATGTAATCAAATGTCCATGCAATAAGCTATATGTTGGTTGCACTAAAAGACTGTTGAAAAGAAGAATAGCAGAACACCTAAATAATATTAAAAAGGGCTATATGGACCATCCACTCTCGAGACACTTTAAAGAACATCATAGTCAACAAGCCAGTGGATTGAAGTTTTCGGCAATACAAACGGTAGATAAAGATTGGAGAGGTGGAAACCATATTTATAAAATGTCAAGGACAGATTTTCAACCTAAATACGCTAACACCACACGGTCTTAATACTGAACTGGAGATTTTTGGTTTCTTATAGGAGGCGGGTGCCACTCCCCGACGGGTAGTCGGCTGGTATATCTGTACGTACATCTGACTGCCCCTTGGGGGATGGCTCCCACTCTATACTCCATCCTCAAATTACAATTGAACTCCTTAAATAGGGTCCAGTTACCTCTTAACATAATAAAATATAAATCACAAGTCTTTGAATGAAATCGAGAATGTTAAAAGCTGAAAAAGTCTGTTTCCTTTATTGGAAATATTGAAGAATACTTTTAGCAACTATATTTAGGTAAAACGCATCTGTATCTAAAAAACGCAGGGAAACCGCAAAGAAAACGCAATGTAATTTTATAACTGGAAACAAATGACTTATAGATATAATGGTTAACAGAAGATGGGGAAGAGCTACATCAAAAAGTAACATCTTCGACTGAGGAAAGCGAAACAAAAACAGCAGTGAAAAACGAATTGAGATAAACTGTTCGAATAACAATTGCCGCGAATGATAATAATGACGGAGCTCTACCAGAATGCAATAAGGCGTTTGTATGGAAAATGATAGAAATATTATACTATATTATAAAAAGGAGAGAAAATGGGAAATAAAAACCAAACTGGAAATGAGAACATGTTCATGATCCGGACCAGAGTTTTCCTCCATCACTGGAATGCATCCAGGTCAGGTTTTAGCTACAATCGCCCTTCAATCAAAGGGGGTGTATTTAAGCAGTGTCACAATGCAGGTTAGGTTACCACTGAGGAAGAAGTCGGTTATACAAAAGACTTCGAAACGCGTATGGGGACATTTTACTAACCTCCGTGACACGAAAATTGCAAGAACTGGAAGATTGGCCAATCTGAAACGTGACTCCAAGTCTCAACCACGTTAAAATCACTGGGAGACTGCTGAGCACGCACACGAGGAGACGTCAAGGTAAATTGAAGCCGGCTGGAGAGCCCGACTGCACGAGGCGCGATACCAAGCGAAGTGCAGTAAAGACGGGTCAGAAGGCAGTCTAAGAGTTGGAACGAAGCGATCATCTAACGGTAGGAGGAGGACATCATTAGTACGGTGGGACGCCACTAACGCTTTGATACTTACCTGCACTGATTAATATATAAGGTATCAAACCCTGATGATAACATCTCTGACTTAAACACTCTTAACCTGCACAACTTCAATCGAACACTTTCAAAACACCCATGCCTTAATCGGCCCCTAGTCGACTCTCTCCTATCAGCCCGTCATATCATATTTTACCCAACCGGTCTGGGCTAATATACATTTATATTTTATATCTTATTTTATTTCTTAATTTCATTTCATCTGTTATTTTATGTGGAATAATCCTGATTTTATATGATTATTTTATATGATTATTGAATTTATTAAATTTGTATAATTGTGACCCAGCATTCCAGAGTTTGAGTGCCATATCCTCCTATTTAGAAGTACTTAAAGGGGTTGTCCGGGATCAAACTTTTTTTTTCAAAAACATCTTACTCACCTTTATTAGCCGAGACTAAGTTCCCAAGATGGTTTTAGATAGCTGTCACACTGGAGCATGGCTCTTACAGTCTCCAACAGATTGTTTACATGTCTATCTTTGCAGTCACTTCCTGCTGCACTGCACCGTGGGTCCCAGCACAGCATCTCCCTATTCCTGGTGTCTAACATAGTGTCCCTGCACACGCCCCCCTCATACATATTCATGCCTCCTGCACACTGGAGGGTTGGAGCTTAGCACAATGATAGGTGAGGCTTAGTGCGATGCTGGCTGGCCTAGTTCCCGCCCCTACATCCACTCTGCATAATTACTTAGGCTGCTAGTGACCTCACCGTCTTTCTGAGCAGCGGAAAAGGAGGTTTTGCTCCACTGCAAGGGACCCGGTACGTCCATGAAGACAAGGAAACAGTCACTTCCGGCCAGGAATTTACAGCAGGAAAACTGGGCATCAGAAATATGTTCAAAAGGTAGGACATGCATGTTTATAATGTGTATGTCACTACAGTACTATTTCACAAAGTTCCCCAATCCTGGACAACCCCTTTAAAGCGCTTTCAGTTCTTTATTTGTATTTTCGATATACAAAAGATGGCTCACAGGCAGGGCTGTGGAGTCGGTAGATAAATTGTCCGACTCCGCCTCCGACTCCTCAGATTTTGAAACTTCCGACTCCGACTTCGACTCCTCGACTCCGACTCCTCTGTATTTAATATGCAAATACGAAGCTGTTCCACCAAGTTCTTCTAATCTTCTGTAGCACAGAGAGGTAGTTGAGCAGAAGCTGCTGCCTTCTCCTTTGTGTGCTGATCTTCTGCTGAAGATAGAGCAGTGGGAGGATCCAGGAAGGGGCATTTATTTTAAAACATGATTTTCGTAGTAGAATCCCATAGTCATGTTTAAAATTTAAGCTAACAATCTGAGTTTACATGTTTTATAGCCTTAGCTGAATGATAGCAGTTTTTCAAATGGTTTACAGCTTCAGTCTTGAACTATTGACTATCCATTCCCTTCACTTATACAAGTGTCTCCAGTCCTTAATTAGTTATCAGTGAGAGGCTAGGATAACCATGGGTTCCCTGTAACAGCAGACCACAAGACAATGGAAAGTGTAAGTATTGCCGCTCCTTAAAGGGACACTGACAGGCTGATTTTCCAGCTAAAGATATATATATACTGGTATTCATCAGAGAATTAGGAATGAAACTATACTAATGTTACCCCCAGTTAAGCTGTACTTGTGTTTAAAAAACATTTTAATCTGTATGCAAATTCACTATCTTTGTGCCCAATGGGGCAGCGTCTCCTGCGGCTTTATTCCAATTTAAATCTAGTAGGAGTCGGAGTCGGTCCATTTTTTGCTGACTCCGACTCCAGGTACCCAAAATTGCCTCCGACTCCGACTCCGACTCCGACTCCACAGCCCTGCTCACAGGTCTAGATTTTGTACATAACCACTGAGCTTTTCCTATCCCATTCCTCGCAACATTTCGCAGGTCACGCCAGCTTACTCATGCGTGGTATCTATAGATGAACCTTAAAAAGAAAACATTATGTATCAGGATGAAATTCATTACAGCAAAAATTCAATTGGTTTCTGAAATGGTCACTGCATCACCCCATTTAGGGTACTTTCACACTTGCGGCATGGCTATCCGGCAGGCTGTTCCGGCGGATGAACAGCCCGCCGGATCCACCATGCCGTAAGTACCCGTTTGCTGCCACTCCGTCCTCATTGACTATAATAGGGGCGGGGGGCAGAGCTACGGCGCAGCATGGCAGTGCACGGCAGTGATCGCCGGACTAAAAAGTCGGACATGCAGTACTTTTAGTCCGGCGATCTCTGGCCGTGCACTGCCGTGCTGCGCCGTAGCTCCGCCCCCACCCCCATTATTGTCAATGGGGATGGAGCGGCAGCACACGGGTACTTGCGGCATAGCGGATCTGGCAGGTTATTCACCTGCCGAAACAGCCTGCCAGATAGCCATGCCGCAAGTGTGAAAGTACCCTTAGAGACAGTTTAATGACTGGCAATGAATGATTGGAAACAACACATAACATTTCCTAGTAATTACAATTATATGTAGATTTAATATTTGTAACAGATGGACACATTCCAACTTATAAAGATCAGATGAAGATTAGTGAGATAAAGTAAGTTAAACCTCTGAAGAAAAAGTGAACGTATTACACATTTAATTTAAATTTACAAGGAAAGAAGACTATTAAATCCCTGAGAGATAATTCCTCTATAACAATCTGCCCAATGGATAAGAGAGGATGAACTACAATTCTGAATAAAAAGGATATAGAGATGAAACTAAGACAGTTTCATTATATGTTAATACACAGTCGAGTCACATTATTATGACCACCAGCTAATATCCAGAGTGTTCAACATGAACAGCAGCTAGACAAGCTGGGAGTGACGCAGTAAGTTCCTGGTAGATAGCCACACGTATCTGGAGCTATACTGACTGCAGTGCATCCCACAGCTGCCGGAAGTTCTGTGGAGGAGGATCCATAGAGCGAACACAGTGATCAAGGTGGTCCTACAGATGCTAATTTGGGGTTCAAGTCTGGTGACTGAGGGGTCCAGAGTAACATAGTAACATAGTATAGAAGACCGAAAAAAGACATTTGTCCATCCAGTTTGGCCTGTTTCCTACAACTTGATCCAGAGGAAGGCAGAAAACCCCTGTGAGGCAGAAGCCAATTTTCCTCACTTAAGGGGAAAAAATTATTTTCCGACTCCAATCAGGCAATCAGAATAACTCCCTGGATCAACGACCCCTCTCTAGTAGCTGTAGCCTGTAATATTATTACACTCCAGAAATACATCCAGGCCCCTCTTGAATTCCTTTATTGTACTCACCATCACCACCCCCTCAGGTAGAGAGTTCCATAGTCTCACTGCTCTTACTGTGAAGAATCCTTTTCTATGTTTGTGTACAAACCTTCTTTCCTCCAGACGCAGAGGATGTCCCCTCGTCACAATCCTGGGGATAAATAGATGATGGGAGAGATCTCTGTACTGACCCCTGATATATTTATACATAGTTATTAGATCTCCCCTCAGTCGTCTTTTTTCTAAAGTGAATAACCCTAATTTTGATAATCTTTCAGGGTACTGTAGTTGCCCCATTCCAGTTATTACTTTAGTTGCCCTCCTCTGAACACTCTCCAGCTCTGTTATGTATGGCTTGTTCACAGGAGCCCAGAACTGTACACAGTAGTCCATGTGTGGTCTGACTAGTGATTTGTAAAGTGGTAGGACTATGTTCTCATCACGGGCATCTATGCCCCTTTTGATGCAACCCATTATCTCATTGGCCTTTGCAGTAGCTGCCTGACACTAGTTTTTACAGCTTAGTTTACTGTTTATTAAAATTGCTAGATCCTTTTCCATGTCAGTGTTACAGAGTGTTTTACTATTTAGTATGTACGGGTGACTTGATATATTCCTTCCCATGTGCATAACTTTACATTAGTGTTAAACCTCATCTGCCATTTCTCTGCCCAATCCTCCAATCTATCCAGATCCCTCTGTAGCAGAAAACTGTCCTCTTCAGTGTTAATTACTTTACACAGTTTAGTGTCATCTGCAAAAATTGATATTTTACTTGTGCAAGCCTTCTACAAGGTCATTAATAAATATATTGAAGAGAACAGGGCCCAATACTGACCCCTGAGGTACCCCACTAGTGACAGCGACCCAATCTGAGTGTGTACCGTTAATAACCACCCTCTGTTTTCTGTCACTCAGCCAGTTACTTACCCACTTACAGACATTTTCTCCCAGTCTGAGCATTCTCATTTTATATTCTAACCTTTTATGTGGTACGGTGTCAAATGCTTTGGAGAAGTCCAGATATACGACATCCATTGATTCGCCGCTGTCAAGTCTAGAACTTACCTCCTCATAGAAACTGATTAAATTAGTTTGGCATGACCGATCACTCATGAATCCATGCTGATATGGCGTTATTTGCTTATTTTCATTGAGATACTCCAAGATAGCATCTCTTAGAAAACCTTCAAACAGTTTACAAACAACAGATGTTAAACCTACCGGCCTATAATTTCCAGGCTCTGTTTTTGGATCCTTTTTAAATATTGCCATCACATTTGCTATGTGCCAATCCTGTGGGACATTCCCTGTCAGTATAGAGTCTGTAAATATCAGAAATAAAGGTCTGGCTATGACATCACTTAATTCCCTGAGGATACGGGGGTGTATGCCATCCGGTCCTGGCGATTTGTCTATTTTAATCTTTTTAAGTCGCTGTTGTACTTCTTCCTGGGTCAGACAGGGCACTTCTAATGGGGGATTTACTTTTACATTCTGCATTTCATCTGACATTTTATTTTCCTCAGTGAATATAGTGGAGAAAAAAAAATTTAATAGTTTTGCTTTATCCTCGTCGCTCTCTGCAACACCCCCCTCATTGCTGTGTAGAGGGCTGACGCCTTCAGATTGATATTTTTTACCATTTATATAATTGAAGAACATTTTAGGGTTAGTTTTACTCTCTTTGGCAATTAATCTCTCAGTCTCTAGTTTGGCAGTTTTTATTAGTTTTTTACATATTCTATTTTTTTCCTTATACAGTAGTTTATCAGTGCTCCCTGGCTGCCCTCCTGTTTTAGTGATTTATATGCTTTCTTTTGGTCATTTATGGCTTTTTTTACGGTTCTATTTATCCACATTGGTTTCTTATTGTTTCTTAGCCTTTTATTCCTATAAGGTATGTACCTCTCACAATTAGATGTTACAATGCTTTTAAAAATCTCCCATTTTGTGGTTGTATTTTTATTTTTAAGGACTTTGTCCCAGTTAGTTAGGCCTATGGCCTTTCTTAGTTGGCAAAATTTTGCTTTTTTGAAGTTTAGTATTTTTGTTCCTCCCTTTAGAAACTCTCGTTTGAAGGATAATTGGAAGGTTATAACTTTATGGTCACTATTTCCCAGGTGTCCCCCAACCTGCACATCTGTTGTTCTATCAAGTCTATTGGTTAATACTAAGTCCAGTATGGCTATTCCTTTAGTTGGGTCCTGAACCAGTTGGGAAAGGGAATTGTCTTTGGCTATCGCCAAGAACCTGTTTCCTTTATGGGATGTACAGCTTTCAGTTTCCCAGTCTATATCTGGGTAGTTGAAGTCCCCCATAATACCGACCTCATTATGGTTTGCCACCTCGTCTATATCGTTTAGTAATAGATTTTCTGTGGACTCTAGTATATTAGGTGGTTTATAATAAACTCCTATTAGTAATTTATTATTGTTTTTGCCTCCATGTATTTCTACCCACAGTGACTCCACATGTTCATGTCCCTCACAGATGTCTTCTCTAATTGTGGGCTTTAGACAGGACTTCACATAAAGGCAGACCCCTCCCCCTCTCTGGTTTTGACGATCCTTTCTAAACATGTTACTTTTTATATTAACTGCCCAGTCATAGCTATCATCCAGCCATGTCTCAGTTATTCCCACTATATCAAAGTCCTCCTCACGATTCACTAATTCCAGTTCACCAGTCTTGTTAGTCAGGCTTCTGGCATTAGTATACATACATTTGACAGGTTTATGTGTATTTTTTACCCTACACCTTTTCTTCTGAACTGTTTTAGTCCCTCCTTCCATTCCTCCTCCAGTCCCACTACCTTGCCTCCGGTCTCTATCTGCACTATCTTCCCATCCTATAACGTAAGTACCCTCCTCCCCCAGTCCCTAGTTTAAACACTCCTTCAACCTTCTAGCCATCTTTCTCCCCAACACAGCTGCCCCTTCCCCATTGAGGTGCAGCCCGTCCCTACGATAGAGCCTGTAGCCGACAGAGAAGTCGGCCCAGTTCTCCATGAACCCAAAACCCTCCTTCCTACACCAGTTCTTGAGCCACTTGTTAATCTCCCTAATCTCCCGCTGCCTTTCTTGTGTGGCTCATGGTAAAGGCAGTATTTCAGAAAATACTACTTTTGAGGTCCTTGCCCTAAGCTTTTGAAACCACTTGAAGTACTTGGAAGTTTT
Organism: Bufotes viridis; assembly: GCA_033119425.1. Classification (NCBI taxonomy): domain Eukaryota; kingdom Metazoa; phylum Chordata; class Amphibia; order Anura; family Bufonidae; genus Bufotes; species Bufotes viridis. The sequence continues at coordinate 182,316,359 of CM065591.1, forward strand.
GCTGCTGAGCTTTATTTAGATATATATACACACTGTATACATGGCAGATATATAGAATTGTAGAATTTCATATGCGGCATACCATTAATACAGTGGACTATTTCAACCAATTTTTCCACCAGTTTGAATGCCAAATATGGTGTGATTGTACCCTAAATGTAGCAATATACATTCATTGACAAAAAAAAATATAGCACCCAAAAAGAAATGTTAGATTGCTGCAAAACACAGCGTGCAGTTATGTTTCAGGCAGATATGTAAATGATTATTTCCATAGAGTTATGGACTGAAGTTACAGTGGTTTCAATATACAATGATCATCTAAGAATCAATTATTGTAACTTGAGGGGCCACTGTATGTATGTATATATATATATATATATATATATATATGTATATATTTTTTTTTTTTAAGCAGTACTCCAGACCTGGGGGTATCTGTAATTGTTTCAACTGTTTTCTGCAACACTGTCACTAGTGCAAAAGCGCTTTACTGAAGGGTGCTGTATGATTTTCTTTTTGTTTAACAGAAGGGATTAGCTATGAATCTTGGTGCACACTGTTACTGCAACTGCTGCTGATGACTTGAATCCTGGTGCACTGCACAGTTAAGTCCATGATGATAAATTAGACCTGACGCTTTTATTGACCTGTAATACTGACACATAGTAACTCAACAGCTAACAGAGATTAGCTATAAATCTTAGTCCCCTGCACAGTGATGTAGATGGCAATAAATTAGAACTGTCTGTAATACTGACGGCGCAGTACCTACACAACGGAGTAACTATGAATGTGGGTGCACTAGAACGTAATGCACACGGTCATACACTCCCTCTGTACTCTCCCTGCAGTCTAAGTTCCAAGCCTTCACACTGAGATTGGGCCACCAAGTGGGATGAATATGATAAGGCAGAGGGGCCTGGGAATACCAGATTTAGTTAATTGATTTGGAACAAATCGAATTTCTTGACAAAGTTTGTCGAATCGTCCAAATCTAATTTTTCAAAACTTCGTCCATCTTTACTAGTAAGGAACACTTGAGCTCCTACTCCAAGGGTCTTAGGATTCCTTAGAGAATCACTTGCCTTGAGTTGACAGTTACAGGTTCATTTATCGAATACACTTCTGCTCTTACATTTGCTGTAATTCCATGTAAGAGGCTCAGTTGAAGCACTAACTGGCTTCAATTTTCTGATAACACTAATATACTTCCCTTTGCTGGTATCAATGAGCCCTTTATCTGTGCTTATTCTGGTAACTGGTCCACTTCCTAACAGCCAGATACTGGATACAATATAATCTTGTTCTCTTTATCTCTCTTTCTTCCTTTCTGCAACATACAGGATGATTCTCCCTAACGACAGGCATGCGACTTCTGCTCCTTTCTTTGTACTGGTTGCTAATAGAAACGGTTCCACACAGTCCATAGAGGAATGTGGTAAAAAAACACAACTTTGCACTTCGTTGTAATGCTGTGTCGAGGTACTTGAGGCTTCTCCCAGTCACCAAGTGCTGTGGAGTCCATAAGCTAGAGAATGCTGCTATCTTAACTAGATTTGCTCTATACCGAAGTCTACACTGGTCTGTGCTGGGTAGCTTCTGATAATTCCAGCTCCAACCTCACTCAGCCAATGGGGCTAAAGTGGTAGCTACATGGTGGACTTTTCTCTGACTCTCATCACTACGCACTTCCTATTTGTCCTTAGTCTAACCTGTCCCTTTTATGGGGTGATGTACCAGCACCATCTAGTGTTGGCTAGTGTGAAGTGGTGGTTACCAGCCTGTTAATAGGAATTTACAGCTTTACATATTGAATTGGTGACATCCCTTTATATTACAGTTAGCACATTTCCATGGAACACAAATACAGTGTCTAGCAGTGTGTTTCAGGACACTGAAACACCACCCTCGGTGACACCTGAAAAAGACAAAAGCACCAAAAACACTTTTGGCTAAGGGTACTTTCACACTAGCGTTAAAGTTTTCCAGTATTGAGTTCCGTCTTACGGCCTCAATACCAGAAAAAAAAAACGCATCAGTTTGTCCTAATGCATTCTGAATGGAAAACAATCCATTCAGTATGCATCAGGATGTCTTCTGTTCCGTCTCTTTTACGGTATTTGGCCAGAGAAAATACCGCAGCATGCTGCGGTTTTTCTCCGGCCAAGATTTCCAAAACACTTGCCGGATTGCCGGATCCGGCATTATTTTCCATTGAAATGTATTAATGCCGGATCCGATACCCAGTGTTTCCAGAAAAATGGATCCGGTTTTCCGGTCTGCGCATGCGCAGACTTTTAAGAATGTGAAAAAAATAAATACTAGATCCATTTTTCGGGGTGACACCAGAGAGACGGATCTGGTATTTCAATGCGTTTGTCAGATGGATCCGGAAACAAATGATATCCGTTTGCATACAGATTTCCATCCGGCAGGCAGTTCCGGCAACGGAACTTCCGGATTCTTCTAACACTAGTGCAAAAGTACCCTAAGAAAACCCATTACGTACGGTACTACCATGTCCCTTAGATAACCACATACAGGAAAAGGGTTATGCACAACTATACACATTATCAGTAGGCATACATTCCGGCTTCATAATACAAGGTGAATTTAGGCGGTGTGACGTCTGTCATTGACAGTGATAAAATGGGGATTCGATCTTATTATGGGACATGCAGTCATTGACAGTGACAAAATGGGGATTCGATGATATTATGGGGCATGCAGTCCATGACAAAACACTCTGAGGCATAGTCCATCCCTGAATTGGGGAACTGTATACTTGTAATCCAACACAGTAGACTTAATATCAAGATCTCTTACTGGGCAATTAATTCTTGGTAAAAAAAACAATAACGTTGCATAGTATAAAACACAGAAATCTTGTAAAAGTTCCTTTCTGGGCACATATTCTCAAAACGTTGCAGTACAGGTCTCTGGCTTTGGGTCTTAGACAACCTAAGAAGAAGAAAAAGGGTGCCAACATGCGCAACTTGAGGGATCTAGCAGCACTGTAGTCCATTAAGGAGTCCAATAGAAGGGCAGTAGGCTCTAAGGTGGCCTGGGAATTACCACTGGGGTAATATCATTTTACAGAGTCTCTACTAATCGCTCCCATCTTCACCTAGTCTTATCCTTCTCACAGGGGAGGTAGTGTAGTCTGAACAGCCTACTTATAGGTGGTTGCTCTCATCTTGGGGATGTCCTCTTCGAGAGCGCTCCCTTAATCCGTTATTTCAGATCCAGATGATGACTCTGGATGGTATTGCAGCTTTCTAGCTTGAGTAGTAGAGGAAGGCTCCAGCCCACTACAGGATTTTGCAGACTGGGCGACAGATGAAGTAACTCCCCCAGTGACGATTGGGTCAGCATCCCAGCCCAGCAGGGATCTTAGCAGTGCTGCAAATGTAGGTGAGCCTCTTCTTCTGGGCAAGCGGCAGTTTTGTTACAACGGTCAGAACCTCTCCAGACCCCTCAGTAGGGCAGTAGGGCGTGACGATCGCGGACATTGTGGCCGGCAAGAGATTAACTCCATGGCCCCTCCAGTGTTGGTCCCTCATTTCTTCAATCTGGTCACTTAGCACCGCTGGCATCAGGAGAAATCGGATCTGGTTGGACCAAGGACCCAGAAGGAATCATCTCAGGGGAGAGAATATCTTCCCCCTCAGGTGCTTTAGCAGGGCACTCTGCAAACATCTTTTCCAGAACACAGCCAGTCACGTCTAGTGCGTGTGTCCTACAGTCCTCCACTTCCTTCAATGTCCCACCTCCTAGATTCAACAGTATTAGGGTGGGCGGTTACAGACTTTCCCACCATGAGCAGGGTGGTACAGACATCAGAAGGCAAAATGCAAAGTCTTTGGTGGCGCAGAAGAAATTATTTTCCAGTTTTAGAAAGGGGTGTCACCTTTGTTTTCCCACTGTTAGCGGGGCGTTGGCCACAGTGACGGTGCAGCAAAAATAACAACAAGGCCCTCAGGGCTTGTGGTGGCCATTTTGAAAAAATAAAAAGTAAACTCAACGCTCCATTCAGTGACAGCAAGCAGTTGTAGCAACACAAAAATGTATTAATTGTTCAACTTTTGACACAGCGATATTTTTCACAGACCATCAGTAGACAGTTCTTACACCAAACACATGTAAAGTCTCTCATAAGGCACAGAGGCAATTCTATCCTGTTCACATAAGGCACAGAGGAATTGATTCTGTTCGTATGAGGCACGGAGGAATTAATCCTGTTTGTGATGCCAGTTTAGTAATGCAGGAAGGCACCGGATTCCTTCGGGGCACACTGTCGTATTGAGGGATCTCCTGCCAGATGTTGGTCGAGGTGCCCTTGGTGGTATAGGTTTTAGGTGCAGGGAAGGCAGGGTCCCTGAGGTTTGAGACACCTGCGCCCTTGGGTGGAAATGAGGTGGTAAAATAAAGACAAGTTCTTTTGAATAAATAAATGGAACATTTATTGAGAATCACTTGAGGTGAAAGCTCCAGGTTTGGTTATCATGGAGCTATTCAAAAACATTTCTGTTCTTACTTGTGCTGTAATTCCAGGTAACAGGCTCAGTTGAGGTCCTAACAGGCTTCAATGTGCTGATGACACTATGCTGGTATCAATGAGTCCTTTATCTGTGCTTATTAGGGTAACTTGTCCACTTGCTAACAGCCAGGTACTGGATATAATATAATCTTGTTCTCTATGTCTTTCTCTCTATTTCGTCCTTTCTGCAACCTACAGGGCAGTTATCCCTAATGGCAGGCATGCGACTTCTGCTCCATTCTTTTTACTGGTTGCTAATATAAATGGTTCCACACGGTCCATTCAGGAATGTGGTAAAACACGGCTTCGTTGTAATGGTGTCCAGGTGCTTATTGGATAAATGGTATATGATATATCAAGTATGAATTTGTCCTATTATGAACTGTTGATTGATATGAATTTGTAAAACATAGTAAACTATAAATTAGGTATAAAAAATAATATAAAAAGTATAAAAGATAGAGAAAAAATATTATTATAAATATTAAAATATATATATATTTTTTTTTTATTTATAGATTAAAAAATATTATGAATTACAAATAATATAAGTATAAATAACAATAAAAAATAATAATAAAAAATATAAAACTAATAAAATATAAAAATAAATAAATTAATAATGAATATAGTAATAATGATTATATATAAAAAACAACAAAAAATAATTTATACGAAATAACAAAAATAAACACATAAATAGTTAATTCTAATATCATATATGAATATTTATTTAATTGACAATTGGATTTTATAATGAATAAATATTTATGGTCTAGAGTTCATGATATGGCTAACTGTTTGAATGATGTTTGCACAATTTTGATCAAGAGTCAATCGTTTTATTTTTTATTATTATTTTTTGGTTTGGGGATATAATTAATGATCACGTGTTATTCAGTTATAACATTATGTTTTTTGGTTATTTCTGATTTTTATGTATTTTCACGCTCATATCACGATTTTGTTGGCATCTTATTGTTTCCTAATGATTATGTTTAAAGTCCAAGCATCGGGAGCTCATCACGGCACTGCGGTTAATGATAGGGCGGTTGGCGCTCTTGAATAATAATATTTTCGCAGCCGTGTTTAGCTCTTCCGGTGTTTGGAACGCATAAGTTCTCCTTGACTTCCGGGCCTTTGACACGCACATCCGGTTGGTTGGAGCGCAATCGCTCCTTCCGCCGGCGATGTTATTGACGTCTGCGCAGTAGATCGAATGAGACGCCGGGTCTCATGTAGACCGCATGTTTGACCTATGGTATGTAAAACCGTAATTCTTTACAGGCAGCCCCCGATTCTTTGAGTATTTAATTAATTATATATGTATCAGGTGTTTATTAAGTATTTGACAATTATGTAACATTTATAAGGAACACTGTTTATTCAGTTCACCAGAACTTCTGAGGAAGCCAGGAATGGCGATACGCGTCAGGTTTTTCCCTTAGGGGCTCTACCCCAACTACACGCTGCTATGTGAGGCTATAATGATTGTGGTATTGATGTTTCTGATTTTCATTATTTGAGGAAGTTCATTTTGGTCATATGTCATTTATGCTGTATTTATGCTTCCTGGTCAGTTGTGTAGTTTTTTATTCTTATTGTCCCTGATAGGGCCAATGTGGTGGATCCATTTTTAACATTTGTCTATGATGGATATATATATAAAAAACAACAAAAAATAATTTATACGAAATAACAAAAATAAACACATAAATAGTTAATTCTAATATCATATATGAATATTTATTTAATTGACAATTGGATTTTATAATGAATAAATATTTATGGTCTATGGTCATATGTCATTTATGCTGTATTTATGCTTCCTGGTCAGTTGTGTAGTTTTTTATTCTTATTGTCCCTGATAGGGCCAATGTGGTGGATCCATTTTTAACATTTGTCTATGATGGATTATGTTATTTTTTCTGTGTTTCAATAAATTGATCTGATTTTATAGGATGTGCGGTTGCTTTATATGGTGCTCTAAGGTTGTTTTTTCTTGATCATTTATTTTCACCTTAACCAGCACTCCCGTACATATATCAGGTGTGCCCCCTATTTATTAATTTATTTGGTGTCCAGGTGCTTAAGGTTTCTCCAGGTCACTAGGTGCTGTGGAGTCCATAAGCTACAGACTGCTGCTATCTTCAGTAGACTTGCTCTACACATAATTACAGTATCTATCAGTGTGTTTCAGGACACTGCACCAATTACAGGACACACCTTAGTGTAACATGTCCTTATGGTCAAGTTATTTTCAATCTTTTCTAGGGGTACCATCATTTTTGTCCAGGCTAGTTTCATTAGTTTGTTTTTAAAAATGATTCTGTTGAACCACAATTCAAAGGCAATGTCTGTTTTTCTTTACCTGTTTTTTAGTAAATTTTATTCATCATTACTTTTGTCATGTGTGTATATACTGTATATGTGAGGTGGCCCGGTGACCACCCCAGCTGTACCACCACTACTTCCATCACTGTAAGGAGCACTGTGTTGTTCTGTGCAGTAACTTCCCATCGACACCTGGGGCATTAAAGGGGTTGGCCAACTTATTTAACCACTACAGGACCGCCTAACGCACGGATGCGTCCGGCGGGCGGTCCTGTAGTTCTGATATGATGCATCGGCGCGTCATCTCGCGAGACGCGAGATTTCCTGTGAACGCGCGCGCGTGCACAGTGCCGCGCGCCTCAGTAGTTTAACTACAGCCTGCCAGTGATGATCAATCGCTGGCAGGCTGTAGATGCTAAATAAAAAGCATCAAAGATGTATATCAGACGCTGTTTTGTTAACAGCGTCTGATATACCTGCTACCTGGTCCTCTGGTGGTCCCATTTACTGGGATCGCCCACCAGAGGACCAGGTATCTATGTAAAGTTGCACCAAACACTACACTAACCCCCCCCCCACCCCCCCTCACTTATTAACCCCTTGATCACCCCATCTAGACCCCCTGATCACCCCCCTGTCACTGATCACCCACCTTGTAAGTCTCCATTCAGACGTCCATATGTGTTTTGCGGATCCGTGGATTCACGGATCCGCGGATCTGATCCACAGATCCGCAGATCCTCAAAACACGGACACCGGCAATGTGCTATCCGCATTTTGCAGATCCGCACATTGCCAGAACTATATAGAAAATGCTTTTTCTTGTCCGCAATTGCGGACAAGAATAGGACATGTTCTATATTTTTTTGGCGGAACGGAAGTGCAGACCCGGAAGCGCAGATCCGTAATTCAGGATCCGAGCGGGACAAAGTCTGTCCCCATAGAAATGAATGGGTCCGCAATTCCGTTCCGCAAACAGAATTGCGGACGTGTGAATGGGGCATAAGGGTCCCTTATCACCGCCAGTTAGTTAGCTACTTGTTAGGTAGCTAGCACCCAGCCCACCGCACCGCAGTCACTGATTTTGGCACACATTTTTTCATCCACGATGATCGATGCGGATGAAAAAATCTGTGCCGTTCATTTTTTTTTTTTTTTTTAGCCCAGAGGCTGAACGGAAAAAAAAATCTCATTACCCGTATGCTCAATATAAGGAGAATCGCAGAAACTCCTAATGCTGGCCATACGTGTAATGATTGCGGAGACCCTCAAATGCCAGAGCAGTACAAAAACCTCACATGTGACCCCATTTTAGAAAGAAGACACCCCAAGGTATTCCGTGAGGGGTATGGTGAGTTCATGTAAAATTTTATTTTTTGTCACAAGTTAGTGGAATATGAGACTTTGTAAAAAAAAATATATATATATCAATTTCCGCTAACTTGTGCCAAAAATTTTTTTTTCTGTAAACTCGCCATGCCCCTCACAGAATACCTTGGGGTATCTTCTTTGCAAAATGGGGTCACTTGTGGGGTATTTATACTGTCCTGGCATTTTAGGGGCCCTACAGCGTGAGAAGAAAAATGCGTCTGAGATTTTTATTTTTTTTTGCCAGAAGAAATGGAAACTTTATTATATTTTTTTTCCTCAGAAAGTGTAATTTTCTGCTAACTTATGAAAAAAAATGAAATGATACATGAACTCACCATAACCCTCCGCGAATACTTTGGGGTGTCTTCTTTCTAAAATGGTGTGATTTGGGGGGTATTTATACTTTCCTGACATTCTAGCACCTGAAGAAACATGACAGGTGCTCAGAAAGTCAGAGCTGCTTCAAAATGCCGAAATTCACTTTTTTGCACCATAGTTTGTAAACGCTATAACTTTTACCCAAACCAATAAATATACACTTATTGGATTTTTTTTTTTATCAAAGACATGTAGAACAATAAATTTAGAGAAAAATCTATATAGAAATGTAGTTTTTTTTTTAAAAAAAAATTACAACAGAAAGTGAAAAATGTAATTTTTTTGCAAAAATGTCGTTAAATTTTTATTAATGGCAAAAAAAGTAAAAATGTCAGCAGCAATGAAATACCACCAAATGAAAGCTCTATTAGTGAGAAGAAAAGGAGGTAAAATTCATTTGGGTGGTAAGTTGTATGACGGAGCAATAAACGGTGAAAGTAGTGTAGTGCAGAATTGTAAAAAGTGGCCTGGTCATTAAGGGGGTTTAAGCTAGGGGGGCTGAGGTGGTTAAAAAAAAAACTCTTTCACCAATTGTGATAAAAACAATAAATAATGTATACCTTACCCATTTTATCCTCATCCATTTCCAACTATGTTGCTACCTAAGCAATGCAATGCCAATTGTGCATGCGCTGCTATACTTCTGTGGGTTTACCGCTGATGCCAGTGGTGCTATGCTGTTTCCATAGCTCCCATGCACTACAATGAGAGCTAATGAAACAGTTTCATGGCCGCCTAATGGTCATGGCTTAGTCCCGTCTCACCTTACTTATGGAAACACTAGACGACCCCTTTAAAAATCCTGCAGAGTAACAGGGTTGTTTTTTTCTCTGCTATCTGTCATCTACCCCCCACCATATCATGCGGGGGGGGGGGGGGCACACCATTTTATTATTCATCTCAGGCAGTAGAAGGTCTAGTTATACCTTTGAATGCCAGCCACTATCAACTTTGTTTACAGTGGGGTCGTGAATAAGAAATCTGGACTGCTACGGATGGGAACCATATCATCTGATTCTATAGTAACAAATCCAGGTTCTGTTGGGATCCGATAGCAGTCTGTTTTGAGTATGGAGGCCTCATAGTGAGCACTTCAATACTGCATTTGCTGTGTAGGAGCTCACTACTAGAGATGAGCGAACTTTAAAAAAAAGTCCGGTGTTCGGCGTTTGGGTTGTGGTAAGTCTCGCATCCCGTTATGGATTCCACTATAGCGGCATATGGAATCGATAAGGGGCGGCTGCCACCAACCCGAACTGTTGAACAGCCTGGGGTGACGTCACTTTGGATTTGATCCCGTGCTGAGCCACGCCCCCTGCACTGATCACATGACAGTGACGTCACCCCAGGTCCTTCGGCTGTTCAACAGTTCGGGTTGGTGGCAGCCGCCCCTTATCGATTTCATATGCCGCTATAGTGGAATCCATAACGGGATGGGCGACTTACCACAACCCGAACGCCGAATACCGGACTTTTTTTTAAAGTTCGCTCATCTCTACTCACTACCCCAAATACTGGACTGACGATCAGGGGAGCGCCATCACACACAACAGTCTGTCAACCCAACTTGTGATACAAGGGATACTAACAGCTCAACAATATGTACAGACAAGTTTTGCCTTTCATGACAGGGCTTCCATCTGCCTTTCATGACAGGGCTAATGCTTGCCCACACACAGTAAAGGTTTTCTAGGAACACTCCCTTAGCCTGCCTGGCCACCAGATATATCGCCACATAAAGCATTTATGGGACCAGCTGGGACACCAGCTTCAACAACCTATGAGTGTGCATTATCTAAAGGCCCAACTGCAAGATCTGCATAGTTGCCAACTTTCCTAAATTTGACTGGACTGTCCCCGATTTTCAGTCCAGGTAAAGTCAGGCTGTCCTGGGCCGGAAATGACCCTACCCATAATTAGGTATTCCTGACTGGAGTCTGGGTGTTCCCGGGGTCGGATTTTAGATGCCCTGAATTTACCAACTTAAATGTTAGTAAGTATACCACACATAAACTGTATGCCTTCATGCCCAACCATATTTCATCTTTTATCCAGGCTAGAGGCGGCCCAACAGACTATTAGAGCTTGCTTTCAATTGTACAGTTTTCCCAAATCAATGTAGCTTTTCGCTCTAATATTGTAATCACTTACAGTATTTTTGGGACTATAAGTGCACCTAGGAATTGGAGGAGGAAAATAAAAAATATATATATTTTTTTTCACTAGACTGATTGGGGGTCTGTAAGTCTAATGAAGGTTTGGATGTCTAATGGGGGTCTGGAGGTCTAATAGGGGTCTTATAAGGAGGTCTAATGGGGGTCTTATCTGAGGTCTGATATTGGGGCAGGGTCCTACATGGAGGTCTAATGGAGGTCTGATATGGGGTCTGACAGAGGTCTAAAGGGGGTCTGGTCTGAGATGTGGGGGGTCTCACCTCGGGTTTGATATGGGGGTCTGATCTGAAAGGTAAGGGGGTATTTTTTTTGTAACTGGCACACTATCTGTGTGGTACCAGTATTTTCAGGGGGACTGTTTCTGCAGTATAGTATTTGGGGGGGGGGGGCAGGATGGGGTGTTGAGAAGGTGAGGATGAAGGAAAAGTAGAAAAGTAAGATGTGTGTTTGTTAAACTCTGCAGAGACATTAAGCAGCTAAAATAAATCATCATGGCGGTCTAGTCTGAAAGGAGAAGATGAGGTAAGAGAATATGTACATCAGAGGAGACATCGCTGGATGTAAGAGGTACATATGTTGCACTGTATGACCCTGTATGTTCTGTAGCGCTCGCTGTATGTAATGCTTTCCAAGTATGTCTATAAAGAGGTTGTCCGCTTTTTTTTTTTTTTCATATGAGCGCTGCCTTCTCTGCTCTGTTCACCTGCTCACCACTGCAAACAGAGCAGAGAAAGCAGCTCTCATGTGAGGTGAGCTGAGCTAAAAAAGCTGATCAGCAGGGGTGCTGGGAGACCCCCGACGGTCTGATATTGATGACCTATCCATTGTATATGCTTATTTCATGGGTATAAAACATAGATGTCTACTTGCATTAGTTATAATGGATATTCATTGCCTTTAAGAGCAATGCTTGTTTATACACATGTTCCCTTACGTCGTCACAGCAGCACAGATGGGGTTAACCCCCCCCCCCGTGGACTGACAGGACCGGCGGAATGTTTAATGAGCCCATAACTCAATTTAACAATTAAGTATCTCCTTAAAAGGAGGAAGTCAACCCCCAGCCCACTGTGTTTTTTTCTGTCCTCCCGGACAGATGGACTAGGCGGTTTGTTCCCCCCTTTCTTATGGAAAGTGCGGGGAGCCTTCTTTTCGTTTGGGTAACGGTGTTGCCCTTTCCTAGGTACCTTGTCAGTTTGGCCAGCATCTTATCTGCTGCCGGCCCCGCGCAGTTGCGCCTGGCTGGGGTATTTTGGCAGCGTCCTCGGTCCAGGATTCTCGGTCCCTGTGCGCCGCCATCTTCCAGAGGCGACACGGGGATTCACCTTTTGCATCACTTCCAGGTAATCCGGCCACGATTTTTTCACAGGCATGGCCGCCGTTGGAACGAGGCCAAACACAGATCCTTGCTACCGAAGCTAAGCAGCAGGTCTGTGGTTGATGGGAGACCAAGTGCGTCTTTGGCGCCCTGTAACAATACTATCGAATGATGTCAGGGGCCTATATTTAGCATGGCCCTGGGGTCGGCGGCCCATATGCCTTTTTGGCTTAAGCCTTGGGTCGCTGACAATTCCTCAAAATACAGCTTATGGGGCCTTCCATTCGAGCCCAACCGTTAGTTCGGTTCGGAGCTGGATAAGATCATGGAGGGTCTTTCAGACAAGATGGTGAAGAGCCTTCCCCAGAAGTCCTTTCGAGGGCAGGGCAGACAAGACCGCGGTGGTAGGTCTGGCCAGCAAACAAGCTCTCAAAGTAACTGGAGAGCGCAGCGAAAGGGTTTGAGGCGCTCTCGTGGAGAATCCAAAGATGGAAAATCCACCTCCTGACTATGGGCCTCTTCAAGGCTCTTGGTTAATTCCCGTTACTCCTGCCGTCCTGCCAATAAGCTTCCCCACTCCTATGCTTCATGTACCCGTCGGGGGTCGTCTCTCCCACTTCTGAGAAGAGTGGATCCGAGAGATCACGGATCCCTGGGTCCTGAACATAATTTCCAAGGGTTATTTAGTCAACCTCACCTCTATTCCTCTGGACAGGTTTGTCAAGATCAACCTTCTACAAGCTGCCAGGCAGGCAATCCTGGAGGCCTACATTCAGGACTACATTTGCAAGGGGGCTCTGGAGGAGGTTCCGGCAGGAGAACGGGGCCTAGGGATCTATTCACCAGTTTTTCTGGTTCCCAAGGCTTCAGGAGATCTCCGGATGATTATTGATCTGAGATATTTCAATCGGTTTATAAGGAAGGTGAAGTTTCGTATAGAAACCATCAGGTCAGTAGTTCACGTCCTCAATCCTGGAGACGTGATGGCAACCCAGGACCTCAAGGATGCATATCTGCACATCCCGATCCATCCTGCTTCCAGGAAGTATCTCAGGATCACAGTCCAGGTGTCCGGTGTCGTCAGGCATCTTCTGTTTGTTGACCTTCCCTTTGGCATTTCTTCTGCCCCTCACACTTTTACCAAGGTGGTGGTTTCTGTGGTGGCGGCTTTGAGGCTTCAAGGACTGACCATCATTCCTTATCTGGACGACTGGCTTTGAAAGCCTCTGCTCTAGTGGTCCTAACCCAACTTCTTCAGGTAACAATCTCCTTTCTGTTCCGCCTAGGTTGGATCATCAGCTGGCAGAAGTCGAACGTGAGCCCGTCGACTTCAGTAAGATATCTAGGCTTCATAATCGACTCCACTGGGATGTCACTCCAGTTGACTCCAGAAAGAAGATCCCGGGTTTAGAACATGGCAAGTTCCTTTCCGTTCCCCGGCGAGTTCCAATCCGGACTCTCATGAAGATGTTGGGGCTCATGTCAGCGTCTGCGGAAGCAGTCCCTTGGGCTCTATGGCACCTCCGCCCTCTACAGTCGGAGGTCCTCTCCATATAGAATGGCAGCCCTGCTGGGCTAAACTCCCTGTGCTCCCTGTCTTGGCGAACTCGGTATTCCCTCAGATGGTGGTGCCATCTTTTAGACGGGAAGTCTATGACCCAACCAACCTGGATCATATTGACTACGGATGCGTCCCAATTAGGCTGGGACGCTTACCTAGACGACACTCCAGTTCACGGGACCTGGTTTCCTCAGGAGTGGCTTTTTTCATCCAATCTCCGAGAGATTCGAGCTATCTGGCTAGCCCTCCTTCACTTAGCCCCTCAGATCCGGGGCAAAGCGGTGAAAGTCCAGTCAGACAATATGACTGTGGTACTTTACATCAACAAGCAGAGAGGCACAAGATCACTTCCCCTCCTGTCAGAGATCGGGGTGATTCTGGATTAGGCAGAGTTGTACCTTTCCCACTTATCTGCGATCCACATCCAAGGCTCCCTCAATATGATAGCGACTGAGCCGCGGTCTTCCGTTGATGGAGTGGTCTTTACATCCGGAGATATTCAAGCAGATAGTCCTCAAGTGGGGTATGCCAGAGGTGGATCTCATGGCAACAAGGTTCAATGCCAAGGTGGAGAGGTTTTGCTCCCTTTACAGGGAGGACAACCCCCTGGCGTTAGACGCTCTGTCAATATCCTGGAGGTTCAGGCTGGCATACATCTTCCCTCCATTTTCCATGATTCCGAGGGTATTGATGAAAATCCGTCAGGATCAGGCCTCGGTGATAGCCATCATACTGTTTTGGCCGAAGAGATCCTGGTTTACCTAGCTCACCCAGTTGAGTCGAGGACAATATTGGAGGCTCCCCCCACAGTAGACCCTGGTGTCGTGGGACACTCACCTCTCCTCAGATCTGCACAGATTCAACCTGACAGCCTGGAGGTTGATCAGTCCCTTCCCAGAATACAAGGGCTTTCAGAGTCGGTCCTGAGAATGCTGTCTCATTCTAGAGCGGACTCTACCAAGAGAGCCTACTCTCGTATTATGAGGATATTCTCATCCTGTTGTACCTCAACTGAGGTGGCGTTTGCGATCCGCCCCTCTCCACTATCCTTCAGTTCCTGCAAGACGGCCTTGACAGAGGCCTTGCCCTTCTACTCTGAAGGTTCAAGTTTCAGCCATCTCAGCTTAACAGGTTTTTTTCTCAGGACCCGCTGATCAAACGGTTCCTTAAAGGAGCTGAAAGATTAAAGCCTACAGTACTGAGACCCATTTTTTCAATGGGATTTATCAGTAGTTCTCAGGGGGTTAGCATCTCCCCCCTTTGAACCGTTAGAGGAGGTGGACATCAAGTTCGTCACTTGGAAGTTTGTGTTTCTCCTTGCAGTGACTTTGGCCAAGAGGGTCTCTGAGCTTCAAGCTCTCTCAGCACATGAGCCCTATACCATTTTCTTACATGACCAGGTCCTTCTTAGATTCCTCCTGTATTTTAGGCCTAATGTTCTTTCCTTCCAGAACATCAACCAGGTTATATCCCTTCCGGTTCTGTCAACATCTACCACCTCCTCCTAGGAACCTGCTAGACATCCTCTGGACGTCTTGAGATGTCTCCCCGATCTATGTGGATAGATCAAGGAGTTCAGGAAAGATGAGAATCTTCTAATCCTGTTGCTGGTAAGTTTAAAGTCTGTAAGGCATCCAAACTTTCCATCAGTCGGTGGATTGAGGAGGCTATTAAGGAATACTTTGTTTCCCAATCTATGGACCCTCCGGAATTCGCGAAGGCCCACTCTACTAGAGCTGTGGCTACTTCTTTTGTCGAGAGGAGTATTCTGCCTTTCAACATGATTTGCAAAGCTGCCTCCTGGAGCTCTGAATCGACATTCATCTCCCATTATAGACTGAGTTTTCGGCCTTGGGCAGACTATTCTTAGTTCTGCCAGGCAGGAAGGCCCTCCCTAGGGGTTTCTTCTTGCTATCTCCCCCTCTGTGCTGCTGGTAGGACGTAAGGAAATCGTTAATTTCTAACGATAATTTGTTTTCGCTTAGTCCTAACAGCAGAACACAAATTTCCCACCCTAGTAAGTCTAGTTTTTTTCTTACTATAAACACAGTGGGCTGGGGGTTGACTTCCTTCTTTTAAGGAGATACTTAATTGTTAAATTGAGTTATTAGTCTTGGGCTCATTAAACATTCCGCCGGTCCTGCCAGTCCACGGGGGGGAGGTTAACCCCATCTGTGCTGCTGTTAGGACTAAGGGAAAACAAATTATCGTTAGAAATTAACGATTGTAGAAGGATTTAATCATGAGCTTTAGCTAGTGAAGCTCAAAGAAGCTAGTGTTTATTGTATTAATCAAAGATACATTTAAACAGTAGAAGATACACGACACCTGTGTTTAGTTGAGACCTTATTGTATTCTTTATCTTTGAACATGTATTCCACAGCGTGAGAAGCGTCTCGATGTTCCTCACAGGATACATTTTGTATCAAAGTTTGTTCTTCTGCTCTAAGACAAAGTCTCCAGATGTCAGAAGTGTGCAGTGTGAAAATGTTAGGCATGTGTAAGTTAACTCTTAATGGTATTATGCTAACAGCTTATACAATAGTGCCACCTAGGTATGAGTAGATGACACTACATCAGTAGCCCAAATGCATTTTGGGTAGTGTTATGATGTCACATTCCTTATCAATGTACATGCCCGTCCAAAAGTGATTGGAAAACTCCAAACAAGGAGGGCGGCGTCTTCTGATAAACTGTGCATATATCAATTGCTTGCATAGTTTTCAGATTTTGTGAATTACATCTTTGCATAGTTTTCATATTTGGTTTTGAAACTAAAAAATGTTGGTAGGTTTATGGTGTGTTGGTTCTAGTGGCGTATTTTGGTATTGCAATATTTTTTTTTCTACATAGATATTTTCATTGATGTTATTGCTCTAAAATTATTGTATAATAAAATTATTAATATTTTTGCATAGACGCCTGTCCCTGTTTTGCTGATTGCACACAATAATTAAGGTTCTCGGTCAAGAACTCAAGGTGTTATGTCCATATAAATTTTGATATTTTTCCTTTGATCAATTTTTTTTATATAAAGCATTTTGCACTTTATAATGCACGACATAAATGGCGGTTCCGCCAAGATCGAGTTAACTCTTTAATTGTTGGTGCAAATAGTAAAAGGTTCCACATTTTGTGGCTAGCCAGATTGTTGTTGATATCTGTGTATTGGTCATTGATCAGAATGAGTGCTGCAAACAGTGACACGGGCAGTGGCCATGCTACAGCAGATAGTCCATCTAGCCCGGAGCAGTTGATCCATCACATTGTTGAATATTTACATTCACGGCTTAAATTGAATAAGGATAAGTGTACATGGATCAGTGAGATGCAGGCAAGAGCCAAGGAAGAATGTAAAGATGTGTGGACGCCATGTGGCACAGTTAGAAAATATCTGACATATTTTGATACGGTACAAGATAATACCAAGAAAGACCAACACCTATTATGCATGTTGCCAACTGTTTTGTTTGCATTATTAGAGGCCAGTGCTCTCTCGGAGAGTAGACATGCATATATAATGAAAACGCAGATAAATGTATCCCAGTTAGAGGAAAAATTAAAGTCTGCAGAGGCAACGATCCGGGACTTAGAGTACATGCTCGATCACAGCTATGCTGCCTATCAAAAAGTAAAAAGGGACATAGAGGAGTTGCACCTCCGTTATTACAAACTTCAGCAGACAGGTGAATCAAGCCATACTGTAGTCGATGCTGAAAGTGACCCGTCTGATACTGAGGGAACTCCAGATCCTTCATTTCTTATGCCCCAGCATCCAGATAAGTCATCACATGCTCTTAAAGCAGATTCCCTTTCAAGGCCTTAAGCCACCAGAAAATGATTTTCTAGAAGAACAATCTTCATCTCCATATAAGTCTTACGAAGAAGAGTACTGCAAATCATTACCATGTGTATAAGTTGTTGGCTGTTCTTTCTATACAGATTCAGGAACTGAACGCACATTGGTTGCAGGAATCGGGATTGTGTGGAACAATATATTCCCTGATGTATCCGTGGGATATAAGATTGGTTCGGAAAGTAGCCAGGTTGCAGAGCTTACCGCTGTGTACGAAGCCGAACAAATGGTTATCGAATATGATCTCAAGGAGTTTGTCATAATCACGGATTCTGAATATATTCACAACAGCTTATTTGAGTACTTACCCGGATGGAAAAGGTGTAACATGGTAAGGAGCAACAGCAAGCCAGTCAAGCATGGTAAAATGTTTTGCAGGATCGACGAGATGGTCACCACCCACAGTCTTACCATTTACTGGAAAAAGGTAAAAGGTCATTCAAAATATCCAGGTATAGACAAGGAAGGGAATGACCTAGCCGATTCCCTTGCCAAACAAGCAGCCATTGATGGAGAAGTCTTGGATGTTGATGACCTCATGGAACCTGTTCAAGTGGATGCAACGACATGAAGACAGGCCCAAAAGGGAAATGAGGCCAATGTGGCGCAATGGAACCAAGATTCTCCTACTGAGGATCACATAGCGAGTCAAAAGGGGGATCCAGTTATTGGTGTCTTTTACAAACACGTTGAGGATCCACAAAGTTGTCCCATAACCATGGAAGATTGTGCAGGGAAAGAGGAATTGCGGATTTTGATGAAGGGTAAGTCCCAATTCTCATTATAGGACTGGTTGCTGAAAAGGACCTCGAAGAATGGTATCGTACAATGGGTAGTACCAGCAACATACTGAGGTTTAATGTTACAACATGCCCATGATGCCCCAACAGCTGGTCACCGGGGTGAAAAGTTAACGTACGAATTGTTACGGGACTACGCTTATTGGCCACATATGTTGCAGGATGTTCGCACATATTGTCAAGGATGTCTAATCTGCCCTCAATTCCAGCCACAAGCACCCACTCATCGGGCACCGCTGCCATGCCATGGTCAGACATCCAGATTGACTTCATTGGACCAGTAACAACTTCATAAAAAGGCAACAGATACATGCTAACTGTGACTTGTCTCTTCACAAAATAGAAGAAACTCAATGATCTGGATCAATAGGGGTCACATATATGTTATTAACAACAACCTATAAAGAGCATGTGTTTACCCATATATGATATATATCTCTATGCACAAAAATCTCATCAAACACTAATAATTTGTCAAGAATTAAACTTTATTGAAAATCTCATTAAAAACATACACATGGAGTCTCATATGGAACAGGGGGAATAATCAGGCAGGAGACACATGGGGGAGGGGGCCAGTACATGACATGTAAAAAGTATCAATTCATATATGAAATCAAAGGTTTACATAATGTGGTCACTTGTTGCCGCAAGCAGGATGTAAATAAAGTGCAAATGCAGAGTGCAACAAGGGTTAATAATGTTAAATTGTAGGACAGAGTGTCAAGCAATGATCATAAATGATAATAAGGCCAACCAGGGTTAAGTACAAATGCATTGTAAGACACAGTGTCAGATGTAAATTAGATGCAAGCAGGAACACATGTGACCACACAATAAGTAAAAAAACAAACAGAGTAAATGTATATAAACAGATACATGAACATGAGCTGCCCCCTTCCCAGTGTCCCCTCACCTACCCAACGCATCTCGCCACAAGACTTCATCAGGGGACTTATATTCCATTGTGGAGGATACTGTCGTTACCACCAATCTACACTCAGAATTACTGACTCACTCAATAAATCTTCATAAGAATAACGAACAGTTTAAACAAGAACTTGTGTTCCTAAAGAAGCATATTGACTTCCACACACAAGTCTATCATGATGAAGTACAAAGTGGGATGCAGGACTTGAGGGAAGGACGCATTCCTCTATATTTTGTTTCATATGATATCATTCGCAACATGCTACAACAAGTTAAAGAGGACCTTTCATCACTTCTAAAGATATTAACTAACGATGCTCACATGTAGAGCGGCGCCCAGGGATCTCCCTGCACTTACTATTATCCCTGGGTGCCGCTCCGTTCTCCCGGTATAGGCTCCAGTCTCTGTGCTCACAAAGTTATAGTAGGCGGGGACTTGGTTATAGTAGGCGGAGCCTTCCCTTCATCTCTCTCTCCCAGGCTGTAGCGCTGGCCAATCGCAGCGCAGAGCTCATAGCCTGGGAGAAGGGGATGAAGGGCAGGCTCCGCCTACTATAACCAAGTCCCTCAACTCTCCGCCTACTATAACTTTGTGAGCACAGAGACCGGAGCCTATACTGGGAGAACGGAGCGGCGCCCAGGGATAATAGTAAGTGCAGGGAGATCCCTGGGCGCCGCTCTACATGTGAGCATCGTTAGTTAATATCTTTAGAAGTGATGAAAGGTCCTCTTTAATGAAAACATGGGAATTGCCATACCGTATATTGATCCTTTAAAGATGGATATCTGTTTTCTTCTTTCAATTCCTGTTGTTTCTACAAATAATGTCTTCCAATTTAAAAAAAAA
This sequence comes from Bufotes viridis, assembly GCA_033119425.1. NCBI lineage: Eukaryota > Metazoa > Chordata > Amphibia > Anura > Bufonidae > Bufotes > Bufotes viridis. Next base: position 182,336,471 of record CM065591.1, read on the forward strand.
TAAAATATGTTACTTGGAAGGATAATATTCATGTTGGGATTCAGACTCCTGACTTTGTGGCCTACCAGCCCTGGAAACCAGACTGTCTTTCTGTCCCAATTCTAGACAATTGCGTAACATTCCAGGACAACAATTTCCAGTGCGAAGGCGATCCTTTCAGTTATGACGCTACTAATGCGTTGTCTGGTCTCGAGTACGAGAAACATGGTTCGGAAAAGTGCCAGGTGACTCTGTCTAAAATTGAGGAGGATAAGGTGGTGAACGCTGTTTTGATACAGGACAAGTGGCTTGTTAGTACCCGGTTGCCAGATATGACTGTTTTCTCAAATGATCACGTGATGATGAAAGTCACCGCCCTGCCTTCTCGTGTCTCCATCATAAAAGTATCCCATAATTCCAGGATTATGATTGGAAACCGTACTCTATATCCTGTTGAAATTGAGGACATTGAGGGGGAAGTGGAGAGTATTGATGCCTTCCAAAACCAAGAGATTACCATAGATCTAAAATTCCTGTTAGACAATAAGCCTAGTCATACAGTCCGCATGGTAATCAGGAAGGATAATATCACCATGGACACATTACAGTATTCTTCGTCGGACAATAATATATTGTATCCCTCCGTCTGGACATGGAGGGCGGATTATGTATGGGGAGTGTTGATTGTCATCAGCCTGCGATGGTTGTTTTACCTAACCATCCAAGTGGTGTGCTGGATAGAGTTTTTAAAAAAAACTTTAGCCAAGCTCTGGTTGGAACATTATAAACCAGGTCTGCGCACCCAGATTCTTGAAGAACCCATATGAAAAGCCCTTTTTGACATTCCAACATAATCCAATTTATTACGTTGGATTGAGTTGTAATGAAGGTGGATCTTGTTATGCTTTTCATGATTGTAAACCGTATAAACCATTGTATATGCCTTTTTCATGGGTATAAAACATGGATGTCTACTTGCATTAATAAGGAAAGTAAAGAGAAGGACAGCACAATCCTCAGTCGTAAATCAGACTCTTGTGGTATTGTGGCGGTGCAAGCGGTGTTGGATCCTGGTCTCAGATCCCTGTTTCATCCAAGCAAAAGGATTGTACCACAGCACTCCTGTAGTTGATCTTTAATTTCTCTTTATTGCCCCAGTATGCGACGTTTAGACTATGCTTGAAAAAGACTCCAAGGAGTCGAAACGTCGCATACTGGGGCAATAAAGAGGAATTAGGCCCTATTCACACGTCCGCAATGTCGTCCGCATGTATTCCGCAATTCTGCCAAAAAAGTATACATGTTGTATCACCGCGTCCGTAGTAACCTGCTCTATAAAAATACAATATGACCTAACCCTTCAGATGAACACCGTAAAAAAATCGATCAAAAAGCGATCAAAAAGTCATACCCACCCCAAAAATAGTGCCAATCAAACCGTCATCTCATCCTGAAAAAAATGAGCCCTGTACACAAGACAGTCGCCCAAAAAATAAATAAAACTATGGCTTTCAGAATGTGGAGACACTAAAGAATCATAAAAAAAAAAAATGATAGTCATATTTGGTATTGTCGCATCTGTGACAACCTGCTCTATAAAAATACCACATGATCTAACCTGTCAGATGAATGTTGTAAATACCAAAAAATAAAAATGGTGCCAAAACAGCTATTTCTTGTTACCTTGCTTTACAAAAAGTGTAATATAGAGCAACCATAAATCATATGTATCCTAAAATAGTACCAACAAAACTGCCACCCTATACCGTAGTTTCTAAAATGGAGTCACTTTTTAGGAGTTTCTACTCTAGGGGTGCATCAGGGGGGGCTTCAAATGGGACATGGTGTCAAAAAACCAGTTCAGCAAAATCTGCCTTCCAAAAACCGTATGGCATTCCTTTCCTTCTGCGCCCTGCCATGTGCCGGTACAGTAGTTTACGATGACATATGGGGTGTTTCTGTAAACTACAAAATCAGGGCAATAAATATTGAGTATTGATTGACTGGTAACCCTTACTTTGTAACTGAAAAAAAAAAATTATTAAAATGGAAAATCTGCCAAAAAAGTGAAATTTTGAAATGTTATCTCTATTTTCCATTAATTCTTGTGGAACACCTAAAGGGTTAATAAAGTTTGTAAAATCAGTTTTGAATACCTTGAGGGGAATAGTTTCTAAAATGGGGTCACTTTTTGGGAGTTTCTACTCTAGGGGTGCATCAGGGGGCTTCAAATAGGACATGGTGTCAAAAAACCAGTCCAGCAAAATCTGCCTTCCAAAAACCGTATGGCATTCCTTTCCTTCTGCGCCCTGCCATGTGCCGGTACAGTAGTTTACGATCACATATGGGGTGTTTCTGTAAACTATAGAATCAGGGCAATAAATATTGAGTTTTATAGTGAAGGATTGAGCGGCACTCTCCAATACTAAGGAGCATATAGAAAAAGCAAATATTTATTAGGTTTATTATAAGAATGCCAATACAGTGATTCGCAAGCCTATTCTAAATACAATATAGAATATACACATGAATAGTGCATGATAAAATACGCAATTAAAACAGGTTTAAAAATGGGGTGGTTACCCAAAACCAAAGCTATCAAAAATAGATGATTGAGGGTTGCTGGATGCACATAGAGGTGACTAGGAGCAGCACACTATATGTGAAGGATCTGCTCTCCTGAATGTAGATGCCCAACGGCAGAGGTAGGTTTAGAGTGGGACCTGCCTGACTGAGACCACCTTGACGCAGAAATACCAACTGGAACACTTGTTGCCAGGTTTTGAAAAATCCGAGAATACTTGTGACCCGTATAAAAGAGGAACATAGTAAGGCCTCTTTCACATCAGCATTTTAGCTTTCCGTCCTAGAGATCCGTCCTCGGATCTCTAGGACGGAAAGCTACTGATCAGTTTTATCCCCATGCATCCCGAATCGAGAGAAATCCGTTCAGGATGCATCAGGATGCATCAGTTCAGTATGTCAACGTTTTTTGGACGTTGACAAAAGCGCAGCATGCTGCGGATTTGTCTCCGTCCAAAAATCCGGAAGACATGCCGCAACGCCGGATCCGGAATTAATGCCCATTGAAGCGCATTAGTCCGGATCCGGCCTTTAGCTAAACGTCGTTTCCGCGCATCGCCGGATCCGACGTTTAGCTTTTTGTCAATGGTTACTATGGCAGCCAGGACGCTAAAGTCCTGGTTGCCATAGTAAACAGTAGGGGGAGTGGGGGAGCGGCACACTTACATTCCATGCGGCTCCCGAGACGCTCCAGGATGACGTCAGGGCGCCCCAGTGCATAGATCACGTGATCGCATGGATCACGTGATCCATGCGCGCGGGGCGCTCTGACGTCATTCAGGAGCGCCCCGGGAGCCGCACGGAATGTAAGTATGCCGATCCCGCGCTCCCCACTGCTACTATGACAACCAGAACGCTAGTAGCGTCCTGGCTGCCATAGTAACACTGAAAGCATTTTGAAGACTGATCAGTCTTCAAATGCTTTCAGTTCACTTGCGTTGTGCCGGATCCGGCGTGCATTCCGGCGACGGAAGTGCACGCCGGATCTTCACAACGCAAGTGTGAAAGAGGCCTAAGGGGGAAGATAACCACTGAGGAAGGGGTAAGTTTGTAACCCCGAAACGCGTCTGGTGTTTTACCCCCCGAAAAACTACGTCAAAGAACAGTGAAGAGGTCTGAGGAGAAAATATCAGATAACCGCAAAAGTACAAGCACGGCAAAGCATGGTACGGTATCACAGCGCAGATATTCCCACGTGCAGGAGATACTGTGTGCGCGGATTCTGTTCAAGTGGACGGCTCCCGATAACAGGAGTGTGGAGATATCAGCAATTAGCACTACGCAGAGAGCCATCCTAACATCGGTGTGTAAAAATACACCCCAAAACACATTGCCCTACTTCTCCTGAGTACGGCGATACCACGTGTGACACTTTTTTGCAGCTAAGATGCGCAAAGGGGCCCAAATTCCAATGAGTACCTTTTAGGAGGGCATTTTTAAGCATTTTTCTTCTCACGCTTTAGGGCCCCTAAAATGCCAGGGCAGTATAAATACCCCACATGTGACCCCATTTTGGAAAGAAGACACCACAAGGTATTCCGTGAGGGGCATAGCGAGTTCATAGAAGATTTTTTTTTTGGCACAAGTTAGCGGAAATTGATTTTTTATTGTTTTTTCTCACAAAGTCTCCCTTTCCGCTAACTTGTGACAAAAAGTTAAATTTTTCAAGGACTCACTATGCCCCTCAGTGAATACCTTGGGGTGTCTTCTTTCCAAAATAGGGTCCTTTGTGAGGTGTTTGTACTGTTCTGGCATTTTGGGTGGGGCTAAATTGTGAGCAGCCCTGTAAAACCTAAAGGTACTCGTTGGAATTTGGGCCCCTTTGCGCACCCAGGCTACAAAAAAGTGTCAGGGCAATATGTTTTGGGGTGTACTTTTACATATACCCATGTTGGGTGAGAGAAATATCTCTGTAAACTGACAACTTTGTATAAATTTTTTTTAAAAAGTTGTCGTTTACAGCGATATTTCTCACACAAAGTATGGGTATTGTGGTAAGGTGCAAGGTACCGTTGTCGACGGGAGGTATGTGTCACCGAGGTTCCTGGCCTCGGTGAGGTAAGAGCCGGGTTTTTTGTGTCAGCAGCAGCTAGTGCTGCTTGACAATTTTGATACTTAGTTTGGCTGCAAAGCCAATCCGGGCCGGCTCTTACTGGGAGTAAGCAAAGAGTTGGGTGGGTGCCTACTCCCCACGGTCCAGGCCGGACTTTATCCGGGCCTTTAAAAAGCAGCCTCCTCAGCAGCTGAGAGTGTGATTGTCCTGGAGCTGCAGATGGTGCTGTGGAGCTCTCTGGGCTGGAAGCAGGAGCCCAGCAAGGAGGAGTGCAGACGCCCTGGAAGCCTGAGGTGGATTATCTTGCGGCTGGGCCGACATCCAGGTGCGAACCCGCACCTAAAACCTCCCAGGTGATTAGAACCTGTGTTTGGACATTTTGTTTTACCTCACGTTTTCTGATGTGTGTGATTTAACACCAAGTGACTGTTAGCTGTTTATTTTTGATGCAAGTGTGAATAAAACACTGTTTTCTGAACTTTCTGGACTCCCTTTTGCCTCTATACTGCACCCGCACCGCTGTCTACCAGAGCGACTCCCCACATTTGGTGTCGGATGCGGGCATGCGCAGTGAGGCTGGCGTGAACGCCGAAGTTTTTTTTTTGCTAAGCACGAGTACATGGAATATATTAAGCCAGCAAAGTTGCGAGCAGGAATTTCTGGCAACATGGAGGCTGCTGTGAAGGCTCTCATAGAGGCTAACGTGCAGCAGCGGGAGACCAACCAGCTACTGTTACAGCACGTGATGGCTTTACAAGCTGCAGGAGCGTCCCACCACGTCCATGATGCCCGGAAAGCGGTCCGTGCGGCGATCCCAAAGATAACCCCCTCGGACGACGTTGAGACGTATCTGGCGGTCTTTGAGAAGGTGGCCGTGAGGGAGAAGTTACCCCGTGACCAGTGGGCCGAGGTGGTCGCTCCGTTCCTGGCGTCCGGACCCCAGCAGGTTTTTTTTGACCTAGCAGATGACCAGGCTGCTGATTACCCCACGGTGAAGGGGGAGATCCTGGCCAGACTGGGGGTAAACATGTTGGTCCGGGCTCAGCGGGTCCACCAGTGGGACTTTAAAACGGCTGAACCCGCTAGGCCGCAGTACTATGAGTTGCTGCACAGGTTGCAAAAGTGGCTGCAGCCTGATGTTCTAAGTCCGGCTGCTATGCTGGACCGTCTGTTGGCCGACATGTTCTGGAGGGCCCTGCCTTACCCCGTTCAGCACTGGATCGGCCAGGTATCCCCCACCAATGCCCTGGAGATGGTCGACCTGGTGGAGCGTTACGAGGCCACCAGAAACCTGCAGGGGAGTCTTGCTGGGAAGGGGTCAGTTTAACCCCGGAGGCCTCCACCCCTGTTCCGACGACCGGCGACAGAGAGACCTGCCTGGAATGTACCCCCTGCGGATCCGCCTCCCGTGGTATGCTGGAGGTGTCAGGAGCCAGGCCACATCAGGGCCGACTGTCCGCATAGGGAGGAGCCGATGGAAGTGAACTACGGGGGTCGCCACTCCCTGTATGAACGGAAGCTGTGCGCAACTGGCACCCGTGAGGTGCAGGATAACAACCACCTGTGTCAGGTAGAGGTGGGAGATTCTCGGGCGGTGGCCCTGCTGGACTCTGGGAGTCTAGTCTCCCTGGTAAGAGCTGCCCTAGTACGGCCTGCGGAGTATACCGGCCGTAAAATCGGGGTCCTATGCATCCACGGAGACTTAAAAGACTACCCCACTGCGCTAGTGACTTTGTCCACCGCGGCTGGTAAGTGGACCCACGAGGTGGCTGTCGCTACCAAACTCCCACATGAACTGATACTTGGGAGGGACTTCCCAGGTTTCCCGGCGCTGTGGCCGGCAATAAAAATGTCTGATGGACCCGAGACAGGGGTAACCCTAGTAGAGTGGCCTGATACCACTGGAAGGCCAGAACCCTGGGAGCCCGAATCTGAAGGGCCAGCGGTAGGGGTGACCTCTGCTCCAGCGGTAGAGGGGAGACAACCCCACTGAGTGTATTGGTGGGAGACACGGAGGACTTGCCACCGGGACCTGAGTTGGCAGACCTCAATGTCTCCGGGAAAATTTTGGGACCGCACAACACCGGGACCAAACCCTAACCAGGGCCTGGGAAAGTGTTGTAATGGTTGATGGTAAACCCCAGAAACCTGGGGCTGAGTTAATGTTTCCACGATTTATTGTTCTTCAGGATATGTTGTATCGGGTGAACCAAATCCGAGGTGAGCCAGTTGAACAGTTGGTGGTGCCCACCGCATATCGCAAGCTTGTTATGGAGCTTGCCCACCAACATGTTCTTGGGGGCACATGGGGTGGCAGAAAACGCAGGACCGTGTACTGCAGCGATTTTATTGGCCTGGTGTGTTTAAGGAGGTAGAAGAGTATTGTAAATCTTGTCCAACCTGTCAGATAAATAGCCCCCAGCCACATTTCCGTAGTCCTCTGGTACCTCTTCCAATCATTGAGGTCCCGTTTGAGCGTATCGCTATGGATCTGATCGGGCCTGTACCAAAGTCTGCCAGGGGCCACCAACACATTCTGGTAGTTCTCGACTATGCCACTCGGTATCCGGAGGCGGTGCCTCTGCGACATACCTCAGCTAAGCTCATTGCCAAAGAGTTAATGGAAATGTTTTCCCGTGTGGGCCTGCCAAAAGAGGTTCTGACAGACCAAGGGACCCCTTTTATGTCCAAAGTTATGAGGGAACTGTGTAAATTATTGCGTATAAAGCAATTACGGACGTCCGTTTACCATCCGCAAACGGACGGTCTTGTCGAAAGGTTTAACCAAACTCTAAAAATATGTTAAAAAGGGTGGTGTCTAGAGATGGGAAGGACTGGGACCTGCTTCTGCCCTATCTCATGTTCGCAGTGCGAGAGGTGCCCCAGGCCTCTACTGGGTTCTCGCCCTTTGAACTGCTTTATGGCAGACACCCTCGGGGCCTGTTGGATATCGCCAAGGAAGCGTGGGAACAACAGCCTGTCCCCCACAAAAGTGTCATTGAGTATGTCACCCAGATGCAGGAACGGATGGAAAGGGTGTTGCCGCTGGTCCGGGAGCATATGGAGGCAGCGCAACAAGCCCAGAGTAGGGTGTACAATCGTCAGGCTCGGGTACGGGACTTCAATCCAGGAGATCGGGTTTTGGTTCTGGTACCCACCCTTGACAGCAAGTTCCTAGCTAGGTGGCAGGGCCCCTATGAGGTGATTGAGAAGGTAGGGAAGTAAATTACAAGGTACACCAGCCAGGTCGGCGCAAGCCGGAGCAGGTGTACCACGTGAATTTACTAAAGCCGTGGAAAGACAGGGACACGGCCGACGACAACAGCCCCGGCCAGGGCTTCTAGGTGACAAGGGTCCAGCCCCACAGTTCGAGGCCTGCGAGCGGTAGCCACGGTAAAAATTGCAGACAGCCTGTCTTCCAAACAAGTTCAGGAAGTCAGGGAGTTCATCAGTCGGAACACGGATGTGTTCTCGGACCTCCCTGGCCGCACGTCTCTCATCCAACATGACATCGTCACTGAGCCTCAGGCCAAAATCCGGTTAAAACCATACCGGGTACCCGAGGCTCGGCGACGGGCCATCGCGGAGGAAGTGCAATTAATGTTGAAGCTTGATGTCATTGAGGAATCGAAAAGTGAGTGGGCCAGTCCCATAGTTCTAATACCCAAGCCGGATGGGACGTTGCGGTTCTGCAACGATTTTCGCAAATTAAATGAAGTGTCCAAGTTCGATGCGTATCCCATGCCCCGGGTAGACGAGCTTGTTGAGAATTTAGGGCAAGCCCGTTATTTTTCTGTGCTAGACCTCACTAAAGGATACTGGCAAGTACCCTTAACGGAGGCGGCCAAGGAAAAAACGCTTTGTTACCCCGCAGGGCCTGTATCATTACAAGGTGTTACCCTTTGGCCTGCATGGCGCCCCGCCACCTTCCAAAGGTTAATGGATATTGTGCTGCGACCTCATCGTCGGTACGCCTCGGCCTACTTAGATGATGTAATCATCCACAGCACCGACTGGGAAAGCCATTTGCCCAAAGTGCAGGCGGTAGTAGATGCCCTGAGGAAAGCTGGTCTAACCGCCAATCCAAAGAAGTGTGCGATTGGGTTGGAAGAGACCAAATATCTGGGATATGTCATTGGGCGGGGAGTCATCAAACCTCAGGTAACTAAGGTAGAGGCCATTCGTAATTGGCCCCGACCGGTCACCACCAGGCAGGTAAAGTCCTTTCTGGGAATTGTAGGGTACTACATGCGGTTTGTGCCCCACTTTGCCACAATAGCAGCGCCGTTGACAGACCTGTTGAAGGAGCGAAAGACGGGGAAGGTTAGCTGGAATGAGAAGGCGGAGGAGGCTTTCTCCGCGTTGAAGTCGGTCCTGTGTGGGTCCCCGGTTTTGGTGACACCCGACTTCAATAGGGAGTTCGTCGTTCAGACGGATGCCTCGGAGGTAGGTCTCGGTGCAGTACTGTCTCAGGAAGTCAATGGGGAAGAACATCCCGTTGTCTTCCTGAGCCGTAAACTCACCCCAGCCGAGACCAGGTATAGTATAGTGGAGAGGGAGTGCCTGGCCATCAAGTGGGCACTCGAATCTCTCCGCTATTACCTGTTAGGGAGGAGGTTCCGTCTGGTGACCGACCATTCCCCTCTCAAGTGGATGAGCCAGGCCAAGGAGAGGAATGCTCGGGTCACCAGGTGGTTCCTGTCCTTGCAAAATTTCAAATTTTCGGTGGAACACAGGGCAGGCCGCTTGCAGGGTAACGCAGATGCCCTGTCCCGCGTCCACTGCCTCACATGTGTTCACCCCCTCAGGGTTGAACAAAGGGGGGGGGTATGTGGTAAGGTGCAAGGTACCGTTGTCGACGGGAGGTATGTGTCACTGAGGTTCCTGGCCTCGGTGAGGTAAGAGCCGGGTTTTTTGTGTCAGAAGCAGCTAGTGCTGCTTGACAATTTTGATACTTAGTTTGGCTGCAAAGCCAATCCGGGCCGGCTCTTACTGGGAGTAAGCAAAGAGTTGGGTGGGTGCCTACTCCCCACGGTCCAGGCCGGACTTTATCCGGGCCTTTAAAAAGCAGCCTCCTCAGCAGCTGAGAGTGTGATTGTCCTGGAGCTGCAGATGGTGCTGTGGAGCTCTCTGGGCTGGAAGCAGGAGCCCAGCAAGGAGGAGTGCAGACGCCCTGGAAGCCTGAGGTGGATTATCTTGCGGCTGGGCCGACATCCAGGTGCGAACCCGCACCTAAAACCTCCCAGGTGATTAGAACCTGTGTTTGGACATTTTGTTTTACCTCACGTTTTCTGATGTGTGTGATTTAACACCAAGTGACTGTTCGCTGTTTATTTTTGATGCAAGTGTGAATAAAACACTGTTTTCTGCACCTTCTGGACTCCCTTTTGCCTCTATACCCGCACCGCTGTCTACCAGAGCGACTCCCCACATTATATATAAAAATACACCCCAAAACTTATTTCCCTACTTCTCCTGAGTACGGCGATACCACATGTGTGACACTTTTTTGCAGCCAAGATGCGCAAAGGGGCCCAAATTCCCATGAGTACCTTTAGGATTTCACAGGGCATTTTTACGCATTTGGATTCTCACGCTTTAGGACCCCTAAAATGCCAGGGCAGTATAAACACCCCACATGTGACCCCATTTTGGAAAGAAGACACCCCAAAGTATTCCGTGAGTGGCATGGCGAGTTCACAGAAAAAAAAAAATTTTGGCACAAGTTAGCGGAAATTGATATTTTTTTATTTTATTTTTTACAAGTCTCATATTCCAGTAACTTGTGACAAAAAATAAAATTTTACATGAACTCACCATACCCCTCACGGAATACCTTGGGGTGTCTTCTTTCTAAAACGGAGTCACATGTGAGGTATTTGTACTGCCCTGGCATTTGAGGGTCTCCGCAATCATTACACGTATGGCCAGCATTAGGAGTTTCTGCTATTCTCCTTATATTGAGCATACGGGTAATGAGATTTTTTTTTTTCCGTTCTCTGGGCTTAAAAAAAAAAAAAAAAAGGAACGGCACAGATTTTTTTATTCGCATCGATCAATGTGGATGAAAAAATCTCTGCCAAAATCAGTGACTGCAGTGCGGTGGCTGGGCGCTAACTGCCTAACAAGTAGCTAACTAACTGGCGGTGATAAGGGACCCTTATGCCCCATTCACACGTCCGCAATTCTGTTTGCGGAACGGAATTGCGGACCCATTCATTTCTATGGGGACAGACTTTGTCCCGCTCGGATCCGGAATTACGAATCAGCACTTCCAGGTCTGCACTTCCGTTCCGCAAAAATATAGAACATGTCCTATTCTTGTCCGCAATTGCGGACAAGAAAAGGCATTTTCTATATAGTTCTGGCAATGTGCGGATCTGTAAAATGCGGAAAGCACATTGCCGGTGTCCGTGTTTTGTGGATCCGCAGATCCGCAAAACACATATGGACATGTGAATGGAGCCTTAGAGGGGGGTGATCAGTGACAGGGGGGTAATCAGGGAGTCTATATGGGGTGCTCAGGGGTTAACAAGGGGTTAATAAGTGACGGGGCGAAGGAGGGGGTAGTGTAGTGTGGTGCTTGGTGCTACTTTACATAGCTACCTGGTCCTCTGGTGGTCGATCCCAGCAAATGGGACCACCAAAGGACCAGGTAGCAGGTATATCAGACGCTGTTAACAAAACAGCGTCTGATATACATCTTTGATGCTTTTTATTTTGCATCTACAGCCTGCCAGCGATTGATCATCACTGGCAGGCTGCAGTATAACTGCTGAGCCTCGATCTGCTGTGAACGTGCACACATTCACAGCAAATCTCGCGTCTCGCGAGATGACGCGCCGCTGCGTCAAGGAGGAACAAGCCTGCCGCCGCCTGGACGCAGCACTGCGTTAGGCGGTCGGCAGGCGGTTAAGGTGACAATTGGCAAATTTTCAACTCTACAAATCATACAGGGTGATACAGCACCACACACCTCTTACATCCAGTGACGTCTCCTCTGATGTAGTTGTTGTCCATCCTGCCACCCCCAATACTGTGCCCACTAAGCTCTCCAATACTATACTTCAGAAACAGTTCCCTGAAAATACTAGTACCACACAGATAGCACCCTTTTCAATGATTATTGGCACACAATGCCCTAAAAAAATAACTGCGACCAGCAAATAGTGCTGTAAATAAAGGGTCCCCCAAAAATAATTGTGCCAAGCTGATACTGTGCCAGGGTTTCCTCCTCCACCACAGCAATAGTGCTCCCCAAAGTCCGAATATAAATAATTACCTGCCGGAGTCCAGAGTGCACTTAGTGTTAACAGTGCCCCCAATAGTATTAATGCCCCTTTTGTGCCCATACTAGTAATCATGTTCCCCATAGTCCCACAGTAGTAATAATTCTCCTTATAATGTGTACCCGGAGAAAAATGTCCCCAAATGTGTGCCAGTACAAAAGATCCCCCCTTACAATGTGCGCCAGTACAAAAGATACCCATTTATAATGTACTCCAGTGCAAAGCATACCTCCTTATAATGTGAGCCACTACAAAAAATATTCCTTTACAATGTGCCCTAGTTCTAAAAACACCCCTTTATAATGTACGCCAGAAGCAAAAAAAAAAAGCCCCCTAATATTGCCTGCGAGTACATAAAAATACCCCCTTATAATGTGTGTCAGTGCAAAAAATGCCCTTCTGTGTGCCAGCATAAAAATGTCTCCCCAGTAGAGGCAATATCCCAATAGTACCCTCATAATGTGAGCCAGTACAAGAACATGCCCCCTTATAGCCGCTATAGCATACTTGCCAACTTTTAGAAGTTGGCCTGAGAGAGGGTATTGATTCTGGCACCTAGGATACACCGCTTTTCTCAAGACTTTGCCCCTTTCCATGTTTGTCCGGTCTCTTAAATGACACATCATGCCCAAGTTCGTGATGCATCACACCCTTCCACAGTACAAACAGGCAGCGGGGGGAGTTAATGTGGTATCCTGACAACACATTAAAACTGATGGAGGGCTGCTTTCTCAATCCATTCCAAGATAATTGACAAGAATGTACAGTAGATAAAACATCTACATACATACCTACTCACAAACATTCACTACATTACACTCATCCGTTACTCTATGTAAGGGATCGCTCTCTCAAGGGGTCGCAATCACAGATGTCTCCTCTGACAATGAGGTTCAAAAGGTGCTTTATTTTGGCACTTCAGCACCATCACACACACAAACATCAAAAATAAACAACTGCCTGTCTGGGCTCTACCTAATACATGTGATGTATCTATCTCACCTATAGAGCGCAGTTCACCAACACAGTATTAGGTCCGGCTTTCCTCAGCCTCGTGGCCCCTCAGCCCTCCTGGCTGAGACCACACAGAGCCTCTGCAGGCTTCAGTTTCCAAATCTCCACTGGACTCCTGAAACTGAGGGCTGCTTTCTCCCCACAGTGATTATAGCCAACTGGCCTCACCTGTGGTAGAATAGGGGTGTGGACTAAAATATCAACCCCTTCTACACCTTTATCTTGCCCGTCACTGCCTCACATACCCCCCTCCTCTGTTCAGACCTGTGGGGGTGAACACTGGCACCAAACCAGGATGCTTGTGACAGGGCATCCGCATTACCTTCAGTTTTCCCTTTGTTCTGCCACACCCAGGCCAGCAGAGCTCGGTTTGTCATAAACACAGATTTTCTACCCAGCAGGTCACGTCTAAGGGATTCCATTGCCCATTTAATGGCCAGACACTCTCGTTCTACTCTTTCACGAGCAACGACGATACACTCTCGCGTTCTTTTATCTCGCTCTCTTTGTCTCTTTATTTTTCTTTCTCTTTGCCTCTGGCGTTCATGCTCTTTCTTGGACTGCTGCAACTCTTGACTGACCAGTTCATATAGTTGTTCCATGTCATGTTCGTGTCCAGACACTTCTTTTACTTTGCAGAGCTCCTTCAGCAGAGCATGCTTGTCCCCGCTCACTCCTTTTAAGCGCATCTTGTTCACGTCTTCCTTGGCGTCTTGCAGTTTCCCTTCTAGGGGCCTCAAAAAATTTTTTTAACTCTTTTATTGACACAAAGGGAAAAAATATCAACACTTACATCCGCATTGCATGTCATAGTGTACACAGAAGGATCAAGTCTATTATGTACATATAATTCAATCATTCACTGCATTGTTATAATTTCTTACCCACTATCAAAGATTAACAAAACATTTTGTGACTCCACTAAACCGACTGATCTGGTAATCCTTGGGCTGCCAACAGTGCCTGCTGCATTCTTGGAGCTGAGTACAGTGTATGCGGAGAGTTAAACCAGGGGCCCCAGACTTTCTCAAATTTTTGAGGTTTATTTTGGTGTTTATACACTAGTACCGAATATGGTATAATTTGATTTGCGATTTCAACATAGATATGGTCGGTGTATTGGGGTCATACCATCGCAGTGCAATACATTTACGTGTCATGAATAGCGATTCTCTCAAGAATATTGTCATGTAGTGGTCCCAGTTATCATCTATGAGTCCAAGCAGACAGCCTCGGGAATACACTCTATCTGGACTGGCAGCAGATTGGAGAGAAAGGCGGTCACCCTTCTCCAAAACGTGGTAAGTGTACTACAACTCCATATCATATGCCAGAAATCTGCGTCTGGCTCCCCACATCGCGGGCATGCAGTAGATGGAACTTTGCCCATTCTGTATAGCCTAGTTGGTGTTAAATATGCTTGATGTATGATGTATAGTTGTATAATTTTATTGTTAACTGCTGGTGATACATGTAGATGTGATTCCAATAAATCCACTATGGACTCATCTGTGAGTGTGGGTATCTTTCTTTCTTCCTCACCTATGACAGCACCCATGGAGATACACCGCCCCCATCCAGGACAGGAAACAGTTCACCACACTGCTTTAAAAGGAGGGGTCATGTAGCAGCTCACCAGTTCTGTTTCCTGTCCTGCGGGGCAGGTGAAGTTCCCACACTGGTAGGACGAGGCATGCTGCGGGCGCCCCGGCGTGATGCTTATGGAGGGCTTACCCGGGCGGTGTAAGTTCTTCCCCTGGGAGCAACTGCCGAGTCTGGGCTCCTTGCTCCCCACTTCCTCCGGCTCCTTCTACACTCTGAGGGCGGTTTTACCCGTCCCCTTGGGTGTCGGCGAATCGCGGCCGTGATCGCGATCCCGGCAGCCGAGGGACACGCACTTCCGGGTGCGCGGCTGCAGAGGGAGGCACTGCGCATGACCGGAAGTAGGTGGAGCGGCTTCACACGCGCGGCAGAGCGAGTCCCAGCCAGCATAAGACTGCGTCCCTGAGTGCAGAGCAGTCTGTTTCTCCATTGAGGTGCAGCTCCTAACGATCATGGAGGCAAGCCAGCGTGTGGAGACCACTGAGACCACCAATGAACCGGTATCCTGGTGGGGTAAGGGGGTATTACCCCAAAATTTATGCCTTCTTGTCACAGATCCTAATTATAGGGGTATTGTTCCCTAGGTCCCAAGGGAGAGTAAGAGGGCCTCTAAATCCAAAGAGAAAGTTTGTGCCCTGTGCAAGAAGAGGTTGGCCTCGGGCTATGAAAAACCGCTCTGCCACCATTGCATAGGGAAATTGGTGCAGGAGGAGACCCCGTCCCTGTTGTCTAGCCTGAAGGAAATGATTCGGGAAGAAGTCAGGGAGACAGTGAAAGAATCTGTCAGCGGTCTGTTAGAAACCAGAACTGGTACTTCTGCCACTGCATCTGTAGCTCCCTCCAGCGACCAAGAGGTGCTTTCGGGTTTGGAGGAAGAAGGAGAGAGACTCTCATCTGACGAATCCTTTGATACAGACTCTGCTGGCAGGCCTTTTTTCAGAATGAAAATATTAATTCACTTGTTAAAGTGGTTAGAGCCACGATGGGGCTAGACGATCAAAAGGCTCCTCAAACGATCCGTGATTCCATGTTTGGGGGCCTGGGAACCAGATGGGTTAGGAATTTTGATATTCATGAGAACATTGAGGCTTTAATCTCCAGGGAATGGAGTAAACCTGATAGGAAGTTTTTCATTCCAGCTGCGATTAAACGAAAATACCCATTTGAAGAAAAAGCCTCAGCCTCTTGGGATAGGGCCCCAAAATTAGATGCGCCAGTAGCGAAAATTTCTAAGAGGGCAGCCCTTCCCTTTGAGGATGCAGGTTCCTTAAAAGATACTTTGGATAGAAGGGCCGACATATACCTTAAAAAGAATTGGGAGGCCACTACAGCGGCCTTTAGACCTTCCATAGCAGCAGCACAGGTCGCTAGGTCTCTTAAAGTTTGGATCTCTGACCTAGAGAATCATGTTAAGAATGGTACTCCCAGAGAAACGATTCTTTCCTCCTTTCCCACTATCTCCAACGCAATTGATTTCTTATCTGGCGCTTCTATTGATTCTCTTAAATTTTCTGCCAGAGCCTCTGCCTTATCTAATTCAGCCAGGAGAGCCTTATGGTTGAAGAATTGGAACGGGGACCCTACCTCCAAGGCGAAACTTTGTAGCATTCCCTGTCAGGGAGAGTTTCTGTTTGGGCCGGTGTTAGACGATTTACTGGAAAAAGCCTCAGACAAGAAGAAGGGGTTCCCTTCTTCTAGTCGTCCAGTTAATAAGAGACCCTTTCGTTCACAAACTAACAAGTTCTTTAGGAAGAGAGAAAGGCCTGGGCAAAACCCAGGTCCCTCCAATAAGTCTAAGGGTTTTCTTTTTTCTAGAACAGAGGCCTCCAAAAAGAAATCTGACTGACGCCAGGCTTCCGGTAGGAGGTCGGCTTACAAGCTTCCTAGAGAGTTGGCAGAAGATTACGAACAGCCCCTGGATCTTACAGATTATACGAGAAGGGTACCTGATAAATTTTATAAATGCCCCAAGAGGAAGATTTGTCATTACAGACTTTCACAGAGATCCAGTGAAGCAGGAAGCTATCAGGGCAGAAGTGTTTGCTCTTCTAGAGAAGAGAGTGTTAATAAAGGTTCCTCCTCAAGAAATAGGAGAGGGTTTTTATTCAACACTTTTTCTTGTAAAAAAGCCGAATGGGTCCTACCGGACCATAATAAACTTGAAATTATTGAATCATTATCTGGTGTACGAAAGGTTTCGTATGGAGACCATCAGCACAGCTATCCTGAATTTGTCCCCGGGTTGCTTTATGGCCACTCTAGATTTAAGGGATGCTTATTACCATATCCCGATTCATCCCGATCATCAGAAGTATTTAAGGGTGGCTATTCAACTAGAGGAAGATCTCCTCCATGTCCAGTTCAGGGCTCTCCCCTTCGGGTTAGCTCAGGCTCCCAGGTTATTCACGAAAGTGGTGGCAGAGATGTTGGCCCATGTGAGAGAGAAGGAGATAGTTATTGTCCCTTATCTGGACGACTTTCTCCTGGTCTCTCACTCTCACCTGAAACTGGAGGATCAGATTTCCTGGGTCAGGGAAGTTTTACAGAATCTGGGATGGGAGCTGAATCTAGAGAAGTCCAATTTGGTCCCCAGCCAGAAGTGTGTGTTTTTAGGGATGATTTTGGACTCGGTTTCCCAGACCTGTCAGTTACCACCTCTAAAAGCCCTAAACCTGATAAAGGAGGTGAGGGGGTTAGCTCAGTCCCAGTCAACTTCACTGAGAAAGGCTATGTCGGTCCTGGGTCTTATGACTGCCACCATTCCAGGGGTAGAATGGGCCCAGTTCCATTCCAGGCCCCTTCAACTTCAAATTTTACAGGAATGGGACAGGGACCTAGCTTCCTAGATTCTCCCTTCTATCCTTCCTCTCAGACCATCCTGTCTCTGGAATGGTGGAAGGATATTCGGAACCTTCAGAGGGGGTCCCCTGGGTAAGGAAAGAAGTAGTTTCCCTGACCACGGATGCCAGCCCATGGGGGTGGGGGGCCCATGTAGAGTCCCTTCTACTTCAGGAATCCTGGAACCAGGACCTTCTAAAGCAGTCCCAAAATTTCAGGGAATTAAACGCTATCAGGCTAGCTCTCACCCAGAGTCTCCCTGTAATAAAAACAGAAATGTACGAATATACTCAGACAATATGACCGCGGTGGCCTATATAAACAGGCAGGGGGAACCAAATCCCTGACACTCTTTTCCCTAGCTCAGGAGATTTTTCTACTAGCCGAGTCTTCTCTATTGTCAATTTCTGCGGTTCATCTAAGGGGGAAGGACAACTTGACTGCAGACTTCCTGAGCCGTCACCGTCTACGTCAGGGGGAATGGTCCCTAGATCCAGTTATTTTCAGGATGATAGAAGACCTATGGGGAACTCCAGAAATAGATCTTTTTGCCTCTCGGATCAACAGAAAGGTGGAGAAGTTTTGCTCCCTTTCTCCAGAGGATCATCCGACAGCGGTGGATGCTCTGGCTCACTCATGGGAGAGGGGGCTTCTGTATGCCTTCCCCCCCCTGAAGTTGATTCCGAGAGTCCTGAGGAAGATAAGGGAGGACAAGGCTCGAGTGATTTTTGTGGCTCCCTTTTGGCCGAGAAGGGTATGGTTCTCTTGGCTTCAGAGCCTGTCAGTAGCTTCCCCCTGGGTCCTACCGACGTTTCCGGGCCTTTTGGTACAGGGCCCAGTGTTTCATCCGGAAGTGGAGAACTTACACTTGACGGCCTGGCTTTTGAAAGGCAGGTTTTAAGACGTAAGGGGCTAACGGAGGAGGTTATTTCCACTCTCCTGGCTAGTCGCAAGAAGGTTACCTCCTCTATTTATACTCGTATCTGGAGGACCTTTTTCAATTTTGTTAATTCTCCAGTGGATGTGTTAGAACCTCCTCCAATGGCCTTAATATTGGATTTTTTACAGGCAGGATGGGAGAAGGGTCTCAGACCTAGTACGCTTAAAGTGCAGATTTCGGCGCTTAGTGCTCTTTTTGAGTTTAGATTAGCCAATCACCCTTGGATTAAGAGGTTTGTCACAGCTATTTCTAAGATGGCTCCGGTTTCCAAATCTAGACTTCCCCCTGGGATCTCAATGTGGTTCTTTCAGCGCTTACCTCTGTTCCCTTTGAGCCCATTCAAGAGATTCCTATTAAGTTACTATCGCAGAAATTAGCCTTCCTCTTAGCTATTACCTCTGCCAGGAGGGTAGGGAGATTGCAGCCCTTTCCATTAATGAACCATACTTATGTATCTTGGAGGATAGGGTTATTATTTCCCCCGATCCTTCTTTTTGCCGAAGGTGTCTTCTTCTTTTCACCGTTCTCAGGAGATAGTTCTGCCGTCCTTCTTTGCTTCCCCTAGAGACGAGGAAGAGTCTCTTTTCCATTGCCTTGATGTTAGGAGATGTCTTTTGATGTACCTTGAGTCCACTAAGTCGTGGAGATTGTCTCCTAAGCTCTTTATCTCTTTTCAGGGGAGGCAGAGAGGGATGGCAGCCTCCTCTCAGACCATTGCCCGATGGATTAAGCAAGCTATTCAGTTAGCTTATTCAAGTAAAGGCCTGGATCCCCCGTTGAATTTTGGTGCCCATTCGACTAGATCCGTTTCTACTTCCTGGGCAGAGAGGCATCTGCCTCCATAGAGCAAATTTGTGGGGCAGCTACCTGGAGTTCTCCTCATACCTTTTTTAAACATTATAAGTTACAACTGCCCTCCAATGAGGGATTGTGTTTTGGCCAGAAGGTTCTTCAGGCAGTTGTCCCGCCCTAATTGGATCTTGCCTATATCTCCATGGGTGCTGTCATAGGTGAGGAAGAAAAATTGCAATTACTTACCGGTAATGCGTTTTCTTTGAACCTATGACAGCACCCATCTAATTCCCAACCCAGAGGGAGAAAAAGGATAGTTAAAAAAAAAAAAAAAAAAAAAATGTACATTTTTCGGTATATTTTCTGTCACTTATTTTCCTTAGTCCTTGGTTTAGTACTGGTGAGCTGCTACATGACCCCTCCTTTTAAAGCAGTGTGGTGAACTGTTTCCTGTCCTGGATGGGGGCGGTGTATCTCCATGGGTGCTGTCATAGGTTCAAAGAAAACGCATTACCGGTAAGTAATTGCAATTTTTTCCATTTGTGGTCGGGGCTACATGACACGTAACCGTCTACCTTCCTAACTGACTAAACTAAGCGACTTGAGCTGTGCCATAACCGCTGCGTAGGAGGAATGCCTAAAAGGGGGCATACGCTGCAAGGTGTTTACGAAAGAAGGGCGGATTGGGAGGGTACGCAGCACCGTCAACACACCCAAGGGAGGCGTCTGCCTGGTATAAATGTGCTACTAACGCCCCTCCCACAAATACAGCCCAATGAATCGGCCTTCTAACTTGTGGTCGGGGCTACATGACACGTAACCGTCTACCTGCCTAACGGACTAAACTAAGCGGCTTGAGTTGTGCCATAACCGCTGCGTAGGAGGAATGCCTAAATAGGGCCAAAAACCCACAACAAATGATACACAATAGAACGTAGCAACAACACTAACATGACCAACCTCTGGAACAGCAATTACTAGCAGCAGCAATTGCTGAGAGACACGAACTGGGCACCCTGAATGGAATGTCGGAAAGAAAATGATTATATTGGGGGCCAAAAAATGGCAACAAAACCAGTGTCTTAACACCTACTGGGTCGGCAGATAGCAACTGCCGCTGGCTCTCATCACAGTTCATGGCTTCCGAGGTAGTAGAGCACTGGTCAGTAACATGCCCACCCTCCAGAGCCTTGCTCACTATCACATTGTCTGCTATACCATGCCCACCCTCCAGAGCCTTGCTCACTATCACATTGTCTGCTATACCAGCAATAGGAGCAACAATCTTATCACGTGACGAGATGGGCGTGCTCCAAGGACATCTCCCCCAAGGTAATCATCCTTCTCCTGGATCTTGGGAAGCTCCTGCCGTTTGTTCCTGGTGCCACGATCACCTAAATGCTCCTCAATGCAGTGGTTGCCATAGGAAATGTCTTGACCTTGAATCGAGTGTTCTTTCTTAGGATGATGAGTCCCACACTTTTCCTCTGAGTCTCCAGTCGCACAATTTGAAGCACTTTTTCTGCTCCATAGCTCAAAAAAAAAAAACGGAAAGTCTCTGCCCAGGACAATTTCTAACTCCAGGGTCTCATATTTCAAGAGCTCTCACTGTACAGAGCCATAGTCTGTTACAAAGGTCAGAGACACAATGGTATCTGCCTCTGGCCTCCTATCCAGGAAGTCTAGTATGCCAGGCAAAACCCGGAATGCTTCTTGGCGAGCATCTAGAGTGACTCACAGCGGGATCCCCCCAAATGACCAAATCGCAGGGTTTTCATATGTTTTGTCAGATCTCCTAAGCACAGGACAATCAGGTGCACACTTTCCCTCTTGATAGCATCTCCAGAAATGCTCTCTCTGTTGCTTGACAGCTGCATGCTGTAGTGGTTAGTTGCTCCTAGCAACAATATTACCGCCCCTTCACAATTCCTCTCTAGAACTCTGTACACATTTGCAGGAAACATATGAACTCCTGAGAGCCGAACCTCTCTCTATCGCACTTTGTGCACTGAAGGGGAAGACAGCACGAAATCCTCTGGGGCACTCTCAGTTGCAGAGAACACTAGCCAAATGTTGGTTGAGGTGCCCTTGCTGGTATTTGGTGTTTTAGGGTGCTTTTGCGGCTGGGCCCCTGTGTTTGTGACGCCAGCACTGTAAGGTGAAAATGTTGAGTCAGTACAGACACAGTTCATTTGTATGGCATGAGTGATGACTCGGAAATAGGTTCAGTAGTATTCCTTTTATCAGGTTTAGGCAATTGTAAGTTGAGGAGTCCTCTTTAAGGCTGACACTTTAAGGCTGACACTTTACAGGCAAGACTTCTGTAATTATTCTAAGTCCAAACTACTGTATAGCAGTCTGGTACTAAATATACTTATCTCTGGTATTATATTCTACTTATCTTGAGCTATCCAATAAGGGCGTTTCTCCCTCGTGGCAGGCAAACTCTCTGCCACATTATTTTCAGGATGCTCTCCTGAAGTATTCAGGTTTCTACTATATCCTGGAAGGCTTTATAGTGGGAAAAAGTACAATTCTGCACATCAATTATCCATTCATGTCCCAGCACTCTTAAAGTTGCTCTCAGGCACTTGTGCTTATGAAGTCCATAGCCCTAACCCTCACTAGGCTCACTTCATATTTAGACATAGACTTACTGTCTGGAGCTTCGCTGCTGTAACTACTCTTAGTTTGTCCTCTCTAGGATTAATCAGGTCCCGGAGGAAAGAATTTGAAGCTACATAGTGGATGAGGCCTTTTTCTCTCCTCCATACACTTGTTTTTCCTCCTGTCTACAATACACTACACTCTACTACACTGCAATGCCCTGAGCTAGACACACCCCAAGCTATATAAATGAGTGGCGCCTGCACCACCTAGGGCCAAATGGGTGTAGTGACATTGCCAGCCTGATAATAGGAAATACCATACATTGCAAATACATTAAATAAATAGGCAAATGTTTAAAGTGTCCCGTTTACACACATATGTGGGCAGTTGCCCTTAACAAGCACACATCGCCTTTTTCTCTGGAACTCCTGGCACATCACTGACACCTTGGACCTTTACAAAGTGTCCCCTAAGCGTTGAAGACTTTCTCTTTAGGGCCAACTGCAGTTAAGCCTCCAAAGCCTCCCGCTCTGCATTAAACTGCACTACTTCCCCTTGGGTACAACCCATCTGTTTGGCCAGGTTTTCCTGCCGTTTTATCTGCCCCAACCGCCTGACATATTCCTCCACGAGACCCATGGTAACAGACAGTCTTGTAGCAACACAGTTTCTGCAACTTGGGTTTTTGGCCTTTTAAATTTCAGCAAGTTTTCCTTGCAACACAGCAGAAGCATCCAGGTTAGCAAGAGCAACAGCTTCACCGGATAACCAGGCTTCCCACCCTTTAAAGAGGACCTTTGATCAGGGAAAAAAGTATGAACTAAGTGTGGTGACATGGAGAGCGCCGAGAACGGATCGGCGCCCAGGGATAATAGTAAGTGCAGGGAGATCCCTGGGCGCCGCTACCCATGTCAGCATACTTAGTTCATATTATTTTCCCTGATGAAAGGTCCTCTTTAACTCCAACACAGTAACAAAGCAGCAGCTTTATCAAGACATTGGGCTTCCGGCCCTTTAAATGTCCAACTCCGTTTCATGCAGGATATCAACAGTGTCTGGATTAGCAGCATTCAGCAGCACCTGCTCTTTTCGTCATGCTGTTGCCCCTAGCAACAATCGTTGTGCCCTTTTAGCATGGACATTGCCCGCATCCCCCATCATATGTAAGGGATCGCTCTCTCTCAGGGGGTTGCAATCACAGATGTCTCCTCTGACAATGGGGTTCAAGTTCAAAAGGTGCTTTGTTTTGGCATTTCAGCACCATCACACACATAAACATGAAAATAAACACCTGCCCATCTGGGCTCTACCTAATACATGTGATGTATCTATCTCACCTACAGAGCGCAGTTCACCAACACGTATTAGAACCGGCTTTCCTTAGCCTCGTGGACTACATATCGATATGCTCTGTGGAACATATGACTGTTGCTATTCAGTTGTTTCTTTTTTTGTATATGTTCCATATAGCATATGAGTTAATTTGTATACCAGTCTTTTGATTGAATATAGCAATCTGTCCTTTGGCACAGACCACTTTCTGTATATTATGTACTCAGCTTGAGGTATAGTTTAGTACTTTAGAGCCTTGCATACCATCTTTGTATTAAGCATTATATACTCAGCTTTATAGGGCATTTTATACCATCTATGTATTCAGCGTTATATATTTAGCCCTATGGAACATCTCATGTACATAGTTAATATGGCCATAATTGAGTGACTTACTATCTGTGTTCAGCTTTATATATCTAGCTTCCATCTAATTACCTTGGGTTTACAATTTGTGTTGCCCTGGTGGAGTGATATATTATATATATATTTAGCTGTACATACATAGCTTGATAAATTATAAATTTTTGTGGAGTACAATAATTGAGGCGCTCTCTATACTTTATATATATTCAGCTTTGTATATACAGACTAATGTATTTGGTTATGATTGTGTCCGGCCATTTTTGACATAGAGCGCTTTACCTGATTGATGTCCCTTTTGCAATTTTTTCTGTAATTTTTTCCATCGTGCCTTCCTCTCCTATATTTTGTATTGAAGTTATATATTTTGACTTAATAAAGATTAATATATATTTTATGGTTATAGTCCCATGATCTTCCTTTTTTGGTTTGGAATATAGTTGCAGTTGTTTGATCTGGGGACAATGTTCGGATGAATATGAGGTTGTTGTAGATGTTTATTACAATAGGTTCCTGCCTGACTGAGCCCACCTTGGCGCTGGTAAGCGGGCACATCTATTTTGATCAAAATATATTTGCTAAGAATCTCAAATTTTATATTATATGAGGGCTTAGTCCATATTTTGTGTTTGCATCTATTGTGTTAGTGAATTATTTTCAGTGATTTTTCTTTTATAAATATAACATAGTAACATAGTATAGAAGACCGAAAAAAGACATTTGTCCATCCAGTTCGGCCTGTTTCCTACAAGTTGATCTAGAGGAAGGCAAAAAAAAAACCTGTGAGACAGAAGCCAATTTTCCCCACTTAAGGGCAAAAAATTATTTCCCGACTCCAATCAGGCAATCAGAATAACTCCCTGGATCAACGACCCCTCTCTAGTAGCTGTAGCCTGTAATATTATTACACTCCAGAAATACATCCAGTCCCCTCTTGAATTCCTTTATTGTACTCACCATCACCACCTCCTCAGGCAGAGAGTTCCATAGTCTCACTGCTCTTACAGTGAAGAATCCTTTTCTATGTTTGTGTACAAACCTTCTTTCCTCCAGACGCAGAGGATGTCCCTTCGTCTCAGTCACAGTCCTGGGGATAAATAGATGATGGGACAGATCTCTGTACTGACCCCTGATATATTTATACATAGTTATTAGATCTCCCCTCAGTCGTCTTTTTTCTAAAGTGAATAACCCTAATTTTGATAACCTTTCAGGGATCTTCCTGCACTTACTATTATCCCTGGGCGCCGCTCCGTTTGTATAGTGCAGCATTGTGACTGGTGAGCGGTTCTGCAGTGATACTACAACTACAAAGAGTGACAAACGCAATTATAAAAAAGTATTATAACTGGTGTGATAGACCAGTGTCCCCCCAAACAACATATTGAAGTAGGGTGTTATCTAAGAATATACTACTCAAATAGTGTATTTGTGTGCTGCAGAAATGTATCCGCTTTCACTGCGTGACCTCTGCTACACACAGTGATAGAATTTAAAGGAAAACATTTTAGAACTAGTGTGAAAGACGTGTGGCCCCCAACACAACATATAGAAGCTGGGTGTTATCTAAGAATATACTACTCAAATAGTGTATTTGTGTGCTGCAGAAATGTATCCGCTTTCACTGTGTTACCTCTGCTACACACAGTGAGAAAATTTAAAATACATTTTTTTTTTTAAACTGGTGTGAGTATAGACCAGTTGACACCAAAACGACATATAGAAGCTGGGTATTATCTACTAATACACTACTGAAGAAATTTAGCCGCTTTCACTGCGTTACCTCTGCTAGACACAGTGATAAAATTTAAAATATATATATTTTTTTTTAAACTGGTGTGATTATAGACCAGTTGACAACAAAACGACATGTTGAAGCAGGGTGTTATATACCTTCTTCAACATACACTGCGCGTCTCTATAGACTTTTGTCACCGGGTCATTTAAAAAATGACAGGCAGATGAAGAGGCAGGCCCTTTCGCAGGGGTGGTAGGGGTAGGGCAGAAGCACCAGGCCAAAACCTAAATGGGAAGTTGCAGAAGGTGCGTTCAATTTCGTCAAAGGACGCACCAGACTTGGTTGAGTGGCTCACTCAGCCTTCCACTTCTGTACCCTCCTCATCCTCTCTATCTGCACCCTCTTTACTTACTGCTGTGTGCACCCCCAAGGACAACAAGATAAAAGAAGATAAGTTTCTTATTGTTTCTTAACCTTTTATTCCTAAAAGATATGTACCTCTCACAATTAGATGTTACAATGCTTTTAAAAATCTCCCATTTTGTAGTTGTATTTTTATTTTTGAGGACTTTGTCCCAGTTAGTTAGGCCTATGGCCTCGCTTAGTTAGCTAAATTTTGCTTTTTTGAAGTTTGGTATTTTTGTTCCTCCCTTTAGAAACGTTTGAAGGATAATTGGAAGGTTATTACTTTATGGTCACTATTTCCCAGGTGTTCCCCAACCTGCACATCTGTTGTTCTATCAGGTCTATTGGTTAATACTAAGTCCAGTATGGCCGTTCCTCTAGTTGGGTCCTGAACCAGTTGGGAAAGGTAATTGTCTCTGGCTATTGCCAAGAACCTGTTTCCTTTATGGGATGTACAGCTTTCATTTTCCCAGTCTATATCTGGGTAGTTGAAGTCCCCCATGATAACGACTTCATTATGATTTGCCGCCTCGTCTATCTCGTTTAGTAATACATTTTCTGTGGACTCTGGTATATTAGGTGGTTTATAATACACTCCTATTAGTAATTTATTATTGTTTTTGCCTCCATGTATCTCTACCCACAGTGACTCCACATGTTCATGTCCCTTACAGATGTCATCTCGAATTGTGGGCTTTAGACAGGACTTCACATAAAGGCAGACCCCACCACCTCTCCGGTTTTGACGATCCTTTCTAAACAGATTGTAACCTTTTATATTAACAGCCCAGTCATAGCTATCATCCAGCCAAGTCTCAGTTATTCCCACTATGTCATAGTCCTCCTCACACATCACTAATTCCAGTTCACCAGTCTTGTTAGTCAGGCTTCTGGCATTAGTATACATACATTTGACAGGTTTATGTGTATTTTTTGCCCTACATTTTCATTCTGAGCTGTTCTAGTCCCCCTTCCATTCCTCCCCCAGTCACACTACCTTGCCCCCGGTCTCTATCTGCACTATCTTCCCCTCCTATAATGTATTTACCCTCCCCCACAGTCCCTAGTTTAAAAACTCCTCCAACCTTCTAGCCATCTTTCTCCCCAACACAGCTGCCCCTTCCCCATTGAGGTGCAGCCCGTCCCTACGATAGAGCCTGTAGCCGACAGAGAAGTCGGCCCAGTTCTCCAGGAACCCGAAACCCCTCCTTCCTACACCAGTTCTTGAGCCACTTGTTAACCTTCCTAATCTCCTGCTGCCTTTCTTGTGTGGCCCGTGGTACAGGCAGTATTTTAGAAAATAATACTTTTGAGGTCCTTGCCCTAAGCTTTTGACCTAAATCCCTGAAATCATTTTTAAGGACTCTCCACCTACCTCTAACTTTGTCATTGGTTCCAATATGGACCAAGACTGCTGGATCTTCTCCAGCCCCTCCCAGTAATCTGTCAACCCGTTCTGCGATGTGTCGAAACTCTAGCGCTGGGAAGACAGATGTAGCCATGTACATCCGCATATTCATTTTTCTCATTGTGCATGATGTATTTTTTATATCTTTTTCAGTGATTTTTGTTTAGTCTCTATCTAGGCCTTCAGCAGTACAGAAGAGCTGTCATTAAATCCCTGCTGACCCCATCCCAGTCTACACAACAAAACCGACAAGCAGCAGAAGCAGGAAATGTACACCGATTGTGTGTTCT
The DNA here is from genome assembly GCA_033119425.1 of Bufotes viridis. Taxonomy (NCBI): domain Eukaryota; kingdom Metazoa; phylum Chordata; class Amphibia; order Anura; family Bufonidae; genus Bufotes; species Bufotes viridis. The sequence goes on from CM065591.1 coordinate 182,363,707, forward strand.
AGAAGCCAAGTGAAACTCTTTTGGTATGCAGATCTGTAATCCATATGCAAATGAGCAGTTAGGTGCTCCTAGGATGGGCCCAAGTCACTCTGTGCACTCTTGTTCCTCCTACTTTCTCTACTAACTCCTCCTTCTCATTTTGATATAGAGGGCTCGGCAAGATGACGATGCAGGAACCTGACCCTGTCAATCAAAAAGATTGACTCATTAACAAAATCCTGGAATACTCATTGTGAGGATTTAAAGTCATGACTGTTATTGTGCTTCACAACCATGAGTCAACCATTGTAATAGTATGTGTGTATTCCAGCAATCACAACTTTCCATTAGTTCAGATTTATAAAAAAAACTACTTCCCTACAATGCCTCCTGGATAGAGATGAGCGAACACCTGGATGTTCGGGTTCGAGAGGTTCGGCCGAACTTCCGGAAAATGTCCGGGTTCGTGATCCGAACTCAACCCGAACTTCATCCCGAACCCGAACCCCATAGAAGTCAATGGGGACCCGAACTTTTGGGCACTAAAAAGGCTGTAAAAGACACCCAGAGGGATAATATACCGCAATAAACGCATTGCGATTACAACTTTGAGCTAACGATCACCATGGGAACGCCTCCTCCAGTAGAATGTACTGTCGGATCTGAGAATTAAGTTGAAATCGCAATGCGATTCTTATATATTTGCTTAATCGCATTGGATTTCAACTTAGCATTGCTAAATAATTCCATCCATATCGCTAACTTACTGAGTCAGTAAGTTAACGAATATGGATGGAATTATTTAGCAATGCTAAGTTGAAACGGCAATGCGATTAAGCAGATATATAATAATCGCATTGCGATTTCAACTTAATTCTCACATCCGACAGTACATTCTACTGGAGGAGGCGTTCCCATGGTGATCGGTAGCTCAAAGTTGTAATCGCAATGCGATTAAGCAATACATAAGAATCGCATTGCGATTCCAACTTTTTAGTACTCAACTTTTAAAATCGTACACCACTTTAAGTTCCAAAGTTGCAATCGTGTTCGAATAGAACTTAAAGCTGTCTCTTAGTCAGTTTTAGTATTGGTGTGTTGTAATAGAAGTTACATTCGCACGCGAATATAACTTAGAGCAATACAGTCAACTTTACACTGTTAGTTTTATTATCGCGATAATACAACTATTCAAGAATCGTGTACGTATGGCCTGTACGTGTGTGCGTTACCTCGACACTATTCTATTTTGCCAGCCACAGCTGAAACCACTGATTTATGGTATTGCTATTTTGGCAATTGAATTTAACCCCAGAAAATAATCTATCCTTTGCCAGACAGCAGACAGTATTATACTTGTCTAGCCAAAGCTGGAACACCAGATTTAGGGGATTGGTATTTGAGCAATTGTATTTAACCCCTTAATAAAATATAGAAATTTCTTTCCTGAGTTTCTAGGGGTGACAATTAGCACAGCCAAGCCCCTGATGTAGGATATAGCAAAATAAAAAAACTAGTATTGATGGATTGATGGACTTGGTGGCAGCTTCTTCTGGCGCACCACAAGTCACAAAATGGCCGCCGATCAACCCAGAAAATAAGTGACAGAAAAACGCTCTGTGCAGCCTAAAAACCAGCGAGCAAGTAACTAGCAGAAGTTCAATGATTCTCAGCTGTAAATTGATCCGTTCATTAGGTGCTGTTGCTGACTTTAACCTGCCTAATCTCGCCCTGATAGAAGCTGCGTCCTCTCCCTACACTAATCAGAGCAGTGTGACGTGCGGGCGCCACGTGACTCCAGCTTAAATAGAGGCTGGGTCACATGCTGCACTTGGCCAATCACAGCCATGCCATTAGTAGGCATGGCTGTGATGGGCTCTTAGGGCAAGAAGTAAAATGCTAACTGATTGGCTGCTGTGCAGCCCTTCAGAAAGCGGGAAGAAATCGACGAACACCGGACCCGAACCCGAACTTTTTTGAAAATGTCCGGGTTCGGGTCCGTGTCACGGACACCCCAAAATTCAGTACGAACCCGAACTATTCTCGAACTTTTCGCTCAACACTACTCCTGGATTGTCTGGGAATCTCCAGAAACACCCAAGCAAGTCTCCTGCAAAAGTACTGGAGGGAGCTAGCCACATACTAACTTATATTGCGCCTCCTGTCTTCAATACGCGCTATAGAAAATGTATGTAGTGAGCTCCCCCTAGTGGCAGCTCCAGATAGTCTGGAGTTGTTTGTGAGGGGGGCGCTGCTGTATCATTTACGTTGAGTACTTTGCTAGCACTATCTATGTGGAACTTCATAGTATTATTTATTGGGAGTCATTCTGCTGAGACTTTGAGAGTCCTTATGTTGACTGTGCACAGTGTACAGAGGGAAAAAAGCCATCCTCCGTCTGTAGTTGTGTTTAAACTCAAGCGCTGAAGGACCTGTGATGATGTCAATATGCAGAGCTCAGCAGTGGAAGTGGTGTTGAAGGACCTGTGATTGATTCCTGGGATATACTAAGAGTTGTAGTTCTCTAATACTCCCTCACTGCTTGGACAGAGTGATGTTATTTACCTAGGGCTGTAGGTCTGAAGGGAGGGGACTGATTTTTAACATTGGACTGTATTTTGGAGGCAGCTGGAGGGGCTAGTCACATGACTGTTTTTTTTAGCAGACAAAGAATAGCAGCTCTCAAAAAGTAGGACATGTCCTATTTTTGGCCATGAAATCAATGGGACTGCTTTAACAGCTCTTTAGACAGGCGTGCACCCATGTAACAGCTGTTAAAACGGTAACACTAGGTGAAAAATGGCATTTCAGGGGTTATAAAATAATAAAAGTAATAATACACTCACTCCTCACTGGATGCAGCAGGCCCTGTGCTCCTTGCATAAAGACATCACATGATCACACTTGGAGCATCAGGTCCTGCTGCCTCCGGTGAGGAACAAGTGTCCCTGCACGCGCAAGTGGTTGAAGAGGGGGTGCAGCGTGAGATGATCCTACCTTATGAGTTTTTCCTACCGCCGAACTGAGCATGCTCAGTCCAAGTGAAGCCCCGCCCACAGCCTAGGACATTATGAATGCTGGGAGCCACAATAGGGAACATCATTTATGCTGAGGGCCACTATGGGGAATCATTTTCAATAGGGGCCACGATTGGTGGGCATTATGTATACTACAGATGTTGGGAAAATACAATGAAATTCATCTGGATGCAAAACACCGTTGGAAACAGCCAATACGTCCAGAAACTTGATGCACAAAGGGTTAAAAAATGACCATGGTAAAAGGACATTGGGTTAATTTTTAACAATCATTTGCATGTGGCCTTACATGGGACTGTATATTGAAGGCAGCTGGGCAAGTGAGTGATGTTATTTACATGGGACTGTATGTTGGAGGGAGCTAAAGGGAGGCAAGTGATGTTTTTGTTAAACTTTTTTAACTATGGGAGCACATCTGGCCATAACTACTGCGAAGGGCACAGTATGGGCATAACTACTCTGAAGGGCACAGTGTGGGCATAACTACTGCGAAGGGCACAGTGTGGGCATAACTACTGCGAAGGGCACAGTGTGGGCATAACTAATGTGAAGTGCACAGTGTGGGCATAACTACTCCGAAGGGCACAGTGTGGGCATAACTACTGCGAAGGGCACAGTGTGGGCATAACTACTGCGAAGGGCACAGTGTGAGCAGAACTATTGCGAAGGGCACAGTATGGGCAAAACTACTCTGAAGGGCACAGTGTGGGCATAACTACTGCGAAGGGCACAGTGTGAGCATAACTACTGCGAAGGGCACAGTGTGGGCATAACTACTGCGAAGGGCACAGTGTGGGCATAACTACTGTGAAGTGCACAGTGTGGGGATAACTACTCCAAAGGGCACAGTGTGGGGATAACTACTGCGAAGGGCACAGTGTGGGGATAATTACTGCGAAGGGCACAGTGTGGGCATAGCTACTGCAAAGGGCACAGTGTGGGCATAACTACTGCGAAGGGCACAGTGTGGGGATAACTACTGCGAAGGGCACAGTGTGAGGATAACTACTGCGAGGGGCACAGTGTGGGCAAAGCTACTGTGAAGGGCACAGTGTGGGAATAAACAACTGCGAAGGACACAGTGTGGGCATAGCTACTGCGAAGGGCACAGTGTGGGGATAACTACTGCGAGGGGCACAGTGTAGGCATAGCTACTGCGAAGGACACAGTGTGGGCATAGCTACTGCAGAGGGCACAGTGTGGGGATAACTACTGCGAAAGGCACAGGGTGGGCATAACTATTGCATGGTGGCACAAAGGAGAAATAATTACTATGTGGAGGCATTAAGGGGACTGGGTGCTATTGGGCCTGTATAGATATGTTTTGGCGCAGTTCCAGGCCTAGCTTTCTATGAAACAATTTGTGGTAGCGTGCTATGTGCACCCCACACACTGTCTATCTTTGTGGGAAGTATGGGAATAAGGAAACACAAGTGTAAGGTCTGCCAGCATAAAGTCATGCTGCTTATTCTAACCATAAAAATGGACGCACCAACACTGCATCTGCGGTGGGCGACACGTTTATGTACGGCTAGTGTCTGGGCATGCGCACTCCTGAGTGTGGTAACTCTGGTACATCCTCCAGATAGCTGGCGGTAGTGACGCTTAGTGGCGACCGCCGGCAGAGGAAGCGGGGCGAGGCAGGGAGTACTGGTAACTAACTAGTATCCAGGCAGGGTGAGACAGCCCGGGACGGGGTTCTGTGACCCGGCGCCACCATGGGGTGCACATTAAGTGCCGAAGACAAAGCGGCGGTGGAGAGGAGTAAGATGATAGACCGCAACCTGCGGGAGGACAGGGAGAAGGCGTCCAAGGAAGTGAAGCTGCTGCTGTTAGGTGAGGACGGATGCTGAGCGGAACTAGAGAGCTGGGTGTCTCCCCCCGGTCGTTCTCTTCCCAGGGTGCTGGTCGCTATACACAGGGTGCTGGTCACTATTTACAGGGTGCTGGTCACTATTTACAGGGTGCTGGTCACTATTAACAGGGTGCTGGTCGCTATACACAGGGTGCTGGTCACTATTTACAGGGTGCTGGTCACTATTAACAGGGTGCTGGTCGCTATACACAGGGTGCTGGTCGCTATACACAGGGTGCTGGTCACTATTTACAGGGTGCTGGTCACTATTTACAGGGTGCTGGTCGCTATACACAGGGCGCTGGACGCTATACACAGGGCGCTGGACGCTATACACAGGGCGCTGGTCACTATATACAGGGTGCTGGTCACTATTTACAGGGTGCTGGTCACTATTTACAGGGTGCTGGTCACTATTCACAGGGTGCTGGTCGCTATATACACAGGGTGCTGGTCGCTATACACAGGGTGCTGGTCGCTATACACAGGGCGCTGGTCGCTATACACAGGGCGCTGGTCGCTATACACAGGGTGCTGGTCGCTATTTACAGGGTGCTGGTCGCTATTTACAGGGCGCTGGTCGCTATACACAGGGCGCTGGACGCTATACACAGGGCGCTGGACGCTATACACAGGGCGCTGGACGCTATACACAGGGCGCTGGTCGCTATACACAGGGCGCTGGACGCTATACACAGGGCGCTGGACGCTATACACAGGGCGCTGGTCGCTATTTACAGGGTGCTGGTCGCTATACACAGGGTGCTGGTCGCTATACACAGGGTGCTGGTCGCTATACACAGGGCGCTGGTCGCTATACACAGGGTGCTGGTCGCTATACACAGGGTGCTGGTCGCTATACACAGGGCGCTGGTCACTAGAGTCACATCATGGGTTACTATATGCAGAGTGCTGTTCACTACAATTACATGATCGGTCACTGTATACAGGGTGCTGTTTACAATAGTCACGTGACTAGTCACATGAGTGATCACTGTTGTCACATGACTTGGTCATTATATACAGGGCGCTGGTCTCTTTCTCTCTATGTGTATATATAATATTACTGGTCCCTCTCTCTATGTATATATGTGTATCTGTATTACTGGTCACTATATGCAGGGCTCTGGCCTCTCTCTCTCTGTCCTTTCTTTCTCTCTCTCTCTCTTATATATATATATATATATATATATATATATATATACATTAGTGCCTTGAAAAAGTATTCATACCCCTTTTCCACATTTTTTCATGTTACACCCACAAACTTAAATGTATTTTATTGGGATTTTATGTGATAGATTAACACAATGTAGAAAGTATGTGTGAAGTGAAAAGGTTTTCATTTTTTTTATAAATAATAATCTGGAAAGTGTGACGTGCGTTTGTACTCGGCCCCCTGAGTCAGTACTTTGTGGACCCACTTTTGCTACAATCACAGCGACTAGTCTTTTGGGGCATGTCTCTACCGGCTTTGCACATCCAGAGGCTGACATTTTGCCCATCTTCTTTGCACAATGGCTCCCGCTCAGTCAGATTGCACGGAGAGCGGCTGTGAACAGCAATTTTGACGTCTTGCTACAGAATTTCAATGGGCTTTAGGTCTGGACTTTGGGCCATTCTGACACATGAATAGGCTTTGATCTAAGGTTCTAAACCAGGGATGCCCAACCTGTGGTCCTCCAGCTGTTGTAAAACTACAACTCCCACCATGCTGTGCTGTAGGCTGATAGCTGTAGGCTGTCTGGGCATGCTGGAAGTTGTAGTTTTGCAACAGCTGGAGGGCCGCAGGTTGTGCGTCCCTGTTCTAAACCATTCCAATGTAGCTCTGGCTGTATGTTTAAGGCTGTTCTGCTGGTAGGGGAACCTCCGCCCATCTTAATTCTTTTGCGGCCTCTAACAGTTTTTCCTCCAGGTTTGCCCTGTATTTAGCTCCATCCATCTTCCCATGAACTCTGACCAGCTTCCCTGTCCCTGCTGAAGAAAGCATCCCCACAGCATAAGGCTGCCACGATCATGTTTCACGGTGGGGATGGTGTGTTCCACCACACATGTGGACATGCATTTTAGACGCTGGTCTTCATACATGTTTGAGCTAGCAGTGGCTGCGCCTAAGTAATGTAGAGTCAGCGGTCTCTACATCACTTCGGCGTATCCACCTCCTGTCTAAAGCTACGACAGCTTCCTTGCTGGCGTAGATTTAGATCATTTTCTACACCTTAAACAGGCATAGGAAATGATAATTGAGATAGGCCTGCCGACCCGCCCCCACCATGCGCCCTTTTTTAGACCTGGTGTGAGCGGGGAAAAGTCACAGATTGCGGCACAATGTTTGTAAATGGCCCCCATAGTGTTTTGCATCTGGGCCAAAAAGTTCAACTTTGGTCTCTTCTGACTAGAGCACCTTCTTCCACATGTTTGGTGTGTCCTCTCCATGGCTTGAGGCAGGCTGCAAAAGGGACTTCTTATGGCTTGCTTTCTTTTTACCACTCTTCCATAAAGGCCAGATTTATGGAGTACACAACTAATAGTTGTTCTGTGGATAGATTCTCCCACCTGAGCTGTGGATCTCTGCAGCTCCTCCACAGTGACCATAGGCCTCTTGGCTTCTTCTGTAATTAGTGCTCTTTGCCTGGGCTGTATGTTTAGGTGGATGCCAATGTCTTGGAAGGTTTGCAGTTGTGCCATTTTTGGATGATTGATTGAACAAGGCTCCGTGAGATGTTCAAAGCTTGATTAGATATTTTTTTATAATCTAACCCTTCTTTACACTTCTCCACGATTTTATCCCTGACCTGTCTGGTGTGTTTCTTGGTTTTCATGATGCTGTTTGATCATTAATGTTCTCTAACAATTCGGCATTCACAGAACAGCTGTAGTTATACTGAGAATAAATTACACACAAGTAGACTGTATTTACTAATTAAGTGACTTCTGAAGGCAATTGGTCACACTAGATTTTATTTAGGGGTATCAGAGTACAGGGGACTGAATACACACCACACTTCCCAGATTTTTATTTAGTAAATTTTTTTGAAAACCATGTATCATTTTCTTTTCATTTTTCCACACATACTTGATAAAATACATTTAAGGCCTCTTTCACACTAGCGTTTTAGCTTTCCGTCCTAGAGATCCGTCCTCGGGTCTCTAGGACGGAAAGCTACTGATTAGGATTATCCCCATGCATCCTGAATGGAGAGAAATCCGTTCAGGATGCATCAGGATGTCTTCCATTCAGTATGTCAACGTTTTTTGGACGTTGACAAAAGCGCAGCATGCTGCGGATTTGTCTCCGTCCAAAAATCCAGAAGACATGCCGTAACGCCGGATCCGGAATTAATGCCCATTGAAGTGCATTAATCCGGATCCGGCCTTAAGCTAAACGTCGTTTCGGCGCATCGCCGGATCCGACGTTTAGCTTTTTGTCAATGGTTACTATGGCAGCCAGGACGCTAAAGTCCTGGTTGCCATAGTAAAGAGTAGCGGGAGCGGCATACTTACATTCCGTGCGGCTCCAGGATGACGTCAGGGCGCCCCAATGCATAGATCACGTGATCGCATGGATCACGTGATCCATGCGCGCGGGGCGCTCTGACGTCATTCAGGAGCGCCCCGGGCGCCACACGGAATGTAAGTATGCCGCTCTCCCGCTCCCCACTGCTACTATGGCAACCAGGACGCTAGTAGCGTCCTGGCTGCCATAGTAACACTGAAAGAATTTTGAAGACTGATCAGTCTTCAAATGCTTTCATTTGTCTTGCGTTGTGCCGGATCCGGCGTGCATTCCGGCGACGGAAGTGCACGCCGGATCTTCACAACACAAGTGTGAAAGAGGCCTAAAGCGGTTATCCAATTTCTGAAACAGCCCCCCATGTTCGCGGCCCCTCACAGGTAATATACTTACCCTGCCCCCTTCTATATATATATACACACACACATACTGTATATATGGTGCTGGTCTGTCTTTTCTGCCTCTCTATATATATTTATATATTACTGGTCACTATATGCAGGGTGCTGGTCTGTGTGTGTGTGTGTGTGTATATATATATATATATATATTTACACACACACACTGTATATATGGTGCTGGTCTGTCTTTTCTGCCTCTCTATATATATTCATATATTACTGGTCACTATATGCAGGGTGCTGGTCTGTGTGTGTGTGTGTATATATATATATATATATTTACACACACACACTGTATATATGGTGCTGGTCTGTCTTTTCTGCCTCTCTATATATATTTATATATTACTGGTCACTATATGCAGGGTGCTGGTCTGTGTGTGTGTGTGTGTGTGTGTGTGTGTGTATATATATATATTTACACACACACACTGTATATATGGTGCTGGTCTCCCATTCTCATGATCAATGGTTGTCTCAGCGGGAGGACCCCCACTGGTCTGAAAGTTAACTCTTTATGGTGGGCAGCCAGGGCTGGGGTCCAGTAAGCTACATGGTGCTTCATAATCTGCTGTCACTTTCTATGGAGTGGTATAGTAATGTGGTCTCTACAGAACGGGCAGTGTCTGCTCGGAGGCTCATTGGCCATGTTGAAGCTTTTCGTCCTTGAGAGGCTTTGTTCCTCTCTTTGCCTTTGTTTTGTGCTAGTCGTGGCCTCCAGTCTTCTCTGCAGTGTATGTACCTCGGTCTCAGAGAAGAGGGAAGTGCTCCTGAACAGGAAGGAAACCTTGCTCTGAGCCATTGTGCAATCACAGGTTAATATTCCTTCTCTACTGCTGGCACAATATTCTTTACAAAATTCTAGTAACAAACCCAAGTTGGTAGGATGCCGTGGCAACTATGCTGCCATCAGCAACGGGTGTCATCTATCAAACACAACTAACACCCTACTGATCAAAAGTGACCATTGTATCTAATGGGTTTGACAGAGGTACTGTTATCCCTATTGAAAACAACACAACGCAGTTGCCAGATGCTGATCAGTTATCATAACAGTCTAGGGCCTAATGAAGGTTTGCCATGGTAGTACACCTAATAGGCCAAATGTTTCAGACAACTACTGGGAATGAACCAAACATTCCTGATAATTGCCTGATCATCAGCGGAGATGAGACTGGATTGACATGGTTATCACTTGCGCTGTATTGGGAATCATTGTTCCTCAGCAGCAGATCCCTCTTTATACAGAACAATCTACTGCACAGAAATGATCATTTTAGGTGCCGGCTGAAAGACATGATCACCCGAAGAACAAATGTTTTCTCGTTCATCGCATGATTACGGGCACCTTCTACAAAGGGCCTATAGGGTCATCGTTCCTGATTGCTGGAGGCCTTACTTCTGGTTATTATAGATGCGGGATAACTTGTCTCTACTGGAATACCCCTTTAAAAATGGGTTCAGTAATTATTGTAGTCTCTGGCACCTTTACCCAGGCTTCTTTTGGAAGCTTGCTGTCATATACTCGGCTGTCTCAGTACTATAGTACTAACAGTACTCTGGACCAGCAGGGCACCCGCTCTACCACTGGTACACTCAATCTTCTACTCGCTGCACAACCGGGAACAGTTGTGAGGCCCCAACCATAAATGTCTGTTAGGGAACAGCACTATTACAGGGAATATATCAACTTCATGCCGCCCTGAGCATAAACTAGTGTCATTCATGACGCTAAAACTAAGTGGTTCCCAAGGACCAGCGTCATAATCATTGTAGCCTGGGCCTAGAAAAGAGTCACAGCTGCCTGAGAAGAGTCATGCTCCCCCCACCTATTAATGATTGCTAGTTCTCTCTTGGGGGAAAAAAGCCAAGGTAAAAACTGCCAATACCCAACAACAGGAGCTCATGAACATCCATGACTCTTCTCAGGCCATCATGACTCTTTTTTCCAGGTCTGGGCTTCAATGATGATGTTGATTCTTCAAGCTCTTCAAGCTCATCTGTCACTACTGTATGCTGCCTTCAGCGATGATGACAGGTTCCCTTTAAGGTGCAGAAATCACGCTATGAATGATGAGAGGGAAGGGCACTTTTCATTGCACAGACACTTTCCAGCTTATTGCTGTGAGTGCCTGTTATCTCTGCACGTATCTCTAGGGTAAGATGTTTAGATAATTATGATTATTGTAAGGTAAATGCACTAATGCATTGGGTTTTGCCCAAACACCAGCGCTGTACTGGAGATGTTGACTATCCCTGTGGAAATGTGGGGGAATTAATGCTTTGCTTTTCCTGTTAGCAATAAGGCTTTATCCAGAACTCAGTGAATCATGGACAGCACAAGGGTCCATTGAATATAATGTGTGTGGTCAGTGGAAGAATCATGAACACATGCACAACTTTGATTTGAGGTGCCGGCCAAATTCTCCCATTGAAGTCTCTGGGTCCATGAAAACCACTGACGACACTGATGGCATGCTTGCTCTGTCAGTGGTTTCTACTGACCATTAGTAGGAGATGTTCTAGAGATCCCTTCTTCAGCCTGGTGAAATACTGATGACACATGAGAGTAAGAAAACCGGACACACGGACCCTTCACAGGCTTCTTCACGGATGAAACACTTGCCGTCTTCTCATGGACCTCATGGTGGGCGTGTGAATAAAGCCACACACTATGACAGGGTTTTAGATGCAGTAGTTGCGAATATACAGTACATGTCCGTTAGGAGACGGTTATATATACTTACAGTGCATATAGCCTCCCATGTTAGTTAGTTGGGAATTGTAATACCAGGGGAACCAACCTTGTAATTGACCCTTTTTCAGTTTAGCCCCCAGAACCCTAAACCTGGGAATATATGTTACTCTGGTAATACAGTGTGAACTTCAGCAGTGGACAGATTTTCTGTAAAATGTGAACAGCCTACAGTATGTAGTGAAAAAGAAAAAAAGCACACGCCAATCCCGCTCCTGTTATGACTCTTAGGCGGGGTTCACATCAGCGTTTAGTTTTTCGTTCTTCTGATCCATCATGCAGGACTTTTTTCCCACCTAAAATAATGGATCTCAGATGGAAATGGCTAGAATGGATGCAAAATGTGCCTAACGGAGCATAACGGATGCTTAAAATACAGGATCTGTGTTTTTTTATTTTTCTGTTCTTCTGACAGATCAGAAGAACGGAAAACTAAACAGTGATGTGAACCCGGCCTTACTTGGTCTCTGCTTGTGTCTACTTTTTGGTTCTGTCCACACACTGGGATGCTTGGAGATGCCATCTCAGCCAGTCATTGGCCACGGACGTGACCAGCCTGTGTCCAGTCGTTTCCTGGGTGTTGAGAGGGGACCACAGACCAGTGGGGTCCCAGTAAGCACTGGTAAGGAGGTGGCGGATATCTGTGACGAGGAGTATCCCTTCTTTCTCTTTTAAGGTGCCGTGACATGTGGCAGAATACATTTGCAGTATTCTGCATTTCTATAAGAAATCAAAATCCGCATTGACCTAAAAATGCGTAAATGTGGATTTAAGTGTTTATTTTTCCTCCACGCATTTGTTGCACACATTTTTGCAACTGAAAATGAGTTCCATTTATCTGAAAGTTTGTTTTTTGGGAAGCACACAAGCTTAATTCTAATGAATGGGAGTAATTTTTAGTCATGTGTTAAGGCCTATTTAAAACACTCTTTAAGAATTTCCCTGCTTCCAACACTTTATAGCCAATATTTTGTTAGTTAAAGTGGTATTCTGGTTATCTGAAGTTATCCCCGTCCGCAGATCCTACTGCTGGGAACTCCACCGATCACGAGAATGGTAATCCCGTACTCATCAGGGCCCCCCAAAATGAACAAAGTGGAGGGTCCACACTGCCTCTCCAGTCATCCCTACGGGAGTTCCAGTGACAGCAGAGTTCAGTGCTTGGCTATTTCCAGAACCCCCGTAGAGGTGACTGGAGCAGCTACATTGTTCCATTCATTTCTAAGGGCTCCACAGAGTACGGGGTCCCCGTTCTCATGGTGTCGGTCCCAGCTGTAAGACCCCTCCACCAATCTCATAGTTATCTCACATCCTGTGGCATAACTTCCCATAACCAAAAAGCCATTTGGTAAAAGACATCAATGAAAGCCAAGCAGCTCCTGAGTCTAATGGTTGTAGTGTACTAAGCCTAAGTTTCCCCTGTTTCTTGGTGTGAGGTGCACAATATGGACAAAGTATTGGGACACACCTCTTAATAACTGACTTTAGGTGTTTCTTGAGTCCCACTCCCACAGGTGTATAAAATCCAGCACCTAGCCATGCAGTCTGCCTTTACAAACATTTGTGAAAGTGGTTTTGAGCACGGTGCCCTAATGGGATGCCGCCGTTGTAACAAGTAGGTCCATAAAATTTCTTCCCCACTAAATATTCAAGAATCAACTGTGAGTGTATTACTGCGAAGTGGCAGCGTTTAGGATCCACAGCAACTTGGTTCGGACGTAGCAGACCACATTAAGTTACAGATTGTGGTCGCAACTGCTGAGGAGCATAGTGCATAAAATTCACCAACGCTCAGCTGACTCCACTGCCGAGCTCCAAACCACCTCCGGAATTGACATCTGCACAAAAACCGTGCACTGGATGCTTCAAGGCATGGTTTTCCAAGGCCGGGCAGCTCCATTCAAGCCTTACACATCATAATCCAGTGGGGTTGACTTTTAGGGGTTTGGCCTAGCCTCCTTAGTTTCGAACTTTTCCTCACACCTCACAAATACTCTTCTGGATGAATGGGCACCCACTAAACTCTTGTAGAAAGCCTTCCCAGAAGAGTGAAAGCTGTTTTATCTTCAGTAGGAGGACCAACTCCACTCAATGGCTATGGATTTACAGTAAAATGGGATGCCCTAAAAACTCCAGTAGGTGTAATGTGTAGGTGTTTCAATAATTTTGTCCATATAGTGTATCTGGATTCTGCCAGAGCAGAGCAGGGAAATCTTTCCTAAACAAAGGATTGGGCGAAGGCTTTCTTGTTTTCCTCATATCGAATTGTTGGCATAAAATAATTTTTCTGTGTGTTGTAAGTTTCTCAAGAAGAGATGTTGCATGTGATTGTCACCGTTACAGAAGGGGTCATTTGTGTGACGTAAATGTAAGATGGTGCCAACATTGTCTGCAGGGCTGTATAGTCATAGAAATTCCTTCCGGCTCCAGACCAAATTCCAGTGGACAAAGCTATCAAGCGTATGTGGAAAGATGCAATATTCCTGGTCTTGGATGACCATTGTGACGTGGGTATGAGGCTAGATTTACCCAGAAATGTGTTCTATTACATCAGAAAATTCTCTTCATAAATTGCACCTAAAAACACATTGTAGCCTCAAGTATTTGTCCGGGGTAATTGGAGCAGAATAAGTAACACAACGTAGGAAAACTGAGGCAGAGGCTTATTATCGGCGCCGAGCTGGATTTCCACTAGTGCATGTATCATCTGTTCCATGGCTTCTTACATTTGCTTACCCCAGTCTTGCTCCTAACCTTCACTTCTGTAATTTATCTCGGTGTACCCCTCCTCCCCTTGTCTGCCGGTGTCATTGCTGTGCCCACGCAGATGTATACTTGTGTTTTCTAGTCGTGTCATTGCCTGTGGCTGGTTTGGGGGTTTTAACTTGTCACAACAAGGAAGTTTGGTGGTTTCGGAACAATAGCACAGCTGCCTGAATGGCATCTCTTCCTCGTCTTGCCTGGCACTGCTGGGTGCCAGCAGTCAGCTCAGAAGGAGCTTTCTAAACAAGTAAAGTGCACGTCTGTTTAGCTTACAATTTATGATCTGTTTTAGGAGGAATCAGATTTATAATCTTACATAGAGCCTATTCACAAAACTCTATTTTTCTTTCATGTGCCATCTGTTTTTAAAGAGGATAACACAAGGACCAATACAATTCTAAGGGGCTATTCACACGTCCGTTCAAACCCCCGCCCCCCGTCCAAGAAACATAATGCAAGTCCTATTCTTGTCTGTTTTTGCAGATGACAATAGCTCTTTCTTTGGGGTGAGCAAAAAATGGAACGTACATAGAAACTATCGGTTTTTCACAGATTATTTTTCGTGGACAGAAAATTGCACACATTTGTCTGAAATAATACGGTATTCTATATGTTTAACCCCTTCCCAACCGTCATTATAAATGTACGGCGGAAGTCGGGTCTTTAAACATGGCTGACATCGGGGCCAATGTCTACGATCAGTGATAACTACGATCGCAGACATTTAACCTCTGAGATGCAATGGTCAGTTGTGATTAGGGAAGCTGTTCCTTGTCGGTTATAGGCCAGAGCCTGTACAAGCATAACGGGCCTATCACAGTTATATTAGAATATATAACATTTCCAATACACTAATGTATTATATCACATTAGTGTGTGTGCAAAATGCAATCTAATGATTGTATGTTCAGGACCACTAGGAGGGCGTAATTTAAAAAAAAAATATATATACAAATTCAAATCATCTCCTTTCCCCAAAATAAAAATAAACAATTGAATAAAAAGTGATCAAAAAGTCATACACAGTCAAAAATTGTATCAAAAACTACAGATCACCCTCTCACAGTGCTATACACATAACTATAAAAATTTATGGGTGTCAGAATAGGTCATGTTATTGTAATCACACTGACCCAGAGAATGACGTTAATATGTCATTTTTTACTGCATAGGGAATGATGTGAAAACAAAACCCAAAGTACAACTTGTCCCACAATAAAACATCATATAGCTCTGTGAATGTAAAATACAATAAGTTATGGCTGTGATAAAACAGGGAGTGAAAAACAAAAACTAAAGTGAAAATTATCTATGGTTAAAGGGGCAGTTCATTCTTGTGGACCTTTTCTGTAGACCAAACCCCAGTTTGGCCAGACCACCATTGGGACTCAATTACCTTATCCCCAGTGACATGACACCACTGCAGAAGTCACATGACCTACATAAAACTTAATGTTGAAACGGGAAGACCCAACTAATGGAGTTGGAACCCAGCAGTAGTGGTCAGTTTAAGTATAATTCCCACCACAGGTCCGGCCATGCTTGGGCTGTCCGCCGAAAAGGTCCCCGGAGGTGAATAACCCCTTTAAAGTGTACCTGAGTTTTCAATAAAAAGTTCGCATGATGGCTGTGCTTCTTTGTACAATCATAACTGTGAAGGAACAGTTATGTTTGGGCTTCCTTGATGTTTTTTTTTTTTTCAGTCATATTATTCCCTGTTTCAGCTGCACAGCTAGATGCATTTCACTCAGAAGCAGGGAGTGTCTCCCTTCTGCCATTACTGTATGCATTGACCCCACTATGTTTGTTTTCAGCTCTGATGTTCACAGAACAGATAAGGAGGCATAAATGACGCTTACAGAAAGGCAGAAGGCTCCTGTAATGTTAAGAAGAGTAATTCTTTTATCAGGCTCAGAATCTCAGCTAGCTCTGACACCCCCACTTCTTCTGAGGTATCTTACCTGACAACTGGCAGTGGACTGCAACTTAGGTGGAAGTGAGACCCCTAGTGGCCATGACTTTACAGTTTTTTCAGGTGGATGCAGGCAGATTTTTTAAATGAAGTGATTTAGAAATGTATTCAATGAAATTGTGTGAAAGTACAGTGACTTTTTAAGGTTACGTTTGCCATGCTAAAGCAGAGCACTTCTAGGCATCATTGACCCCTGTCTTTATGTTTCGTAAATTAATAGCGGTATAATGTTCTTATAGATTAATTACCACACACTTTGATAAATAAGCTGGGTTCCTCATTTGTGGGTTGTTAAGTAAAAAAGCAGAAAATGGAAGTTGGGTTTGCTGATGTCAGAAAACATCAAGTAAGTCATGGGTCACCTTCCCCTTTTCATTTCAAGATGTTGCAATAGGACAGTCTAGTGTGAAAACTTGAGATGGTTCATTCCAGTCCTCTACAGACAAACCATTCTTTGTTACTGCCGTGTACTTAAAGGAAAGACGTCATCAGCTTTAATAAAGGGACTTATCTATGTTTACTGGTTTTCTAAAAGGGGTTGTCTCACTTCAGTAAAATGCATTTATCATGTACAGAGAGTTACACAAGGCACTTACTAACGTATTGTGATTGTCCATATTGTTTCCTTTACTGGCGGGATTCATGTTTTCCATCACATTATACACTGCTTGTTTCCACGGTTACGATCCCCCTGCTATCCAGCAGCAATGGCCGTGCTTGGACACTATATGAAATTGCGCCGGCCTTTTTGGTGGCTGGGGCCATGGGAGGGCACATAGCCCAGTGCTTTTTCCTATAATGAGCGAGTATGGCCACCCCCAATGGATTGTAGGGTGGTTGTAACCATGGAAACGAGCAGTGTATGATGTGATAGAAAAATGAATCCAGCCAGCAAAGCAGGCAATATATGATAATCACAATACATTAGTAAGTGCCTTGTAACAACTTTTTCTACAATGCCATTTGCTGAAGTGAGACAACCCCTTTAAGAAAACCAGTACACATTGATAAGTCCTTTTATTAAGGCTGGTGACGTCTTTCTCCTGCACCTCTCCAGGAAACTTATACCAGGATCTTAGCCTTTGTTCTATGGTTTAAATATTTGCACTTGTATTGAGGAATTGCTTCGGCGACATTTGTGATCCTTCTTCTTTACTGAATTTATTTGAAATAGTAAAAAATAAATCTCTGTAATTAATTCCAGTTCCACTTTTCACCTTTTAACTGGAGTCTCAGTTTTTTTTGATCATGTAAAACTGCTGAAAGGACTGGGTATGGGCTGGGGAAAGCAGGATGACATAACTTTTGTGGAGCTTTTACTATCAGGAGTATTGTAAAAATGAACTTTTATTCTGCTGCTCATGCAAGTGCATTGTAGGAGGAGCCCTCTGCATTGAGTTGCTCCAAGCAGAAGCGATGCCGTCACATCCATTGCTCACATGACTGTTCAGCCAATCGCTGGCCTCAGCGCTCACTAGTGCATGAATGGCTTGTGACTGTTGAGGCCACTGATTGGCTGAGCGGTCACATGAACAATGGCTGTGACATCACTTCTGATTTGACAGGACTAGATCAACCTATAGCAGGTAAGTAAAGCTTTATTTGTTCTATGGGCCCTTCTGCTCCCCTGAAGGTTTTGAAAACTCCTGGACAACCCCTTTAAAATAATAATCTGACCACCATTTTAGCTTCTTGCTGTCTTTTCGCACAGCATATGAGGAGGGATATGTTGGAAGTATACGTTAGGATATGTTTTTATGGAATGCCTTGTGGTGGTGAACCTAGTGCACAGGTGCCAGAGGTGGCACCCAGAGCCCTGTCTGTGGGCACCCGCACCCTGGAAAAAGTCTATGGTGTACCAATATGCCTTAGACTTTTCCTGCCATTCATCAGCGCAGGGCGCACTATGAACAGCACAGGCAGCATTGAATGCAGGCAGGACATTATAGCTAAATGATAAAGTACATGGACGATATACTGTATTGGACTGTGGTATTCATGTTACATTGCCATGTTGGCAGTTTGCGATAAATAAGTGGGTTTTTGGTTGCAGTTTGGGCACTCTGCCTCTAAAAGGTTTACCATCACTGGCATAGGGCAGCAGGCTGGCATAAAGGCCTTTGTACGGTGAATGAGAGCCTGTGTATACCTTTGATATATGCACCGGAAGCTGTCCTGGCACATATGACAAACGGACACTGAAAATGCAGTGAGAATTTAGCATAACCTATAGACATGCACGTCATCTGTACTGCAGCAGGTCCCTATAGATGATCGCAACTTGTCATTAATGTCATAGACTGTTGGGTCTTGTTTTGTCACATTTATGCGTTTCTTTGTCAGCTGATGATGAATAACATCCAAAATGGTGTTGGAAAACACAGAGACATAAAAAGAGAACCTTTTGTGGCCTTACTCTCGTGTTACGGTTGAGGCACAGTTAAAGGGGTTGTGTCACTTCAGCAACTGACATTTATCAAGTAGAGAAAGTTGAAACAAGCCACTTACTAATGTATTGTGATTGTCCATATTGCCTCCTTTGCTGGCGGGATTCATTTTTCCATCGCATTATACGGTGCTCGTTTCCATGGTTACGGCCACCCTTCAATCCATTATCGGTGGCCCTGCTTGGACACTATAGGAAAAAGCGCCAGCCTTTCTGGTGGCTGGGACTGTGGGATCTCACATAGGCTGGTGCTTTTTCCTGTAGTGTGCAAGCAGGACCACCACTGCTGGTTTGCAAGGTGGTCGTAACCATAGAAACGAGCAGTGTATAATGTGATGAATCCAGCCACAAAGGAAGCAATATGGGTAATCACAATACATAAGTGGCTTGTATTAACTTTCTCTACATGATAAATGCTATTTGCTGAAGGAACACAACCCCTCTAAAGAGGCTTTCCTGTACTTCCTAATTTATGGGGGCACAACACCCTGAACCGCCATTGACCACCTATTCTGCAGTAGCTCTGTCCACTATGTAACAGACAGAGCTGGTAACGGCAGCACTGCTCCCACTTATTTCAAGGAGAGCATGTCGCCCGGATACGATAGAGGCGGGTGCGTTGCGGGAAAATGCGCAACTTTTCTGCACGAGTGCAAAGCGTTTTAATGCATTTTGCACGCACGTGCGAAAAATCGGCATGTTTGGTACCCAGACCCGAAGCCGGACTTTATCACTGAAGTCCGGTTTCGGGTTGAGTATTCTGTATATTTTATACAGGTGATTGGACCATGTGACCCAGTGACGTCACTGAAGGTCCTTCACCCGCCCCCTCCCCCCCCCCCCAGGTGAAGACAGAACAGGAGACTGGCAGCTACGCGATCAAATGGAGCAGATGAGTTAGTTTTTTTAATTATTTTTAACCCTCTATTGCCCTTTTTACTTTGCATTCTCTATTGAGAATGCTATTATTTTCCTTTATAACTATGTTATAAGGGAAAAGAATGAAGATCGGGTCCCGATCGTCTCCTAGCAACCATGCGGGAAAATCGCACCGCATCCGCACTTGCTTGCGATTTTCCCGCAGCCCCATTCACTTCTATGGGGCCTGCGTTGTGTGAAAAACGCAAAATATAGAACATGCTGCGATTTTCACGCAACGCAAAAGTGATGCGTGAAAATCACCGCTCATGTGCACAGCCCCATAGAAATGAATGGGTCCGGATTCAGTGCGGGTGCAATGTGTTCACATCACGCCCGTGTGAAAGGGGCCTAAAAGTACCAGAAGAATCCTTTTAATTCTGTGGTTTTGCAAAAACTGTGACTCAAATGCAATGTTTTAATGATTCCTAAAGAGATGTGAGGGCGTCACCAAGGAAGCCATGGATGAGTGCTTTTGTTTTCCAGTAGACCGGCCATGTGTGATATGAAATATAAATGATGCTGGAAATCTAAAGATTTCTGTATAAACTAGTTACCAATCCAGTATCTGTGCTAACACAGAAGAACTTCTCAAATTTGTATTCTGGTCAAACGGTCCTTTTACACGGACCGATAATCAGGCCAGTGTGTACACTCTCGCTCCTAAAGATTGGCCTGTGTAAAAGCTTTGGGTGATGGTGTCGTTCTGCCATCACCAAAAATCACTGTTCCTGTGCAGAAGTTTGTGCTATTTAAACAGCGATCTGCTGCCCAGGGACAATGATTCCCTATGGTAGGGGTCAGCAACCTCCGTCACTTCAGCTATTCTGAAACTACAACCCCCAGCATGCATACTTGCTCTGCTCTTCTAAGAACCGTCATAGAAATGAATGGAGAATGCTGGGAATTGTAGTTTCACAACAGCTGGAGAGCTGACAGTTGCTGACCCCTGCCCTATGGGGACTACACACATTTTAGGGTGCGCACATTCTCATAGATTTGTAGCATATTTATGCGTAGTAATATCTCTAGACAGAAGTGTTATTTTTGAAGATGCATCAGATGTATCAAACACTGTGCCTATGGCAGCCATGGGGGTCTAATGATGTCCACAGGTCTACTTTCCGTGTTTCCCAAAGGCACGGCTGCGGCCAGCTGTTCTGGCAGAGAATGCCGGGAATCAGCCGTACAAAAACCGCTGTGGGAAAGAAATATGAAAAAGTAAAATCCCCTCCACATATTTGGTATTGCAAATCCATAATGATGCCAACATATACAAGAAGGGTGTATTCACATCCATTTCCGTTTTGCAGACCACAAACCACGTATATGCAAGACACCGACACCAGCTGTGTGCATCCTGCATCGCGGTGCGGACCTATTGACTTCAATGGTTTTGCAATCTGCATGTTGTGGACATGTCCTATCTTTTGCGGCACGGACACATGAACCCGGAAGCATACTGTAGCCCTTCCAGGTCTGTGTGGCAACCTTCCCCTTGTGCCAAATTACACTTATGTGTTAAGATTTTATCCACCTGGTCTGCCCCATATCTTTTTCTACCAATGATCATACCGTTCCTTAGTTTTTTCCTGATGTTCCATGATCTATTTGGTATTACAGCAATTAGGCATCATACATGACCGCAGATCCGCAAAACACGGACACAGGCCTTGTGCATGCTGCCTTTTTCTTTGTCCCTTCAATAGAAATGTCCTATCTTTTTTGCGGGGCTACGGCATGGACATACGTATGCGGACAGCACAAAGTTTCTGGGGTCTGATCCCCCTCTGCAATGCATTACAGTACATCCTATAGCGCGGGGACCCGATGGAGATGCGGAGGGCACCCATACCCCCTGCATGCCGCAGTCAAAGGGGTTAATACGCTGGCATCAGTGTTTTCACTGATGCCAGCGTATGCAGCAGGGACTCGGCTGTCAGTGACTGCCGGGTCCGTACCGCCGATGAGGTGGGCTCAGCTCCTGCACCCGCCCGATCAGCCTGCCATACATGTACGGTGCCGGTCCTTAAGACACGTCCACCAGCGCCGTACATGTACGGCTGAGGTCCTCTATGGGTTGAAGGTGGTAATAAACATTATAACAGACCTCACAGAATTCCAGCACCCTTAGAGATACATTGCTTCTTTTTGGGGATAAAGTATTTTTAATCCGTATTCAAATGAACAGTTAAAGGGGTTATCCAAATTATGGCCGACCTGTGGGGGTGATCATATTTACCTGGTCCCAGCTACTTCCTGGCCTGGTGTGTCAATACTAACATGTGACCCCTGCAGCCAATCACGGGTCACCGCTGCGGCCAGTGATTGGCTGCAGCAGTCATTTGTCAACAGGATGTTGATATCAGCACACCAGGAAGATGAAGAGCCGGATTGGATGCAACCGGGTCCCAGCAGCAGGGCCAGGTAAGTATGATCACCACTGCGGGTTGGCCACTTTGGGAAGACTGTTATAACGGAGGATGACCTCTTTAACTGCTCGCTTAAACATGGATTAAAAGTACTTTTTCTCCAGAAAGAGGCAATGGATCTCCCATATTAAAAATGCATGCAGTTTATGCAACAACATACCCGCTTTTATGGAGTGTTTTCTTCCAGCAAAGGGAAAACGCAGCAAAACTGAATTACATTAACTACAAAATGGTTACATTAATGTAATTTAAAGGGTTTTCCGGGAAATATTATTGATGACCTGTCCACAGAATTGGTGGGGTCTGACTCCCGCCGATCAGCTGTTTCAAGAAGCTGCAGCACTTGCTGGAGCTTGGGTGAGCGCGTCGGGCTCCTGGGTGCTTACCAAGCACAGCGCCGTACAGTGGCAGGGCTTTGTGTTGCAGCTCAGCCTCATTAACTTGAGCTACAACTAGGCCACGTGACCGATGTACGACGAGGCTAAGTCGTCTATGGTAAAACCTGGATAACCACTTTTTTTGTCTGCTGTTTGTTTTCCCTTTGCTGCACACCATAAACTCAGTTATGTTGCAAAAAACACATTTTTTTTAATGTAGTTTTTTGCAAACCCAAAACTCAACACAGCCTTGACATGTGACAGTACCCTTACAGTATCATTATATTAGCTGTCCCTGCCAAGCATCATACATGGTTTAACAGGCTATGAGCTGTGCGCTGTGATTGGCCAGCTCTGCAGCAAGGGACACGCCTGATACAAAGTCCCCGCCCCATACAACAGAGGGAGCTCAGACACCGGAGCCTATACCGGGCGAACGGAGCAGCGCCCAGACATACTATTAAGTGCAGGGGGACCCCTGGGCGCCGCTCTGCCCACAGATATAGTTAGTTTTTAGTTTTTAAATAGGTGAAAGGTCCTCTTTAAATGAGATGCGTCAACAATTTTATGTGCCAGTTGAAACCAGATAGCAGCATGTATCCTTTTTTTCTAATCTGTTTTTATTTTCTGATTCTAGATTTTTTTGAATTTTTTTTTTATTTCCTGAACATGATTATGGGGCGGTCATCTTGCCTGAGCTGTTCTTAGAAAGTGTTAAGTGGCCTGTGTGAAAACTGCAGGATGTTATGTTTTTTGTTTAAATATATTGACATGGAAAATTTTTAATTACATAATCAGAAATTCTTTAAAAATATGTTAAACATAAAACCGTGATTTAAACAATAGGTCATTTTCTGGTGACACTTCCTTTAAAGAGCCAGGTCAGGATGTAGAATACATGGAGTGACTTTAAAAAATGATCCGGGAAACCATCCACCTGTATTTTATTAAAAAATATTACATAGAATAGTCACATATGGACTGTTAGGCCTCATGCACATGGGCCATATTTTGGTCCGTGTCTGATCCCAATTTTAGGTGGATCGCTCACGGGCCCGTTCATTTCTACATGTCTGCAAAAAAATAACAACGGACAGCTGTGAAGCAAATGATAGAACTTGTCCGTTTCTTGTTACTTTTTTTTTTTTTTTTTTTAACAGTAGGTCCCATTAAAATTGTGCGATGCATACAGACCGCATTCATACTTTGCAGATCCACATTGCGGACCCAAAGATGGATACAGTCGTGTGCAGGAGGCCTTAACTCCTTAAGGACACATGACGTATGGGTACGTCATGTGTCCAGTCCCTGAAGATGGCGCCCGCTCCTGCTTGCTGCGGGCACCATCGCTGCGGGGGTCCGGCTGATTCCTGTAGCTGACCCCCGCAGCTGAAGATCGCGGTCGGCAGCGCTGCCGATCGCGATCATTTAACCCCGCAGATGCCGTGATCAATCCTGATCACGGCATCCGCGCCGCTAAAACCGAAAGTAAAACTTTCGGCAGCGCTCCTGCTCCCCCTAGTGGTGATCGGGAGAATCGGAGCGCTGTAAGGGATAGCCTTAAGCCTTTCATTCAGCTTAAGGCTATCACTTACTATTTCCTATGGAGCCCTTGTTAGCAATAGGGCTTCATAGGAAAGTAGTAAAATGCTCATAAACTCCAATACAAGTGTATTGGAGTTTATGATAGAAGCAATCAGGTAACTGATTTATATAGGTCCCTATGGGACCTATATAAAAGTGTAAAAAAATAAAAAAAAAATAAAAATTTAAATCACCCCCCTTTCCCCAAAATTAAAATAAAATAATTAAAAAAATGAAAAAAATACACATCATGGGTGTCGCAATGTGTGAAAACGCCCATAGTATAAAAATATAAAAATATATTTCCCATACGGTAAACAGAAAAACGGAAAAAAGCGCCCAAATGGCCGATTTGCCGTTTTGGACGCTTCATTTCCTCAAAAAAAAATAAATAAAAAGCGATCAAAAAGTCCTACACACCCCATAATGGTATCAACTAAAAGTTAAGATCGCCCCGCAAAAAATAAGCCCCCATACACTTATTTACAAATACGTTATAGCGGTCAAAACATGGCGACAAAAAAAATAAATAAAAATTTTCCCACTTTTGAATTTTTTTTCACTATCAAAACGCAAGAAAAGCTATACATATTGGGTATCGCTGGATTCGTACTGACCTGTAGAATGAAACTAAATGGTCAGTTTTATCGCAAATCAAACGTCGTAATTTAGAAACCCGTAAAACTGCGGTGAAATTGCTTTTTTTTTGCAATATCACCCCATTTGGAATTTTTTTCCCGCTTCCCACTACACCGTATGCATTATTAAATGATGGCGTTGGAAAGTACAACTTGTCCCGCAAAAAATAAGCCCTCATATGGCCATGTGAACGGAAAAATAAAAAAGTTATGGCTCTTGGAAGGCATAGAGCGCAAAAGGAAAACGCAAAAATGAAAAAACCCTGTGTCCTTAAGGGGTTAATGTGTGCCGTAGAAGTTGAGGGAAGTGGCCTTTCAAATAAAACTTTGACACTAGATTGTATCGTGGAGAAGTGGGCTCCGCATGTTATCGTATCATCTGGGATAGTTTAATACCTCGGTAATGGCTGCCCATTCATTAGGGATTTGTTGCTTTTAAAATCTGTAGATAAATAATGAAGAAGCAGCACCACCCGTCCCAACTCGGGATTAGATGTACCGTTGGTAAATGAAAAAGCTAGCGGTGCACGCTGATAGGGATCCTGGCTGGGGGTCCTGTTCAAATGCCAAAAAATAAGAGAATCCACAGCACTCGCCAATTTAGTGGAAAAAAATCTGGTTGTTTTTATTCAAGTGGCAGCATAATCACAGCGACGTTTCGACCATGTCTGGTCTTTCTCAAGCAGTGTTTGCGGATTCTCTTATTTTTTCAAATCTGTAGCCAGCAAGTTGTTAGCGTTATATAAATGATGTGGGACCCTGAAGAGTTAAAACACCCACTGATCAGATAATGAATTCTGCTTTGCCTTGCAGGTGCTGGTGAGTCTGGGAAAAGCACAATCGTGAAGCAGATGAAGTAAGTAGGGTTTCTGCTCTTTCCTTTGAAGTGGTGTCATTAAAGCTAGGAGACTCAGCCATGTTTTCATGTATTATTTATTGTTTGTGAGTCTGATGGCACTTTGTGTAATGCCATCTGCAGAGTCAGGATGCCGTACTTAGCCCAATCCTGTACTGTGATAGGGGACTCATAGGAAAAGTATCAAAAAATAAATAAAAATCAAATGGCCTCTAAACTCACACAAATAAGTTTTACATGGGCATTAGGTGCTCAGGCATTAATACATTCCTGTCAGGCAGAATATATATTAATGCCAAAAATATAATCATTTTGGTACCCCCAGCCACCAATTTTTGCCTGTTCTCAGTTGAACGAGGTGTAAGATACATTTTTATAAGGGTAGCCTGAGAAACAAAACAATTTAACTTTTAGATTGCAGCATTCCAAAAGGTAAAAGCTCAGCTCATGAAGACCCAAAACCCCTCTGGTCATGGAATGGTTGAAGTTGTCCAGAATAAGAAAAGAAGGCTTGTGTCTATACACGTACGATGCCATTAATCTGTCGTTGTAATGTGCAGTAGTGTCTTCTGTGACCAACAGGAGGCCTTGTGCATCCAGGGGAACACTGTACAGTCGTGGCCAAAAGTTTTGAGAATTACATAAATATTGTAAATTGGAAAAGTTGCTGCTTAAGTTTTTATAATAGCAATTTGCATATACTCCAGAATGTTATGAAGAGTGATCAGATAAATTGCATAGTCCTTCTTTGCCATGAAAATTAACTTAATCCCCCAAAAAACTTTCATTGCTGTCATTAAAGGACCTGCTGAGATCATATCAGTAATTGTCTTGTTAACTCAGGTGAGAATGTTGACGAGCACAAGGCTGGAGATCATTATGTCAGGCTGATTGGGTTAAAATGGCAGACTTGACATGTTAAAAGGAGGGTGATGCTTGAAATCATTGTTCTTCCATTGTTAACCATGGTGACTTGCAAAGAAACGCGTGCAGCCATTATTGCGTTGCATAAAAATGGCTTCACAGGCAAGGATATTGTGGCTACTAAGATTGCACCTCAATCAACAATTTATAGGATCATCAAACACTTCAAGGAAAGAGGTTCAATTCTTGTTAAGAAGGCTTCAGGGCGTCCAAGAAAGCCCAGCAAGCGCCAGGATCGTCTCCTGAAGAGGATTCAGCTGCAGGATCTGAATGCCACCAGTGCAAAGCTTGCTCAGGAATGGCAGCAGGCAGATGTGAGCGCATCTGCACGCACAGTGAGGCGAAGACTTTTGGAAGATGGCCCGGTGTCAAGAAGAGCAGCAAAGAAGCCACTTCTCGCCAAAAAAAACACCAGGGACAGATTGATCTTCTGCAGAAAGTATGGTGAATGGACTGCTGCGGACTGGGGCAAAGTCATATTCTCCGATGAAGCCTCTTTCCAATTGTTTGGGGCATCTGGAAAAAGGCTTGTCCAGAGAAGAAAAGGTGAGCACTACCATCAGTCCTGTGTCATGCCAACAGTAAAGCATCCTGAGACCATTCATGTGTGGGGTTGCTTCTCATCCAAGGGAGTGGGCTCAATCTCAATTTTGCCCAAAAACACAGCCATGAATAAAGAATGATACCAAAACACCCTCCAACAGCAACTTCTTCCAACAATCCAACAACAGTTTGGTGAAGAACAATGCATTTTCCAGGACAATGGAGCACCGTGCCATAAGGCAAAAGTGATAACTAAGTGGCTCGGGGACCAAAACGTTGACATTTTGGGTCCATGGCCTGGAAACTCCCCAGATCTTAATCCCATTGAGAACTTGTGGTCAATCCTCAAGAGGCGGGTGGACAAACAAAAACCCACTACTTCTGACAAACTCCAAGAAGTGATTATGATAGAATGGGTTGCTATCAGTCAGGAATTGGCCCAGAAGTTGATTGAGAGCATGCCCAGTTGAATTGCAGAGGTCCTGAAAAAGAAGGGCCAACACTGCAAATACTGACTCTGCATAAATGTCATGTAATTGTCGATAAAAGCCTTTGAAACGTATGAAGTGCGTGTAATTATATTTCACTACATCACAGAAACAACTGAAACAAAGATCTAAAAGCAGTTTAGCAGCAAACTTTGTGAAAACTAATATTTGTGTCATTCTCAAAACTTTTGGCCACGACTGTAGATACACAACTTCAAGAGAAATGCAACCTTCTAATAGACCAACAATAAGGTAAAAGCTACACGGTGACACTGGTCGAGGCCAGGATTGCGGAGCAGTGATGGTCCCATAGAAATTATTGGGATTGCAGGGCGAGTCGCAAGAAATCCAACACTGCTGCAGCGATCTCTTTCATTTGTGTGGTATCACCACTACTCTGTGATCCTGGCCGCCACAGCTGTCACACGACCAGTGCTGCCGTACCCTAAGAGCGTTAATGGTTTATAACTTAAAATGTTGCAGAGTAGGAGAAAATATTTGGACACCCGGTCACTGGGATTTGTAAGTCTTTCTTCCGTGAATGTGCCAGATATGAACTGAAATCTTCGGTGAACTTCTCTAAGCAGGAATATTCTGTGTAGCTCCATACTGTACATCTGATTCTCTATCTGGCATGTACATACGAAATACAAAAAAATAAAGAAAGAAAACCTGTGTATTCTGCCATATGAAATACACAATATGTCCAATTCACCTCTATGGTGCCACAAGTTGGCACCGGACTGCCCACTTAGTAGCCATGTCCCTGGTCCTTTACACACCATTCAGAGAGCAGTTTTCAAGTGATGTGCTACCTATATTACCCTCAGTGAAGGTCTTGTGAGCACTCTACCATTTACTTAATGGCACTCATAAGCCTTTCCTACATTTCTTTCTTAAGGAGGATCAAATATATTTGTATACATGCTAATGTATTCATTGTGGTTTTTAGGATTATCCACGAAGATGGATATTCAGAAGAAGAGTGCAAGCAATACAAAGTGGTCGTCTACAGTAACACCATTCAGTCCATCATTGCTATAATACGTGCCATGGGAAGACTAAAGATTGACTTTGGAGATGTGGCCAGAGCTGTGAGGGCTAAGTATTTTTACAATATTGCTTGTGCTGGTTCTTGGCATTAAAACCATGAGAGCATTTTCTTGTTTGGAGACCAGGTTACACATTAACGTATTTTTATCTATTTTGTCTTCGCTCCACTTAGGATGATGCCCGGCAGCTATTTGTTTTAGCCAGTACTGCAGAGGAAGGTATTCTCTCCCCCGAGCTTGCATGTGTTATTAGGAGGCTGTGGAAAGATGCCGGCGTGCAGGCCTGCTTCTACCGCTCCCGTGAATACCAACTCAATGATTCTGCCTCATAGTAAGTGTGAGAAATGAAGGAAAACAATAGAAGAAACACATAAGGGAAATTTATCAGGGGCCCCCCCCCCCCCCATGCCAGTTTTAAGGTGTAAAAAAGTCGCAAATATGAGGCTCTTTAAATGCCACTGCGCCTAAATGTAGGCACAAGTGCCGATTCTACTCCACCCTCACTACTTTCCCAAAACGTTTTCTAGCGTAAAAGAAGACTAAAGGAGCCTAAGATTTCAGTTTAGGCACCGGACTGCCATAGGATGCGCCTAATTTATAAGGCCTGTGCCTCATCATAAATGATTCGCTTCCTCCTGCATTACAGGGTATATCATAGACTGGTGTAAAACGCTTTTCTTTGATAAATTACCCCCACAGAGCTATCGTGTTGCCTGAGTTCTGTTCTGTTTCATTTCGTGAAATAGTTTTTTGTTTTTTTTTAGCTACTTAAATGATCTGGATAGGATCTCGCAAGCAAATTACATTCCTACCCAACAAGATGTTCTCCGGACGCGTGTCAAAACAACGGGTATTGTGGAAACACATTTCACATTCAAAGACCTTTACTTCAAGTAAGTAACCCTTTCATCTTAATGGGAAACTATTCTTTGAATTTTGTGCTCTGATAGCATTCTGCTGTTTGCCCTCTGGCATAAATAATGCATTTCTCTAAATACATATTGATTTTCCCATTGTATGAAGATTCTGGGTTAAACATTCAACTTCTATGATTTATGGTTCATTGGTACTTGCCTCCATAGTTTCATCTCTTGAAGGTTTTGGACTGCTTAGTAGACATTTTTCCATGGAACTGCATGTAGTTTGGGCTAAAAAAACATAGTTCTATTTGGCTTTAATTAAAAATTTTGCTTTTGTTTAGGCTTCAGTATCTTGCATGTATTCTACCACAGAGCAAGCTTTAGCATGCCATCCTGTGTTAAATCCGTCAGATGAACTCTTTGACGGCTCTGTCTGTTGCCCTCCTGGCCTCTCCTGAAGCCAGTCTATGCTCAGATCTTCAAATCTGAAAAAAATAAATGTAAATAAAATAGGATTTCAGTTTAGATTCAGGCTTCAGAAAGGGTTAGAGCAGGGCTGCCGACAGAGCCATCAGAGAGCTTATCTAAAGGACTTAGGACCGGACGGCATTCTGCAGCTTGCTATGTAGTGGAATACAGGCAAGCTACTGAAGCCAAACAAAGCTAAGATTTTAATTAAACCCTATCTGAAAGAATGTGTTTTTACAGCAAATTACAGCAAAAGTGCCATAGCCTTTAATGCTTTTTAAATGCGTTATCCCTCTCTGTAGCTTTGGCATAGTGGAAGATGCCTTAGGAATGTGCACTGCAGGGACGAGTACTGACCTATAGTCATTCTTTATTACCACATGGAGGGCCATTGTAGGCCTCACTTTCTGTGTTTTGGCTAGCTCTGCAGATATGTATCACTCTACAACGTTTTTTAATTGCAGAATGTTTGATGTGGGAGGACAAAGATCAGAAAGAAAGAAGTGGATTCATTGTTTTGAGGATGTAACCGCAATCATCTTTTGTGTGGCGCTCAGTGACTATGATTTGCTTTTAGCTGAAGATGAAGAAATGGTAAGTGAGATTGCCAGGTACTACCTGTTGTCATTGGGTATGTAGATACACAGAAGGTACACAGTAGATATATATATATATATATATATATATATATATATATATATAAAGGAAAAAAATGGAGATTGTAGTCCGCACAACCCAATACGCAGGTGCACGTTGCTATGGTGAAATACACATACAAACGTAAAAACAAAGGTGCAATGGCACACTGCAGCTAGAGCTCCGTCCTGCCACTATGCTGGATGTTAGATGAGGCATTAGTTTATATTTTGGCCAAATTATCTAAGCCACCCACCACTTCACGGTTGCCTCTATGAGTGGTCCCTAACATTAATTCTTACCTTTTATGGGCCATATCAGCCACACAAAACCCAGGGAGTGCAGGTGCAGCATGCATGCCAGATACACTCTGCTTGTAACCCCGTCTGGTGCCATACAGCGTTCATCAGATCAAGGGATGCAAATACCAACATGCATATATATATATATATCTAAGTGTATTATTTTGACTTCCACATCATTGTATTCAGAAAAATATATAAGAATACACAGAAAAAATTAAATTTTGCTGATTTTGATCTCAATAAGTTATTGGAGAGTTTAAAAAACTAGCCCAGGAGATGTTATAAAGTAAAAAAACAAGCATTACTCACCTATTTAATCCCCCACTGCTCCAGTGCCAATGTTTATTGCCCCACCAGTTTTTGCTTATTTTTCTGGAGCGATGACATGCCCTATGTCCTCATGACCATCTCATCTAATCACTGAATGCAGAGGAAAAGGGCTCATTTTGGACGCCATAATCATCCCTACCAGACAGTATGCCCGGTTTAATAAGATTGATCATGCTGACAGAGCCACGACCATATGTGTGAGCGCTGCTCTCCCAGCAGTAATACATACAGCACATTTCTGATCGCTGCTGCTCTAACTTTCACGCCATCCTGTATCTGCTGGTTTCTCGCACAATTTATAACCTGTAGATGACGTTCCTCAGTAACAGATTTTCTTTCCTCTAACAGAATCGTATGCATGAGAGCATGAAGCTGTTTGACAGTATTTGCAACAACAAATGGTTTACTGACACCAGCATAATCCTCTTCCTCAACAAGAAGGATTTATTCGAAGAAAAGATCAGCAGGAGCCCACTTACAATCTGCTACCCAGAATACTCAGGTACCTTCTGCATGTGGCACATGGCGTGGGTACTAAATCTGCATTATGATTAGCTGCTTAGATATTGTACCAGTCTATATCATTAAAAATAATTTTCCTTTTTTTTTTTTTTTCCAGGCTCAAATACATATGAAGAGGCAGCTGCCTATATTCAGTGCCAGTTTGAGGATCTAAACAGAAAAAAAGACTCAAAAGAGATATACACACATTTCACATGTGCAACAGACACAAAGAATGTGCAGTTCGTGTTTGATGCAGTGACAGATGTTATCATAAAAAGCAACCTTGTGGAGTGTGGCCTCTACTAACCTGGGATTACACGTAAGTAAGAATTTAAAGGTTACCATCGATACCATATTTGCCTAGTAGGAACAAACACCAAATGTTTCCTTTTATTCCGGAGGCAATGTGAACGCATTTGCCACAATCTAGCTGTTTCTTCTGAAAATGCACCATCTTCACCCTAAAATTTAAAGGTGTTCTCCAGGATTTTAATACTGTTGACCTATCCTCACGATAGATCATCAGTATGTGATCGGTGAGGGTCCAACACCTGGGAACCCTGCCGATCAGCTGTTTGAGGAGGCATCAAACTCTCCCATTTGCTTCAGTGAGGCTGAGTGCGATACCAAGCACAGGCGCTATACAATGTACGGTGCTATGCTTGGTAAGCTGTAAGAAGGCCGCGCCGCTCACAGGAGCACTGGTGCCTTCTCTAACAGCTGATGGGAGTCCTGGATGTCGGACACCCCCCGATCACATATTGATCATCTATCCTGAAGATAGGTTATCAAAATTGGGGAAACCCCCTTTAATAAAGAACAAGTGTATTAAAACAAAAAGTTTCAAAAATGTTTTAAAAGATATAAAAAAAAATTTAAATCACCGCCTTTTCCCAAGAATTGAAATAAAAGTAAATAAAACATAAAAACCTGATGATCATGGGCATCACTATGTCCCAAAACGCCTGTACTAGTAAGGTGAATGGCATAATATGTACTAATATGGTGAATGGCATAACAGAAAAATGTGATCAAAAAGTCGCACACACTCCAAAATGGTATCAGTAAAAACCTAGATTGTCTGGCAAAAAATGAGCCCTACACAGCTCCATAGACAGAGACTATAAAAAGTTATGAGGGTCATATATGGCAATAAAAATAAAAAACTATTATTTTTTTTTCCCAGTATTAAAACACAAGAAAAACTATATAACTGGTGTATTGTTTTAATTGTACTGGCCCAGGAAATTAAGGACACAGGTCAGTTTTACCACATAGGGAACACCATAGAGACAAAACCCATAAAACTGTGGTGGAATTGTATTATTTATCCAATTCCTCCCCATTTGGAATTTTTTTCCCAATACATTGTATGCCATATTAAATGGTGGCATTAGAAAGTACAACTTGTCCCGCAAAAACAAGCCCTCATACGGCTATATGAACGGAAAAATAAAAGGTAATGGCTCAGGGAAGACAGGAAAGAGAAATTAAAACGCAAAAACAAAAAACCTCAGGTATTCAAGGGGTTAAAGAAGATTTTAGCAAGCCACAATAAAACTGAAAAAAAAACTCTCTAAAATGTCACTTTTTTGTTGTAGATTTTGGATTTATATCTGAAGTAAATATAGTTGGTGCATTTTGAACGCCTTGTTCACATAACTAATTTTGGCCTTAAAGGGGTATTCCCATCTCAGACAATGGGGGCATATAGCTAGTATATGCCCCCATTGTTTGATAGGTGTGGGTCCCACCTCTGGAACCTGCACCTATCTTGTCAACTGAGCCTTGAAAGTGAAGGAGGGCGCACTGCACATGCGCGGCCGCCCTCCATTAATTTTAATGGGGCCGCCGAAAATAGCCGAGCGCTCGGCTGTTTCCGTCAGGCCTATTGAAGTGAATGGAAGTGGTGGCTAATGTTGGGCTATTTTCAGCGCCCCCATAGAAATGAATGGAGGGTGGCCACCCATGCATAATGTGCTCTCCTTACGAGATAGGTGGGACCCACACCTATCAGACAATAATGCCATATCCTAGCGATATGCCCCCATTGTCTTAGATGGGAATATCCCTTTAAGAACCAGTTTTCCCTCTTTGTGTTCCCGTGGTCATAACTTTTTATTTCAATTTTGTGAGACGAGTTGTAGTGTTTTCTAGGAACCATTTTGAGGTACATATAGTGTATTAAACAACTTTTATTATTTTATTTTTAGGGGGAAAAGATTTTACGGCATTTACTGTGTTGTATAAATAACATGATAACTTACATTAACAAGTGGCCCTTATCATGGCTCATATAATTATAATTTCTTAAAATATTTTTTCTCTCCTATACTGCAGGATGTCAGCTTCCCCACTGCGCCCCCTCCCCTTCCTCCTCCAAGGTGGCTAAGATCACAGCCAGCTGAAGTGGGGAGCAGCTAGAGATATCGGGGAACATTTATAAAAACTGGTGTAAAGGAAAACCTGCTTAGTTGCCCATAGCAACCAGTCAGATTCTACCTTTTCTTTTTCAGAGCTCTTTTGTAAAATTGATAGGTGGACAACTTAGCCAGTTTTCTTTTACACTAGTTTTCATAAATCCATCCTATCAACTTGTTTGAAAGCTGACAATCTACATAGGATCATTGGGATACATAGCTGAATTTAGGTCGGGAGTAAAAGCAGCTGAAACCTGCTTTCACTTGAAGGTGCTATCACTCCTGACCTGATTTCTAACAGCTATATCTCTGCTCCCGAGATATGAGGGGATAAAGCTGCCTAAGATACGAAGGTTTAAGTGTCTGTTGGGGTGTCCAACTGCTGGGACCCCCAGTGATGACAAGAACAGAGATCCTGCAGAGGACTTTCTGATTGGTATGGTAGTGTTCCATTCACTTCTATGAGATTCACTGAGATAGCTCTCGGCTCCATCTCTGGCAGTCTTATAAGAGAGTCATGCGTACATACAATGGAAATTTCCAATACCTTCATTTTCATGATTGCCAGAGTACTGAGCATTCAGATAGATTGTGTTGTGGGGAAAGGGGTCAATGTGATGGACGGCGAATGTGATGGAAACGAGCCTTCCTAGCATCGCAGGCATTTTCCTCTGCGCACGGGGAGAAGCTGCAGCGGCGGTGCAGGGACTAGGAGCGGTGCAGGAAACCAGGTAAATATATTCAGTGGGGCCCGGGCGTATGGGGGGTATTTAATAATCTTGGATAACCCCTTTAAATCCCACAGTCAGCATTGAACACAGAATTTAAGGGGTTAAATGGCTTGGATCGAATCATGTCAGGAAGGGGTTGAAAGGGTCGAAAGCAATAGTGAATTGCCATTCTGAGAGACAGCAGCAAGAAGAACCACTTCAGCATTCTTGCTTTGTGAATTATTATTCTTCTTTGTCTACCAAGCGTTACATACACATAAAATGCTGTAAATGTTATCTCATTCTGCTGACAATATAAAGGGGCAGTCTGGGCCTTGTACACTTGTCCAAGGTGCACACTGTGCTCTCTGGTACCACAACCTGTCAGGTATGTTGATTCACAGTGTATGGCATGCTGGGAGATGCGGGGACATGCCTTCTTCCCTCCGCTTGTGGAGATAATGGTCGTGATACACACATTTGTGGAACCACTTCAGCCAATAGTGCATAATGGTGGCATGGTGTTTCTTGCTTTTGATGCACCAGCTGCACAGGCTCTGGATGGACTCCACAGCTTTCTGTCCAGAGCAGCCACCAGGGCCCCAGCAGAGGCCTTGCTGCTGCCAGCTACCATAATTCCTCCCAAACCCTCTCTGGCCACTGAGGAGAGGGCTGTGTGTGTGTCCTACAGACTCGCCAAGAGGAGAACTAGACACAAGTGAAGGAATACACACCGTCACTGGACACAGTAAGCTGCTGTGACGGGGAGAATGACTGACAATGGCAATATAAAAATTGAAACTTTCATCGAATGATTGAAATAGTATCACTATTTGGATGCATTGTGCAACCCTAATATACAGACGATAGATAGCATCCCCTTCTGATATGTCAGCTATATTATGCTGTGAGCCCATCTTTTAGGACTATGATAATCTACTCAACGGGCCTGCACATTTAGAGGTCTACAGTTGAATAGAGACTGGCTTGTCCGATCTGGAGAATCAATTTATCTTCCACAGAGGGAGTAGGCTGAATCCAGAGAGCTGATATGGTTTTCTCTCTTGCTACAACATATTCTAAATTCCAGTGGCACAGAAATTGTCTTTATCTTCCAGGATGGGATCTGCTGAAATTTCTATTGCAAACACTCTTAACAGTCTTTGCAGTTCATACCCAATTTAGTACCACATCTCGGACAGATATAGCCTTCTCCCACTCCTATACTCTGCAATAGAGAAGGAGAGGGAGGGAGAAAACTGGCGTAAAAGAAGATAAATGTGGTGGGCCATCGCCATGCCCCCTTTTCAGGAAAGTGCCAAACATTATAATAGATTAGACCTGTTATGTATAAGGTAAATTTTTGAGAGGCTTCAGGTCTCACTCAAGGACCGTACTGGCATTCGTTCTAAGACCTCCATCCACTGCTTGTTGGGTGTAGGCCCAGAATCTCTCTCCCTCTTTTCTCTGACATTGAAAGTTTTGCTGGAGTGAGATGTTTGTATGCCACTAAAATAGCCCCTTCGCCTCCCATGGTGCTGAAATATAGTCCAGGAGAGCATTGGATGTTTTCTCCAGAGACTATGTTCTGAACCTCAACAGCATGCCTCATCTGCAGAAATCTAAAAAACTGACACCATGGAAGCTCAGATTTGCTCTGCAGTCATTTAAATATTTCATTGATTTAGTATCAGATCTTTTTGTTCCCATGGTGTAAACTACTCTAAATATTTCTGGTAATTTAGACTTATACCTGATATCTGTAATACAAACCGGATTCCAAAAAAGTTGGGACACTAAACAAATTGTGAATAAAAACTGAATGCAATGATGTGAAGATGGCAAATTTCAATATTTTATTTGTAATAGAACGTAGATGACAGATCAAACGTTTAATCCGAGTAAATGTATCATTTTAAAGGAAAAATATGTTGATTCAAAATTTCACGGTGTCAACAAATCCCATAAAAGTTGGGACAAGTAGCAATAAGAGGCTGGAAAAAGTAGATTTGAGCATAACGAAGAGCTGGAAGACCAATTAACATTAATTAGGTCAATTGGCAACATGATTGGGTATAAAAAGAGCTTCTCAGAGTGGCAGTGTCTCTCAGAAGCCAAGATGGGTAGAGGATCACCAATTCCCACAATGTTGCGCAGAAAGATAGTGGAGCAATATCAGAAAGGGGTTACCCAGCGAAAAATTCAAAGACTTTGCATCTATCATCATCAACTGTGCATAACATCATCTGAAGATTCAGAGAATCTGGAACAATCTCTGTGTGTAAGGGTCAAGGCCGTAAAACCATACTGGATGCTCGTGATCTCCGGGCCCTTAAACGAAACTGCACCACAAACAGGAATGCTACTGTAAAGGAAATCACAGAATGGGCTCAGGAATACTTCCAGAAACCATTGTCAGTGAACCCAATCCACCGTGCCATCCGCCATTGCCAGCTGAAACTCTACAGTGCAAAGAAGAAGCCATTTCTAAGCAAGATCCACAAGCTCAGGCGTTTTCACTTGGCCAGGGATCATTTAAAAAGGAGTGTGGCAAAATGGAAGACTGTTCTGTGGTCAGACGAGTCAGGATTCGAAGTTCTTTTTGGAAATCTGAGACGCCATGTCATCCGGACCAAAGAGGACAAGGACAACCCAAGTTGTTATCAACGCTCAGTTCAGAAGCCTGCATCTCTGATGGTATGGGGTTGCATGAGTGCGTGTGGCATGGGCAGCTTGCATGTCTGGAAAGGCTCCATATATGCAGAAAAATATATTCAGGTTCTAGAACAACATATGCTCCCATCCAGAAGTAATCTCTTTCAGGGAAGACCCTGCATTTTTCAACAAGATAATGCCAGACCACATTCTGCATCAATCACAACATCATGGCTGCGTAGGAGAAGGATCCGGGTACTAAAATGGCCAGTCTGCAGTCCAGATCTTTCACCTATAGAGAACATTTGGCGCATCATAAAGAGGAAGGTGCAACAAAGAAGGCCCAAGACGATTAAACAGTAAGAGGCCTGTATTAGACAAGAATGGGAGAGCATTCCTATTTCTAAACTTGAGAAACTGGTCTCCTCGGTCCCCAGACTTCTGTTGAGTGTTGTAAGAAGAAGAGGAGATGCCACACAGTGGTGAAAATGGCCTTGTCCTAACTTTTTGGGGATTTGTTGACACCATGAAATTCTGAATCAACATATTCTTCCCTTAAAATGGTAAATTTTCGCAGTTTAAACTTTTGTTCCGTAATTTATGTTCTATTCTGAATAAAATATTAGAAGTTGGCACCTCCACATCATTGCATTCAGTTGTTATTCACGATTTGTATAGTGTCCCAACTTTTTTGGAATCCGGTTTGTAGCTCTTTTGCTTTGTACCATACCATTACCATAAATTCCAAGGTGGGAGACAAGCGCACCTTTCTATCCCCATCATACCAACATCCAGAGCAACAGTCAGGGTATGATAACTGATTGCCTGGTCCACTAGTCCACCAACAACTCCCAACTTATCCATTTGGACCCACCCTTTAATCTACTGCAGCTAGCATGCCAGGATATATAAAATAATGTAGGTAGACTAACTGCTGTTTTGTTATTTCCTCTGCGAGGTCTCAAGTTTTATTTTGGCAAATTCTCTTTTCCAGTATAAAGCCCTAAATGTACCCTAAATCTTATAAAAAAAATAAATAAATAGTGGGAGCCATATCGGTGTGTTATGCAATAGATACAGAAGTTGCTGTATCCGTAACCATTTTATGAATAAATGTATCTAAAAGTGTGGTTAGAATAACATCAATGTAGTCCTGCCTTTGGGTTTTTAACTTTCCTAATCTTTTATTCCCTTGGCATTTCAGCACATGCAAAACATGGCTAATGTTCCCATACACTTAGAGAATCACTCTCATAATCTGGCCTGTTAGACAGGTTCATGGTGTAAATTGTAGTAAAGGTAATGCTCTTACTAGTGACTGTATTTGTAAGTTATCTGCTCCCTTCTGATCCTCAGCTGTGTCATGTGACCAGCACTCTGACTCTCCAACTGACACAGTGTCTCATATGTGAACAGAAAGTCTGTTTCTCCATTCATTCCTGTGAGGAAAGATATTTATGACTTATCCTCAGGATAGGTCATCAGTATCAGATCTGCGGGGCTGCAACACCCAGGACCCCCACCGATCAGCTGTTAGAAGAGCCCTTGAGCGTCACAGCCTCTTCCTAGGCAAGTGACATGACTGTACATCAGTCATATTGGCCTAGCTGCAGCTCAGCCCCATTTAAGTCAGTGGGGCTGGGCTGCAGTACCAAGTACTGCCACTATAAGATATATGGCGCTGTCGGGAGTCTGCATCGCTCACCAGAGCTTCGGCTTATCCTAAGGATAGACCTTCGGTATGAAAATTCTGGACGGCTCTTTTAACCCTTCCTGACATGTCGATTCTTCCATTTCTTTTTGTTTTTTACTCCTTGCCTTCTCAGAGCCATACATTTGCTTATTTTTTTTGTTCACATAGCCATGTGAGGGCTTGTTTTTTTACAGAACAAGTTGCACTTTATAATTGCACCATTTAATATTGCATACCATATAATGGGAAGCTGGGAAAAAAATTCCAAATGGGGTGGAATTGAAAATGCAAACCTGCCCAAAGGTTTATGGGTTTCGTTTACGGCTTTCA
Organism: Bufotes viridis; assembly: GCA_033119425.1. NCBI lineage: Eukaryota > Metazoa > Chordata > Amphibia > Anura > Bufonidae > Bufotes > Bufotes viridis. The sequence continues at coordinate 182,403,153 of CM065591.1, forward strand.
CTATGCGGTAAAACTGACTTGTTCCCTTTATTCTCTGGGTCAGTACGATTACAGTGGTACCACATTTGTATAGTTGTGTTGTAATACTGAAAAGGAAAAAAAAAAAAGATGGACTCTGGCCCCCATAACTTTTTTTTTTTATATCTTTGCATCTGTGTACAGGGTGATCTGTACTTTTCAGTGATTCCAGTGATATTTGGGTGTGTATGAGTTTTTATTGGGGTATGTGAAGAAAAAAATGGCGAAGTAGCCATTTTGATTTTTTTTTCCCCCTTCATTCGCCATATACATTGTAGATTTTTTTGTATATTTTAATTTTGGGGAAAGGGGGGGTTATTTGAACTTTTATAGTTTTAAATTTTTTTCTTCATTTACCTTAAGTAATTAGAGAAAGCAATCATTAAATTGCCATTGGTATGTAGTAATGGTTCTATCACAATTGCTGTTTGCAGACATTAGCCCAAAGTGTATGCTGCCTGTGTGATATAGCTGGCACCCGGTGGCTATGTTGCTCTTGCCACTGCAGAGCAGGTGCTATTTCTAAAGACCCAACATCCGTCGTAATAGTACAGCATATATGTTGGGAAGGCGTTGAGTAATAAATGTTGGAATGGGTATACTAATATAGAGATCTCCCTTTGAATCCAGAAATAAAAAATTCTGCAGACTGCTTTGGAGCTGACTTGGAATAGCAGCCTTATAAGAAGACTAAAAGAGCAGTGTGTCTTCAGTGTGAGACTTGAGATTAAGTGACTTTAGATTCAGGGACTTTAGGATGGTACTGCATTTATTCAATTTTTTATCATTTTTATTTCATTGTATAATTCTCCTTGTTTTTTTTAGCAAGCATGTGCTCCATGATTGACATTGTAGTCCAGTGCAAACAGCCGTTTGAGATTGCATATTGCTATGTAAAATATGCGCAAATTGCACTTTTGGAAGCCCAGATCTATATCTAAATGGGCTAATTGCAACCTTGTGATACCTTGACAATATGGAAAGGAGTTTGTTGCTCACTGAAGAGGGGACTAGGAGTGCAGGGCAGCCCAGACAGGTGCTGGTAGTTAGAGATTCAATTATTGAGGGTACGGATAGGGTGATCTGTCACAAAGACTGGGAACGTTGAACAGTGAGTTGTATTCCTAGCGCTCAAGTTCAACATATCATAGATTGAGTTGATAGATTACTGAGAGGGTCTGGTGAAGACCCAGCGGTCGTGGTGCACATTGGCAGCAATGAAAAAATCAGAGATAGGTGGAGGGTCCTTTAAAAATGATTTCAGGGACTTGGGTCGCAAGCTCAGGGAGAGGACCTCAAAGGTAGTATTGTATGAAATACTACCCAATACCACGAGCCACACCAGAAAGGCAGTGGGAGATATGGGAGGTAAACAAGTGGCACAAGAATTGGTGTAAGAAGGAGTGTTTGGGTTCCTTGAGAACTGCACCGACTTCTTTTAACTACAAACTCTACCATAGGGATGGGCTTCACCTCTCATGGGGAGGGTTGTTTTACGGAAGAAGATGGCAAAAAGGTTGGAGGAATGTTTAGGGACTGAGGTAGAGGATTAATTACACCATATGAGGGTAAGATAGTGACAAGGTGAAGTAATGGAATTGGGGGTGGAGTGGACGGAGGGACTAGAACAGTTCATAAGTAAAAGTGTAGGGTAAAAAATATACAAAAACCTCTTATGTGTACTAATGGCAAAAGCCTGGCCAATGAAATTGGTGAACTGGAATTGATAATGTCTGAGGAGGACTATGTCATAGTGAGAATAACTGAGACATGGCTGGATGATGGCTATGACTGGGAGGTTGACATACAGTGTTAGTCTGTTTAGAAAGGATCTTTAAAAAAACGGAAAGGATATAGACTGGGAAACTAAAACCTTTTGATGTCATAAAGAAAACAGGTTCTTGGCAATAACTAAAGACAATTACCTTAACCAACTGGTACAGGACCCAACTAGAGGGACAGCTTTACTGGAGGACTTAGTATTAAAGGGGTTGTCTCATGTCCCTAATTGGATGCCATCCTGTAGTAAAATTCACAATAGGGCACTTACAAAATACATTACATTTTCAGAAGTGCCTCGTTTTCCTGTTGGGCCTCTTCTTCCCCCCTTTTTATTTAATGCCTCTTTACGCTAGTGGCCGGAGGAGAGTGCGCATAAGTGCACAAGCGTTATAGCTCCCGGTCCGGCCGCTGCTCTTCAGTGTCTCTGATCTCAATGGAGGAGTAGCCGTTTTATCCTGGAACACACAGCAAAAGCAGCTGTGAAGTTCTGAAAATCTTTTCAGGGCTTAGATAGTTCACTTGCTGTAAGGCATTGGGAGCGTGCACATGCAGGCAAGTGGTGCTATAAAAATAACACAGTGCTGCTTGCCTGTCAATCAAAAAAATGTTCCCGCCCACTCAGGAAGTTGGGCAATCTGGCTCTGCTGAAGAGGTAAAAGAAGGAGTTGAGACAATCCTTTTAACTAATAAATCTGACCGACCAACAGATGTGTAGGATGCAGAAATAGGGGCCATAATATAATAAACTTCCAATGGTCGTTTATTCGGAGAGGCACAAAAACGCTCAACTTCTGAAAAGCAAAATTTTACCAGCTTAGAGAGGCTATTATTCTCACTAACTGGGACAATGTACTCAAAAGTAAAAATCCAGCCATAAAATTGTATATTTTTAAAAGAATCCTAAACTCTCATTGTGAGAGGTACATAACTTATGGGTCAGGAACAAGAAATGTAAAAGGGGCAATAAATGACAAAAGTAAAGCATTTAAGTTACTAAAATGGGAAGGTAGCGAAGAAGCACTAAAAAAAATAGACAAAAATAGAATATGTAAAAGACAGGTAAAGACATCCAAGCTGGAGACAGAGAGATTAATTGTCAAAGAGATTAAAACTAACCCTAAAATGTTCTTCAGTCATATAAATAGAAGAAAGTTTAAACCAGAAACAGCTGGCCCTTTAGCAAGTGGCAAGTAAAAATGGACAAATCACTGGGTCCAGATGACATCCCCATATCCTAAGAGAATTTTATATCGTAGATGGGCCCTTATTTCTGATATTTAAAGACTCTATAATGACAGGGTCTGTTCGACAGGATAGGCGCTTAGAAAATGTGATGCCAATATTCAAAAAGGTGTCAAAAACAGAACTCAGAAACTATAGGCCAGTAAGTCTAACATCTGTTATGTGGCTAAACTAAAGGTCTTGGAAGAGATGCTATCTTGGAGTACCTCAATGAAAATAAGTGTAACGCTATAACAGCACAGGTTTGTGAGGTATCTGTCCTGTCAAAGTAATTTAATCAGTTTCTATGAGGAGGTAAGTTCTAGACTGGACCAGGCTGAGTTATATATTTTGACTTCCCCAAAGCATTTGACACTGTAGCACATTAAAGGTTAGTATACAAAATGAGAATGCTTGGACTGGGGGAAAATTTGGGTAAGTAAGTGGCTCAGTGATAAAAAACAGAGGGTGCAGTCTCAGATTGGGTCACTGTCACTAGTGGGGTATCACAGGGGTCAGTATAGGGCCCTATGCTCTTCAGTATTTTTTTAAATGATCTTGTAGATGGCTTGCACAGTATAATATCAGTTTTGCAGATGGCACTAAACTGTGTAAAGTAATTAACATTGAAGAGGACAGTATACTGCTACATATGGATCTGGATAGATTGGAGGCTTGGGCAGATGAGGTTTAACACTGACAAATGTAAGGTTATGAACATGGGAAGGAATAATGCAAGTCACCAGTACATACTAAATGGTAAAACACTGGGTAACACTGACATAGAAAAGGCAATAGGAGTTTTAGTTGACAGACTTAACTGTAGAAACAAGTGTAAGGCAGCTGCTGCCAAAAGACCAATAAGATAATGGGTTGCATTAAAAGAGGCATAGATGCCTGTGATGAGAACATTGTCCTGCCATTTTATAAATCTCTAGTCAGACCACACATATGGAGTATTGTGTACCATTATGGGCTTCGTTGCACAAGAAAGGCATAGCACAGCTAAGGTCCCCAATGCACGGGCAACGTCCATGCGGCAGCTTGGATGGATCGAGATCCGTGATCCGTCCGCACCGCAAAAAAATAGAACATGTTCTATTTTTTTACGGTGCGGAGGCATGGACAGAAACACCACGGAAGCACTCCGTAGTGCTTCCGTGGGGTTCTGATCCGTGCTTAACTTCAGCATCTCCGTGATTACTGACCCATTCAAGTGCGGAGTGCACACGGGCCAGTGCCTGTGTATAGAACGATTACCTATGGTAAGTCCTGATGTTTTGACGCTAATTATATCAGCTGCTCAATACTAAGGAAGTCCTAAAAACATGACAAGCAGGTGGGAATTTAGGACTGGAGTTGAGGAACACTGCTGTAATCTACTGGACTACAGTACCCAGAAAGATTATCAAAATTAGGATTCATTATTTTAGAAAAAAAAAGACCACGGAGGGGAGATCTAATAACCATGTATAAGTATATTAAGGGTCAGTACAGAGATCTCTCCCATGATCTATTTATACCCAGGACTTCTTGATAAGAAGATGTTCTGTACATTTAGAGGAAAGTAGGCTTCTACAATGTAAATTGGGATTCTTTACGTAAGAACAGTGAGACTATAGAACTCTCTGCCTGAGGAGGTGGTGATGGTGAGTTCACTAAAAGAGTTCAAGAGGGGCCTGGATGTATTTCTGGTGTATAAAAATATTACATGTTATAGTGACCAGAATTGTAGAGAGGGGTTGTTGATCCAGGCAGTTATTCTTATTGTATGATTGGAGTCAGGAAGGAATTTTTCCCCCTAATAAGAGGAAAATTGGCTTCTACCTTTTATGAAGGTTTTTTTTTTTTTTATCTTCCTCTGGATCAACTGTGCAGAATAACAGGCTGAACTGGATAGACGTATGTATTTTTTCTGCTCACAAACTGTTACAATAACATCGATAACAAGTTGGCAACCATATGCTGCAATTTTGAACTTTGCCATAATGAAGCCTTTAAATATGTCATTGAACCCTTTCCCAACATCTGCCATATGATTACGGTGCATGTCAGGTCTTAAAAGATGGCGCTTGTACCAAAAAATGTGCCATAGCCACCGGGGGCTTGCGACCACAGCATCTGAAAAGCAATTAAAATAGAAGTGCGCGCTTCACGGGCAGGAACGTCTTCCCTTGGCTGAGATCGGGGAAGGAATTCCATATGAGCAATAGGCCAGAGCCTGTACAAGACTTCTAGAGCTATTACTGGTATGTTCCAATGCAGGCCTGGAGGTGGCAATATTGATTTATTTTTTTCTGTAATGAATAAAATTCCATTACTTTAGCCGCCGCTTCCAAGACATTGCACTGAGCCAGCCAGAATCCTACTTTGTACTGGTGAGGCGCAAGCCCCCTGAAACAGCTGTCTACAGATGGATAAGATGGATATTTGGCTTGGCTGCATACCCTTGTCAAATCCCAAGGCTTGGTGGAAAGTTGTTTTTTGACTCCTAGGGAGCAACTTCCAATAGTTGCCGCTGTCCAGATGGTTCTCTTTCTTGGAAGATATCTCTTTGCATATTAATGCATAACGTAATCTAATTGTGGGCCTAAAAAAAAGTTTTAAATATATAAAGATTTAACCCCTTAAGGACCCATGACATAAATGTATGTCATATCTAGCCAGGACTTAAAGACCAGTGACGTACATGTATGTCATGCTGATCGGGCGGGTGCAGGAGCTGCGCCCGCCTGATCAGCAGCAGGGTTCCGGAACACCGATGCCGGCGCATTAACCCTCGCACTGCTGCGGTCAGCGGGTGCGGGGTGGCCATCGGGTCCCCGCGCTGCTGTGACGGGGACCCGATGGCAGGAAAGGCATCCCGATGCCTTCCTTAGGCATCGTGACGGCCTGTGAGATTCAGCCCCCTGGATTTCACAGGCAGGATGCTGTAAGTGTATTACACTGGTAATACACTTACAGCCAATGCATTACAATACAGAAGTATTGTGATGCATTGTAAAGGGGATCAGACCCCCATAAGTTGAAACTGCCACCTTATCCCGTAGTTTCCAAAATGGGGACATTTTTGGGAGTTTCTACTCTAGGGGTGCATCACGGGGTCTTCAAATGGCAACTTAAAATTATCCCAGTGAAATCTGCCCTCCAAAAACCATATGGCGTTCCTTTCTTTCTGCGCCCTGCCGTGATCCTGTACATAAGTTTACGACCACATATGGGGTGTTTCTGTAAACTGCAGAATGAGCGCAATAAATATCGAGTTTTGTTTGGCTGTTAACCCTTGCTTTGTTAGCAGAAAAAATTGATTAAAATGGAAAATCTGCCAAAAAGTGAAATTCTGAAATTTCATCTCCATTTTCCTTTAATTACTTTGGAACACCTAAAGGGTTAACAAAGTTTGTAAAATCAGTTTTGAATACCTTAAGGGGTGTAGTTTCTAAAATGGGGTCATTGTTGGGTGCTTTCTATTATGTAAGCCTCACAAAGTGACTTCAGACCTGAACTGGTCCTTAAAAAGTGGGTTTTGGAAATTTTCTGAAAAGTTCAAGATTTGCTTCTAAACTTCTAAACCTTCTAACGTCCCAAAAAAAGAAAATGTAATTTACAAAATGATCCAAACATGACAAATGGGAAATGTAAAGTAATAATTATTTTAGGAGGTATCACTATCTTTTTTTAAAGCAGAGAAATAGAAATTTTGAAAATTGCTAATTTTTCAACATTTTTGGTAAATTTGGTATTTTTTTTATAAATAAAAATGAAATATTTTGACTCAAATTTACCACTGTCATGAAGTGCAATATGTGACGAGAAAACAGTCTCACAATGGCTTGGAGAAGTAAAAGCGTTTGAAAGTTATCACCACATAAACTGACACACGTTAGATTTGCAAAAAATGGCCTGGTCCTTAAGGTGAAAAATGGTAGGGTCCTTAAGGGGTTAAATCATTTCTTTCAAAAAATAAAATAAAATATGGCCACGCCACATCCACAAACTCCTGTACTATTAAAATATCAATATTATTGCATAAGGTGAATGGCATAACAGGAAAAAAAACAAAATGGCTGATTTTCCTTTTCATCGCTTTACCTCCTCAAAAATAAAAATGAATCAAAAGTGATCAAAAAGTCATACACATCCCAAAAAAAGGAATCAATAAAAACTGCACATCGTCCCAGAAAAAATTGGCCTTCACACAGCTCTGCTGACGTAACTATAAGAAAGGTATAAGGGGTCTGAATATGGCGATGAACTTTCCAAATTTTCTTTATTAAAAGACAGGAAAAACGATATAAAAGTGGTATCTCTGTGATCATACTGACCCAGAAAATGCAGGGCACAGGTCAGTTTTACCGCATAGGGAACTCCATAAAAACAAAACTCATAAGACTATAAAGTTATAGGTCTGGGAAGGCAGGGAGTAAAAAGTGAAAACGCAAAGTTGCCATGTCAGGAAGGGGTTAAAGTGGCTCCAAATGGGATCTATATTGCTGATGTAAAAGGCGCTTCTTAAGCCTATTTACCTAATTAGATGGGGTATTTGAGTAACCCCTCACCCACCATCACATTGACCTAAGGTCAGGAAGGTTGTGGTTACATTTTCACCAGTTATAAATCCTTTAATATAGTGGCGTATGATGAAAAGCTTGTTTTGTAAAGACCCTAAACCCTCACAAGATGTCATCTAGGAGTCTGTGATGCAGCATCATTGATTTTTTGTTTCTGTCTTCCATTTACTTTTCAGGTAATGAAAGCCCTGATGGCTGGCTAATTCTGGGGCCCTGCTATATGAGGGATGTGGTATTACTCTATGCACAAGCAACCCTGTTCCTCTCCGGAGGTCCTCCTTTCTCTCCTTGCATATGCAGTTTCCACCATGATGTGACTCTCCTTGGCCAGAACTGTGAGCTGCTGTCCTTTGATGTTACCACTATCTCAACATTTCAAGTATTCCATCATTTTGAATGGCTGGACTGTTACCGATCGACACTGTCCGCACTAAGAATCTTCCTCTTCAGCTGCTGATTATTGAATCTGAAGAAACGGCAGTGTTATGGCACAGCACTTCTTTGAAACTCTGTGTTTTAATACATACTACAGTCATAATGTGACGACAGTTGCCAGTCCCAGTGTTGCATTTATCTGTCTCCAAGTTTTTCTTATTTTTTATTTTTTTTTGCAGTGGGAGATTATATTTATGTTGTGGACCGAGATCAGTGATACTTATTCTTGCTCTCACCATGGTTGGTTACACCGATAAGCCTAGTGAATTTTATACTTAAACCATTCCCAGCACTGAGTAGTGTCTTTTGCTTGGCATCTACTATACGTGAACCATATCAGTTCAATTCCATTATTTAAGCTACTCCGTTAACCACTAAGCACTTTCTCTCAAATTCTGATTTACTCAAGTGTCCTTTCCCTGGCTTTTGTCTTTTTTATTCATATGTTTTGGTGCCTTTGCTGCTGTCATAGCCTACAGCCACTTACCTGCGTGCTCCACGTCTTTTTGGGACCTGTGGTTTCCAGCCTGTCCACCTGCTCAGATGCATGCCTTTATATGTCTGGTGCCAAACACCAAGGTTATAGATTTTAAGTTTTGTAGTAGCTGTTATTTTCATGTGTGCTTATAATTGACCAATTACAGTGGGTTTATAAACACCTAACTTTTTTTTTTTTCTTTTTTGCACACACATACACCTAATTTCTCTGCACTCCGCACACACATTTTTATTTGTATACAGTATTAAAATGGTGAGACTTGTACAATGCGTTGTGTTTTTATTGCTTTCTTCGTCTACAGTGTGTTTCCCATAAAACACAGTGGCCCACATTTTCTTATGTGTCTGTGAGTCTGTCTAAAAAGTGGCGCAGTTTGGTGCAACTGGGGCTTCTCCAATTTTTTGACTTGGAAAAGGGACAGCCTGATATGCACTATTATGTGCCACAACTCTGGTGTAATATTCTGTCTCAAAGCCAACCAAAGCTGGCACAGAGTTAGACAAAAGTGTCTATCCCTGCAGCAAATTTATCGTCCAGCATAAGGCATTGAGATGAATTTGGCCCAGGTCTAAGGAACCTGTCTAAGTTTCGAAAATAGGATTCGAAAATCTGACACTTTACTTGACTTTTCACTTTGTAATATGTCGCCGTACGTCTAAGGAATATATATATTTACCAGATCATTTTCCTGTCAAAGGCCAGTTTCACATGAGCTCATACATTCCAGGGCTAAACACTGCTATGACACAAATTCACAGTAGTATAATGATTTTAATGCAATGGGTCCCTGCCTGACCTCGGATCTACTGAACTGTACTCACATAATGTTATGAGTACAATTCAGTAGAGCCATGGTCAGACTGGAATTTCACATCATTATAAATCATTATAATGCTGCAAGTTCGTGTCACAGGAACAATGTTCAAATACATCTCTCGCACGGAGCGTGTTTCCTGGACTGAATACACTTGCGTAAAACTGGCCTAAAGAGCCTTTTTGTCCATATACCATTGTGCACAGGGATTTTGATAAAATAGACAAGGATAGCTGACATGGCAGGTACTGAAAGTACTTAAAAGTTCAGTATAAGTTACTGTATAGGTTCATGTTGTGTTAGCAGGAAAAAGCTCCTTTTTCCATATTTGCAAACTGGACCCAGAACAACGGCCGTATGAAAAGCTGTTTAATGCATTGTATGTATTGGCTAAGATGTCTTATATGGGCATTGCCATGTTCTCATAAATAGCTGCCTATGTTTGGCAATGCCAGTTAAAGATCTGCTATCAGTTTTTGTAGAGCTGTAGACGTTACACCACCTACATACTTGTTCCTTGTGCTATATTATATAAGTATGGAAGGGTTGTCGAAGCTTACACAAATTGTAGCTCTGGGCTCTTGTTACTGGTTACAATCCTGTTTCAAAAAGAATAAGCAAAAACTAATGTGCCTTTCAGAACAGTCCACAGTCTTTCAGCGTCTCCTTGATGACGATATCAGTTACTGCATCAAACACAAACTTAACGTTTTTTGTGTCTGTGGCACAGGTCATGTGGCCGTAGATCTCCTTGGTATCTTTCCGCATGTTTAAATCAAGAAACTGTAACTTGATGTAATTTCCGGCATCTTCAAACGTGTTTGGACCTGTCGGAGAAAAACATATATGGGGTCATTTGTCAAACTGGTGTAAAGCAGAACTGGCTAGTACAGTAGTTGCCCACAGCAACCAATCAGATTCCACCTTTCATTTTCCAAATGAGCTGTCAAAAATGAAAGGTGGAATCTGATTGGTTTGTATGGGCAACTAAGCCAGTTCTTTATACCAGTTTGATAAATGACCCCAATAAACTCTGTTTAAACACTGAGGTGGGATCTAGCGACATTAGACGACGATCTGGTCACTCACCATCATAGTCTGGGAAACAGATACTTAGATGAACTTTCTTGATTTTCTGTTCAAAAAGATCCTTCTTGTTCAGGAAAAGCACTATGGACGTGGCGGCAAAGAACTTATGGTTACAAATGCTGTTGAACAGATGAAGAGATTCATGCATCCGATTCTGTGAAAAACAGAAATGTTTGGGGTTTTTTGCATTGCTTTGTAGTATTTTGCAAAATGACACATTCTTTACTAATACAGATAAGATCCGGAAGGGGTTATTCCTCCCCAGGAGACCTTTATGCCAGACACCACACACACACGGCCGGATGTGCGAAGGGAAGCACACTTACCTGCTCCCAACTGCTGGGTTCTGGCTTCTTTGGTCTCCAAGTGTCAAAATCCTGTTTTGGTCATGTTACACATGGGGGATATTGGCTGCAGCGGCCACATGACCCTGATCAAACAGGATGTTGTCACTGGGAGATCACATCAGTGGCTGGAGACTGAAGGAGCTGGAACCCAGCAGAAGTGAGCAGGTAGGTATGCTTCCCTCCACAGGTCAAGCCATGAAGGGCGGACTGGCAGAAAGGTCCCCAGAGATGAACAACCCATTTAAAAGCATGATAATTAGCTAGCTGCATGTCATGAATCAGTTATCACACAATCTACTTATCCGTTACCTTATTTATTTTGGCCGTTATTCAGTATTCTCACCTCTAAGGGCGTTTTAACACAGAGCAGCAATGGATGGGAATATGTGTTCATAGGAAAATTCATTACCAAACATTGCCCACATATCGGCACCATTTACATGCACTGCCATATGGGGGATAAATGAGTGTTAGTGATTGTTCCTCGCCCATACAGTTTGTTGGCAGTACATCCCTGTTTACACAGGGCACTGTATTGCCGATCAATGATGATATTTTGTGCTGCATAAACAATTGGAGCATTTGTTCATTTGTCGGCTGATGACCAGCACGTTTCCATAAATCATTGATGGATGTTCTTAGCCCAATCATCTACTGATGGAAAAAGGTCCTTAAGGCTGGGGCTACACCACCATCTTGGCCATGACATCTGTCACATGACCAAAGATTGCTGTGTAGCTGTGCAGCCATTCAACTGTGATTGAACCCCAAAATTTAAAAAAATAAATAAATACAACACTGGGGTTGTAGTTTCAGCAACATGCGAGTCGCACTGCATCTCTAGCAGTGTGACCGGTGTTGTAGCCAAGATCGCCATGTAGCCCCAGCCTTAGAGAATGAATGCAAGTCATAGTTTCAGCCTTCTTTGTGGAATCTAAACACAATATCCTATTGTAAGGCCCCTAAATATGTCAAGTTTTTTCCTCCATAATCTCCTAAAAACTCAACCTTAGGGTACTTTCACACTAGCGTTGGTGCGGATCCGTCTGTTTATTTTCACAGACGGATCCGCACCTCTAATGCAAACGTTTGTATCCGTTCAGAACGGATCCGTTTGCATTAGGTTTAAAGAAAAATGACAAAGTCCAAAACGGATCCGTTTTGGATTACATTGAAAGTCAATGGGGAACGGATCCGTTTTCAAATGCACCATATTGTGTCACTGACAACGGATCCGTCCCCATTGACTTACATTGTAAAAAAAAACGGATCCGTTAGGCTCCGCCTCTTCAGACGGACACCAAAATGCTGCATGCTGCGTTTTGGTGTCCGCCTCCAAAACGTAATAGAGGCGGAACGGAGCCTAACTGATGCATTCTGAACGGATCCTTATCCATTCAGAATGCATTGGGGCTTAACTGATCCGTTTTGGAACGTTTGTGAGAGCCCTGAAACGGATCTCACAAACGGAATCCAAAACGCTAGTGTGAAAGTACCCTAATAGTATGCAGCCTTCAGTATGCTAATATTTGATTACTTAATCTGGTTTATAAGGAGACCCCTTCCTCCACACCCACATTGTATAGTAAAATTATTGGGGGTTATTTATCAAATTGGTGTAAAGTAGAACTGGCCCATAGCAACCAATCAGATTCCACCTTGGACAGTTCCTTTGGAAAATGAAAGGAGGAATCTGATTGGTTTCTATGGCAACTAAGCCAGTGCTTCTTTACACCAGTTTGATAAATGACTTCCATTGTGTCCACAAAATCATGTTGTTAGAATAGAAGCTCACATACCACTTCCTCATCTTCCACCAGGACCATGTCGTATGCGCTTAATGCTCCACAGAATATAATGCAAGTGACCCCTTCAAAACAGTGTATCCATTTCTTGCGTTCTGACCTCTGTCCTCCCACGTCAAACATTCTATAAAAGGCAACAGTATTAAAGTGTTAAAAGGATTGAGATTCTCTTAAAGGGGTTATCTCATGAAAAACATTGGCGGCAAATCCTGACCATATGCCACAAATGTCCAATTGGCAGGTAGACTGTACAGCTGCTGCTCAACGCCACCTCTCTTTCGGTCAGCACCACATCGGAGGCCGTGAACAAGGTCGGGGAGGGACCAAAACGTTGGCCCAATAATACTGAAAACCATTGGTGGCTTGAATAAACATTCAAATTTCATTTTTTAAATTACTCACGAGTGCTGTGAATTTATTCCTATAAATACTGGGATACGATCCCGTCACAGAGAACCAAGAGAGAAAAGAGAACTCTCAGTATTGTGGAGGGGCAAGCATCTACTCTGCACAGCTGCTTGGAAACACCGTAGTAAAGTGGAGCTGATGGGTCATTGGTGGTATATTCTAGTGACATGCCACCAATTACTTTTAGAGAATATATACTGGTATTCGTAGCTTTTGTAATACACTGAAGTTTAGTAAGGTTTAATGAGCTTTGCTAATATAATTACTGCAGTTTTCTGGCATCCACCAACTGAAAGCTTCGGCATATCCTACTCAGAGGATACCAATGGGGTTTCTAAATTCGCCCTAAGGCTCCATTCACACGACCGTATGTTGTCCGTTTTTTTGCGGATTAGATGCTGTCCCATACACTTCCCTTTTCTTCCATTGCACAGCTCAGCGAAAAAAAATGAAACATGTCCTATACTTGTCAATAAAAATCAGGACATGACCTTATTGTACTCTATGGATCAGAAAAAAAACGGAATGCAATCCGTTTTTTTGCGGACATGCTAAACTGTCCGCAAAAAAATGGATCCGTTTTTTTGCGGACAACATACGGTCGTGTGAATGGAGCCTAATGATTCCTCAAACTATATTTTTGTTATCGATTTGTTGTTAGTAACATAGCCCAATGTCCAAGAGGATACAACTGTTACATTGCTTATTAATATCTAATCTAAGTTTTGTTTTTTGTTTTTTTAATATTGGACAGACCTGAAGTGGAGATCTTTAAATGAGAACTGCGTCTCTATGATTCCTGTTGTTTTCACACGAGATCGGAGAACATCTTGCTCATTTGGGAGGTAATCAAGTGCTGTGATCCTGTCCAGTTGGTTAAGGTAACTAATGTGATGAAGAAATAGAATAAAAAGATAATTGTGGCATAAAATGAATCTACAGTCACCCCACCAGACCTTTAGGTGATTGCATATTGCTGCGTTACTAATGTAAGGCCAAATTCACGCTTGCAAATTTGTCAGTATTTGTAAGCCAATGCCTGGGGTGGTTCCAAAGCATTGAAGAAGTACTAATGTTTCATGATAAATTTGACAATATGCCATTTGCTTGCCGTTTTTGGTTTGTAAAATACAATTTTTTTAAAGTGTTTTTAGTCACACATTTCTCTCTTTTTCAGACTTTTTTTTCCTGTAGAGATGTTTATGGAAAAAAAGGCCACTCCCAAAGCATGCTGCAAAAAACCACCAGGAAACTATCTTAGGGTGCCTTCATGCATGGTGTAAAAATATGACAAATATATTCAAGTGCAGATTACACACCCTAATGGAAATGAATGGAGATGTTCTGCTTCAGAAAAGCCACAACATTATTTTATGCAACAGAATGTTATTCTCCAGTGAGACGCTGCGCAGAGATTGACATGTTTTAGCCCCATAGGATAACATGGGGAAGTCTTTATGCTACATATTTTCTGGCTGATTTCACACGTGAAGGCATCCTAATAGGCACTGCTGGAAACCGTCATAAAACGACATCCTTATGTGCAAATTTTAAGAGGTTAACAAATGTTGGAAAATGCTTTTCTGCAGATATATTTGACGTCTCCCACAACGGTTTGGAAATGAGTAATGTTCCACGGGGCGTTCTGACAGTCTAATAGCACAATATATAGTGTGGATGGTGCAGGTGATGAATCAGCCGGTGCACTTATGAGTAGTAACTTTCAGTATTAATAGAAAGGAAAGAACATTCTTCACACTGTGACTAATATTTGGATGATTTATTGTGACACTCACTATGGTGCAGAGTCATTTAGTTGGTATTCTGCCGCCCTTTCAAAACAGGCTTGCACCCCATCATCTTTCCAAAGCTTCTTGATCACATCCACAAGCTCAGGAGGCATTGTACCCTCCTCAATGGAGTCTGCGAGGTGGAAAAGGAGCCGACCATCATCCTGTGAGAATATACATATCAAGTACAAAAATAATTAATGCAGTTAACATTCATCTTAGAAACTGAAAGAGCCAAATACATTTACTGTAATTACTACTCTGAGCCAGCAGAGTGTGCCTCAGTCTCTAGGATGATGACATCCATGGACACAACAGCATGCTGTTGCGTATAAGCAATATATCACTCACACAAACCCCATTTATACTTGACATTGGATGCCATAGCTGAGACATTATTTGAGATACTGCACCCAATACAGAACAGTTTTGCCCACAATATGCGAATACATACAGTATGCGAATACATACAGCATTGTACGTGTTCCTTCTGTGTTCATAATAGGAAACAAATGCAACAACTCAGAAGCTGTACTAAACCCTGGGTCACAGTCTTACCCTAAGTTCACACCTGAGCGTTTTACAGCGCGTTCAAACGCGCTGTAAAACGCTCAACACATGAAAACCAATGCTTTCCTATGGCCCTGGTTCTCATTTGAGTGTTTTACAGCGCGTTTGAACGCGCTGTAAAACGCCCGATGCATAAACAAGTACTTGAGCTTTTTTGGGGGCGTTTGTCGCCACAGTAGTCAATCACAAGAACGCGCGTACGAACGCGCGTTTCCTATTTGCAAAAACGCGCTGAAATACGTGCGACAAAAACGCGCGTAAAATGCGCGTTTCAAGAACGCTCAGGTCTGAACCCAGGGTTAGTGTAGTTTTCTTTATTGGGCTCAGAAAGCATAAAAGTAGATAAAATATTCAAATGGACCCTCTATGTCTTCCAGCCCAGTTTTGCTGTTCTGGTTTCATAGAAGGATAGAATACAGAGCTATTTTACACATTATATACCAATTTCAGTCCTACTTCCTCCACTCAAAACCTGCCTGTTCAGCCCAATACATTGTGGCTTTATCGTAAAGTAATTAGGACCATTAAAAGTTTTAGAATTTTATCAAAAAGGTGCTTCACAAGGTGCCCTTTTCCTTGATTTCCCAATGCAGATTTGGACTTAACCCAGGGACCTTGAAGGAGCAGAGGAAGAAGAAGTAGTGAAGTCCTGCAAGAGTTTGCTGGACAATTCCCGTTATGTTCCAGTGGACGGGCACATAGGAAGCATGACCACCTCCACCTGCACAAAACACAAGGAATGTAGGCTACCTGCAATAGCGCATATACTGAAGCGACTATTTGACGACCAGACTACTCCACATCCATACACATACAAAGGAGTGGTAAGAGGCTTTGTAACCTTGCAATTTTGTTACACAAAGCACCAGGACATTGATTTTACAATCCCAATTCCAGAAAGTTGGCATGCTGTGTAAAATGTAAATAAATATACCGTAAGTTAAAACAATGCAATGATTTGCTAATCTCATGGACCCATATTTTATTCACAATAGATCATAGAAGACATCAGATGTTGAAAGTGAGACATTTTACTATTTCATTGAGAAAATTAACTTGTTTCGAACTTGATGGTAGCAACGCATCTCAGAAAAGTTGGGACTGGGCCATGTCTGCGATTGTGTAGCATCCTCTCTTCTTTTAACAACAATCTGTAAACATCTGGATAGTGAGGAGACAAATTACTGGAGTTTTGGGAGAGGAACATTGTTCCATTCTTGTTTGATGTAAAATTCTAGGTGCTCAGTCCTGGGTCTTCTTTGCCATATTTTTTATTTTATGATGCGCTAAATGTTTTCTATTGGTGAAGGGTCTGAACTGCAGGCAGGAGGTTCAAGCTCTTCTTCTGTGAAGCCATGCTGTTTTGATAGATGCAGTATGTGGTTTAGCACTGTCTTGTGGAATTATGCAAGGCCTTTTTTGAAAGAGACATTGGGGGAGTATTATCAAAACTGGTGTAAAGTAGATCTGGCTTAGTTGCCCATAGCAACCAGATTCCACCTTTCATTTTCCAAAGGCGCTCTGAAAAATGAAAGGTAAAATCTGATTGGTTACTATTGGCAACTCAACCAGTTTTGCTTTCCACCAGTTTTGAAAAACTCCCCCATTGTCTGAATGGGAGCATATGTGGTTCTAAAACCTGTATATACTGTTCAGCAATGATAGTGCATGCAGTAGGCACTACATGCTAGATGGTCCCTCTCCTCTTGAGTCTGCAGAACAAGGCATCCATGGTTTCCAAAAAGAATTTAAAATTTTGGCTCATTTGACCACAGAGCAGTTTTCCATTTGCCTCAGTTCATTTTAAATGAGCTTTGGCCCAGAGAAGACAGCAGCAAGAGACGCTGCCTCTCTAACATGCTCCTTTTATACCCATTCATGTGACTTAGTTGCAAATTGTTCCTCCATCTATTTTTTATTAGTACCACTTACTTTTCCTGCCTTTGTCTTGCACCTGTCCCAACTTTTTTGAGATGCGTTGCTGCCATCAAGTTCTAAATAAGTAAAAAATTTTCATGAAATGGTAAAATGTTTTACTTTAAGCGTCTGATATGTGTTCTGTGATCTATTGTGAATAGATTTGCAAATCATTGCATTCTGTTTTTCTTTACATTTTGCACAGCATTTGGAATTGGGGTTGTATTTGCAGTTTATATTCTGGGCAAATGCAAAATTGTTTAAAAATGCTATTATAATTTCTGTAAGGGGCTGTTCACACTGCATTTTGTGCAGGAAGAGTTTGGTGAAGATTCCAAGCCAACAGTCTCCATGCAGCCATGCAGAATCCAGCCCCCATTGTTTTGAAAGGGAGGCTGTTTATGGTCGTGACTGCACCAAAAAAAAAAAAAAAAGACATGTTCTTTCCTGGCACAGTCACAGCCATTAATTGCAACCGCGTCAATAACAGTATGGCCTCCCACTGAAAACAATGGTAGGCATACTCCGTGCATTTACCAGTCGGCTTTTCGGCACAGAATTTTCTCCAGTTTCTGCCTGCACAAAATGCTGTGCCCGTAAGGATAGAAACACATGCAATTTTTGTGTCAATTTTTCTGAGCCAAATCCAGAAGTGGATTCAAACGGAATGGGGAATATAAATCAAGGTCTTATACTTGTTCCTGTTTGATCAGCTTCTGGGGTTGGCTCAATAAACTGCACCTGAGACTGCATGAAAAACTGTGCTTGTGTTTCCAGCCTTACAAATAATCTCTAAGTACTAGATTCCCGCAAACTATTATTATTGCATTACTTAAAAGGGTTGTCCAAGTTATTTTTATTGATGACCTATCCTCAGGAGGATCAGCTGGTTGAAGAGAAGGCGCGTGCCCTACCAGCGCTGCCTCCCCTTCATTGTTTACCTGCTCGCTGTCGCAACAGCAGTGGTGAGCAGGTGTAATTACAAGAAGCCGTCCCATTCACTTCAATGGGACCGCTCATTCCCATTAAAGTGTATAGGAACGAGCTGTCCCATTGAAGTAAATAGGATGGGTTAGGTTGCGATGGAGAGCAGGAAAACAAAGAAGAAAAGGCAGCGCTGGCATGGCAGGTGCCCTATCCTCAACCATCTGAGAGCCAACACCCGGCACCCCCGCCGATCTGATATTGATGGCCTATCCTGAGCATAGGTCATCATTAAAAATAACTTGGACAACTCCTTTAAGTCTAACTTACCGCTTTGCTTGAGTCAGTATAATCAATACCAAGGGTGGACATAGCCCGGATTATAGCAAGGATTGACTGTAGCACATTGCCATAGATAATCGACTTGAACTCCATGCATTCCTCCTCTGAGTATCCGTCCTGGTGTATAATCCTTAATAAAACAGATAATTACTAGAGAACTCTTTATACACAAGTAAGATCCATACGTTTGGGAGATAGTTTTGTCCTTACTCACTTCATTTGCTTCACGATAGTGCTCTTTCCAGACTCGCCGGCACCTGCAGGGAAACCAACATATTTTTCCATGTTATCTAAGGCAGGCATAGTAAAGTATATAGTATTTGTCATGTGGCAGTTTAGGATTCACATTCTGATTAAAATGATAGGACTGTGGACCTTACAAAAAGTGATAAAAGTGCATCTACGTGACTCGAACGTGAAGGCGAATGCGTAAAGGGAGTCTGTCACCTTTATTAACCACTGTTTTCTTCACTTCTACATGAGTAGTATTGCATACACTGACCTCCGATCAGAATTTGTCTTCTCATACTCCCCCTTCCCCTGTCTTCCTTACTGTGCTGTCACTAAACTCAGATGTAATAAATTGAGAGGACTCATGAATTTGCGGAGATTTTTTACATTATATGCGGAAGCTCAAGAGTCCTGCAAATGCTTTTATTTCAGATGAGCTTTGCCGCGGCGCAGTGGGGAAACAGGAAGAAATATAGACATATTAAGTAGCGATCCGGAGTAAGTGTCAGCAGTATTGCTCATGTCGTACTACAGTTAAGGAAGGTGACAGACTCCCTTTAAAGGGGTTGTCTCACTTCAGTAAGTGGCATTTATCATGTAGAGAAGGTTAATACAAGGCACTTACTAATGTATTGTTATTATCCATATTGCCTCCTTTGCTGGCTGGATTCATTTTTCCATCACATTATACGCTGCCCGTTTCCAGGGGTTATGACCACCCTGCAATCCATCAGTGGTGGTCATGCTTACACAATATAGAAGAAAGTACTAGCATCTCTGGTGGCCCGGACCGTGGGAGCACACATAGGCTAGTGCTCTTTCCTATACTGATGGATTGCAGGGTGGTCTGTAACCATGGAAATAAGCAGTGTATAATCAGATGGAAAAATGAATCCAGCCAGCAAAGGAGGCAATATGGACCATCACAATACATTAGTAAGTGCCCTGGATTAACTTTCTCTACATGCTAAATACCACTTACTAAAATGAGACAACCCCTTTAAGCTTACGTGCAGATTACCGTACATTTTCTGCTGGTACGTGCCTTTATGTTTCTTTGTGATATGTATAATTACAATGTCAGGGTTGAATTTCCTTTCTAACCACATCTTTTTAGTACCAGATACCTAGCCATGCCATAGAGCCAAACGGCATAAATGTAATCAAAGACAATTCTCTTCTGATACATCTACAGATAATGGAATTGATGACATTTCTTACATTCATCATACATGTAAGAAGATTTCTGCCACGTCCTAACAATAGACATCACCGCAAGCACATTGAGCCTGTTTCACATGAGCGTATTGGTAACAGTCAATTATAAGGATCCACGTGTTTTTAAAATACATGTATTTGTCAAATGCCCATGTGAATAGGTTCATAAATTAACATAATGGACTGAAAAAATGGGTGAAAAACCGGTTCAACCTCGGAATTCTGTGGATTCATGTCAGATTTTTAACAACCGTTAAAAATGGCCTAACTGTTTTCAACAGCCATTTCTACACTAATGCCTTTCTACAAAAGGGCCATTCATTCATTTAAATGTTATGGGGGCTGTTAGGTTGTGAAAACGGATAAAATAGGACGTCATAGACTGCAATGATTCTTAAAACGGCTATGCGATGACCATTTTTCACTGTTGTGTGAATTGTAGCCTTAGGATAAAATTGCCTGGAATGCATATTTGTACAAATATTCATTAGTGTAAATGCCTATTGAAAGAAGAACTTCTAATAAATGAACCTGTATATGGGTATTATTTATTTCTCCATTACATAATTTGATAAACAAGCAATCTGAAATACCACACACAAAAACCATGGGTATTTTAGCAGGCTAGCTTATACTATATTTAAAGGAGTTTTACAGCTTTTATATACTGATAACCTTTGCTCTGGATAGGTCATCAGTATTTGATCAGTGTACGTCCAACACTCAGGGCTCCTGTCGATCAGCTACTTGAGAAGACCTTTTCGCAGCTTACCCTAGGCAAGTGACGTCACATTTATTTGATACCAAGCACTCCTGCAATACAGTATAAGCCCTGAGGCTGCGGCACTCACAGGAGCTTTCCTGCCTCCTCAAGCAGCTGATTGGTGGGGGTTCCCAGGAGGTGTGAGACCCCCACTGATCAGACACTAGTGACGTATCCTGAGGATAGTTCATCAGCATAAAAAGTCAGAAAAAAACCTTTTTAAGGGCTCATTCACATGACCGTATGGCTGTTGTGCCCGTATTGCGGACTGCAAATTAGCCATTGACTTAAATGGGCTAAGACAT
Source organism: Bufotes viridis (assembly GCA_033119425.1). Taxonomy (NCBI): domain Eukaryota; kingdom Metazoa; phylum Chordata; class Amphibia; order Anura; family Bufonidae; genus Bufotes; species Bufotes viridis. The sequence continues at coordinate 182,424,202 of CM065591.1, forward strand.
GTGCTATCTTTTGCCATCTTCCATGCTTCCATGCAAGTCCATGCTTCCAAACCACAAAAAATAGGACATGTCCTGTCTTTTGTGAATTCAAGTCAATGGACCGCACCACAATAAGCGATTGACATGGGCATGCGACTATACAGTCGTGTGAATGAGCCCTTATGATGTCTTTCTTTTTCCAATGGTTAGAGTTTGTATCTCCTACTAGTCTGTAACTTCTGTATTTGCCAGAAGGTGTCATGTACAGAATATGAAAATGCTCCATCTAGGCAGGTATTTTAATAGTTCAGTGGCTTGAGGTCATGTGCTTTGCAGTGCTTTGATAACGTACTGGAATTACTCATCATGTAATCAGATTACACAATCCTCAACCTAATGACTGTCAGATGCTAATCTTATTATAGTTTCATAATATAATGACTGTACAGTCTCCACTAGCGGTATAGTTGAGGAATCATGCCAGTATTAAAAATAAGTTGATGATAACTACAGTGTAGGTCTTAGAGAACCGACAATAGGACAAAATAGTTATGGCTATTCCTGGGCAGACAGGATTAAAGTCTTGCCACAGCATGAATTATAGGATGAATGAGTGATAAACAGTTGAAAGACAGAAAAACTAAAAACTAAAAAAAATGATATAAAACTGCATCACATTGTGTATGACAAGAATAGATTTAAACGTATCAGAAAAATGGTGTGCCATACTTATTAATGAATTGTGATTCACAACATTTTCTTCCTTGATACCAACCACAGTTTTCTTTTATGTCATTATGTCAGCTAGTTGCCAAAAATTGTATGTTGCATGTATGATTTGTGACAAATAAATGAAGTGCAACATTCAAAAATAAGTGGTTGCCATCAGTGCCATTTTCACTGGTATTGCAACAGAAAATGCATTGCACTAATAGTATCCTGGATTTCTGGCTCACCATGTATATAAGTGAAGTATATTTTGATGAAGGGATATTAGGAATTATCATTCCAGCCTGTATGTCATTTCTGTAAATATGAAAACTATTCGGAGAAGATGAGCACCATTTACAATCAGTTCATTGGGCTCGTGTTGGATGTGTTATCTTTTTTCTAAGTCTTTTGGTTTTGATTTCTTTATACATTCTGTGGCTGCTAGAAATTTTTTTCTGACTAGTGCCTTAACTCACCAAGCCCATATGTACTGTATTATGTGTATGAAACCTTGACATTCACTTTCTTGATTTTAATATTATTCTAGTGTTTAATAATGACTGCTTTTCTGTGGTGTTGTGTGTCATGTCTTTGTAAGAGTTATATAGGCGTCCAGTTTTTGGGAAATATACTGAAGAAATGTAATGTGTTGTATTAATGATACTCTGGGTATCTGACTCATGTATGTTATATATGAGTAAAGTTTCTCGTTGAAGGGATGTCATTAGGAATTAGCATTCCAGCCTGCAGCTGATTTTCCTAAATATAAAAATGACTCTAAACAGATAAGCACCATCTGCACCAAGTTCATTATTGCCCCATTGTTGTGCCCCCATCACCAATCACTATGAAATGAAGCGTTTCTCACCGAGCAGTAGTAGTTTTACTGTCTTAGCATCTTTTGCCGCATCCTCTTGTAGTTTTTTTTCTAGCTCCTTCGATCTCTTTGCCAGCTCCTTGTCTTCTGCACTAGCTCCACTTCCCATTTCTGTATCTTCACTCTCTGTCCCGTTATCCTCCAGTGCCTGTGATCTGGGTATCAGCAAGGTTTCCTCTTGTTCCTGCTTGCCCTCCACGTTGTCCTGCAACCTTTTACCTTGTTTGATGGCCTTGTGTCCCCTATTGTCTTTGCAGATATTGAGGTCGGTTATTTTGAGGGGAATATCAGCTTTAAGTTTCTTGTTCTGAAATTCCAGTTTTCCAGAGTTTGTGCACCACTATAACCTTATTGTGTCTCTCTCTCTCTCTCTCTTTGTCCAATATATCTCACCTGTCTCTTTCCATTCTATTTCCAGCTGTTTTCTTTCATATGTTATGAGAATTTTCTTCTTGATCTTTTAACATGTCTCTCGCTACACGTCTTCCTCCTTCTTCCTTTCTCTTTCTGTGATTCTTGTTAGATGAGCTTCTTGGAAGGAAAGCTCTCCAGTCATCACCTGACTTAAGAAATCCCATTATGGTCTCTGAGCTTAAGGATAAAGGGAGGGGGATATTGAAGCTTTAGGGCTTGAATATAGGCGCAAAATTCTGTATAGTAAGATAAATATATTATGATTTGGGCTAAATAATTGCAGATATGTAACATATACTCTTCTGACTTGAGCGTGTATACAAGTGTTCTACATTTTAGACACAACTATTGCTTCTTTCAAGCATCACAACTTAAAGTACTGTAGGGTCACGATGGGAAAGTCAGAGATTTAGAACATTACATCATCACTTGCTATTTATAGACAATCCTGAAGTTAATAGTCAGAGGTGGACAGTAACATCATATGCTATATGAAGTTCTATGTTCTTACAAAAGAGCAGTCCATGCTTGGTCCTTGAGCAGCCTAATCAATTCTCTGTTCTATGGTCATCAAGATTTACTAAACAGTTTTTCTGATCCCCTCAGCACAAACAACACCCTGCCCCCCTGACAGTTGTTGTACCTTCCCCAGCAACATACTGATTCAATGTGACAGGTACCAACTGCTTCTAATCCCACAGCTTTACTGCCAGGATCTCCTGACACTGGAGTCAGACGTCTGCATTAAGCTCTTTAAAGTGGAGGATTTTGAAGTTAATCCTGAATTGCTCTGTCCTTCTCTCACTCTGACTTCTGCACAATGATCTGCAAATACACAACCGCAGTGTCCAGTTTTTACACACAGGATCAGACTGGCTATTTAGTTAACCATAGGATTCACAAAGCCTAAGTGTTCTCATTGGTGTCCTTTTTTTATGTCATTGTTTCATCACATAGCCATTCTTTAAATATCTGTACACTACATGGTAATGTGCGATCATACAGCAATTTACCAGCTTCGTTTTCCCTAGCGGGTCTGCCATAGCTAAATGAGACTTGATTATATGCTGTGAACAACTATGTAACAAGGACATAACTACTTTACCGTTGACCTCAACAAAAGAATTTTTCTTATACCTTCAAAAACACAGCAGTGGGATTCTGGTTCTGAAAAAACATGGTGTGAAACTGAAGCCTTCCAAGTATTCCAAAAGGTTAGAGCTTATGTTATAGAACTACATTAACAAAATAGTGCAAAGCAATAGCCATGTGATGCATATTGTATTGTTGGCAGCTGTTATCATAACAGCACCGGAGCCACCATGTAATGTTTCATATAAGGAGACTAGTAAAAAGCCAGAGGTTTCAAAATTTGGCAGCTGCGGTAGAAAGGGTTTGTCTGAGATTGAAAGTTTGCACTTTTTGTCTGAAAGGCACCACTCTTGTCCATGGGCTGTATTTGGTCTTGTAGTCAACTCACATTCAAGTTAATGTCGCCAGGATACTGTACCTCATGCTTCCCATGGACAATTGTGGAGCTATTTCACTAATTCATTTAATCAGTGATATCTGTGTTGGAGTTATTACTTAGGGGGTTCAGTTACATATACACGTTCAGGTTTTTATTTGCTTTTCTGATGCTGTTTTGAAGCCAAAACCAGGTGTGGATCATAAATGGATCATTAAGAGACATATGTATAACAGGCAGATTCTACTTCTCCTCTTTTGTGAATCCATAGCTGCTTTTAGCTTCAAAACTGGTGGATGGTTTAACCAAAGTAGTTATTACTTACAGTAGTAATATACTGTCTATAACTGAAATGGCTCTGTAGTCCAGTCACATTACCATTAACCTGGTGTTTATCTCCTGCTTGCATGACATCTTGTATTCTTGTATCTCCCTTCATGAATTATGGGATGTCATACATCATGTCCTGTTCTCTGCCTGTTATCTCCACTCCTCCATGGTTCATGATAGGGCATCTGTGACTTGAGTAATTACAGCACTGCCTTACACCTTGTTAATAGAGGGACTGTAAAAGGAGCTGTAAATATAGGCAATGTCTGTAAGAGGAGGGAAGAATTGTGGAAACGTCAGTTCTTAGCATTAGTAATCCTTTCCAGAGCAAGCACAGGCAGCATGAAAACAACTGTACTGCACAAAGCTGGGATTATAAAAATAAAAAAGAATTACTTCAGAGCTATGGTGGCATCACCTGGTAAGCAATTGGACACAGTGGAAAGTGCTTTCTATTTACTGCTCCATCAACTGTTATGTGTTGGTGGGGATGCTGAGTGAGTGACCCCTACTGATCTAATATTGAGAGGATAGGTCATCAGTATCTAAAAGATGCAAAACATCTTTAAGTCAGTTAGCAGTAACATAGTAACAGTAATATAGTTTGTAAGGCTGAGAAAAGGCATACGTCCATCCAGTTCAGCCTGTTATCATGCAACATAGATCCAGAGGAAGGTAAAAAACCGTCATAATGTAGAAGCCAATTTTCGTTATTTTAGGGGGGAAAAATCCTTCCCAACTCCAATCACAATAACTCCCTGGATCAACGATCTCTCCAGAAATCTAGTAACTATAACCTGTAATATTATTACACTCCATAAATACATCTAGGCCACTCTTAAACTCTTTTAGTGAATTCGCCATCACCACCTCCTCTGGCAGAGATTTCCATAGTCTCACTGCTCTTACAGTAAAGAATCCTCTTCTGTGTTTGTGCGGAAACCTTCTTTCCTCTACACGCAGAGGATGTTCGCCTTGTCACAGTCACAGTCCTGGGTATAAATAGATAATGGGAGAGATCTCTGTACTGACCTCTGATATATTTATAGACGGTTATTAGATCTCCCCTCAGTGCTCTTTTCTAAAGTAAATAAACTTCATTTTAATAATCTTTCCGGGGACTGTGCTCCACTTATTCTAGTTATTACTTTACTTTGGTTGCCCTCTTTTGAACCCTCTCCAGATCTTCTATGTCTTTCTTGTGCACAGAAGCCCAAAATTGTACACATTACTCCATGTGTGGTCTGACTTGTGATTTGTAAAGTGGCAGGACTATGTTCTTGTCATGCAGATCTATGCCCCTTTTGATGCAACCCATTATCTCATTGGCCTTGGCAGCAACTGCCTGACACTGGTGTCTACAGCTCAGTTTGCTGTTTCTACAATTAAGTCTGTCAACTAAAACTCCTATGTCCTTTTCCATGTCAGTGTTACCCAGTGTTTTACCATTTAGTATGTACGGGTGACTTGCATTATTCCTTCCCGTGTGCATAACATTACATATCTCATAGTTAAACCTCATTTGCCACTTCTCTGCACAAGCCTCCAATCTATCCAAAACCATCTGTAGCAGTATACTGTCCACATTTCTGTTAAATACTTTACACAGTTTAGTATAATCAGCAAACAATGATATTTTAATGTGCAAGCCTTCTACAAGTTTTCTACTAAATATATTGAAGAGAATATGGCCCAATACTGACCCCTGTGGTACCTCACTAGTGTCAGTGACCCAGTCTGAGTGTGTACCGTTAATAACCACCCTCTGTTTTCTATCACCAAGCCAGCTACTTACCCACATACAGACATTTTCCCCCAATACAAGCATTCTCGTTGTATGTACTAACCTTTTATCTGGTACAGTATCAAATGCTTTGAAAAAGTCAAGATACATGACATCCATTGACTCACCCCAGTCAAGTCTAGAACTTACCTCCTCAGAGAAACTGATTAGATTAGTTTTGACAGGAAGAATCCCTCATAAACCTGTGCTGGTACGGAGTTATATGCTTATTTTTGTGGAGATACTCCAGGAGAGCATCTCTCACAAAACCTTCAGTTTACCCACAACAGATGTTAGACTTACTTGCCTATAGTTTCCAGGCTCCGTTTTTGAACCATTTTTGAATATTGGCATCACATTCGCTAAGCGCCAATCCTGTGTAACAGATCCTGTCATTATAGAGTCCTTAAAGGGGTTTTCCCATCTCAGACAATGGGGGCATATCGCTAGGGACCACTGGGACCCGCACCTAAAATGAGAACGGAGCGGGGAAATGAACAGAGGGTGTACAGCGCATGTGCAGCCACCCTCTATTCATTTCTATGGGGCCACCGAAAATAGCCGAGAACTGGCTCGGCTATTTCCGTCTGCCCCATAGAAATGAATGGGAGCATGGGCCGCGCATGCGTGGTGCGTTCCCATTGACTTCTATGGGAGCAGCGCTTGGTGGTGGACAGGGCCCGGAAAATCCGGGGTCCTTCAGCCACAGCGTTCCCTGCTTCGTTCGCATTGTAGGTGCGCGTCCTAGCGGTGGGACCCGCACCTATCAGGCAATGGGGGCATATCCTAGCGATATGCCCCCATTGTCTAAGATGGGAATACCACTTTAGATATCAGAAACAAGGGTCTGCCTATTACATTACTTAATTCTCTTAGGATATGGGCGTGTATGCCATCTGGTCCTGGCGATTTGTCAATTTTAATCTTTTTAAGACGCTGCTGCACATCTTCCTGGGTCAGACACTTTTTATGGAAAATTACTATTACACTCTGCATTTCATCTGACATTTCATTCTCCTCTGTGAATACAATAAAGAAAAAATATTTAAAGAATTTTTCCGGGCTTTTAATATTGATGACCTATCCTCAGGACATCAATAGAAAAAGCCCGGACAACCCCTTTAATACATTCTCTTTCTCTTTATTGCTCTTTAAACTGTTGGGGACACATGACGTACCGGTACGTCATGGATTACTGGTACTTAACCCCTTAACCACTACAGGACCACCTAACGCACAGATGCGTCCGACGGGCGGTCCAGTAGTTCTGACTCGACGCATCGTCACATCATCTCGCGAGACTTCCTGTGCCGCGCGTCTCACAAGTTGTACTACAGCCTGCCAGCGATGCTCAATCGCTGGCAGGCTGTAGATGCGAAATAAATTGCATCAAACAAGTATATCAGATGCTGTTTTGTTAACAGCGTCTGATATACCTGCTACCTGGTCCTCTGGTGGTCCCATTTGCTGGGATCGACCACCAGAGGATCAGGTAGCTATGTAAAGTTGCACCAAACACTACACTACACTACACCCCCCCTCACTTATTAACCCCTTGATCACCCCATCTAGATTCCCTGATCACCCCCCTGTCACTGATCACCCCCCTGTCATTGATCACATCCCTTGTAAGGTTCCATTCAGACGTCCATATGGATCCGCAGATCCTCAAAACACGGACACCGGCAATGTGCTTTCCGCATTTTGCAGATCCGCACATTGCTAGAACTATATAGAAAATGCTTTTTCTTGTCCGCAATTGCGGACAAGAATAGGACATGTTCTATATTTTTGCGGGAACGGAAGTGCAGAACCGGAAGCGCGGATCCGTAATTCCGGATCCGAGCGGGACAAAGTCTGTCTCCATAGAAATGAATGGGTCCGCAATTCCGTTCCGCAAACAGAATTGCGGACGTGTGAATGGGGCATAAGGGTCCCTTATCACCGCCTGTTAGTTAGCTACTTGTTAGGTAGCTAGCGCCCAGCCCACCGCACTGCATTCACTGATTTTGGCAGAGATTTTTTCATCCACATTGATCGATGCGAATGAAAAAATCTGTGCCGTTCATTTTTTTTTTTTTTTCAGCCCAGAGGCTGAACGGACAAAAAAGAATCTCATTACCTGTATGCTCAATATAAGGAGAATAGCAGAAACTCCTAATGCTGGCCATACGTGTAATGATTGCAGAGACCCTCAAATGCCAGGGCAGTACAAAAACCTCACATGTGACCCAATTTTAGAAAGAAGACACCCCAAGGTATTCCGTGAGGGGTATGGTGAGTTCATGTAAAATTTTATTTTTTGTCACAAGTTAGTGGAATATGAGACTTTGTAAAAATATATATATATCAATTTCCACTAACTTGTGCCAAAATTTTTTTTTCTGTGAGCTCGCCATGCCCCTCACAGAATACCTTGTGGTGTCTTCTTTCCAAAATGGGGTCACTTGTGGGGTATTTATACTGCCCTGGCATTTTAGGGGTCCTAAAGCGTGAGAATCCAAATGCGTAAAAATGCCCTGTGAAATCCTAAAGGTACTCATGGGAATTTGGGCCCCTTTGCGCATCTTGGCTGCAAAAAAGTGTCACACATGTGGTATCGCCGAACTCAGGAGAAGTAGGGCAATGAGTTTTGGGGTGTATTTTTATATATAACCATACTTTGTGTGAGAAATATCGCTGTAAACGACAACTTTTTAAATTTTTTTATACAAAGTTGTCAATTTACAGAGATATTTCTCTCACCCAACATGGGTATATGTAAAAATACACCCCAAAACACATTGCCCTACTTTTCCTGAGTACGGCGATACCACGTGTGACACTTTCTTGCAGCCAAAATGCGCAAAGGGGCCCTAATTCCAATGAATACCTTTAGGTTTTACATCGCTGCTCACAATTTAGCCCCACCCAAAATGCCAGAACAGTAAACACACCCCACAAATGACCCCATTTTGGAAAGAAGACACCCCAAGGTATTCGCTGAGGGGCATAGTGAGTCCATGAAAAATTAAACTTTTTGTCAAAAGTTAGCGGAAAGGGAGACTTTGTGAGAAAAAACTATAAAAAATTTGGATTCTCACGCTTTAGGGCCCCTAAAATGCCAGGGCAGTATAAATACCCCACATGTGACCCCATTTTGGAAAGAAGACACCCCAAGGTATTCCGTGAGGGGCATGTCGAGTTCACAAGTTAGCGGAAATTGATATTTTATTTTTTTGTATTTTTGTTTTTACAAAGTCTCATATTCCACTAACTTGTGACAAAAAATAAAATTTTACATGAACTCACCATACCCCTCACGGAATACCTTGGGGTGTCTTCTTTCTAAAATGGGGTCACATGTGAGAAGAAGTCTGGAATCCAAATGCGTAAAAATGCCCTGTGAAATCCTAAAGGTACTCGTTGGAATTTGGGCCCCTTTGCGCACCCAGGCTGCAAAAAAGTGTCACTCATGTGGTATCGCCGTACTCAGGAGAAGTAGGGCAATGTGTTTTGGAGTGTATTTTTATATATACCCATAATTTGTGTGAGAAATATTTCTGTAAACAACAACTTTTTACATTTTTTTATACAAAGTTGACAATTTACAGAGATATTTCTCTCACCCAACATGGGTATATGTAAAAATACACCCCAAAACACATTGCCCTACTTCTCCTGAGTACGGCGATACCACATGAGTAACACTTTTTTGCAGCCTGGGTGCGCAAAGGACCCAAATTCCAACGATTACCTTTAGGTTTTACATGGCTGCTCACAATTTAGCCCTGCCCAAAATGCCAGAACAGTAAACACACCCCACAAATGACCCAATTTAGGAAAGTAGACACCCCAAGGTATTCACTTAGGGGCATAGTGAGTCCGTCTGAGATTTTTTATTTTTTTTTTGCCAGAAGTTAGCAGAAATGGAAACTTTATTTATTTTTTTTTCCTCAGAAATTATACATGAACTCACCATGCCCCTCCGTGAATACTTTGTGGTGTCTTCTTTCTAAAATGGTGTCATTTGGGGGGTATTTATACTATCGTGGCATTCTAGCACCTCAGGAAACATGACAGGTGCTCAGAAAGTCAGAGCTGCTTCAAAATGCGGAAATTCACTTTTTTGCACCATAGTTTGTAAAACGCTATAACTTTTACCCAAACCAATAAATATACACTTATTGCATTTTTTTTTATCAAAGACATGTAGAACAATAAATTTAGAGAAAAATCTATATAGAAATGTAGTTTTTTTTTAAAAAGATTTACAACAGAAAGTGAAAAATGTCATTTTTTTTGCAAAAATGTCGTTACATTTTTATTAATAGCAAAAAAAGTAAAAATGTCAGCAACAATGAAATACCACCAAATGAAAGCTCTATTAGTGAGAAGAAAATAAGGTAAAATTCATTTGGGTGGTAAGTTGCATGACGGAGCAATAAACGGTGAAAGTAGCGTAGTGCAGAATTGTAAAAAGTGGCCTGGTCATTAAGGGTGTTTAAGCTAGGGGGGCTGAGGTGGTTAAGGACACGGCCCTATTTCACCTTAAGGACTCGGCCATTTTTTGCAAATCTGACCAGTGTCACTTTATGTGGTGATAACTTTAAAACGCTTTTACTTATCCAGACCATTCTAAGACTGTTTTTTCGTCACATATTGTACTTCATTAAACTGGTAAGATTTTGTCAAAAAAGTTCATTTTCTTTGTAGAAAAAAATACCAAATTTACCAAAAATTTCGAAAAATTAGCAAATTTTCAACTTTCAATTTCTCCACTTCTATAATACAGAGTAATACCTACAAAAATAGTTATTACTTTTCATTCCCCATATGTCTACTTCATGTTTGGATCATTTTCGGAATGCCATTTTATTTTTTAGGGGTGGTACAAGGCTTAGAAGTTTAGATGCAAATCTTGAACATTTTCAGAAAATTTCAAAAACCCACTTTTTAAGGACCAGTTCAGGTCTGAAGTCACTTTGTGAAGCTTACATAATAGAAACCACCCAAACATGACCCCTTTCTAGAAACTACACCCCTCAAGGTATTCAAAACTGATTTTACAAACTTTGTTAACTCTTTAGGTGTTTAACAAGAGTTTATGGCAAATGGACATAAGATTTCAGAATTTAGATTTGTTTGGCAAATTTTCCATTTGAATCAATTTTTTTTAAGGAACAAAGCAAGGGTTAACAGCCAAACATAACCCAATATTTATTGCCCTGATTCTGTAGTTTGCAGAAACACCCAATATGTGGTCGTAAACTGCTGTATCGCCAAACAGCAGGGCATAGAATGAAGGGAACGCCATATGGTTTTTGGAAGGCAGATTTTGCCGGACTGTTTTTTTGACACCATGTCCCAATTGAAGCCTCCCTGATGCACCCCTAGAGTAGAAACTCCAAAAAAGTTACCCCATTTTGGAAACTACTGGATAAGTTGGCAGTTTTGTTGGTACTATTTTTAGGGTACATATGATTTTTTGTTGCTCTATATGTACGTTTGTGAGGCAAGGTAACAAAAAATTGAAATTCTGAAATGTCATCTCCATTTGCCATAAACTCATGAGGAACACCTAAAGGGTTAACAAAGTTTGTAAAATCAGTTTTAAATACCTTGAGGGGTGTAGTTTCTTATTTGGGGTCACTTTTCTGGAGTTTCTACTCTAGGGGAGCATCAGGGGGCTTCAAATGATACATGGTGTCAAAAAAAAAACAGTCCAGCAAAACCTGCTTTCCTTGTGTGCCCTGCTGTTTGGCCATACAAAAGTTTACGACCACATATGGGGTGTTTCTGTAAACTACAGAATCAGGGTAATAAATATAGAGTTCTGTTTGACCGTTAACCCTTGCTTTGTTACCGTAAAAAATGGATTTAAATACAAAATTCGGAAAAAATAGCTGTTTTTGGACCGTTTGTATTTAATTTTTTTGACTGTGTTCATATGAGAGGTTAGGTTAGGTGTTATTTTCATAGAACAGATTCTTACGGACGCAGCAATACCTAATATGTCTACTCTTTTAAATTTATTTAGGTTTTACACTATAATATCCTTTTTTAAACAAACAAAAAAACATTTTAGTATCTCCATAGTCTGAGAGTCAGTTTTCTTTTTAGTTTTTGGCCAATTGTCTTAGGTAGGGGCTTATTTTTTGCAGGATGAGGTGGCGGTTTTATTGGCACTATTTAGGGGTGCATGATTTTTGATCGCATGCTATTACACTTTTTGTGATGTTAGGTGACAAAAAACTGCTTTTTGCAGTATATATATTTTTTTTTGCGGTGTGCACCTGAGGGGTTAGGTCATGTGTTATTTTTATAGTTCAGGTTCTTACGGATGCGGCGATACATAATATGTCCACTTTTTATTTATTTATTTATTTCGATTTTACACAATAATATCATTTTTGAAACAAAAAAAAAATCACGCTTCAGTGTCTTCATAGACTGAGAGCCATAATTTTTTTATTTTTTGGGCAATTATCTTAGGTAAGGTATCATTTTTTGTGGGATGAGGTGACGGTTTGATTAGTACCATTTGGGTGTAGAGGTGGGCAAAATTGCAATTTTATCATAGTTTTTTTTTTTTTTTTTATGACGTTCACCGCAGGGGGAAAGTAACAAACCCATTTCATAGATCAGGTCGTTACGGACGCGGTGATATATAACATGTGTAGTGTATTTTATTTTTTTTATTTTTATTAGTGATAAATGTGTTCTTTGATTTTCACTTTTTTCAATTTTTTTTTTACCCAGACCCATTTGGTTCTTGAAGATCCAGTGGATCTGGTGTCCGTATAATACAGTACAGTACATTATATAATGTACTGTACTGTATTTTTTTACTTTACACTTAGTCTGAACAGACTTTTGCCTTTAGAAAAATTCTGATCAGACTTCTGTTACCATGGCAAGCAGGACGCCTGAAGGCGCCCCATTGCCATGGTTACCATACTCCGCTTCTATAACAGAGCAGCGGAGGATGGGGAGGGAGGGAAGCTGGGGACTGGAGCTAGGGGGGCTGCAACAGGCACAGCAGCCCCCCACAGCAGCTCCTTTCCTCTTAACCCCTTCCATATAGCAGCCCCTACGGACCGCAGCATGGAAGGGGTTAAATTGACCTGCGGTTTGCAGCGATCGCCAATATGGGGGGGTCACAGGACCCCCTCGGCATTTGAACATGGTCTCTGCTGCACGATCGCAGCAGGAACCATGTTCCTATGGCGTTTTTTATTTTTTTATACATTCGATTTTTTTCAGGACGTATGGATACGCCCTGTGTCCTTAAGGACTTGGACATTGGGGAGTACCCATACATCCTATGTCCTTAAGGGGTTAAGGCACATGACATACCGGTACGTTATGTGTACTACTGATCACTGCTGCTAAGCCGGCGGTGATCGGAACAAGGTACCTGCTGAAATCATTCAGCAGGTACCTTGTTACAATGCCTAGGGGGGTCATGTGACCCCCCCGTATCGGTGATTGCTGCAAACCGGTTTGCAGCGCCTTTGGCAGTCTCTGATCCCCGCGGTCTGTGACAGCGGGGATAAGAGACTTAAAAAATGCCTAAACTTGTCAATTTTACTCCCCCCCGCCCTGCAGCTCGCAATCATATTGTGGCGGCGAGGGTGCAGGGGGTTGCGGGCATGTTTCCCTGGTGGCCGAGTGGGTATAGCAGAGGGTCAGCACATTGCTGACACTCTGCTATAAACGGCTGACATCTGTGCTATGATGTCAGCCATGTAACCCCTTCAATGCTGCGGTCTGTACAGACTGCTGTATAGAAGGGGTTAACAGGGAGGGAGCTCCCTCCCTCTCCCATTGGGGGCTGCTGTGCCCTTGCAGCCCCCGATTCTTGATGGGAGCACAGAGAGATGGGGCCCCCCTCCCTCCCCATCACCCGCTGCTCTGCTCTGGCAGCGGGTGATGGTCACCATGGCAACAAGACACCTTCAGAGGCGTCCTGCTTGCCATGGTGATGGTAAGTCTGATCTTCAAGAACCAAGTGGGTCTGAGTAAAAAAAATGTATATCACTGAATAAAAATTTAAAAAATAAAATACACTACACATATTAGGTATCACCGTGTCCATAAAAACCTGCTCTATAAAAATATCACATGACCTAACCCCTCAAGTAAATACCGTTAAAACAAAAAAAGGTGTAAAAAAAAGCCATTTTTTATCACCTGTGGGGAGTTGCTCTGGTAGATAACGGTGCGGGTGCAGTACAGAGGCAAAACAAGGAGTCCAGTACGTGCAATAAACAGTGTTTTATTCACACTTGCACAAACGAAATGGTAAACAGTCTCTTGGTGTTCATTCACACGCAGCAAACAGAAAAAAGGCAAAACCAAAGAGTCCAAAACCAGGTTCAATCACCTGTGAGATGTTAGGTGCGCGTTCGCACCTGGCGGTCGGCCCAGCCGTGGGATAATCCTCCTTCAGCTTCCAGGTCGACTGCACGTCTCCTTGCTGGGTTTTTGCTTCCAGCCCAGAGAGCTCCACAGGACTAGCAGCAGCTCCAGGACAATCACAGCCCCAGACACAGCTGCTGGCTGTGTTTTATACCCAGCCCAAAACCAGGACTGGATCGTGGGGAGCAGCCACCCACCCTACACTTTAGCTGCTCCTGGTAAGAGCCGGCCCGGATCGGCTTTGCAGCCATGCTATTTACAACTATGTCAGTAGCACTAGCTGCTGCTGACATCAACAAAATACGGCTCTTACCTCACCGAGGCTATGAACCTCGGTGACACATACCTGCCATCCACAACGGCACCCTGCACCTTACCACATACCCCCCCCCTTTGTTCAACCCTGAGGGGGTGGACACATGTGAGGCAGTGGACGCGGGAAAGGGCATCTGCATTACCCTGCAAGCGGCCTGCCCTTTGTTCCACGGAGAACTTGAAATTCTGCAGGGATAGGAACCACCTGGTGACCCGAGCATTCCTCTCCTTGGCCTGGCTCATCCACTTGAGAGGGGAATGGTCGGTCACCAGACGAAACCTCCTCCCTAACAGGTAGTAGCGGAGAGATTCGAGTGCCCACTTGATAGCCAGGCACTCCCTCTCCACTATGCTATACCTGGTCTCGGCGGGACTGAGCTTACGGCTCAGGAAGACAACGGGATGTTCTTCCCCGTTGACCTCCTGAGACAGTACAGCACCGAGGCCTACCTCCGAGGCGTCGGTCTGTACGACAAACTCCCTGTTGAAGTCGGGTGTCACCAAAACCGGGGACCCACACAGGGCCGACTTCAACGCGGAGAAAGCCTCCTCCGCCTTCTCACTCCAGCTAACCTTCCCAGACTTTCGCCCCTTCAACAGGTCTGTCAACGGCGCTGCTATTGTGGCAAAGTGGGGCACAAACCGCATGTAGTATCCTACAATTCCCAGGAAGGACTTTACCTGCCTGGTAGTGACCGGTCGGGGCCAGTTACGTATGGCCTCTACCTTAGTTACCTGCGGCTTGATGACTCCCGCCCAATAACATATCCCAGATATTTGGTCTCTTCCAACCCAATCGCACACTTCTTTGGATTGGCGGTTAGTCCAGCTTTCCTCAGGGCATCCACTACCGCCTGCACTTTGGGCAAATGGCTTTCCCAGTCGGTGCTGTGGATGATTACATCATCTAAGTAGGCCGAGCGCACCGACGGTGCGGTCGCAGCACAACGTCCATTAACCTTTGGAAGGTGGCGGGGCGCCATGCAGGCCAAAGGGTAACACCTTGTAATGATACAGGCCCTGCGGGGTAACAAAGCGGTTTTTTCCTTGGCCGCCTCCGTTAAGGGTACTTGCCAGTATCCTTTAGTGAGGTCTAGCACAGAAAAATAACGGGCTTGCCCTAAATTTTCAACAAGCTCGTCTACCCGGGGCATGGGATACGCATCAAACTTGGACACTTCATTTAATCTTGCGAAAATCGTTGCAGAACCGCAACGTCCCATCCGGCTTGGGTATTAGGACTATGGGACTGGCCCACTCACTTTTCGACTCCTCAATGACATCAAGCTTCAACATTAATTGCACTTCCTCCGCGATGGCCCGCCGCCGAGCCTCGGGTACCCGGTATGGTTTTAACCGGATCTTGGCCTGAGGCTCAGTGACAATGTCATGTTGGATGAGAGACGTGCGGCCAGGGAGGTCCGAGAATACATCCGTGTTCCGACTGATGAACTCCCTGACTTCCTGAACTTGTTTGGAAGACAGGCTGTCTGCAATTTTACCGTGGCTACCGCTCGCAGGCCTCGAACTGTGGGGCTGGACCCTTTTCCCTAGAAGCCCTGGCCGGGGCTGTGGTCGTCGGCCGTGTCCCTATCTTTCCACGGCTTTAGTAAATTCACGTGGTACACCTGCTCCGGCTTGCGCCGCCCTGGCTGGTGTACTTTGTAATTTACTTCCCTATCTTCTCGATCACCTCATAGGGGCCCTGCCACCTAGCTAGGAATTTGCTGTCAAGGGTGGGTACCAGAACCAAAACCCGATCTCCCGGATTGAAGCCCCGTACCCGAGCCTGACGATTGTACACCCTACTTTGGGCTTGTTGCGCTGCCTCCATATGCTCCCGGACCAGCGGCAACACCCTTTCCATCCGTTCCTGCATCTGGGTGACATACTCAATGACACTTTTGTGGGGGACAGGCTGTTGTTCCCACACTTCCTTGGCGATATCCAACAGGCCCCGAGGGTGTCTGCCATAAAGCAGTTCGAAGGGCGAGAACCCAGTAGAGGCCTGGGGCACCTCTCGCACTGCGAACATGAGATAGGGCAGAAGCAGATCCCAGTCCTTCCCATCTCTAGACACCACCCTTTTAACATATTTTTTAAAGTTTGGTTAAACCTCTCGACAAGACCGTCCGCTTGCGGATGGTAAACGGACGTCCGTAACTGCTTTATACGCAACAATTTACACAGTTCCTCATAACTTTG
Source organism: Bufotes viridis (assembly GCA_033119425.1). NCBI lineage: Eukaryota > Metazoa > Chordata > Amphibia > Anura > Bufonidae > Bufotes > Bufotes viridis. The sequence continues at coordinate 182,440,687 of CM065591.1, forward strand.
GACATAAAAGGGGTCCCTTGGTCTGTCAGAACCTCTTTTGGCAGGCCCACACGGGAAAACATTTCCATTAACTCTTTGGCAATGAGCTTAGCTGAGGTATGTCGCAGAGGCACCGCCTCCGGATACCGAGTGGCATAGTCGAGAACTACCAGAATGTGTTGGTGGCCCCTGGCAGACTTTGGTACAGGCCCAACTAGATCCATAGCGATTCGCTCAAACGGGACCTCAATAATTGGAAGAGGTACCAGAGGACTACGGAAATGTGGCTGGGGGCTATTTATCTGACAGGTGGGACAGGACTTACAATAATTTTCTACCTCCTTGAACACACTGGGCCAATAAAACCGCTGCAGTATGCGGTCCTGGGTTTTCTGCCACCCCAAGTGTCCCCCAAGAACATGTTGGTGGGCAAGCTCCATGACAAGCTTGCGGTACGCTGTGGGCACCACCAATTGTTCAACAGGTTCACCCTCGGATTTGGTTCACCCGATATAACATTTCTTGGTGAACAACAAAGCGGGAAATATTATCTCAGCCCCTGGTTTCTGGGGTTTACCATCAATTTCCAGCACATTCTCCCAGGCCCTGGTTAGGGTTTGGTCCCGGTGTTGGGCGGTCCCAAAATTATCTCCGGAGACGTGGAGGTCTGCCAACTCAGGACCTGGTGGCAAGTCCTCCATGTCTCCCACCATTACACTCAGTGGGGGTGTCTCCCCTCTATCACAGAAGTGGTGGTCACCCCTACCGCAGGCCCTTCGGACTCGGGCTCCCAGGGCTCTGGCCTCCCACAGGAACCAGGCCACTCTGCTAGGGTTACCCCTGTCTCAGGGCTATTAGTCACTTTCACCTCAGGCCATAGTGACGGAAAACCAGGGAAGTCTCTCCCAATTATTAGTTCATACGGTAGCTTAGCGGAGATCGCCACTTCACAAGTCCATGTGCCGGCCGCCGTGGACAGAGACATTACAGCCGTGGGATAGTCCTTTAAGTCTCCGTGTATGCACACCACCCCAACTTTCCGGCCCGTATACTGGGAGGGCTGTACCAGGGCAGCACTTACCAGGGTTACTAGGCTCCCTGAGTCCAGCAGCGCCACTGCAAGATTATCACCGACTTGCACCTGGCACAGATGACGATTGTCTATTGTCTCGGGGTGCCGGTCGCACACAGTCTCCGGGCATACATGGAAGCCCGGTACCCATAATTGGTCTCCATGGGTTCTCCCCACTGTGGACAGTCGGCCCTCACATGGCCAGGCTCGTGACACCGCCAGCAGACTATCGGGGCCGGGTCTACAGGGGGTACACCCCGAGCAGGTTTCTCGGGTACCAGTCGCCGGGACTGGATGGGAGACCTCCGGGTTTGACCGGCCCCTCCCAACAACACCCCCTTTCAAGGTTTTTGTGGCCTCATAGCGCTCGACCAGGTCGACCATGTCCAAGGCATTAGTGGGTGACACCTGGCCGATCCAGTGCTGCAGGGGGTACGGCAAGGCCCTCCAGAAGATGTCAGCCAGCAGACGGTCCAGCATAGCAGCCGGACTTAGGAACCTCAGGCTGCAGCCACTTTTGCAACCTGTGCAGCAACTCATAATACTGCGGCCTGGCGGGTTCAGCCGTATTAAAGTTCCACTGGTGGACCCGCTGAGCCCGGACTAACACGTTCACCCCCAGTCTTGCCAGGATCTCACCTTTCACGGTCGGGTAGTCAGCTGCTTGGTCATCTGGGAGGTCAAAAATACTTGCTGGGGTCCAGACGCCAGGAACGGAGCGACGACCTCTGCCCACTGTTCTCGGGGTAATTTCTCCCTCACGGCCACCTTCTCGAACACCGCCAGATAGGTCTCCACATCATCCGAGGGGGTCATCTTAGGGATCGCTGCACGGACAGCTTTCCGGGCATCGTGGACGTGGCGGGACGCTCCTGCAGCTTGCAATGCCATCACGTGCTGCAGCAGTAGCTGGTTGGTCTCCCGCTGCTGCACGTTAGCCTCTATGAGGGCTTTCACAGCCGCCTCCATTTTGTCAGGGACCACAGGCTGCAACTTTGCCGGCCGAATATAGGACATCCAGTCGTGCCCAGCAAAAACAAACTTCGGGCGTTCACGCCAGCCTCACTGCGCATGCCCGCATCCGACACCAAATGTGGGGAGTTGCTCTGGTAGATAACGGTGCGGGTGCAGTACAGAGGCAAAACAAGGAGTCCAGTACGTGCAATAAACAGTGTTTTATTCACACTTGCACAAACGAAATGGTAAACAGTCTCTTGGTGTTCATTCACACGCAGCAAACAGAAAAAGGCAAAACCAAAGAGTCCAAAACCAGGTTCAATCACCTGTGAGATGTTAGGTGCGCGTTCGCACCTGGCGGTCGGCCCAGCCGTGGGATAATCCTCCTTCAGGCTTCCAGGTCGACTGCACGTCTCCTTGCTGGGTTTTTGCTTCCAGCCCAGAGAGCTCCACAGGACTAGCAGCAGCTCCAGGACAATCACAGCCCCAGACACAGCTGCTGGCTGTGTTTTATACCCAGCCCAAAACCAGGACTGGATCGTGGGGAGCAGCCACCCACCCTACACTTTAGCTGCTCCCGGTAAGAGCCGGCCCGGATCGGCTTTGCAGCCATGCTATTTACAACTATGTCAGTAGCACTAGCTGCTGCTGACATCAACAAAATACGGCTCTTACCTCACCGAGGCTATGAACCTCGGTGACACATACCTGCCATCCACAACGGCACCCTGCACCTTACCACACACCTTACATCACAAAAAGTGTAATACCAAGTGATCAAAAAAATTTGCCCCTACATAGAACAATCGTCCCAAAAAATAAAAAAATATGGCTCTCAGACAAAAGCAGGACATTTTTTCTTCTGCTGTAACTGGTTACAAGATGTCCAGCTAAATTGCGGTATTCACAGTTCCAGGGGGAACACCATCTTTCTGACACAATAGGCCAATTTTATCAAACTGAATAATAAATTAGTATTAATTGCCCATAGCAACCAATCAGAGCTCAGCTTTCAGTTCCTACAGGACTCTGGAAAATGAAAGCTGAACTCTGATTGGCTGTTATGGACAACTAAGACAGATTTACTATTGGGCAGTTTGATTTGAAGATATTGGAGGCTGGCTACTTTTTCAAGTGTCCCCCAACCTGCATGTCTGTAGTTCTGTCAGGTCTATTGGTCCTGACAGTCAGGTCGGGTCCTGGACCAGTTGGGAAAGGTAAATAGCTTTAGTTATTGACAGCCACAGCTTTCAGTTTCTCAGTCTATATCTGGGAAGTTGATGCCCCCCATAATATGGACCTCATTATGATTTGCTGTCTCATCTATTTCCCTTTGTAGCCCTCCAGATCTGCACTGGTGTTTAAAAGCTTTCTAAGGGTACAATCAAAAATTTGCAGAAATGTCTGCACTTCTCCCATTTATTTTTGGACGGGGCATACAGAAATCCATGTATTCACAGCCTAAATAACCACAATCAGATGAATACAAATATTTTCGGCTGCAGAAATTCTGTGAACATGCCCTATAACAAATGGTGAAGACTGTGTAACCAAGCTGTCTTGCAGGGGGATCAGGATGGCACCTGGATGTTTGGTATCTTCTGGCTGTGTGTATACATCTCAAGACTGGGACTTGTGATATATCTCTTTATATCCCATATAGACAGTTTTGGAGTTATTATAGATCCCTGTCGGTTCAGCATCCAGCATCTGCCCGTGCCTCCTTTAATTATCGGATGATCCTCCCTGACCTGGCATGATTATCTAGTTGAATATTGGAAGTTATACACCTGAGACCCTTGACTGTTTATCTACCTCCTGATGAACCTGTTAATAGGGGAAAACGCGTCGGGATTTCTTCTAGTTGTTACTGGATTTACGTGTGGTGTTTTGTACCCGTTCGTATTTATTGTTACTATAAAGGTGTTCTAGGGCACCCAGTATCTGTGAGGATTATTTCCCTTTTTTTTAAATAATATTATAGGGTGTTTTTAAGGCAGTTAGCCAAGGTTCGAGGACAGGGAGTCCCCACCATCAGGGGCCGTTGCTGGGCAGAGGCCTAGGACAGGGTGAGTGCAGGGACAGTTTTGTGATCAATGCACCCCCTATCTTAATATCCTTATCACTCTCTTTGGCTTTAAGGCTACATGCACACGACAGTGAAAAAAAAGTCAGTTAAAAACTGACATTTTTAACGGACGTTTTTTTCACTGATGCTTGTCTGAGAAACGGACGTTAAAAATTGACCCATTCAATTGTATGGGGGCAGTCTGTCAGTGAAAAACGGACAAGATAGAGCATGTTCTATTTTTTTACATCCGTTTTTCACTGACAGTCAAAAAAACTGGCATGTGAATAGCTCCATAGACTACCATTGGTTTTAAAATGTCCATTTCATGGCCGTTAAAAAAATGTACATCACATGTCCGTTTTTCACTGTCGTGTGCATGTAGCCTAACACCTATTTAGGGGTTATTCCGGCCTAGGGTTGAGGACAGTGGGTCCGTTACCAACGGTGACCCCATCCTAGGCTTAGGCTGATGAGAAGAATAACCAAGGGATAGGTCTCTATCTACTTTTATCTTGTCCCGCGCCCTACCTAAACCCCGGGTTGCCCATATTTTGTATCTTTTGGTCATCTGACCTACATAGACTTCGTTTTGCGATTATTGTGGGGCTGTTTGTCCCTGGTTTTTTAATTATTGGGAATAAAAGCTATGTTTTAAATGGTTTGTATATTTAGTGATGGAACATTTTTGATTTATTAACCCTGATATCATTGTGCATTTTGTGGCTGGAAACTTATTATAGTATATATTGAGCAGCAACTATACTAAATCAAATATTATTTAAATAGATTTTATTATGTTTCATGTTTACAGTTTAATTTCAAATTTCTGTCATAATGACTAGATATCGACGTATGCAGTAAGTAAAAATAATCATATGTTTCTTGTGTTCCTGTAATGAAGCTGACACTAAAAAAGCAGTCACAATAGGGCTAACATCTTGGAAGAATGTGTACATGAGAATTCAATATGATTTCAAGTATGCAAAGGCCGTCAAATGATGTAACTTTACTTGCTAGGCCCTCATGTACTGATGTACAGGGCAGCATTAGGGTTCCATTTAGTGCTTGGGGCCCTTACTATATGTTATACAAAGACACTACGGGGGATATTTTGTTGCACGCTATTTGTATTTAAAAATTTGCAATATTTGCCCCTTCACTCCACTTTTCAGAAGTGACAAGAAAAGGGGGCAGTGCCGCAGGCCTGACTTAGAACCCTTTCACACTTGCGTTTGGAAGATCCGGCATAGAGTTCCGTCGTCGGGGCTCTATGCCGGAAAGAAACGCTTCAGTTACAGATAATACAACCGCATGCAACCGTTTGAACGGATCTGCTTGTATTAACGTTAACTATTTTTTAACATTGCTAAAACGGATCCATGCTGCGGTATTTTCTCCATCCAAAAAACGTTCAGTGACTGAACTGAAGACATCCTGATGCATCCTGAACGGATTTCTCTGCATTAAGAATGCATGGGGATAATCCGGATCAGTATTCTTCCGGCATAGAGCCCCGATGACGGATCTCTACGCCGGATCTTCCAAACGCAAGTGTGAAAGGGCCCTTAAAGAGGTTTTCTGAGATTTTAATACTGATGACCTAGGTCATCTGGATAGGTCATCAATATCCGATCGGTGGGTGTCCAGAGGAGAGGGTAAGTCATCAGTATTAAAATCTCGGAAAGCCCTTTTAAATCTAAGGCAGCTAGGAGGCTGTCGTAGATTTAGGTGTGTTGCACGGTACAGCTGAAAGGTACCCGGATATTTGAGATGCATGCACCTCTGCATTAATTTTAAGCATCCTCCGGCAGTAAACTGAAACTGAAGGTTCTCCGTGTGCATTCCGTTTCCGTATGTTAGTTTTTCCGTTCCGCAAAAAAATAGAACTTGTCCTATTTTTTCTAGTTTGCGGACAAGGATAGGCATTATTACAATGGATCCGCAAAAATAACGGATCTGCAAAAAAAACGGATGCCATACGGAATGTCATCCGTTTTTTTGCGGATCCGCAATTTGCAGACCGCAAAAGGCCTCATGCACACGACCGTATGTGTTTTGCTGTCAGCAAATTGCGGATCCGCAAAAAAAACAGATGACGTTCCGTATGGCATCCGTTTTTTTTGCGAATCCGTTATTTTTGCGGATCAATTGTAATAATGCCTATCCTTGTCCGCAAACTACATAAAAATAGGGCATGCTCTATTTTTTGGCGGATCGGAAAAACAGACATACGGAAACGGAATGCACACGGAGTACCTTCCGTTTTTTTTGCTGACCCATTGAAATGAATGGTTCCGCATATGGTCCGCAAAAAAAAAACGGAACGGACACGGAAAGAAAATACGTTTGTGTGCATGAGGCCAAACACCTACGGTCGTGTGCATGAGACTTAAGGCCCCATTCACACGTCCGCAATTCTGTTCCGCATTTTGCGGAACGGAATTGCGGACCCATTCATTCCTATGGGGACACGCTATGTCCCGCCCGGATCCGGAATTGCAGATCCGCACTTCCGGGTTCGCACTTCTGTTCTGCAAAAAAATAGAATATGTCCTATTCTTGTCCGCAATTGCGGAGAGTGCCGGCTATGTGTGGTCCGCAAAATGCGGAATGCACATTGCCGGTGTCCGTGTTTTGCTGATCTGCAAAACCCACACGGACGTCTGAATGGAGCCTAAATGGTGACGTGAACCTGGCCTCATACACATATAAATGTGCCCTTCCTTACTTTTTTTCTTAGCTCCACAAGTATCCTGAGATGAGTAGCAATAGATGACCAGCTTCTGTCAAGAAATGCTTATGCTATATTTTTTTATGTGTAGCCATCCAGTGGTTGTGATGTGTGTTGCAGCCTATCAAAGGTTTTGCCAGAGGCAAAGTCTAATGGGCTACCTGTCAATAAAATTCTGACAGGCAGGCATAATACACTGGACTACATAAGTGCACTACTAAAAGTTCCCTTGTGGGACTAATAAATATACTAAAAAAAAATGTTATACTAGATGGTGATTGCCAAGTCTTTATTCAGCTACTGTAGATAATTGGTCACAACGGCTCACCAACTATATCTATTGGAGTAGGTGCACTCCTCCAAGTGCCACCCTCAGGCACAATGAAAGGAAAATTACTGGAGTATGGTATGAGGAGGGGCACTCAATCATTTGGGTATATGGAAATATTTATTAGAAAACCATTACATGCATGAATTCATAAGCAATAAAATATATATAATAATAAAACAAAACAAAAACAAAAAACAAAAAACAAAAAAGCAAAAAACAATAAACAATAAAATGGACCCCGCAGTTAGGGATCAAATCCACTGTATGGGTGTTTGTGACACCTGAAATGTTCCAAATTGTCCTTAATGAATAAAAGCCATCAAGTAGCTTGAAAAAAATGCATATATAAATGTCCCGATATCAAAACTGATGATAAAAATGCGTATATATGAATGTCTCGATATTAAAACTGATGATAAAGATCCTCCGCTATGCGGTTCTGTTGCAGGCTCCTCCTGCTGATCACTTAATAATTAATATTATTGGGTGTCTTAATAGATCAGATTACTCTGAGCCAGCAATATTTTCTGTATGTTTGAATGGAGCACTGACCGGAGTAGTATATTCCACAAAGTGCGATCGTGCCTTATATTCAAATCTCATACATCTTCCATCTTCATAGAGGACAATATATCCATAAACAAATCCCCAATTTCATGGAGTAAAAACGTTACTTTACCCGTCCTGCGTGGTAACTTCTAAACTGACCGGCGTCCCGGCAGTTCGATCAAAGTTGCCGCCACCCGCGTGACCGGGAAGGGTAAGGAGATGAAAAGGTAGCCGGAAGCTCCCACAGTCGGCGGCTCTGGGTCCTAGTGCTCTAATGTCCTCCGAGGTTGCTGGTACCTCCGCGACAGTTGGAGCTTCTGTATATACAGCTTGGAATGTTTTCTTTCTTTCTTTGTTGGTGACCAAGGACTCACTAATTCACACCAGACGCGTTTCGGGGACTTCCCCTTCTTCAGTGGTAACATCAGTGAGTCCTATTGAGTCCTTTTATTCCTTTCTTGGTCACTACAAAAAACCGGACTGGAACCGCAGATATATGAACGGGTTCCTTACCTTGATTTCAATTGCCACATTAATATACTTTAATAAAGTGCAACATGAATACATAAAGAATGAGAAAAAAACTTCATAAAAAGCTTTATAAAAATATCCATAAGAGCCTTATAAAAAACTTTATAAAAATTTTTATAAAAAACATCCCATGTTTGTTTATGCTGGACCTTGATCTTCATCCCTATTTGGATATTATTAGCAATAATGGGGCTAATTTTTATAAAGACATACATAATATATATAATGATAAAATAGAAATAAAAATAAAAATAAAAAATAAAAATAAAAATAGTAAAAATAAAAATAAAAACAATGAATAAAATTGATAGTCTTCTACTGCTTTCCTGGGACAGTAATATACAGAGGATATTTTCTAGATCACTTCTCTAGGTGGGAAACTTTGACAATATGTAGAAATAGGGAAACCATTGGGGAGAGGGGGAGAGATCAGCGTGCTGATAAAACAGCCAGACACTGATTTCTGATCCTCAACCCCAATGGCCTCCCATTTTATAGGAACGCGAACAATTCTAGTTCGGCATTAAGCCCCTTTGGGAGTAGTGTATCGAATTCAAAGATTTTTCTAGATTCATGTCTGGACATTTGCATCACTATGTTGCCCCCTCTCCATGGACGTCTAACCTTTTCTAGTGCTGTGTATATTAATGTGGACGGGTCACTGTTGTGAATTTCTTTAAAATGTTTTGAGACCGAGTGCAGCTCGTATCCTTTTTTGATATTATTGACATGTTCTGCTATTCTGATCCTCAGAGGTCTCTTGGTCCGTCCTATATATTGTTTCTTACACCCGCATTGTAACAAATAAATCACTTCTTTAGAATCACATGTTAGTAATTCATTTATTTTCATAGAGAAGTCATTTTGTGTTGCTTTTATTTCAGTGGTCTTTTTGGGGAAAGATGTTATCCTACAGTTTGTGCATTTGCCACATCTAACAAATCCTTTTGACGTCAGCCAGCTGGTTGTGTTTTTATATTTTCTCATTTTAACTGTTGGTGCCACTTTTGATGCTAGGCTGGGGGCTCTTGTGTATGTGATACTCGGAGTTTTATTGAGTAGAGGGCCTATTGTTTTATCTTCCAAAAGGAAGTGCCAGTATTGTTTTAAAATGTTCTCAATCTGGCGATGTTGTACATGGTAGGGTAGCACTATACGCATAGTCTCGTCTTGCGCTTTTGGCTTTTTTTCTTTGAAAAAATCAGTTCTATTCATGTTTCTCACTTTTTGCAGAGATTTTTCTACTATTTTCTCTGGGTAGTCCTGTTTTAAAAATTGTTTTCTTAGTGTTTCTGCTTCTTTTTCGAAGGATTCATTATCCGTGCAATTACGTTTTATACGTCGAAATTGGCTTGTAGGTATATTTAAAAGCCATTGGGGGAAATGGCAACTTGAATATCGAATATAGCTATTTCGGGCCACTGGTTTAAAATAGGTATTACAGTGAAATTTGCCCTCTTTTAGTGTTATATTAAGATCCAAAAACTGTACCTGATGTCGACTAATGGTGGGAGTAAACTTCAGATTCTTGTCATTTATATTAATATCAGACAAGAATCTCGTTAATGCATCCATGTCTTCCTGCCATATAAACAGTACATCATCGATGTACCGGCGCCAGAGCACCAGACTCGTCCCAAGGAGTGGTATGATGGTATCAGACTCCCATTCTGCCAAAAAAGGTTGGCATAACTTGGGGCGAATCTGGTGCCCATGGCGGTCCCGGTACATTGTAGATAAAAATCTTCCTCATAATAAAAATAATTATGTGACAAAATAAAATGGACTCCCTCGATCAAAAATTCACTTCGGTTGGCATGCATGCCACTTTTCATCATCTGTTTTTCCAGGGCTTCCAGGCCCTTTGCATGTTTGATAATTGTATATAATGAGTGGACATCTAAAGTGCCAATAATCCAACTATCTTTTACCTCCAATGCCTCGAGTGTTTTTATTATGTCCGTTGAGTCTTTAATGTATGACGGGGTACTTTTTACTAGTGGTTGTAGCCATGTGTCTATATATTGGGACAAATTTGTTGTTATTGAACCAATGCCCGACACTATCGGTCTCCCAGGTGGGCTAGTTAAACTTTTGTGAATCTTAGGTATAACATAAAACATTGGAATTCTCTTATCTGTACCTAAAATGAATTTGGTTTCTCTCTGTAATAATAATTTAGCATCCTCTCCCCATTTACAGTAATTAACTTTGATCGAACTGCCGGGACGCCGGTCAGTTTAGAAGTTACCACGCAGGACGGGTAAAGTAACGTTTTAACTCCATGAAATTGGGGATTTGTTTATGGATATATTGTCCTCTATGAAGATGGAAGATGTATGAGATTTGAATATAAGGCACGATCGCACTTTGGGGAATATACTACTCCGGTCAGTGCTCCATTCAAACATACAGAAAATATTGCTGGCTCAGAGTAATCTGATCTATTAAGACACCCAATAATATTAATTATTAAGTGATCAGCAGGAGGAGCCTGCAACAGAACCGCATAGCGGAGGGTCTTTATCATCAGTTTTAATATCGAGACATTCATATATACGCATTTTTTATCATCAGTTTTGATATCGGGACATTTATATATGCATTTTTTTCACGCTACTTGATGGCTTTTATTCATTAAGGACAATTTGGAACATTTCAGGTGTCACAAACACCCATACAGTGGATTTGATCCCTAACTGCGGGGTCCATTTTATTGTTTATTGTTTTTTGCTTTTTTGTTTTTTGTTTTTTGTTTTTGTTTTGTTTTATTATTATATATATTTTATTGCTTATGAATTCATGCATGTAATGGTTTTCTAATAAATATTTCCATATACCCAAATGATTGAGTGCCCCTCCTCATACCATACTCCAGTAATTTTATTCAGCTACTGTTTGTTGATGCAAAAATAAAAAAAGTTTCGGCTTTTGGGATGCAACAATGCAAAATCAATAAAATTGCCACATTCTTATGTCCAAAGTAAGCTGCATCCTTAGAGTGGGTTCACATGTGACAGAATAGCTGCTGATTTTCTGTCGAGTATTTTTGCACAGAAAATCCGGAGCGTTGTACAGTACCAGCAAAGTGTATGAGAATTTCTGAATTCTTATCCATACGCTAAGTAAAGAACGCAGAGGAAAAGCTTCTGTATTGCGGATTTCAAATCCATAGTATGTCAATTTATACAGTTTTTTCGGATTTCTCTTGCAGATTTCTCCCTTTGCAATAGAAAGGGTGAAATGTGTTGGCTTTTCCGCTATAAAAATCACAAGTAATACATGCGGTTTTGTTGTGTTTCTTTCCACAGCAAAAACCGCCGTGGATTTTCTGATGGATTTTCAGTCACTTGTGAAGCCAGCCTTAGGAAATTTATACGCGATCTATCTCCAGGACAGACTCTTGAACTTAGGGCTCATGACCACGAGCGTAAGCGCCCAGTGCCTGTGCTGCAGACCTCAAACAGCGGTCTTCAATCCACGGGCACTGGCCGTGTGCACACCATTTGCGGTTGCGGACCCATTGACTTGAATGGGTCTGCAATCTGCAACATAAAGCCAAAGATGGAACATGTTGCGGAGGCACGGATGGGAAGTTCACAGAAGCGCTTTGTAGTGCTTCAATGGGCTTCCAATACATGCCTCCGGTCTGCAAAAGATAGGTGAAGTCCTATCTTCGGTCATAAGTTTACGGATTGCGGACCCATTCAAGTCAATGGCCACATATTCAAGCCAGTGCATGTATATATTGCAGACCGGCCACCGCTTACGCTTATGGGCATGAACTCTAAAGGTGCATCTTTACCTGCTTATTGCCATCATTAACTCAAGTCAAGAACTGACTGCATGCAATACAGATAATGGATGGTTTAATTGGCTGAGAGAAGACATTACGGCCGCATTATGACTTCAATCAAGTGGAGAGCATTTCTACACTGAACAAAAATATAAACGCAACACTTTCGGTTCTGCTCCCATTTTGCATGAGCTGAACTCAAAGATCTGAAACATTTTCTACATACACAAAAGACCCATTACTCTCAAATTTTGTTCACAAATCTGTCTAAATCTGTGTTAGTGAGCATTTCTCCTTTGCTGAGATAATCCATCCCACCTCACAGGTGTGGCATATTAAGGTGCTAATTAGACAGCTTGAATATTGCACACGTGTGCCTTAGACTGGCCACAATAAAAGGCCACTCTGAAATGTACAGTTTGATCACACAGCACAATGCCACGGATGTCGCAATGTTTGAGGGAGCATGCGATTGGCATGCTGACTGCAGGAATGTCTACCAAAGCTGTTGCCCATGCAATGAATGTTCATTTCTCTACCATAAGCTGTCTCCAAAGGCAATTCAGAGAATTTGGCAGTACATCCAACCGGCCTCACAACCGCAGACCACGTGTAACCACACCAGCCCAGGACCTCCACATCCATCATCCTGTCAGTCCTGAACAGTGAAAACCGTGACTCATCTGTGAATAGAACGCCTCTCCAATGTGCCAGACGCCATCGAATGTGAGCATTTGCCCACTCAGGTCGGTTACGATGATGAACTGCAGTCAGGTCCAGACCCCGACGAGGACAATGAGCATGCAGATGAGCTTTCCTGAGAGTTTGTACAGAAATTCTTTGGTTATGCAAACCGATTGTGTCCGGGTAGCTGGTCTCAGATAGAGTTGAGCGAACCCAAACTGTATAGTTCGGGTTCGTAACGAATTTTGGGGTGTTCGGTATACGGACCCAAACCCAAACATTTTCAAAAAAGTTCGGGTTCGGGTCCGTTGTTCGGCGATTTCTTCCTGCTTTCTGAAGGGCTGCACAGCAGCCAATCAGCAAGCGTTTTACTTCTTGCCCTAAGAAGCCATCACAGCCATGCCTACTAATGGCATGGCTGTGATTGGCTTAGTGCAGCATGTGACCCAGCCTCTTTATAAGATGGAGTCACGTACTGCCGCACGTCACTCTGCTGATTTGAGCTTAGGGAAAGGATGTTCGTGCTGCGATCAGAGACAGAATAGGGCAGAAATCAGAAGAACCTGTGCTACTTTAATCCACAAGAGACAGCAAATAGAGAGGTTGGGAGCTTCAGCAATCCAACATTTCTGTACCCAGCTACTGCAAGGGAAATCTTTTTTTGTAATCCATCTGTTACTGAGGTGGTGCTCGGTGGCCATATTACCCACTGTAGTGTACTGCATGTGTGCCAGCCAGCCAGGGACATCAGCCTAATCCTACTTTGTAGCTCAGTGAAGGAAAAAAAAACTTTTTTTTCTGGCTGCTCAAGTCCTCTATATTGCCTTTTGTATGTTTAAGGGGTGACATATTCCATTTGTCTAGCCTGGGATCTGTGGTGCCACAGAGCACTTGTGTATACCATGCACTAAACAGTATATTCCATTTCAGCTATCAAATAGTGCATTAGTGTATTTTAGTTAAAAATAAGTGGTCATTCTGATCCACCAAGCCTATTTTACAGCGCCAAAATATATATTTGACATTTCTCTGGTGAAAAAGAAAATACGTGTAATTTTGGGGGGAAAACCGTATTCCTTGTCCACAAAATAGTTCTGCATACACTGTCCAACGACATATTTTATATTTCTGCAGGGAAATAGTGCTTATTTGTTTTTTATAGAAAAAAAACTTTATTCAAGGTCCACCAAACAGTCTGAAATACCCATTCCAACCACCAGATTTACATTGTTACTGTGAAATACAGCATAAGTGTATGTTTTTTGACAAAAAAAGTGGTAATCCTGATCCACAGAGCATCTTGAAATACACCGCATCCGTCGTTTAAATAATTATTTATAATTTATGAATTTTGGTGAACAAATCCATGTTCTGGGTCCCCAAATCTGGTGTCCATACATAGTATAAATATCTACTTTTAATGTACAGCAGTTAAAAACTGCATTTTGGGGTTTTATTGAAAAAAGCGGTGTTTTAGGGCGAAAAAACAGTTTTGCATTGGTCGTCTAAATAGTTATTTCCAATATATAGCAGTTTAATACTGCATTTGTGAATTTTGGTGACCAAATCTGTGTTCTGGGTCCCCAAATCTGGTGTCCATACATAGTATAAATATCTACTGTTAATATACAGCACTTAAAAACTGCATCCGGTGTATAAATAATTAATTTCAATTTACAGCAGTGAAATACAAATTTTCTGTATTTTATTACAAAAATACTTGTTCTTGTTCCACAAACCCCTTGTGCATACAGCGTAACAAAAAAAATGTTACATTTCCGCATAGAAATTGATAATCAGTGTATTTTGGGCACAAAAAACATTATTCTGGGTCCACAGAGCATTTTTCTGACACGGGCACTGCCTTAGCGAACGTAATTGTCGACCAGTGGCAAGTAAATTGACACCGGAGAGAGACCAATCTTTCAGCTTGGTGGGTGAACGCAAATGAGGAGAACATCAAATAAGGGACGTGGGCATGGTCGTGGTGGTGTTGGTGGAGCTCCTGTTGCTGGGAGAGGATGTGGCAGCGCCCACTACCGCTCCAAGTCAAACACCTTCCTCTGGTGCGAGTAGGCGACAGAATCTGCAGCGTTATTTGATAGGCCCAAATGCCGCTCTACAGATGGTGAAGCCAGAACATGTACAGGTGATAGTAGATTGGGTGGCTGACAGTGCCTCCAGTTCCTTCACAGTATCTAACACCCAGTCCTCTGCAGAAAGCTCAGAGTTGGCACCTGCAGCCCATGCTCATCAGTCTTCCACCTCACCCTTGCAAATCAGCCAAGCAGTCAGAGCCCCAATCATGCAGGAAAGTCTCATGCTTTTTGATGACTCTGTTGGCAGGGTTTCCCCGGCCCATCCACCTAGCCCTGCCCCAGAAGAGGAAGACCTTGAATGAACTGATGCTCAACCACTTTTGTTGCAGGATGAGGACATGGGAATACTGCCACAAAACGTCTCTTATGATGACGAAGCACAGGTGCCAACTGCTGTGGCTTTCTGCAATGTGCAGACCGACGAGGAGGGGTCATGAATGGGTGGAAGATGATGTGGAGGATGATGAAGTCCTAGACCCAGGCTGGAATGAAGGTCGTGCTAGTGAGGCGTGCAGTTCTGAGGAAGAGGCGGTGGTCGCACAGAGGCAACAGCACAGCAAAAGAGGGAGCAGGGTGCAAAAGCACAGTGGCCGTTCCAGAGACAGTACGCCTGCTACTTTCCACCGCACCCAGGCACCGAACACAAAGGCCTGCTCTAAGGAGTTAACTGGCGTGGCAGTTCTTCACACAATGTCCTGATGACAAGACACGAGTGGTTTGCATGTTGTGCCATCAGAGCCTGAAGCGAGGCATAAACGTTCTTAACCTGAGCACAACCTGCATGACCAGGCATCTACATGCAAAGCATGAACTGCAGTGGAGTAAACACGTTAAAAATAAGGAACTCTCTCATGCTCCTCCTGCTCCCTCTTCTGCTGCTGGCTCGGCCTCTCCCTCCACCTCTGGCGTCACCGTGGCACCTGGCGACCAGCAGACAGAGGATGTTCCACCAATACCACCACATACTACACCATCACCAAGAATCTCCACCATGTCACACGGCAGGATTCAGCTGTCCATCTCCCAAACATTGGAGAGAAGGAGGAAATACCCACCTACCCACCCTCGAGCTCTGGCCCTGAATGCCAGCATTTCAAAATTACTGGCCTTTAAAATGCTGTCATTCCGTCTGGTGGAGATGGACTGTTTCAAACAGCTGATGGCGGTGGCTGTCCACCGGTATGTTGTTCCCAGCCGCCACAACTTTTCCAGGCAAGCCGTCCCTTCCCTGCACAACCAAGTGGAGGATAAAATCAAGTGTGCACTGCGCAACGCTATCTGTGGCAAGGTCCACGTAACCACAGATACATGGACCAGTAAGCACGGCCAGGGTCGCTA
Source organism: Bufotes viridis (assembly GCA_033119425.1). Lineage (NCBI taxonomy): Eukaryota > Metazoa > Chordata > Amphibia > Anura > Bufonidae > Bufotes > Bufotes viridis. The sequence goes on from CM065591.1 coordinate 182,456,825, forward strand.
TATCTTCCTAACGGCACACTGGGTAAACGTTGTGGCGGCTGGGCCCAAAGCGGATAGCGGTTTGGCGCATGTCCTTCCACCACCGAGGATCTCAGGGCATTATTCGTTGCTTCCTCCTCCTACTCCACATGATCCTCCTCCCCCTTCTACTCTTCTTCTACCACCCCCACATCCGGTCATGGAAAGAACCTCACCCCCAACTTCACCACAGCCTGGGGTAAACGTCAGCAGGCGATTTTAAAACTCGTGTTTGGGTGACAAACCCCACACCACACAGGAGCTTTGGAGGGGCACAGAAAAGCAGACTGATGAGTGGTTGCTGCCGGTGAGCCTCAAGCCCGGCCTGGTGGTGTGCGATAATGGGCGAAATCTCGTTGCAGCTCTGGGACTAGCCGGTTTGATGCACATCCCTTGCCTGGCGCATGTGCTGAATCTGGTGGTGCAGAAGTTTCTTAAAAACTACCCAGACATGTCAGAGCTGCTGCTGAAAGTGCGGCCCGTATCTGCGCGCTTTCGGCGTGCTCACCCTGCTGCTGCTCGCCTGTCTGTGCTGCAGCGTAACTTCGGCCTTCCTGCTCACCGCCTTATATGCGACATGCCCACCAGGTGGAATTCCACCTTACATATGCTTGAGAGACTGTGCGAGCAGCAGTGGGTGATAGTGGAGTTTCAGATGCAGTATGCACGGGTCAGTCGCGCTGCGGATCAGCACCACTTCACCACCAGTGACTGGGCCTGCATGCGAGACCTGTGTACCTTGTTG